>CM061540.1:109771512-110971512 GCA_030864215.1 Capsicum pubescens | reverse complement strand
CCTGTCCACAAAATCCACTGAGAAACCAAATACCAACCAAAGTTGGGACATGCCCCTGACCATAGCCAAAAATCTATTGAAATAGTTTAGGACGTAAGTAAAAACAAGACCATGAAATGAGGGACTTCCGAAGAATGGAAGCTCACTATTTCAAAGATGGCTCATGGACAATACAATAGTCACCTTCCACTGTGTAAGAAAACAGAAGTGTCTTTAGACCCCACATCACATGGAAATACAATGTCAGGATGGTTAGCGGGGTGCACGCTAGCATGTAACTCAAGGCAGGGATAAAATATTTCCATGATCAATCAGTCCAAAGTCATTCCACAACTATATTCATACATTCATATACACATATATACGATATGGCGGGATAGAGAACAAGGCTTAACATGAGAGTTAAAATATTAACCCAGACTGTGTAGCTTAATTCTTTATCTATACCCACAGGCTATATGAGTCCAGCTCTCACTCTGTTGAAAAGGTCCTAGTGTGTGTTCGCCACACGAACTGGGTTATCAAGGAAGGACAGGGAATCCACGACCTTTCTCCAATCCAGGATACAAACATAAAAAGTATGACACAAGCACACAATCATTAAGACCAACCCTCACGTAGGCAAACATGGGTTCCCAATATCAGTCCCTCGGGACCTCCACTTTCACGTATCAGCTGCATAACTCCCTTTAAGATTAATTAAAACATTTACACATTCCTATTCATTAAACCAATAATCGTCCATTAAGGCATAACCCATTGGTATTGTCATACCAACCACGTTTGCAAGCTATTATCAATATGCCCTTCTAATTATCATTACTTGGAGGAATCTATGACCCTACAAGCTCCAATCATTCATCCACATGGGGGAATCTATGACCCCCTAGGTTCAATATTAATTATCTATTAACTTAGGGAAATTCACGACCCCCAAGGTTCGATTTAAAATCATATATGTTCCATTAGTCTTTTATGCAATGTGATAGTTCCAAAAGTGATTACAATATGCATATACTCATGTTTCAAAGCCAATTTCATAAGGTGGGTTGAGGTTATTACCACTTTTAATTTCAAATCCATTTATTCGGGGGAATCCACGACCCCATTCCCATTTACCATGAACATGCACCCAATGATTTCAAAAACTATAAATTCAAAACATGAATGATTCACAAAAACAATGGGAAAAACAATTCCATCAATAACATTCAAAGGACCAAAACCCAATTTTCAAAACCATCAATTAATCATATGAATAACAATTCTAAACACATGCTTTTAGCAAAACAAATTTAGGGGAAAAGATACACGCCTGAAAGTATTGAGAATTATGGAGGGAAATCACCAATTAGAGATTTAAAACCCAAATCCTTAGAAACCCCAACTTGCTCTTAACGTGGGGATTTGAAAAAGTTTTAGAGTATTTTAAGATTAATAAATAAAGAGTTACGGGGTCCCTTAGGTTATTTTAAGTCGTGAGTTACAAATGGGAAAAGACAGAATGAAACACCCCAAAATTTGGTCCTTGAAAATTTCTTGACTTGTGGGCTTACTGTCCAGACTATGACTCTCCCTATGAGTCGTAGGTACCTAATTGTATCCTGACAAGTGTGTTCGAACAAGTATATGTGTTTATCATAAATGGAACCCAATGATTCGTCCAGACTCATTGAGAGTCATACGGTGGTTCTTCTAGCCAAACCAGTAAAGGTGTCTAATATTTCTGTCTTGCCTGCGATTTGACTTAATGAGTCATAAAGTCTGAGTACGAGTCATAGGGTATGACTTATATTTAGACCAGTGTTGGTGCCCATGGACGTTCTCTAGCTTACGACTAAATGCCACGAGTTGTAGGGTGACCCAACAAGTCGTAAGGTCACCCCTGGCGACTGGGCAACTTTTTTAATCTTTCAAATTTGGGCATTTTGGATCCCTCTTTCCCTAAAAATAAACCTTGATGTTAAATCAGTATTGGGACCCCATTCTCATTCATAACACATCAAATGCACTCTCTCAAACTCTCTCAAGCAAGAGCATTAGGGTTTCCAAGGATTAGATTGTCTAGAGTTTCCAAGGGAAAGTTCTCTCTAAAATTGTGATACTTTTAGGCATATGACTCTACCCTTAGAATTGTTTTACATTAAAGCATGAATTTATATAACTATTTGTCCATGGATTTTGATATGAGGTGAGGGATTTGGCATGGTGATTCTTAAATTGTTTTTCCATGATTTATTATACATTGTTTTGCTTTATTAATAGTTTTAGACTTGTGGGATGCATGGGTACAGTGAATAAACTAAGGGGTTATGCTTTTTCCCAATTTGATGGTTTTGGCTTGACATATGGTTTTGGAAATTGTGTTTCCTCAACCCGTTTGTGAAGTTAATAGTGAAATATGGTTGTTGTATGGTTTGATGTTCTCACTTATACTATTGCATGGCGTAAAATGCTAATGAACTATGGATTGATTTTATTAAACTTAGGAAATTGTGTTTTCCTCTATGAATTAATAATTGGACCTAGGTGGTCATGGATTCCCCCATGTGATGGATAATGAATATGGCATGATAATGTTAACTTGCAAGTGAAGTTGGTATGATGATACCAACGGTATGCCTTAATGAATGAATTGGTTCAATGGTTGGGAATGTGTGAAAAAAATATTTTAATTGGGCTTAAAGAGGGTTGTGTAGATGGGCTGTGAAAGTGGAAGTCCCGAGGGACCATTACTGGAAACTGTGTTTGCTGGTGTAGGGGTCTAAATGATCAGGTGGTTCGAGTCCCATCTTATTAAATGATTGGGTGGTTTGAGTCCTCCATGTTAAATGACTGGGTGCTTAAGTCACTCTTGATATATGACTGGGAGGTTTGAGTCCCTTATGATATATATGTACATATGATTACTCTCTTGTTTGTGCGGCTACACGCACTGAGGCCCTTTCATCTAGGGTAGATTTGAACCCATACAGCCCATGGTGTCTTCTTATGACAGTTGAGCTACACAGTACAGGTTAAGGTTTTAAAGTTCATGCTAAGACTTGTTCCCTACCCGTATATGTGATATATTATATATATATAGCCCATAGTTGACAATGATATGTGCATAATCAAAATTCTCTACAAAAAAAGTTGTGTAAAAAAAGAATATAAAACAAACTAAAATGGAAACTTAAGTCGAGAATCCCGTGATTTTGCAAGAACCTTTATCATAACGGTCCTTTAACGTCTAACTTTGACTGTTGGACTATTCTTATGCCAGCGACGGTGTAGACGCACCGGCAATAGGTAAGTGTACTCTTTCTTCCACCTATTTCTCTCTCCCCCTATTCTCTTTATCCCCTTTCTCTTATTTCCCCTTTTCTCTCTCATCACTGCTATCGCCGACGGGATAGGGTTTTCACCGGCTTGACCCCAACAACGGTGTTAGTGTGTAGCATCGGACACTTAGTATGGTACAATGACAATTGGTTTCTAGATTCCGGTAATATCCAAGTGACGCTCCAACTACATTCAGGAAATTCTCCAGCGACATTATTTTGGTGACTCTATTTTGGCAACCAATTTCAATATCAAATTACCGAAACCTAGCAGTAGCACGCAAGAGGAGAGGACTTGGTATACACGAGTACCCCGGTGACTTCTAAACTTTGATATTTTGTATCTTTTTACAATTTAGTTTCATCTTATTATTCTATTTTTTGTAACTTTCTTACAATATGTTGTGACTGGCTGCTTTCTCGTATTGGTGGATATTGTTATGTTGTTCTAGTTGTTAGGACGGATAATGTGTATTGTGCATGCCTTTTTTTCCTACTATTATATTGTTTGGGGCTTTGTTTTTGTTTTTTGAGTAGTGGCTTTAGGGGTTGATGGTAGAATAGGGTCATATCCGAGGGGGTTGGGGCTGGGGGTTGTTTTGAGGGTGGGGAAATAGGAGAGGGCAAGGGTGGGAGTGGGGTTAAGGTCGGATGTTAGGATTGGTTCGATAAGGGGTGGCAGAGCTAGGCGTGAGGCAAGAGAAGATAAATTGAGGGTAGGATCTTGGAACATAGGAACCTTCAGGGTAAGTCCGTAGAGCTGGTGAAGATTCTTAAGAAGGCGAAGATTAATATTGTGTGTGTTCATGAGACTAAGTGGGTAGGGTATAAGGCTAGGGATGTGGATCGATACAAGCTATGGTACTCAGGGAGTGAGAGGCATAGAAATAAAGTAGGAATCCTAGTGGATGAGGAGCTTGAGGGTAGATGGTCAAAGGTAAGAGGGTCAGTAATAGGTTGATGATGATTAAGTTGGTCATTGGTGGGTTTACGTTAAATGTGTCTAATGTTTATGCACTACAGGTAGTCTTGGAAGAGGAGGTGAAAATGAGATTTTAGGACGCTTTGGACGAGGTGGTGAGAAGTGTGCCAAGCTCTGAGAAAATTGTCATAGCAGGGGACTTCAATAGACATATTGGGGTTTTATCGGGAGGCTATGGTGATGTGCATGGAGGTTTTGGTTTCGAAGATAGGAATGGAGAGGGATATGCTCTGTTGGATTTAGCGAGGGCCTGTGGGCTGGTGGTAGTAAATTTGAGCTTTCCAAAGAAAGAGCATCACCTGATTATCTTTCAAAGCGCGATAGCCAAGACTTAAATTGACTTTTACTGCTTAGGAAGGGGGATAGGGCCTTATGTAAGGACTGTAAAGTCATTCTGAGTGAGCATCTTTCGACCCAGCACAGGCTTCTGGTGATGGACTTGGTTATCAATAAGAGCAAAAAGAGGAGGGTCGGGAAGGGTCAACCCAGAATTAAGTAGGGTGGCTTGACACCAGTTAGTGCGCTAGAGATAGGGGATAAAGTAGTGGGAATGAGGGTGTAGAAGTGTGGGGGACGTGGATGATATATGGGATAGGGATGCCAGCTACATCAAGGAGACTGCTAGAGAGGTATTGGGTGCTTTGAGAGGCCGAGCAAGACAACATCAAATGGACTGGTGGTGGAATAAAGAAGTTAAGAAGAAAGTGGAGATTAATAAAGGGGTGTATGTTAAGTTGATTGGGATTAAATATGAAGAGGAGAAATGGGTGAATAGGGAAGATTACAAATTAGCAAGGAAGGATGATACAAGCATGAAGAGAACAAAGAGTTTAAGGTCTTGTAGAAGGTCCAAGTTTCGTATTTTTCAAGTGATTGAAGACCTTTTTGAAGCCTATTCAAAGCCTTGTCCAAGTGAAGAAAGGAAGAGGTTTCCCACACTCAAGAGATGCCTCTCATTAAGGGCACTACAGACTTTATGCACTACAAAATAACACTCAAGAGGAGAGCCTTTCTTGAAGCCCTCATTAAGGGCATTTTAGTCATTGTGTTGTAATAAGTATAAATAGATATTTTAGCTTCCCTTTTCATTAAACTTTGGATGAATTGATTGAGTATTAATCAAATTGTATTTTCTTTTCTTAGTGTAGAGCTTGAAAAAGCCATCTTAGTGTAGGTCTTGGAAAAGACATCCAAACTAGGGATTAATATATTTGATGATTTCACTTGTGTTGATCAATTGGAAAGAAAAGTATGATTGAGGAGTGTGAATTCCTTTGGTCCACCTAAGAGTGTGGTGTTATCCTCCGTTGGTGTTGTGTGTCATGGTGTTTGATACACACCTTGGTGCTATTCATTAGTGTAGGTGTATGTCTCACAATCTATCCTTTACATTTATGCACTTTTCTGTTCTTTTGCGTTGAATCCATGTATTCTTCTACTTCATCTCCTTTCTTGTAGTTGCTGATTTTTTTATTCTTTAGGCCTTAATTTTGTTTTAATAATTTGTTCTTGTATCATTTGGTATCAAAGCCTTGGTTAGGGTTGTTCCTACATCCCTAAATCTTGGTTTTAGTGTCCTTATTAAGAAAATCTCCCCAAAAAAAAGTCAAAAATCCAAAAAACTCAAAAAAATAGTGTGTTGTCTTGTTGTTTGTAGTAGATCAGTGTGTTGAAAGTTAGATCTACTAAATTTTATTGTGTTTTTTTTGGTTTCAAGTGCTAGATATTTGCTCCCTAGCACCTAAGGAGTTTAGATCTACTCTTGGAACAAGATTTGGGCGATTTTGAGATAGATCCACCATGGAAATGGCATCTTGAAGCTCTAAAGGAGATAGATCCATGTGATTTTGTATTTTTGGATGTTGGTTGTTGCTGATTTTTATATATTTGAGTTCATCTTGGCCTAAGGAACCTAGATCTATAAGAAAATTAAAGGCTAGGGTTCATTTGAGTGAAGGTCAAACGTTGGTCAACCCTTGAATATTCATCTTGTTCTTCTATATTCATCCAATTTTGTTGAAGAAGAATGTTCAAGGAAGGTGTTTGATCCAAAAAAGGAGAGGAAAGAGAGTGTACTTGGTCTTTGTGAAAGAATATTCCTTGGCATATTCATTGTCATCCAAAAGAAGAAAGAAAACAAAGAAGACAACCAAGTACAAATCAAGTACAATCCAAGTACAAAGGGGGGTGTAACGCCCCACATTTTCAAGCTAGAAATTGAATCATCGTCCCTACGTATGTAAGCTCTAATTCCATGGTTTATATTTAGATTCAGGTGTCATGATCTTTCGCCTAGTATATGAAGTGATCATGACGTGAAAAATGATCATAGAAATGGCCTAGAGCAAAGTTAAGCTAAGAACCTCTCATTCATCCAAATTTGGATATTCAATTCTACAAGGGTCTACTTTGAACATGTATAACTATTGATACACATAGAATTTTTCAGCTCAAGACCCACCAAATTGTAGATAATTGATTTAGCTTTTCTACGGTACCAATTTCGCCTAAATACGATAACCGAGCGAAAAGTTAAGGCATTTTCCGTGTGAGGTAGTAAGCTGATGTGATCTTGACGTGTCACATAGACTGAGCCCCGACATGAAACCTGACGCAAATTTAAAGTTGTTTTATGCATTATTTCAGTTCCTAATGGATCTAGGGGCATTTTGGTCACTTTTCCTCACCCAAAATCCGTCCATAACATATAATTTTAGCCTCAAGAAGCATCAATGGCCCCTTTATTCAATTTTCTCTCAAAATCAAAGCCCTAACTCCTCCCCTAAAGATCAAAAACTCATCCCTAAGATCAAGAATTCCAAGAAACGAATCAAGATCTGTGTTCCATCTTTTAAATTTTCTAATCTAAGGTATGTGGGACTACTCTAAAAACCTTGGGCATAAGTTTAAATATTTTATCAAGATTAAAGATCCCCAATTATGATTTATAATGAGGTATTCATTATTATTTTCGAAAGTTATGCATCATAGGACTGTTTTGATGAAAATATATGTTGTCTTCAATCATTTTTCATGGAAATTGAATTATAACTATATACATATATAATTTAGTGTATTTTGTAAGATTGATTGAGAGCATGAGTATGAATTCCCTCTCTTGTTGCGAACTAAAGTTTATATTTCCATTGTGAATGATTTGAAATGCATGCCTTAAGATTTGAAAGTGATTTTCTCAATATCATGGTGTTTGACATGGTTTTTATATGATGAGAGGGAGTTTTTTGTTATAAGTATATTCTTGCTTTAAAGAGAAAGAATTGCATATGATTGAATAAATTGACATGACCTCCACATGTTTTGAATCTTGCAAAGAAAGGATAAATGCTTAAGTGTCTTGAGATTTCAAAGTGATGACTCTATTGTGATGTTATGAATCTTGGGTGGTCATGTTCATGTTTTAAATATGATGGCCTGTGAATTTGATATGATATTGACTTGCAAGTCAGGGTATGATGATACCTGGTGATTATTTTCCCTTAATGGAAAGTTTTTTGAATGTTTTGAAAATATGAACATGTCTACTTTAAAGAACTAAAAGTTGGGCTTAAGAGAGTTAGATGGTTACCCAAAGAAAGTACGAGTTGAAAGACTCTATGCTGGAAATCGTGATTTGACGACACAGGGTTTTGGTACCAAGCTTTGTGATCTTATATACCTTGAATTATGTCATCCTAATTTGGGACTATGGTTAGGAGCCCTGCTTTGTGATCTTGTGACCAACCACGAGATGTAGACTTAATTTGGGAATTTTGGCACCATGCTTCATGATCTTGTTTGTCCCCATTATGGATACTCCAATCCTTGCGGCAAACTTGGATTATGGGCTTGGCCGCCGAGTCAAGGGTGGATTTCATATAGCCCATGGAATTACAGATTGTAGGGTGTACCATCTAGCTTAAAAGAATAATAAAAAGTTGGTCATTGTGTCAAGAATCATTTGAAGTTTTAAAAGGTATGCCCATGTATTTTTACTTATATGATTATTATTGACATTGTGAAAGGCTCTCATCTATTTTGTATAAAAATATGTTATTTTGAGTTTTTTCACATACTAGTACATTTGTATTGACCCCCTATATTTCAGGATTTGAGGCACAGTCCCGGGGTCCCGCTAAGCAGTAGAGTTATTTGGTCAGACGATTGGAGTTGGTGAGCCTCTCTTATTTCGGAAGGCCTATTGTATAATTCATTGTTATTTCATTTTGATTCATGGTCCGACTGGGGGCCTTGTCCCAGTCTTCCGATAGAGGTTGCTTTCAGTTAGTAGAGATTTCGCAGACTAGTGTCAGGTGTTTTGAATGTTTCTTGAACTCATTGTTTTTGTATTATTCAGTTAAAGATAAAGATAGAGACCATGTTTCTGTCTTGACTTATATTTCCACATATTTTCTTTATTATTTGAATGTTGTGCATGATTACCAGATATAGAAGGGCGCCCGGGCCTTCATGGTTCGGGATGACTGTCACGGCTAGAGCCCCAGCTTGGGTTATGACAAACTTGGTATCAGAGCACGGTTCATGGTCCCAGGGTGTCTGCGAAATCGTGTCTAGTAGAGTCTTGTTTATGGGTGTGTTGTGCACCACACTTATAATCTGGAGGCTACCGGGCATTTAGAAGTTGTTTCTTATTCTTTCATACTCTAGTTCGTGCTATAGCATCATCCATTAGAAAGTTATCCAAATTTCTTTCTTGTTCAAATTTCATGGGCCATACCTTATTGTCGATGTTATACAAGTCTAAGAGTTTGGCTCCCCCAGCAATGTGATTCTCTCTAATTGAGTTATCCATAAAGTTACAAGATAGCACAAGGACTTGAGAGGAGTCCATCAGTTATTCAAGGTGTATTAATTTGAGTGTATGCTTTTATTGTGATGAAATCGTGCTTTTCAGCCTGAGGTACAAATCTATTCAGTCCTCTTTCAAAATTCTTATTGCAGATGTCTTGTAGAAGGGTAATGATGTATAGCAAATTATTGGAACTGTATTTCCACCCGAGTAGTAGTATATGTTAAAGTGTCATGACCTATTGGTAGTGAGATGGTCCAAAAGTTCATGACATGAAGTCACAAGGTTAGCAGTCAGAGTGAGGGTGACTTTTGCATAAATTAGTAGTTTTAGTTATTTACCTTGGATTGAGAAGTGGGTTGCCATTGTATAGTGATAGACTAGTATGGTAGCAATATTTGTAGATTGTATGGTAGTCTGTGAAGGAAGTGACTGGATATGACTATTATTTGTTCAAAATAGAGAAGGAGCTCAAAGTGGATAGTTATGGTGGTTGTAGAAAAAAAAATCATTTATAAGTGGTAAGTGGAAAGGGGTAGATTGGTTAATTGGTTGTAGGTAGAGCCTCATTAGTGTCTATTGAATTTTGAAGATCATTGTGATGTATGATTAAGTAAGTAAGTATGATGTGAGGAATTTAAATATGTTGATAAGATTGAAATGGGTTATATTATAAGATTAAGATAGACTAATCCTATCACGTGACTTTACCCCTTTGATGGTCTTTTTCTTTAAGTAGTAGTAAACTAGTATTTCATGTAAAAAGGTATGTAGTGGATTTTGAATTGTAATAGAGAGGTCATGGCGGGGTTGTGATAGTAGGTAGTAGCTAAGTGAAGTAAAGTATTTGGGCTGATTTTCCAATTTAATGGACTAGTATAGTATGTGGCATGATTTACCGGTGGTATATAATTGAGGATAGACAACAGGCTTGAACTTTAGATGTGGAGTGTAGTGGTGAGAATAGTATCTCGAGATTGATGATGTTTTTTTGTGGGAATTAATTAGTAGGCTTGATGTGATGTGTGAAATGGTTTAAGTTGATTATTTATGAAAAGTTGAAGTGGTAATCGTGAGGTATATGTGTACATGAGGACTAGTGTTAAAATGATGAATTGTGGTTGAGTCATTAAGATGATAAGAGTGATAGTCATATAAGAATAAGTTGAACCCAAGATAACATGTTATTAGATGAGGTTATATGGTATAAGTGTCATGTGTACTCACCTTGTGTTTTTGAATTTTGTAATACGGAGAAGTCTGGGGGATTGTTGTATAGTGTTCATTAAAGTTGATTTCAGGAAATGTAGGTGGGCAATATGCGCCTTTGGTATTGTTTTAAAATTTTTATTAAGTTGTAGGTTATGTGATTAGAGGTGTAATGATAGTATTCTAAGGAATTGAAGATGGAGTGCTAAGTGTTTAGAAGCATGGGTGTCTATGCCCATGAAAATGTTAGTCGAAAGTTGATGACTTTGGGAGTTAGAAGATATCACGATTAGTGTCCCTGAAAGGGGATGTCCCAGAAAAGATTTAGTGTCTTTGTACTAGAGATTACGAGAGGAGTTATGTTCATGGGTATTTTGATACACCCTTTTTGATAACCAGTGTGGATGCGTAAGCTCATGAGAGTGGGAGTTGTAGAGTGATGGCTATAGAGGCTAGCGAAAGTTAAAATTAGCATTTACAGAAAAGCAAGGGTTTCAGGGTATAGTTCTTCAAGGAGATTTTAGAGTTTACGTATATGGTGATGTCTCTTTTATGTTGAGAGTTGCGGCTATAGATTTGATAAGGGGATATGTCCGTAAGTCTAGGATTGTGACTTTGATCTAAGGGGGAGATGTGGAATTAAGTTAGTTCCCAATTTTTTCTCAATGCGGCAAGTGGGGAGGAGCCATGATAAATCTATTCCTACTCAAGCATACTCCTCCTACTTCCATTTCAGAGATTATTCTGCTAATGTCCTACGTCATGTGTTCAAGTCATGCCTATGCCTATGGTTCGAGTACTCTATGGACTTATGTTCATGATCTGACCTCCAAACTAGAAGTAATTATGTCTCTCAGTAATCTAGTCTTTTATGTATTCAAGCCATATGTTATGTTGTTCCTGATCCATGAAAATCTATGTCTTTCAGCATGCTTGGTCCTCAGGAAATATGTTTCTATATGTCAACGATTCATCCTATGTCGGGTTTAGCCAAAGTGTTAAAGTTTATGCAAACTCATGGAAAATCTCAGTTCTTTAAATGAGGAGCAATCGCTTCAAGCAAAAATCTTTGTCTTAGTTGTAATGTAACACCCTTGGTTTTTGTCTGGAGAACTGACAACCTGAAAATTTTTCTAATTATTAAAAGACTTAGTTATATTTTTGAGCTATTAACTTCCATAATTTTCCATAGCTTCAAACACTGTATTAGGCCCAAGCAAAGTGGCCTCACCAACCTCGAACCAACCTATGGGTGATCTACATATCCTCCCTAAAGAGCCTTAAACGGAGCCATATGAATGCTAGAATGATAACTATTATTATAAGCAAACTGAATCAATAGCAAATGCTCATCCCAACTACCCTTGAAATCAAGAGTGCATGACCTCAACATATCTTCTAGAGTTTGGATGGTCCTCTCTACTTGACCATCTGCCTTAGGGTGGAAAGCTGAGCTAAAGTGGACTTGGGTACCAAGACCCTTCTGAAAAGCCCTCCAAAACTGGGAAGTAAACTGAGTACCCCTTTCCGAGATGATAGTTAATGGAACCCTATGCAATCTGACTAACTCTCAGATATACAACTTAGCATAATCCTCATCTATATAAGACGTGTGAACTAGCAAAAAATGTGCTGACTTAGTCAATCTATCTACAATAACCCAAATTGAATCATGATGACATCGCGATTGGGGTAAACCAGTCACAAAGTCCATATTCACCTCTCCCCACTTCCAAGTGGGGATACCAAACTCTTGTAGCATACCACCAAGTCTTTGGTGCTCTACTTTAACCTGTTGACAAATTGCACACTTGTCTACAAACTCTATTATATCTCTTTTCATACCATTCCACCAATAGATTTCCCACAAGTTGTGGTACATCTTGGTAGCACCTGAATGAATAGAATAACACGCACTATGAGCTTCAGCAATAATTCTCTATCTCAAATCATCAACACAAGGCACACACAATCTACCCTGATATCTCAATACGCTATCTCTCTCTTGGTCTAGCTTTTGGTCTTTAACTGACTCCTTCAGTTTGACCAAACTAGAATCCTTATCTTGCTTCTCCTTCACTTCTGAAACTAGGGAAGATTCAGAACTACTCTGAACCTTAACATTCCCTTCAGTTTAGTCAACCAACCTAACACCCAATCTAGCTAATCGATGAACTTCTCGAGCTAACTCTTTCCTAGCATTCTCAACATGAGTAACATTGCTCATAGACAATCTACTAAGGGCGTCTGACACTATATTGGCCTTGCCCAAATTATACAGCACACTCATATCGTAATCTTTCAACAACTCCAACCACCTTCTCTGACAGAGATTCAACTCCCTCTGAGTAAACACATATTGTAAAATTTTATGGTCCGTGACATATCAACATGTACACCATACAGATAGTGTCTCCAAATTTTCAAAGCAAACACCACAACAACTAATTCTAGATCATGGGTTGGGTAATTCTTTTCATAAGGCTTCAACTATCTAGAGGCATAGGCTATGAACTTACCTCTTTGCATCAACACACTACCCAAACCAACTCTAGAGGCATCACAATACACCACAAAACCATCGGTACCATTAGGTAATGCTAGAACTGGGGATGAAGTGAGTTGAGTCTTCAACTCCTGAAAACTCCTCTCGCAGGAATCTGACCACTGGAACTTAACTATTTTTTGGGTCATTCTAGACATAGGGAATGTAATAGACGAGAAACCCTCTACAAAACGTCTTTAATAACTATCTAGACCCAAGAAACTCCTAATGTCTAATGGAGAGATAGGTCTAGGCCAATTTATTATGGCTTTTGTCTTTTGGGGATCGAGCATAATTCCATCGGTGGAAACAATATGACCGAGAAAGGCTACTGATCTTAGTCAAAATTCACACTTACTGAATTTGGCGAACAATTGATGATCTCTAAGAGTTTGCAAGACAATTCTAAGATGATCTACATAGTCATCCTTACTACGGGAATAGACAAGGATATCATCTATGAATACTATGACAAACATGTCTAGATATTGTTTAAACATTCGGTTCATGAGGTCCATAAAAGCTGCTGGAGCATTGGTTAGCTCAAAAGACATGATTAGAAACTCAAAACGACCATAACAGGTTCTGAAAGCTATTTTTGGAATATCACATTCCCTTACTTTAAGCTGTTAATAGTCAGATCTAAGGTTTATCTTTGAGAAATAACTTGCACCTTGGAGTTGATCAAATAATCCATCAATTCTAGGAAGAGGATATTTATTCTTGACCGTAACTTTATTAGTTGGCGATAGTCAATGCACATCGTAAGGAACCATCTTTATTTTGCACGAATAGGGTGGGAGCGCCCCATGGAGAAATACTAGGCCTTATGAAACCTTTATCTAAAAGATCCTTGAGTTTCTCTTTCAACTTCTTAAGTTCTGCGGGAGCCATACGTTAAGGAGGGATAGAAATAGGCTGAGTATCTAAGAGAAGATCAATACCAAATTCTATCTCTCTATCGGGAGGTACCCGTGGGAGATCTTCTGGAAAAACATCAGGAAACTCATTAACTACACTGACTGACTAAACTGTTGGAGTCTCCGACTTAGTATCTTTAACTCAAACCAAATGGTAAATGAAACCTTTGGATATCAAATTTATGGCCTTAAGATAAGATATGAAATGACTCTTGGGAGACACTGAATTACCTGACCACTCAAAAAATGGCTCATCTGGAAACTGAAACTTTACCACTCGGGTGCGACAATCTATAGAAGGATAACAGGAATGAAGCCAATCCATACCAAGAATAAGATCAAAATCAACCATGTCCAACTCTATCAGGTCTGCTAACATGACTTTATGACGAACAGTGATAGGACACTTTTTATAAATCTATTTGGCAACAATTGACACACCTACTGGGGTAGAAACTAAGAAAGGCTTGGGGATCTATTCAAAACTTATCTCAAAATTCATAGAAACTAGCAGGGTCATATAAGAGAAACTTGACCCAGGGTCAACAACACATAAACATCAAAATAAAAGACATAAAGCATACCAGTAACAACATTTAGTAAATCCTCCTGCTCCTGACGGGATGGTAAAGCATAAAACTAATTCTGGTGCTGACTGCCACCATTACTGGATGATACGCCCTGAAGAGGGTCTGGGTAACCTAGAGGATCTGGTGCGCTATTAGCCTGAGTCTGAGGACGAACATCTCTATTTCTCTATCTAACATGCGGGCACTCTTTGATCCGTAAACCACCTAGCCACAACTATAACAACCTTTATGACCCCACAAATATTTATCTCCATGATTCTTACCACACTTAGCACATTGGGGATGATTAGGCTTTCCACTCACACTGTTCTGAGATCTGGACATAAAAGACTTACCCCATTATTTCTGCCTATTTCTGGGTGCAGGAGCACTAACTAAAGAAGGTGCAGGCACATATGAACGATTCTGAAACTACGAACGATTTCCCCCTCCAGACCTATTTTGACCATAATCAAATTGCCCTATTTTAGCCTTCTTATTTACTCTCTCTCTTTCCTTCATTTTTTCTGCCTCAATCAGCTGAGCATGCATCATCAATCTAGGAAGATCCATGTGTCCAATAAGCATAGCAGTCCTACACTACTTAACTACCAACCCAGACACACCGGTCACAAACTTACTCATGCTTGACCTAGGGTCATCCATCTAATCAGGAGCATACTTAGACAACTGGTTGAACTTAAGGAAATACTCATTCACTGTCATTGAGTCTTACCTCAGGTTCATGAACTCTTCTATCTTGGCTTCCCTCATCTTATGTAGGAATAACTTGTCTAAGACTACATCCTGAAATATCTACTAAGTCATGGGAGTTGCATTCTCCTCTCTACTTTTCTTCCACATCACTACCCAATCATAAGCAACATCCTCCAGCCTATAGGATGTCAATTCTAGGCTCTCCTTCTCAGAAATATGTATAATTTGGGTGATCTTCTTTACCTCATCTAGATATAACTGTGGGTCCTCACCTGCCTTTGATCCAAAGAATTCTGGCGAATTCATTCTCATAAAATCTCAAATTTTGGCTGCGGATATGTTACCATCCTGTTGAGGTGGGACTGCAACCTGACGGTTTCCCTGAACATTAGTTGTCATAGCATGGGCTAGTACCTGAAAGGCAGCCCAAAACTCTGTATGTAACACATTCTCATTTAAAGGATCTGCAGACTGAGGTGGCTGGTTATCATTTCTGTGGGCGTTAGCTCGATGAGGAGGCATTTTCTATCACGTAAAATCATGAGTTAGAAGCATATAGAGACACTGAATACATGATAGATCATAAAAAAAGAGATGATTTCCTAAAACGCTCCATAGCCTCTTGATCATCTATGTGGTGCGCTTCACACCGATGATCAAGACTCTATATAACGCGGCTTGTCTAACTCGCTAGGACTCTCTAAACCTTAGGCTCTGATATCAAATTTGTAATGCCCTGAAATCTGATCCCCGAGATGCCACATGGTGCTCCAAACTACAAGTAGTCCTGAGCTAACCCTGGATGCCTTTTCTAAATCTAAACCTTAAAATAGGGGAAAATATAAATGAAAAATCATAATATATGTGGAAAACTGTCTGAATCATCTGGGTATATCTGAATCATACTAATCTCAAAAGTTTAATAAAACAAATTAAAACATTTACACATTTACACATTCCCATTCATTGAACCAATAATCATCCAGTAAGGCATAAACCATTGGTATCATCATACCAACTATGCTTTCAAGCTATTACCAATATGTCATTCCAATTATCATCACTTGGGGGAATCTAAGACCTCATCAGCTCCAATAATTCATCCACATGGGGAAATCCACGAACCCCATGGTACAATGTTAATTATCCATTAACTTGGAGAAATCCATGAAAAACCATATATGTTCCATTATCCTTTTATGCAGTGCTATAGTTCCAAAAACAATTACTATGCATACACTCATGTTTTAAAGCCAATTTCATAAGGTGGGTTAAGGTTATTACTAATTTCAATTACAAATCCATTTATTTGGGGGAATCAACGACCTTTATTCCCATTTACCATGCCCATGCATCCAATGATTTTAAAAACTATCAGTTCCAAACTTGAATGATTCACAAAAACCATGGGAAAAACAATTCCATCAATAATATTCAAAGGCCCTCAACTTAATTTCCAAGACCATCAATTAATCACATGAATACAATTTTAAACATATGTTTTAAAAAAAAACAAGTTTAGGGGAAGATATACACGCCTGAAAGTATTGAGTATTATGGAAGAAAATTACCAATTAGAGCTCTAGAAGCCAAATCCTTAGAAACCCTAGCTTGTTCTTGACTTTGATGTTTGAGTGAGTTTTAGAGTATTTTAAGATTGGAAATAGGGAGTTATAGGGTCCCTTTGGGTATTTTAGGTTGTGGGTTACAACTGGAAAAAGAGAGAAATAACCAAAGTACCCTTAAATAAAATATCAAAAAATCTTTCGCCAGTCATTACGGGTCACGACTGGTATGATTCATTGGCTGGACTCATAGTCTGGGAAGTTACTCGGGGCATCCTCACTGGTATGGTCACATGCTATGACTCGTGAGCAGATCCTATAACTCATGGAGTCTTAGTCGTTACCAAGACAGCAACCTTAGGCCATCTCACTAGTTTGGTCATAAGTTCCACCCTACAATTCATGATCTCACCTTACGACTCATGAGGTCCAAGTCATTACCTCAGCAGAAACCATGGACAACTTACTGGTCAAAAAAAAATTGGAGCCATATGACTCGTGAGGAGTCTTCACGACTCGTCACCTAAGTTGTACCCGGGATAATGATCTCAAAACTCTAAAAATATTTAGAGGCAAAAATTTAGGTTGTTACAAAGATTTCTTTTTAATGGTCTGATGCTTGTGAGGCAGGCTTTCAAACTCACAAGGATTTGTTAACTTCAACTCCTATATTGACTTTGCCTAATGAGGGCATAGGTTTCACCATGTTTTGTGATGCTTCAGGTGTTGGATTGGGTGTTGTGCTGATGTAGGAGAGCAAGGTGATTTCATATACATCTCGTTAGTTAAAACCTCATGAGAGGAATTATCCTACCCATGATTTGGAGTTATATGCAGTTATGTCTGCTTTAAAGTTATGGAGGCACTACTTTTATGGAGTCTGTTTGAGATCTTCTCAGATCATTGTATCCTTCATTACTTCTTCATCCATTAAGATTTTAATGTGAGGCAGTGTCATTGGCTTGAGTGGCTTAAGGATTGTGACTTGACTATTCTCTACTATCCAAGCAAGGATAATATGGTTGCGGATGCCTTGAGCCAAAAGTCATCTAGCATGAGTATCTTGGTGCATCTTTTGACCCAGGAGAGGCCTTTATCCTTAGATGTTCATTGTTTAGCTAACCAGATGGTTAGGTTTGATATTTCAACATCTTGGCACATTTTTGCAGTTGTGAAAGCTAGATATTCTTTTATGGAGAATATTCGAGCTCATCAGTTTGATGAGATTGGATTAAGTTGATCTTGGAAGAGGCCCATTATTCTCAATATTCCATTTATCCAAGTGTAACTAAGATGTCTCATAATTTGAGATAGCACTACTAGTGGGGTAGTATGAGACGAGACATAGCAAATTCTGTGCCTCATTGCCTATGTTGTCAACAGGTAAAGACCAAGTATATGAGACCTAGTGGTTTGCTTAAGAGATTACCCATTCTCGAGTGGAAGTGGGAATGGATCACCATGGACTTTCTAACTGGTTTGCCTCGTACATTTTGTGGTTCTAATAGTGTTTGGTTCATCATGGATCGATTAACCAAGTCAGATCATTTTATTCTGATTCTGGTCTCATTTAGTGTTAAGAGGTTAACCCGTATCTTTATTCGTGAGATTGGGCGTCTGCATGGTGTGTTGGTTTTCATTATTTTAGATCGAGGTTCTGTGTTCAAATATCACTTTTGGAGGACTTTTTAGGATGAGTTAGGTACTCGAGTTGATCTTAGCATAACGTTTTACCCCAGACGGACAATCAGTCAAAATAGATTATTCTGGTTTTGAAGGATATGCTCCGCGCTTGTGTGATGGATTTTAGTGGCTAATGGTAGCACCATTTGTCTTTAGCAGAGTTTGTATATAATAATATCTACTATTTTAGTATTAATATGGATCCTTTTGAGGTATTATATGGCAGACATTATCACTCTCCAATGGGTTGGTTTAATGTTTCAGAGGTGAGACCTCAAGGTACGGACTTGCTTCGTGAGTCTTTGGATAGAGTCTGAATCATTCAGGATAGATTTAGAGTGGCTCAAAGTAGGTAGAAGTGTTATGCAGATTGTAGGTTTCGTGCCTTGAGATTTGGTGTTAGTGATTGTATTTTTCTTTGAGTTTCACCCATGAAGGGTATGATGAGGTTTGGGAAGAGGGGCAAGCTTAGCCCCAGGTATATTTTTCCATTTAAGATTCTTCAGAATATTGGTGATGTGGCCTATGAGTTAGCTTTGTCTCCATATTTATTAGTTATTTATCCATTTTTTTATGTTTCTATGCTTCGCCATTACATTCTTAACGAGTTTCATGTCATTCGCTGGGAGTCGGTTTAGTTAGATAAGTGATTGTCCTTTGTTGAAGAGTTGGTCAACATTTTGGCTAGATATGTTTTGCGCTCTAGAGTTATCTCTGTGGTTAAGGTTCAGCAGCGACATCGACTCGTAGATAAGGCTACTTGGAAGGTCGAGTCTGATATGTTTAGTTCCTATCCCCAGCTCTTTATTGATTCAGGTATTTCTTTGCCTTAGTTCGAGAATGAACTAGATTTTTAGAGGTGGATGATGTAACGACCTGAAAATTTGATAAAATATGTAAAATTGTTAATTTTGTATGATTTGACTGTTTTACCCCTCTTCATAGTTGCATTATGATATTTCTAGAGTGTGGGGGTGATTGGCATGATTCTAGATGCAATTTTATGTCTTTTGCACAATATTGTGGTTTCTGGTGGCTTCGAGATCCTTATTTCAGACTTCTATGGATATATTTTGATCTATGCAAAGGATGATCGAACGTACTGCGCCAACATATTTGGAATGTCAATTTTATGGTGGTAATATATTTGGTGTAATTTTATGATTTTAAAATCTCACTTCAACCCTTGATTTGGATAATAACGATTTCGAGTTTCGGGGGTCAACTTTGTGAAAATGATATTTTTTTTTAATTTTGATCGCTATTGAGTCTGGAGTGTAGAATTTAGTATAGTTGCATAGTTAGTTTACATGTATCAGACTCAAAACGAATCCTGGGCACCCCGTCGAAGTCACTTTTTGGACTCAAAAATCTAGTGTAAACAATCTGCAATATAAAAACAGTTTTTACCCCCTTTTTTGCTCATTTTTCTCATTATGTCACACTGTCTCTTAAGAGTTAAACCCTAAAATAGTGTGAGAACTTAAAAGTGAAACTTGTGGGAGCTTGGAAAGCTAGATTAACATCAATTTCTTGATTCTATTATGAATTTAAGGTGAAATTTCATCTCTTTCTACTCTAATTCTTGGTTAATTTCTCAAAACTCTAAAAATCTTAATGCTTGATTTTTAACCTCAATTTCACTCCTTTTCACTTGAATAATGTTTTAATCTTATAATTATTAATTTTTCATTAATTTAAATTTCAAAATAATTTCAATTCTTGATTTTAACATGGATTTTAAAAATTTTACCCGATAAAGCTTAAAAAATATTTTTTTCTTTGATTTGAACCTCGTTTTGACTTGGATTTTTAGTTGTAGATTCCTAAAAATATGAAAAACACGTTTTTAAAGTAAAGTTATGATTTTACCCTTCTTTTTTGAAAACCTATTTCGGGGGTCCGTTTTGACCCCGAATAAAAAGTAGTCAATATGGGTATCGTTATATTTGTCTTGACGCATATATTTTATATTTATTAGTTTAGTTGATTTTGGGACCATTCGTGATAAGTAGCACTTTGTGGTTAAAGTATTGCGGATCCGTTTTGGCCTTCGAGGTAGGTTATGGCTTAACTCTTTCAGACTGAGTAGGGTAGTTAATGATGATACAAAATGCATGTTAAGGGTGGTTACTAATCATGAAAAATGATTATCTGTGTTGTGCCCGTGTGGGAGCCTATATATGACGTAATTGTTGAAATTGAGATATTATGTGATATATGTGATCGTGTGGGGTCCTATGTAATATTGATAGCCTTGAATATATGTGAATAATTGTATTATATTGTTAAAATAACTAATGTGGTACCATTGGTGTATTGTGATATATTCATACTTGTTGGCATATAATATATGTAGAAATTCATGGATGGTGGAGTTAATGAGTGGATATTGGCTCACGTGCTTGTGGAAATGTATTATTATGATTGGTTATAGAAATACCTCATGTGGTTGGTTGTGGAAATGTTCATTATGATGTATCATGAACATTGCATTATCATCCTCATGGCACCATACACATAATTTCACTTGTTGTTATATGTTTTGTATATACTTGTTGTTGTTGTTTGTCATACTTGATTTGTGTCTTATGTGCTCTAGAAATATTAAAAATACTAAAAATACAAGAAATATTAAAAATATTAAAAATGTTGGAAACACTGAAAACATCGGATTTTATAACCCTCCCGAGAAATGTGCCTGGGAGGAGATATTGATATATGAATTGTATATGGGTTGACGAACCCCCCATGGGTCCCATATCTGGAGGCTTGCCTCTATAGATGTATACAGAGACTGTGTGATGGTCTCGTGCATCATAATCATCATCTCATACATTGTATTTACTTTATTGTGATTGATGTTATGATTGGATTGTTATATTGACTTGTTATATGTCAACTTGCTCTGTATCATGTTATTTATACTTGACTATCTTGTATATACATGTTCTTCTCTGTTTCTACTTGCATGAGCTATAATGTATACTTGTATTCTACATATCGTGTTGTTGTTGTAATTGTGATATATTAGAACTATTAGTGCAAGTGGTGTGGGCTACCGTTGTGGGACATTTTTTAATTGCAGGTGACGTGCCCTTAGTGTGTACTTTGTATGTGTTATTTACTACTTTGTCTGGTCCACCTATGATACCTAATGAGTATAAGTGGATCGTACTCACGCCTACTGCACTCTTTCGGTGCAGGTCCTAGCTCGAGTGCGCCTCGGATTGGTTGATTTCGAGCGCCATCAGATTACTCAAGGTAGCGGTTGGACATTCATGCATTCGTAGTTCATCTCTATATTTCTATAGTAGTTATATCTTTATTTGTATTCAGAGACATATGTTGACCTTGTGTAGGTATTTCTGATGTATTTGACTCATGGTTTGAATTAGTAGTTCTTATACTGTTGACACAAGATTTTGAGAGTTATGGATGCATTGTTATTCTTCTTTCAACATTTATTATACTTGTGTGGTTCGATTTCGTTCTAGAAGTCTTTCCTTAGGGGTATTTATATTTTTTTCTCCTTCGTGTATCAGTTTGGGTGATAGGCTTACTTGTCAAGGTATGTCGCGACAAGTGCCATCATGACCTATCAATTTTGGATCGTGGCAGACATTCACGAATCTAAAAGGAAAAATTCAGCTTTAATCTCGAGTCTCAACTAGAGACTCACGAAAAATAAATTTCACTTATGGGTAACAATCCTCCAAAAAAGTACAATAATAGAGTCTCCAACAATATCATCAGTCATAAATCCATAAACTCCTACACCTGAAAGAGCTTGAGCAAAAATAATCATATATTCTGCAATGGTCTGTCTTGAAATGTACGGGACGACAAAACATAAATCTTTCACAAGATAAATGGATTTACACAAATAATAATTTGCAAAAACTCATTCAAGCACCCCTCTCATTGATTAAATCATAAAGTGAATCAAATTTTAATAAATGAGGCTTGGAATCTCTCAAATATGTCTGCTCCAATACCTCCGGAGATATCAGATATTATAACAAACACTTATATAAAGCAATTCAATTCGAGATCTGACTCCTTTTTCTGTAATACATCACCAAGAGAAAACTTTTCCTCAAAAGATGCTCACAAAATATTTCTACAATCATATGATAATATGTACTATAAGAGTACGTACTTCGAGCATCAATGGGTATGGAATACAAATACTAAGCGTAAAATAAGACATTTTATATGGCTACTAACTTTAAATAAACTTCCAATAGTTGTCAACCTCTTTGCAAGATGCATTATAAATTTTAACTCATGCCACTCATGCGCAAACATTCACGAAAATACAGAACATACATTTTTTTTATGTCCCAACGCAAAAAAAAAATTGGGATCACTTCAACTTCAAACATTCAACCAATCACTTGATTAGAGCTATAAAAAACTATTGTGCCTCAGATAATCTATTCAAATTAAGTAACAATAACTTTGTACCGCTGTCAATTATCACCCACCTCATCCTTTAGACCATTTGGAGAAATCGTAATTCCATAACTTTCAACAACTCATCCATTATAATCTCCCTAAAAATGCTTGAAATTAATGCAATTGAATATTGAATATTACCACTTGGGTCCTTGTAAACTTCCTCATAGTATTAAAATAACATCTATAATTATTAAATGGAAACTGCCACCAATAGGTTTCTTCAAACTAAATATAGATGGCGTATTTAACCACGTGAGCAACAACGGTGGATCAGGAAGAGTTATACGTAATCATAATGGGAGTTGAATTTCAGGATTTACATTTTCAAAGAGCGAAATTAGCTATATATATGGAAATGATAGCTCTTCTACACGGACTGAAATTGGTTACAGAAAAGAACCCGATACCTATAATTGTGGAGATGGACTCACAGATACTTATTCATATGCTAACAGAAAATACCCAGATTTTCTCACATATTTTATCGCTCATGAAGGATCTAAATGAACCCCAAATCAATCACGTCTACCGAGAAGGAAATGTGGTAGCAAATAAACTGATTGTGCTCGCGAGGCGTCATCTGATGGTCTTTCGCAGGCAACAAAATCAAAGAGTGGGAAACGATGTCCTAAAATTCGATTTTTCTCCCCATTTTATCTTGCATGATCTTTTAGAAGACTTTCAATCAAATGAAACTACACGTTTAGTTCCTTGTCTGTAATAAACTCTTCGTTTGGTTTGAATAAATTATCACTTCTTAGCAAAAAAATAATAATTTATATGTAGGTGTTCTAAGTATGATATCATAACACTCAATTAAATAATACTTACCAACATGGGTTGTGGTGAAGTGGTGGGACTACTCCATCTTTAATCGAAAATCTCGGTTTGAGACTTGGATATGGAGAAAATTCTATTGGAAGCGTCACCCTCCGAATAAGCCCTGCAGTGCGCGATTCGGTTAGTCGAGGCTCCAATACGAGTACCGGACATCAGATGAAAAAACAAAAGAAAAAAATAATACTTCATATATTTAAATTTATATATATGTGACATAACTAAGGTTCAATTTTGTTAAGAAGTTTGTTAAGAATAATTTTCTTCTCATTTTCTGTATCTCTTTTCTTTTTAGTGTTTGAGTGAGATAATAATATTCTTCACTTTGTCAAGCAAAATTGAGTCGTAAATTAGTAAGTAAAAATTTCGGTAGGAAGTTCATTTCTCTCTCTCTTTTTTTTTTAAAAAAAAAAAAAAAAAAAAAAGCAATTGTCGTTGGGTTGAATGTTTGTATGGAAGGAAGAGTGAGTCAATGAGAAAAGGCAAAGTTGAAGTTTCAAACTCAAAAAATTAATGAAATACAAATCACCGACTCATCACAAGCTATAAATGACGACACATTATCTTTTGAATCTTCTTTTGAATCTTCCAAACGACATGTATGTGATCCCCACATTTCAGGCTCATCACTGTCAAATTAACGATTAAATAAATAAATAAATAAATAAATAAATAAATAAATAAATAAATAAATATAAAATAATAAATTATTTTTTTATTTATTAAATTGGATAATAAGTAGACAGAAAAAGTATTATTTGAGTATCTGTTTAATTTTATTTGTTTTAGATGTCTAATATATTATGCATCTATTTAATGATAGTGAAAACGTTGAAGAAAATGATAAATTTATCTTAATTTTATAAATTAGATAATTAAATTGAAATAATTATTTTTTTAAGTAAGGGGTATAGTAAAATAAAATGGGAGGAGTACTAATTTTCTCATTTATCTATTAGGAGACGTTTGGTATAAGGTATAAGGTATAATAATTGAGAGATCAAATAAAATATCATTTTATGTGCGGATTGAAGGAATTAATTAGTTTCACAATTATTTATTTTATCATTTATATCATAATAATAAAATAAATTAACTTAGTAAATTAATTTATCTCAAAATAACTTATTTTCAACCAAATTAAAGTATGCTTAGTTCATTCAAATTTAGAGTAGTTTTTTTTTTTTTTTTCATCCGGTGTCTGATACCCGCATTGGAACCCGATTAATTTGGATTCGCGCAGGGTAGGGCCCCATTCAGGGGGTAGCACTCCCAACAGAGTTTTTTTCATGCCTAAGATCGAACTCTCAACTTCTAATTAAGACTGAAGCAGCCTCATTCGTTGCATCACAATCGATGTCGGTAAATTCAGAGCAGTTGTTAGATCAGTAAAAGTTGTTGTTTTTTCGTTTTTCTTATAACCATTTTAAAGGTTGTATAGAAATTGCCAACCAGACATTATAGCCTATAGTCTACGACCTTCACTCCTCAGTTGGACGTTGACTTGTTTAGTTTGGTAGTAACATTCAATTTTGTTTCCTTCCTAACAACTAAGACGGGTGACATTTTTAACAACAAAAAAAAGTGACGTTTTACACGCTTACTTTTTGTAAGAAAAAAAAAAATTAATGGCAGAAACAAAAATTAATAGCAGGGGATGGATAAATGGAAAGAGAAATACTAAGATAAAAATTATACATTCATTAATAGATGTAGGTGCAGATAACTAATTAAAAAAACTATTAAGATCTTCCATTTTATATCTGTAACAAAAAAAAATATAATTTTAATAATAAAATAATTAAAAAACTAAGTTAAGCATCAACATACATGATAGTTATTCAAAGAAATTTGATGAGCACTACTACCTAAAATCATTTTATCCATTGTAGAAATTCTCTACACAAAAAAATATATATTAAGATATAAATTGTAAAGATGCTTTACTTTTGTATACTGATAACATGGTAGTATTTTGAATAAAACAAATAAGGACATAAATATGACTTTGTTAATAATAAATATGAGAATAAAATTTTTATCTTTGCAGCACTGAATGTATAAAGAAAAATAGTTAAGCACACAAACAATACAAAAATTGAAAGATTCGAGACAAATAAAAATTTGTAAATGATTAACAATAGAAAAAAAAAATTAAGAAAGCTTACATTGATATATGTGTCACTGAAGGGTATATATATAAGAGATTAGAAAATTAAAAAGTTCATGAAAACTAAAATTTCATTCAAACTCAAAATTGAATGTGATATTAATTTGTTAAAAAAGATAGGATTCTAAAATATCATAATTATCTTATAATTTGCACATTGAGTTTAAAAATATATTTGAAATTGATGATAGCAATTAAGAGTTTTTCATAATAAAATAAACAAAATAAAAGAAGATATTTGAAATTTATAATATCAATTCTAAAATTTACTATCTTATTTTTAGCTTTTTTCATACGTGTTTTCCTTTTTCCCCCTCTCTTATTATCTTTTAAAAAAAAAAAACATAAGCAATTCTTCTCTATTATTAAAGATACTACAAGCTTGGAGGCTGAGGCAATAGCTATCAGGGAGCATTTAAAATATTGTAGGCTGAACTCTATTAGCCAGATTATAATGGAGAATGACCCTTGGGCTATGGTGCAAATTCTGAATAATCAATGGGAGATTCCTTGGAGTATAGTTTTGGTGGTTAAATGAAACTATATCAGTTAGAGTAATACATTTCTTTAGGGAAGGTAATACTCTAGTTGATTTTTTTACTAACTTGCTTTTTAGTTTTACCGGTGATTTTCATTCTGTAATTTTTATTTTAACAATGTGGAACATGTACCAGAAAAAGGAAGAGCTATAATGAAGTTAGATAAATCTGGCACACCAAAAATCAAAAGAACAATGCAGGGATATGTAAATTACTAACAGCTACAACACATAACAGGAATCAAAGAAAAGACATGGGCAACATACATAGAAGGGATACAACAACTACAACAGCATTTCAAGGTACTACAGACAGTATCAAAAGTAAGAAATCGCCTGGAGATTCTATAGCTACTCTTTGCAGCAACAAATCAGATCTGATAGTCAGTATCCATATGAAGAACTTTATCATTTGTGAGGAGCTATTAGAAATATAAAGTGAAGAAATTAAGGATGAGTTTATAGATTATACAGTGTATGTATTAGGGATTGACTGGGGAAATGAGAAAAATTACTGTTGGAAATGATTTCTGCTTAGTACAAAACCTATATTCAGTGAGATAATGGGATGTCGAAGGTCAGAGTATTCAAATAATAAAAAAGGACAGCCCGGTGCACTAAACCTGTCGCTATGCGCGGTGTCCGGAGAAGGGCCCCACCACAAGGGTGTATTGTACACAGCCTTACCATGTATTTCTGCCAGAGGCTGTTTTCAAGGCTTGAACCCGTGATCTCCTGGTCACATGACAGCAACTTTACCAGTTATTCCAAGGCTCCCCTTCAAACAATATATATATATATATATATATATATATGTATATGTATATCTATATATATATATGTATATGTATATCTATATATATATATGTATATGTATATCTATATATCTATATAAAAATCTATAACACCTTTTCTATCATCATGCTTAGACCTTTAGTTTTTATATTTCTAATCGTTGGTGGAGTGAAACACCCCGAACCTTGGCCCTTGCAAAATTTCTTGAGTCTTGAACCTTCTGATCATCATCTGACTCATACCATGACTCATATGGTATGGTTACAAGTCTAGGGACCCTGGACGTATGTTAGTCAGTGTGATATTGGCCAAGTTCTATTCAAGATACGAGATACTCCATACGAGTCGTATGGTTAAGTGAAGAGAAGTATAGGGCCCAATCGTATGTTGTCCAATGTCTAGCCTTTGCTTTTCTGCCTAGGATACGACTTGATGATACTAGTCATATGATGATGATACGAATTAGGAAAGGGAGTCGTATGTTGGACAGAATGTGGTATCTAAATTTTTGATCAAGTGACGAGTTAAGGGTACCACTCGCATGATGTGGTGACGACTTGGGAGGTCCACTGGTACCCACCTGCGAGTTTCTACAACTTTTAAGCTGAGCATATTTTGGACATTTTCCACCCCACATCTTATAACTCTATTTGCTCATTCATTCTACACCTAAAAAAATTTAAAAACTCTCTAAACACTCTCTGAAAACCTCTTAAGAAGATTGGGCTAGGGTTTCTTTAAGGTGGTCATCTAGAAGCTTACGGATCAAAATCTCTCCATAAATCTTTGTAACTCAGGCATGTGACTCTTCCTTCATTGTTAGTTCACAAAAATCATGTATTTTAAACATTGTTATGGAATTATAAATGATGGTTTGAAAGCCACGATTGAGGATTTGAATGCATAATATTGAGTATTGTGTTCTCATGTTTTAAACTATGATTATACATGTTTTAATAATGATTTTCCACATGTGGGTGCATGGAAATTGTGGTTAATGAAAGGGGTCATGTTTAACCCTAGACTTGATGGTTTTTGGCTTTGAATAATGGTTTGATAATAGTATGTCTTCAACTTATTTGTCAAAAATATCAATGAGAAGGATCTTGTCACATATGAATTATGTTTTGAACTATAGCAATGGCCTATGAATGTTGATGATTGGTAAATGGTTTTATGAAGGTCTTGATGGCCATAAATTGATTTGAATTATAACCTTGGTGGATTAATTGGCTAAATGGGTTGGAATCCCTAAATGTTGAATTGAATTGAATTGATGCCTTTGGATCGACAATGGGTTCGAGTCCCAAAGTTGATTAAATATAGTTATGGCATGTTGTATGCTTGCAACTGGGGTTGGTATGACGATACCAATGGGATGCCTTTGGTAAGAAATTAGATAAATGGTTATGTATATGTGTAATGAACGTTTTAAATTGGGCTTTAAAATGGGATCTATAGCCGGGGCATGAAAATAGTGTCTGAAGGACTAACACTAGAAACCGCACTAACTGGTATAGGTGTTTATATGAGTGGGAGATTCGAATCCCCTGAATAGATATATGAATGAGAGGTTTGAGTCCCCCATATTATATATATTGGTGTTGAAATCACCTTGATTATGCCGGGAGGTTTGAGTCCCCTATAAAGGCATATACGTTTATGGATATTCTCTGGTTCATGCGGATACACGCACTGGAGCTCTTCCAGCTAGGGGAAAGTTAGGCTCATATAGCCCATGGGTGCCTTGTTATATGACGTTTATGCTACACAACCCAGGTTAAGGTTTTCAAATTTCATGCTAAAATTTGTTCTCTATCTCGGCACTATATATATATGTATACATGTGATTACATATGAAAATTTAACTTGTCTTTGAATGATGGCATTATTTTATCCTCTATCCCTGAGTTACATGCTAGTGTTCCAACCGCTAACCATCTCTGAATGTTGTATCCTTACGCGATACAGGGACCGAAACTTATTTTACTTTTCCTGCACAGTGACCAGGCATTCAAGCAATTCATGAGTTAACATTGAAGTGGTGAGCTTCCATAATTTGGAAGGCTTCATTTCATGGTCTATATATTTTATGTTTCATACTTTGTTTAGACCTGGTTTTGGGCTATGGTCGGGGGTATGTTCCGACATTTTATTGACTTATATTTTGTAAAGGCTTTGTTGGATTACTGTGAACTTGGGTGTGTTGTTTGGTGGATTGACTTGGATATTCCATGAGTTACCATTAGTATTATATTGCTCTATCTTGCTATACGTTCAGAATTCATTCAATACTTGAGGTTTTTGAGCTGTCTAGGTTTGGTAAAGGGAGTGATCTCTGGTCCACGTGGGACTTAATATACCCGTCATGGCCAGACCCTAGTTTGGGTCCTGACAAAGTTGGTATCAGAGCCTGAGTTCATGGGCAATTGGGTATCCACAAAGTTGTGTCAAGTAGAGTTGTTTTTATGGGCATGTAGCGCATCACGCTTATAAGAAAGAGGCTATAAGATATTTAAGAATGTTTTTCTTTCTTTTTCTCTTAATTTCGAGCTATAAGTCTAAAGTCTTAGATTCTTCTGATTTTCGTTTGCTCATCTTTCAGATCATGCCTCCAAAAAAATCTAATATTCATGCAAACTTTTCTATCCCATTTGTGGATAATGTGGACAAAGCTCATCCAACTTCTTGGGTCTAAACTCAATCAAGGGTCGCTGTATCTGACTATCCTCATGGGGTCCCACCTGTCCCCATTGATCCTGCCTCTGAGGGCGACACTCATACTCAGTTGCCTCCCAGAGAGGTTACTAATGCTGAGTTCTATTGCTCCATTACCTTGTTGACTCAGTTGGTAATATCTCAGTCCCAACAGTCGGGTTTTGCTGCTGCTGTGGGTTTTTCTGAGGCCACTAGAGTTGGCCAATTTATGAGGTTGCTTCCTTCAATTTTTATGGGTAGAAAGGTTGAGAAGTATCCTCAAAGTTTCATTGATGATATGGAGAAGATCTTCTGGGTTATGCATGCTTTGGAGGTTTAAGGTGTAGTGTTTGCTGCCTACCAATTGAAATATGTGGTGCACCAGTGGTACAAAAAGTGGGAACAGCCGAGAGGCGAGGATGTTGGTTCTGCTTTGTGGGATGATTTCTGTAGTGTATTTTTGGACCGCTTCTTTCCGCAAGAGTTGAGGGAAAAGAAGGCAGAAGAATTTGTTAAGTTGAAGCAAGGAAGGATGACAATCAAGGAGTATGCTTTGAAATTCCATCAGTTGTCTCGGTATGCTCCAGAATTGGTACCTAATATGAGGGCCCAAATAAGAAAGTTTTTTTGGGACTATCTCGTGAGTTGATTCCTGAGAGTGACATTGCCTTATTAATAAAGGGCATGGACATCTCTAGATTGGTTATGTATATACAGCTGGTCAAAGTGGAGAAAAGAAGGAGACTGAGATCGGTGAAAGACAGAGTAAGAAATTCCAATATTCAAAATAGAGTGGAAGCCAATAGCAGAGTGGTAAGTGGTCTAAGAAGAAGAGTTGAGGGGGTCCTAATTCCTATTCGACGGCTAGTGCTCCCTACCCAAAGTCGTTAGGTGATAGACGCTTTTAGGGTGGTGATATTTCTAGGGTACAGGGTGCCTAATCTCAGGCTAGTGAGGCCCAATCAGCACTATCCTACCTTCTCTGCAGATTCTGTAGTCAGTATCATCATGGTCAGTGTGAGAAGAAGAGGAACCGATGTTTTATGTGTGGTCAAATCGATCATATGCAGCGGGATTGTACATTTAGAGTTGATTCTAGGGTAAATAAGGTTCATGTTGCCTCTTCATCATCTCCCATACCAAAGGGTGTTATTAGAGGCTCCGGCATTGGTCGAAACCGTGTTTATGCTCTCACAACTCGTCAGGAATCAAGGAGTCTTCAGATGTTGTAACTGGTATGTTGAAACTCTTTTTCCATGGTGTGTACTATTTACTTGATTTGGGGTCCACTCTCTCTTATGTGACCTTATTTATAGTTGTGCATCATGGTTTTGGTCCTGAGTATGTATCATATCATTTTTTTGTTTCTACCTCGGTAAGAGACTCTATGGTTGTCGAAAGAGTCTATGGGGGGGGGGAGGTGTGGTATTTTTTGGTAGTAGAGAAACTCTAGTAGACTTGATAGAGTTAGATATAGTTGACTTTGATATTATTATAAGGATGGACTGGTTGCACTCGTGCTATGCTTCCTTAGATTGTCAGACCCATAAGGCCGTGTTTAATTTTCTTAATGAGTCGGTTATTGAGTGGGAGGATGGTTCCCTAGCTCCTAAGGAAAAGTTCATATCATATCTTAGATCCCAGAGATTAATTTCCAAAGGTTGTCTCTATCATCTAGTCTAGGTTAAATATTCTAACTTGGAGGGTCCTTCTTTGTATTCTGTTCCTGTGGAGAATGAATTTCCTGAGGTGTTCCCTGATGATCTTCCTAGTGTCCCTCCCGAAAGGGAGATTGATTTTGGTATTGACCTTTTTCTGTACAGTCGTCCTATTTCTATCCCCCATATAGAATAGCTCCGACTGAGTTAAATAAACTCAAGGAGCAACTAAAGAACCTCATATACAAGGGTTTTATCCATCCTAGTATGTCCCCATAGGGTGCACCAGTATTGTTTGTGCGTAAGAAGGATGGGTTCCTTTGGATGTCTATTGATTATCGATAATTGAATAAGGTGACAATAAATAATAAGTACCTTCTTCCAATAATTGATGATCTCTTTGATCAGCTCTAGAGTGCCAACTCAGCTCTAGGGTGCCAAATTCTTCTATAAGATCGATCTTCGATTTGGGTATCATCAGTTAAAGATTAGAGAGGTGGATATCCCTAAGACTGTCTTCTGTACCCGGTATGGGCATTTTGAGTTCTTGGTGATGTCATTGGCTTGACAATGCCCCAGCAACGTTTAAGGATTTGATGAATAGGTTCTTCCATCAGTTTCTAGATCTATTCATGGTTGTCTTCATTGATGACATTTTAGTGTACTCTAAGAGTAAGGAGGGTCATGCCGATCACCTTCGCCTTTTGTTGCAGACCTTGAAAGATCAACAGTTGTATGCTAACTTCTCTAAATGTGAATTCTAGTTGAATGTCGTAACTTATCAGTGTCATGTTATGTCTAGTGAGAAAATTATAGTGGATCCTCAGAAAGTTGTTATGATTAAGAGGTGGCCTAGACCCACGACTACAATCGGTATTCGGAGCTTCTTGGGTATAGCCGGGTATTATAGAAGGTTCGTGGAGAGCTTTTCTTCCATTGTTGCTCCATTGACCAAGTTGACTTAGAAAAAGGTGAAATTTATGTGGTCTGATGCTTGTGAGGGTAGGTTTAAGAACCTAAAATATAAGTTAACTTCAACTCCAGTCTTGACTCTACTTGAGGGTACCGAGGTTTTTGTTGTCTATTGTGATGTGTCTTGGGTTGGTTTGGTCTATGCGTTGATGTAGCATGGTAAGGTGGTTACTTATGCCTCTAGACAGTTCAAGGTAGAACTATCCGACTCATGACTTGGAGTTGTTAGCCATGGTTTTTGCATTGAAAATTTTGCATCACTATCTGTATGGGGTCCATGTTGATATCTTTTCTGATCATAAAAGCCTAAAATATGTGTTTATCCAAAAGGATCTTAATCTCAGGCAAAGGAGGTGGCATGAGTTACTGAAGGACTATATATGAGTCTTCACTACCATCCAAGTAAAGCTAATGTGGTTGTTTATGCTCTTAACAGGTTATCCATAGGTAGTTTATCGCATGTGAATAAGGATAAGTGGGAATTGGTGAAGGATATTCACCGTTTATCTAACCTTGAAATTCGTCTCTTGGACTCTGAGAATAGTGGTGTAGTTGTGTAATAGGTGGCACAATTATCTCTCGGTTCAGAAATAAAAGAGAAGCAGGTCTTAGATCCTCTCTTGATGAAGATCAAGGATGATGTGGGTAAGCAGAAGGTAATGGCCTTTAAGATCAGTGGAGATGGTATCTTGAGGAATAGAGGAAGGTTGTGTGTTCCCGATGTGGATAGATTGCAAGGTAGGATTTTGGTCGAGGCTCATGAATCGTAGCATACAATTCATCCCGATTCAATCAAGATATATCATGGCCTTAACGAAATATATTAGTGGAACAACATGAAATGGGGTATAGCCAACTTGGTGGCTAAGTGTATGGTGTGTTAGCAAGTAAAGGTGGAGCACATGAGGCCCAGTTGGCTACTACAAGAGATTGACCTACCGGTGTGGAAATGGGAAATAATTAATATAGATTTTATTACTGGCCTTCTATAGTCATTGAATCAGTTTGGATCTATGTGGGTCATTGTAGATGAATAAGTCCGCTCACTTTTTGCTAGTGAGGACTACTTATTCTACCAAGGATTATGTGAAGTTGTTCCTTTAGGAAGTGGTAAAGTTGTATGGTGCACCTGTCTCGATTATTTTGGATTGTGGTACTTAGTTCTTGTTATATTTCTGGCGCTCTTTTCAACGTGGTTTGGGGACTTAAGTGAGTCTTAGTATGGTTTTTCACCCGCAGACGGATGGGCAAGCCGAAAGGCTTATTCAGACTTTGGAAGATATCCTGCGAGCTTGTGTGATTGACTATGGTGGTAGTTGGTTCAACCATTTTCCTTTGATTGAATTTGCTTATAACAATAGTTACCATTATAGCATTGGTATGGCCCCGTGTGAGGCATTTTATAGAAGGAGGTGTAGATCTCCTATTGGATGGTTCGAGGTTGGTGAAGCGGAAATGTTTGGCCCGGATTTGGTTCACTAAGCTATCAAAAAGGTAAAGGTAATTTGGGATAGGCTTAAGACTGCCCAAAGTCCTATGCGGATGTGAGGCAAAGGGATTTTGAGTTTGAGGTTGGAAATTGGGTGTTCTTGAAAGTGTCTCCCATGAATGGAGTGATGTGGTTTGGAAAGAAGGGAAAGCTCAGTCCCCGATATGTTGGCCTGTACTTGATTTTGAGAAGAGTTGGCAATGTTGAGTATGAATTAGATTTTCCCTCTAGCAAGAGTTCCATTCATCCGGTATCCCATATGTCTATATGTAACACCCCGAAAATACACTCTGGACGCCACACGGTGCTTACAGTCCTGAGAGACCACAAGCTAACCCATAAGCAAGTATCTGTTGTGAGCACTGAATAAGATAAATAACAAATTAACATGTGTGAAATTTAATTGAAAATGCCATAAAGTTTTAAATATTGAAACATTCGATTAAAATCATAATTCTGAAAACGTCTGAAAATAATACTGAGAAGACTGATAATAAAAACTGATAAACTGACTAACTATCTGAAATAGTCTGAAAAGTCTCTAACTGACTGAGGAGTTAATGGGATAAGTCCCCAACTAACTCCAACTGACTACTGAGCTGAAAGACTGAAATAAATATAAATGGTCCTCGATATATGAGGACTCACCACTGCTACTACTGTTGATGCACTGGAATGTCTAAGTACGGTCAGGAACCTGAGCGTCCGAACCTATGATATAAGACATCAAAGCGCAAGAAACGAGTATGCGATCAGTACTTTGAATGTACTGGTATATGAGATGAAGTTGGGCTGAAATACATGGGTTATATGCATGAGATAATATATGACTGAATAGCATGAGATAATTGAGTGTGAATTCATAGAAGCTGTAAAATCTGAGAATGCATAACCAAGCATAAAACATGATTCTAATATAGTTTGTAAACTAAAGTTTTGAAATACTGATATTGAATAAATGATAATTGTATGTTATGGTCAAGCAAACCTAAAACTGAACTTTGTACTGAATACTGAACTGAGACTGTTGGAGCTAGCTATAATCGACATGCCCCAATGTAAAATCAGGGTCCAACCTGTAACCCCAGTAGAAGGGTGTCAGTACCGTGTCACGGGTACTAACATTGGTTGTGTGGATCCACTAAACTAATATCCCGAAAGGCGAGGGTGTCATGCCTAACTGATGGGGGACCCCTCAAAGTCTGCGGTAGCTCCGTAGGTCTAGAACCTAGGGACTGCTACTAATGTCCATGCCTACTGACGGGGGAGAAAAGTGCCTCATGCCTACTGACGGGGGAGACGCCATCCCTACATTCACTCGGTGCTAAGTTTTACTCCCATCTGAAAGACACTGATTACTGGACTGCACTAAGCTTAATTAGACTCACAACTAACCATATTAACTGACTGAATGATATTGTTCATAGTATAACTGAAATCATTCTATAGAAAATGAAAACTAGGTAATCAACTAAATTTTGGGTATTCATAACCCCCAGGACTCAATAACAATAACAATAGGAACATACTGAAGCTTCAAAAACATCATAAGTAGTCATTGTTTAAAACCCAATCATTTAAGCATTTTATCAAACACTTAAAATTGATAGGCTTAAGCATGAGAATAGTTAAGACATGTGATACTAACATAATTGGAATACTAAAATCATGCAATTAGGATTTAATATGCGAACATCATCATTCAAATATGTCAAGGATAATTTCTAATGAAAACACTTGGTGAACAAAATTTGTAATCAAAATTCATAATAGCTTCATGAAGATAACTTATAATAACATGTAAAAAACATGGCTTTAAACTTGAAAATGGATTCTTGGACTCCATGGGTGAAAAGGGCCCATGGATGAACATCACACATGCCTTAATTCATGACTTAGTGAAAGTTCTTGGTGATTTCTTGAAGCTTGAGTTTGAATTTTAAAGAGGCTAGGGTTTGTTATTGAGAGAGAATTGCTTTATTTTGAGAGAATCTTGTGTAAAAGATGAAAAATAATTCTTTTGGGGACCTAAATCTCATGTTATGGCTGGGATAGGGTGAGGGAAATGACTCAAATACCTTCCTGGACCCAAAACTCATTAAACTGAATTAGATCAGCCGATGAGAAATATGGCACACCGCGAGGCTCTATTGAAGTGAAATACGGCACGGCGCGATGTCCCCACCAACGTAAAATGCGTCGTGCCACGTCCCTATCGGGGAGCCTCTCTGTTTTGGCCATCTAAACAGATCTCAAATGTCGTTGAAAAAATTCAAAACTCACCCGGTACGTACTATTGACTACCCCAATCATGAACCAACTTAGAAATTAACGTTCCAAGGTCGGGAAGGTCAAAAAAAATCATCAAAGTTTAAGGGGATTTGGAGAAGACTAAGCCTTAACACTTAGTAAAATTTTCTAAGTCTTGGACCCCTTTAACATGCAATAGTAAGCAGAAATGACCTAGGATCTTATGGGGTCTTACAATATCTCCCCCTTTGAAGCATTCGTCCTCGAATAAGACTGATTAAGCTGAGGTACTGAAGGTACATGCTGATTGTGCATAACTGCAAACATGGTTACATGACCGAGTCTTAAACATCTTATATAAGTGAACTGATTCGTGAATGTATGCAATGACATGAAGATGATTGCATGGCTAGAACTGAGAATGGAAAAGATACAATATAAGAAAAATTGTTACCTTAAGTTGAGTCTGAGTTTGCGGAGAAGATATGAGGGTACTTGGTTTGCATATCTTTTTCTGCTTCCCTAGTGGCTCCCTCACAGACTAGTTTCGCCAAAGAACTTTGACCAAGGGAACTTCTTTATTCCTTAGTCTACGAATGTAATAATCAAGGATAAAGACTGGGATTTCTTCGTAAGAAAGGCTATCCTGAACATCTGTACTTTCTAAAGGAATAGCTATAACTGGATCACCAATACCCTTCTTTAATAAAGAAACATAGAATACATGGTGAACTGATGCCAAATCCGCGGGCAACTCAAGCTCATACGCTATCTTCCCATAATGACTCAAGATCCTATAAAGGCCAACATATCAGGGACTAAGTTTCCCTTTTTTGCCAAACCTCTCCACTCTCTTCATGGGAGAGATTTTCAAATAGACTAAGTCACCAACCTCAAACTCCAAATCACTTCTCCTCACATCTGCATAGAATTTCTGATGGCTTTGGGTTGTCTTAAGTCTCTCCCTGATTAACTAAAATTTCTCCATCGCATCAAACACTAAATCTGGACTAATCAAAGCAGTCTCACCTACCTCAAACCATCCAATATGAGATCTACATCTCCTTTCATAGAGAGCCTCAAACAAACCCATCTGGATACTGGAGTGATAACTGTTATTGTAGGTAAACTCAATCAAAGGCAAATGATCATCCCAACTACCCTTGAAGTCGATAACACACGCTCTCAATATGTCCTCCAAGGTCTGAATGGTCCTCTCTGCCTGACCATATGTCTGAGGGTGAAAGGTTGTACTGAGGCGAACTTGAGTATCCAGACCCTTCTAAAAAGCCTTCTAAAAGTGAGAGGTAAACTAACTACCTCTATCTAAAATGATAGACAATAGGACTCCATGCAACCTGACCAACTCTCTAATATGAAGCTTGGCATAATCCTCGGTCGAACAAGAAGTATGGACTGGCAGGAAATGAGTTGATTTGTTTATTCTAGCTATAATAACCCAAGTCGAATCATACTAATAACGCGTACGGGGTAACCCTGTCAAAAATCTATGTTCACCTCTTCCCACTTCCAAGTGGAGATGCTGAACTCCTGGATTGCGCCACTAGACCTCTGGTACTCAACCTTAACCTGCTGATAGTTAGAGAACTTAGCTACAAACTCTGCAATATCCCATTTCATACCATTCCACCAATAGATTTCCCGCAATTCATGATATATCTTAGTGGCCCCTAGGTGAATAGAGTAACACGCACCACGTGCTTCTGCAAGGATTCTCTTCCTCAACCTATCAACACATAGCCTACCCTGACACCGCAATATGCCATCTCCCCCTAGGAGAAATTCTCTGCTTTCTAATCTCTAACTGACTCATTAAACTTAACCAAACTAGAATCCATATCCTATTTTTCTTTCACTTCAGCAACCAAAGAGAATTTCAAAATATTCTGAACCCATACACTACCCTCAGCTGAATCAACCAAATAAACACCTAGTCTAGCATGCAGATGAACCTCCCTGCCTAACTTCTTTTTATCATCCTCAACATGAGCAACACTACCAATAGACAATCTACTAAGGGCATCTGCCACTACATTGGCCATGCCCGGGTGATACAAAACACCCATATCGTAGTTTTTCAACAATTCCAACCACCTTCTTTGATGAAGATTCAGATCTTTCTATGAAAACACATACTGCAAGTTTTTGTGATCCATGAACAAATTAACATACACTTCATAGAGATAGTTCCTTCAAATTTTCATAGCAAACACAACAGTTGCTAACTCAAGATCATGGGTAGGATAATTCTTTTCATGTGGCTTAAGCTATCTAGAAGCATAGGCTATGACCTTACCTCTTTACATCAACACACAACTAAGACCAACTCTGAAAGCATCACAGTAAATAACAAACCTATCTAAACTATCTGGCAATGCCAAAACTGGGGCTGAGGTGAGTCGAGTCTTTAACTCCTAAAAACTCTTCTCACAAGAATCTGACCACTGAAACTTTACTTTTTTCAGGGTCAATATGGACATGGGGGATGCAATAGATGAAAACCCTTCAAAAAATCATCGGTAATAGCCAACCAAACCTAAGAAACTCTTGATATCTAAGAAAGAGATGGATCTAGGCTAGTTTTTCACTACCTCGGTCTTTTGACGGTCAACTCTAATGCCATCATCGAAAATAATATGGCGAAGAAAACCTACTGATCTTATCCAAACTTTGCACTTACTGAATTTGGTGAACAGCTGATGGACTCTAAGAGTCTGCAATACAATTCTGAGGTTGTCTGCATGATTGTTTTCACGATGGGAATAGACAAGAATATCATCAATAAAGACTATGACGAATATGTCCAAGTACTGCTTGAACACTCGGTTTATCAAGTCCATGAAAGCTATGGGGGCATTCGTTAGCCCAAAGGACATGACTAGAAATTTGAAGTAACTATATCCGGTTCTGAAAGCTATTTTTGAAATATCACACTCTCTGACTCTGAACTGATGATAGCCAAATCTGAGGTCTATCTTAGAGAAGTAACTGGCACCCTAAAGTTGTTCAAACAAGTCATCAATTTTGGGGAGTAGGTACTTATTCTTGATGGTAACTGATGGTAATCAATGCATATTCTAAGAGAACTATCTTTCTTTCACATAAAAAGGACTGGATGCCCCATGGGGAGACACTGGGCCTGATGAATCCCTTATCTGGGAGATCTTTCAACTATTTTTTCAATTCCGTAAGCTCGGCTAGAACCATTCTATAGGGTGAAATAGAGATAGGTTGGATATTTGGAAGAAGGTCTATTTCGAAGTTAATTTTCTTTTCGGAAGGAACTCCAGAAAGATCTTCAAGGAACACATCTGGAAATTCCCTCACTGATGAAATTGACTCGAGATTGGGAGTCTTAAAATTAGAGTCTTTAACTCGAACAAAATGATAAACACACCCCTTGGATATCATTTTTCTCGCTCTAAGGTACGAAACAAGTTGACCTCTAAGCGCTGAAGTACTACCCTTCCATTCATTAACTGTTTTATCTGGAAAATTAAACTAAACGACTCTATTTCTGTAGTCAACTGAAGCATAGCATGAGTGGATCCAATCCATGCCGAGAATGACATCAATATCAGTCATCTCTAACTCCACAAGATCAACTAAAGTGACTTTCTGAGATATTATGGCCGGACAGTTCCTGTATACCTGCCTGGCTATAATAAAGACACCTATCAGGGTAGACACTGAGAAGGGTTTTTCTAAGGTTGCGGGACTGGCTCTAAAGTTGACAACTATATAAAGGGTTACAAAAGAGAGTGAAGCCCCGAGATCTAACAAAGCATAAACATATAAACAAAAGAACTGTAACATACTCGTAACCACATTAGGAGAACTTTCCTGATTCTGACGGGACTGGAGAGCATACAATCTATTCTGGCACTGACCGCTGGTGGCACTGGAAGTGGCGCCCTGCTGAGTTGGGTGACCTGTTGTGCTGCTGAAGAGTTAGCCTGACCCTATTGACGATCATTCCTACCTTTCCACATAGTTGTCGGACACTCCCTCATCCTATTTCCTGGTTTGCCACATCTAAAATAAATATTACTTCCAGCCCTATACATACCTTAATGATTTCTACCACACTTCTGGCAAGGTGGATTAGTTCAACCACTATTCACACTACCCTGAGTTTTAGAGCCTGGTGCCCTATCCTGATTACCGTTTCTAAACCTTGGCACTAGAGCACTAGCCAAAGACGGAGTTGGGACAAAACATTTCTGATGGAATTGAGGATGCTTACCACCTTCTGAGCTGAGCAAAGTTGAAATTACCTATCCTAATCCTCTTATTCTCTTTTTTTCCTTAACCTTCTCCTCCTCAATCTGCTGAGCATGAACCATAAGCCTAGATAAGTCCATCTCCTTAATTAACATCGCGGTCCTACACTCCTTAACCACACTATCAGATACACCAGATTCAAACTTACTCATTCTAGACCTGTTATCAGACACAACATAAGGAGCATACCTCGTCAACTAAGTAAACTTAAGCAAATACTCATTTACATTCATACTACCCTACTTCAAATTAATAAACGCCAGTACCTTAGCTTTCCTCAACTCCAAAGGGAAGAATCTATATGAAAAAGATGTAGCAAACTCCTTCCACTCTACAGGCCCTATATTTGTGCCTTTATCCCCCTTCCACTACTTATATCAGGTGTGAGCTACATCCTGAAACTAGTAAGTAACCAACTCTACGCTCTTAATAGAAGTCATGACCATAATGTTTGTTACCTTCTAAACCATGTCAATGAACTCTTGTAGATCCTCATCAGACTTGGATCCCAAAAATAAGGGAGGGTTCATTCGGGTGAAGTTCTGAATCCTAGCTGCAACTAAATTAGCCACTGAATTAGTTGGGATAGTAGCTTATTGATTATTCTAAGATACTACAGAGTGATCTAGAGTAGTGAATGCAGCTCTGAACTTGGCATGAGAGACATGCTCATTCAGGGGATCTTTCAAAATCTATGGAGGTGCGGGCTGATTCTCATTTCTTTTTCTGTTAGTCTTTATGAGAGGCACGTTCTGTAAAAGAAAAGAAGACCAAATTATAAAGAGAGTTTAAATAGAGATCATTCTCATTCACACGACATAAATACTAAAAGAAGGGGAACTTTTTCTAAAACGTCTTGTAGCCTCCTGTTCATAAGTGTGGCACGCTTCATACCCATGCACAAGACTCTACTCAATGCGGCTTTCAGACTTCTTAGGATACTTTAAAACCCTTAGGCTCTGATACCAAATTTGTAATGCCCCAGAAATACACCCTGGATGTCACACGGTGCTTACAGCCCCGAGAGACCACAAGTTAACCCATGAGTTGGTACCCGTTGTGAGCACTGAATATAATAAATAACATGTGCAGAATTTAATTGAAAATGCCATAAGGTTTTAAACACTGAAACATACGATTAAAATCATAGTTTTGAAAATGTCTGAAAATAATACTAAGAAGACTGATAATAATAACTGATAAACTGACTAACTGTCTGAAATAGTCTAAAAAGCCTCTAACCAACTGAGAAGTTGATGGGACAAGCCCCCAACTAACTCCGACTGACTACTGAGCTGAAAAACTGAAATAAACATAAACGGTCCTCGATATATGAGGACTCACCACTGATACTATTGTTGATGCACTAGAATGTCTAAGTACGATCGGGAATCTAAGTGTTCGAACCTATGATATAAGACATTATAGCGCAAGAAACAAGTATGCGATCAGTACTTTGAATGTACTGGTATATGAGATGAGTTAAGGCTGAAATACATGGGTTATACGAATGAGATAATAATTGACTGAATAACATAAGATAACTAAGTGTGAATGCATATAAGCTGTAAAATCTGAGAATGCATGACCAAGCATAAAATATGATTCTAATATATTATGTAAGATGGAGTACTAAAATACTGATACTAAATAAATAATAACGATATGCTATGGTTAAGCAAACCTAAAACTGAACTCTGTACTAAATACTGAACTGAGACTGTGGGAGCTAGCTATAACTAACATGCCCTAATGTACTATATGGTCCAACCTGTAACCCCAATTGGAAGGGTGTAAGTACCGAGCCACGAGTACAAATATTGGTTATGTGGATCCACTAATCTGATATCCCAAAAGACGAGGGTGTCATTCCTAACTGACGGAGACCCCTCAAAGTCTACGGTGGCATCGTAGGTCTGGAACCAAGGGACTGCTACTAACGTCTAATGCCTACTGACGGGGGATACAAGTTCCTCATGTCTACTGACGGGGGAGATTCCATCCCTATGTTCACTCGATGCTAAGTTTTACTCCCAACTGAAGGACACTGATTACTGGACTGAAGTAAGCTTAATTGGACTCACAACTGACCATATTAACTGACTGAATGATATTGTTCATCATATAACTGAAATCATTCTATAGAAAATAAAAACTAGGTAATCAGCTAAATTTTGGGTATTCATAACCCCCAGAACTCGATAATAATAACAATAGGAATATACTAAAGCTTCGAAAACATCATAAGTAGTCATTGTTCAAAACCCAATCATTTAGGCATTTCAGAAAACACTTGAAATTGATAGGCTTAAGCATGAAAATAATTAAGACATATAATACTAACATAATTGAATACTAAAATCATGCAACTAGGATTTAACATGCGAACATCATCATTCGAACGTGTCAAGGACAATTTCTAACGAACACACATGGTGAACAAAATTTGTAGTTAAAATTCATAATATCTTCATGAAGATAACTCATAATAACATGTAAAAATCATGGCTTAAAACTTGAAAACAGATTCTTAGACTCCATGGGGGGGAAAGGCCCATGGATAAACATCACACATGTCTTAATTGATGAATTAGTGAAAGTTCTTGGTGATTTTTTGAAGCTTGAGCTTGAATTTTGAAAAGGCTAGGGTTTGTTCTTGAGAGAGAATTGCTTTATTTTGAGAGAATCTTGTGTAAAAGATGACAAATAATGCTTTTTGGGACCTAAATCTCGTGTTATGGTTGGGATAGGGTGAAGTAAATGACTCAAATAACCTCCTGAACCTAAAATTCATTAAACTGAATCAGACCAGTCGATAAGAAATACAGCACGCTACGGGGCTCTATCGATGCGAAATGTAGCGCATCGCGATGCCCCTCACCAATGCTAAATACGATGTGTCGCGGCCCTATACGGAGCCTCTCTGTTTTGGCCATCCAAACAGGTTTCAAATGTCATCCAAAAAATTCAAAACTCACCCGAGATGTACTATCGACTACCCCAGTCATGAACCAACTTAGAAATTAACTTCCCAAGGTTGGAAAGGTCAAAAATAAAATCATAAAAGTTTAAGGGGCTTTGGAGAAGACTAAACCTTAACACTTAGTAAAAATTTCTAAGTCTTGGACCCCTTTAACATTCAATGGTAAGCTGAAATGAGCTAGGATCTTATGGGGTCTTACACTATGCTACAAAAATTTATGGGTAAACCTTCGTTATTTTTTCCCTTAGAAAATATTGGTATTTTGGATTCTTTGTCCTATGAGGAGGTCTTGATGAGGATCTTGGATCGGCAAGTTCGTCGGTTGCGAACGAAAGACGCGGCTTCAATAAAGGTTCTATGGCGGAATCAATAGTCTGAGAAAGCTACTTGGGAAGCCGAGGAAGACATGAAGTCCAAGTATCCGTTCCTATTCTTGATTCCAAAAAATCGTGCTTGAGGTATGTGTTGTTCTTATTATTTTTGTTTTCTATCTTTGTTAATGGTAGATTATGAATTCCTTGGTATTTTGTTTTCTATCTTAAAGGTAAGAGTAGAGACATCTGGGGTTAAATCATGTTTGTATTGTCTCGTCCTATCATTCGAGGAAGAATGATTCTGGGGGAAGACTAAAACACCCTGAACCTTGACCCTTGCAAAATTTCTTGAGTCTTAAACCTTTTGATCATTATACAACTCATACCATGACTCATATGGTATGATGATGGGTCTAGGAACACTGGTCGTATGTTGGTCAGCATGATAATGTCCAAGTTCTGTTCAAGGTGCGAGAGACTCCACACGAGTTGTATGGTTAAGTGACGAGATATATAGGGCCCAATTGCATATTATCCAGTGTTTAGCCTTTGATTTTCTATCTAGGGTACGATTTGATGATACTAGTTGAATGGTGATGATAAGAGTTAGGCAAAGGAGTCGTATGTTGGACAGAATGTGGTGTCCAACTTTTTGATCAAGTGACGAGTTGAGGGTACCACTCGTATGATGTGGTGACGACTTGGGAGGTCCACTCGTACCAACCTGTGAGTTTTCTACAACTTTTAGGCTGAGAAAATTTTAGACATTTCCCACCCCAAACCATTAAGACCCTACATTTTATAACACTATTTGGTCATTCATTCGACACCTAAAATATTAAAAAACTCTCTAAAAACCTCAAAAGGAGATTGGGTTAGGGTTTCTTTAAGGTGGTCATCTAGAAGCTTAAGGATCAAAATCTCTCCATGAATCTTCGTAACTCAGGCATATGACTCTTCCTTCACTATTAGTTCATAAAAATCATGTGTTTTAAACATTGTTCTTAAATTATAAATTGTGGTTTGAAAGCCATGATTGAGGGTTTGAATGCATAATGTTGAGTATTATGTTCTCATGTTTTAAACTATGATTATACATGTTTTAATAATGATTTTGCATATGTGGGTGCATGGGAATTATGGTTAATGAAAGGGGTCATATTTAACCCTAGACTTGATGGTTTTTGGCTTTGAATAATGGTTTGATAATAGTATGCCCTCAACCTATTTGTGAAAATGTCAATGAGAAGAATCTTGTCACATATGAATTGTGTTTTGAACTATGGCATTGGCCTATGAATGCTAATGATTGGTAAATGGTTTTATGAAGGTCTTTATGGTCATAAATTGATTTAAATTATAACCTTAGTGGTTTAATTGGCTAAATGGGTTCGAGTCCCTAAATGTTGAATTGAATTGATGTCTTTGTATAGACAATGGGTTCGAGTCCCAAAGTTGATTAAATATGGTTACTGCATGTTGTACGCTTGCAAATGGGTTGGTATGATGATACCAACGGGATGCCTTTGGTAAGAAATTGGATAAGTAATTGTGTATATGTGTAATAAATATTTTAAATTGGGCTTTAAAACGGGATGAGTAGCCGAACCATGAAAGTGGAGTCCGAAGGACTAACACTGGAAACAGTGTTAGCTGGTGCAGGTGTCTATATGATCGGGAGGTTCGAGTCCCCCGAATAAATATATGAATAGAGGTTCGAGTCCCCATGCTTAAGTCACCTTGATTATGCCGGGAGGTTCGAGTCCCCCATAAAGGCATATATGGTTATGGATATTCTCTAGTTCGTGCGGCTACTCGTATTGGGGTTCTTCCAGCTCGGGGAGAGCTGGGACCATATAGCCCGTAGGTCACTTGTTATATGACGGTTATGCTACATAGCCCAGGTTAAGGTTTTCAAAGTTCATACTAATCTTTTTTTCCTATTCCGACACTATATATATGTGTGTGTGTGTACATGTGATTGAATATGATGATTTGACTTGGCTTTGAATGTTGACATTATTTTATCCTCTATACCTGAGTTACATGCTAGCGTTCCAACTGTTAATCATCTCCGGATGTTGTATCCCCACGCGATACAGGGACTAAAACTTCTTCTACTTTTTCTACGCAGTGACCAAGCATTTGGGCGGTTCATGAGTTGACATTGAAGTAGTGAGCTTTCATACTTCGAAAGGCTTCATTTCATAGTCTATATATTTTATGTTTCAGACTTAGTTTGGGCTATGGTCGGGGGCATGTCTCGATATTGTATTTACTTTGATTTTGTGGAGACTTTATTGGATTACTGTGGACTTGGGTGTGTTGTTTGGTGGATTGACTTAGATATTTCATGAGTTACCATTAGTCTTATATTGTTCTATCTTGCTATATGTTCGAAATTCATCCGACACTTGAGATTGTTGAGCTGACTAGGTTAGGTGAAGGGGGTGATCTCCGATCCACGTAGGACTTGAGATACCCGTCACGGTCAGGCCCTAGTTCAAGTCGTGACATGGAGGTAGTGGTATCAACTTCATTAAAGCGCAATTCACTTAACTAATGATTAGGGAAAAGAATATTAAAGGACAAAGACTTAGCTTAATAGGATTGAGGTGAAAGATGATGAACTCATGGAATGGTTCGTCGGTGGAAGGCAACATTTGGAGTAAGAGCTCCAATGATTGAAGCAGCTGAGGATAAAGATTGGACCAACTTTCCTAATTCTACCTTATAGCTTTCTTGTTGCCTGATTTTGTGAGGCCAAACCGAGTCAGGCTAATTTTGGGCCTGACCCAGTTCAAATGTAAATTTTACTTGGTTTCTTCTTTCATTTTAATAAAATGGGCATATCGCCAAACTTTAATTTAAAAAAATTATTATTATTGCTTTTATGATTACTATTTTAAATTTTTATTTTTAAATTCTTATATTCCAGTTATTATTTTTATTTTTTAGTTTAATCAAAGTAGTAACTCTTTTCCTAAATGTATTTTTGAATTTGAGAACTCCACCAATCTTTATTTTATGGCAATAACAAATTCTGAAAATTAATAGAATAGACACCTGATAATTTTATTTTAAAAATATTAAGTTTATTTAAAGTTGAATAACTAAATACTAGATAAAAAAGGAACAACTATTTAGGAGCACTCACAATCAAACAACAAACTTTCAAATGAAGTCAAAAAAGAAAGAAAAAATCGTGTATTTTATTGCTAAAAAAGAAAAGCTAATTTATTTCTTTTTTTAAACCGTGTATAAGGAGTCTTTATTTTTTCTTTTTAATTTATTGTTCCTATGTTTTTGTCTTTTTTTATTTTTCCTTTCTAATAAAGATAAAAATAAAAAAATATGCAAAAATAAGATAAACTTTTATTTTTATTATTGATAAATGTGTTATTTTACAAACAAAAATTCAAATAAATTATTTTATAATTTAATATTTTTTGTGAAATTATTTTATTGTTTTACTAATTTTGAATACATAAAAATATTTATTTTTACTTATTGTGATATTAATTTGTTAGAAAAGGTAGGATTATAAAATATCATAATTATCTTATAGCTTGCACTTTTGAGTATGGAAAAAAATATCTTGAATTAAAATGAGATTGATACAATTGATAGATATCCTTATCAATTCAAATTCAAAAATACAGATGTATCTCAATTCTGTTAAAACACACTATCCATTTTGTATAAGATATATTCAAATTTAACATATGTTAGTCTCTCAAACAAAAATTCTCCATACATTTATAGAATATCTTTTTAGTTGCTGAAAGTTAGGATCAGTTGAATTAAAAAGTAGTATCAACTAAATAGTATCACCATCTTAGTTGTTGAAAGTCCTGATCACTTGGAATATAATCATGATTTTTTTATAATTATTATTAGTAATACTACTTGGGTTATAACCATGTTTTATTAATTATTTTTTTCATATTTTATTTTTCATTTAATTTATGTGTATCCACTATACGTACTCCTCCTATTATTATTTATTATGACTACTATCGATATTAGTACTACTGTTACGTATTGCCACTATTCTGTTATTATTATGTAAATAAAATATATATATATATATATATATATATATACATACATACATACATACATACATATACATACATACATACATATATATACATACATACATACATACATACATACATATACATACATACATACATACATACATACATATATTGAAATTTTATAACATATAGATTGAAATAGTAAGAGTCTATTAGAACTCTCCAATTATGGATTTATATTTATTAAGATAATGATTTTAAAAAAAAAAAAATTGTATTTCAAATTCAAATATTTAATCTTTCAATTCAAAAATTTTATCACATATTTTTTAATTTTGTCTTAAAATTATCACTTGACTTATTATTATTGTGGTGCCAACTTAAAAGAAATACAAAGATTATTTAACATTTGAAGGATATTTTAGTTACTCAATATTATTATTCGTGTTTTTATAATAATAATAATAATAATAATAATAATAATAATAATAATAATAATAATAATATATTCTTTTTCTTTCAGGTACAAATTTTATAAAATCAAATAGCATCTTACAATTGTGATAAAGTAGGCATGAGATGAGATCGAGGGAGTACCTTTGCGCCTACGTTGAAAACTCAAAACAGACAAATGCTGCCTCTTTCTCTTCACACTGAGAGCGACTTACAATTAACACACTCTCTGGCTTAAATTGACCGATACACCGATCAAGCTTTCTTCTAGATCGGTCTCTCTTTAAAAAGTGTCTGGAAAACATCTACTAGCACTGACCAATCAAAAGAGTTGTAACTCCTTGAGATTATCCATTGTTTTTATATTCTTCTAGCAGTTGGTCCCACATTTCATAATACCTACTCTTTCTACTAAAGGTTAGATAAATTGCTAGTCATGCTATGCTAGGTTAGAGAAATTTAAAATTTGTGGGACTCTTTAAATATAATTTAAATAATGTTAGAGTTTTAGGAGGTTATTTTATTCTAAATCTCGTCTATTTAAATGGTAATATATTTTCTGAAATAGGTATTTTGAATATTCCATAAATTGATGGGTATTCATAAAAAAATTGGGTATATGAACTGACGGACATTCGTAAAAAGATCGAAATCTCCAATATCCCACAAAAATTATGGGATATTCATAAAGAGTTCATCCTATGTTCGAAAAATAAGCCACTAACGGTCCTCGAATTACGGAGAAAATCGAGAGAGAAATCAAGGGAGAAACAAATTTGCAATTAAGGGAGGAACAGATTTGCAATTACCTCGTTTATCAATAAAATTATTGTTTCTTCATATAATAAAATTATTATTTTTTCATATTTTTATTTGTGGCTGAAGTTTATTTTCCATAAATTAAATTATATTGGAAACGCATTTATTAGGGGTATGAGATATGTTATGATGGAATAAATTATATTGAAATTAATTATAAATTATTTTTTATTGGGTGTTTGATTTATTGTATTCAAAATAATATGTATTGTATAACTTTTAAAAATAAGTTATTGGTTTCAAAAATATCCTTCATCTTATTTAATTTTAACTAGATAGAGACTTCTAAACTATAGGCATAAAGCAGGTCTTGAACCCACAGTTTTATTGTGTAATTTCTTTTCAAGCTTTAAATATTCATCTTAAAAGTAAAACTTTCATCTTACTTAACTTGATATTTTTTTTGTGTGTATTTTCCTGATTATGTCGTGTGTATTTAAAAATAAAATTTTCATCTTATTTCATTTCATTTCATTTCAAAAAAATTTATGTGTGTCTTTCCATAATTATGCCGTGTGTGTTTAAAAATAAATCTTACTCTTATTCAGTTTGAAATAAAACTTTCATCTCAAGTTTGTTAACATAAAAAAGCATTTGTTGTTTAAACACATATCACTGATATACTATAAAATATTAAAATTCATTATAATTGATATATACAATATCAATTTTTAAGTGATTAAGAACATATTTAATTTAAAATAAGTAATTCAATAATGGAGTCAACATTTTTATTATTCGTAGAGAAATCAATATATATAAAATAAATATAATAATTAGTTAAATAAATTTAACGTATAATATACTCATAAATAAAAAATATATTTATATAGTGTAACTGATCATAAAATAAGAGTAGTGGAGGTTGTAAATATTATTACAAATGGTATTAAAAATATTGTGAATATGCATGAATATAAAAAGTGATTATAAAAAGTATTTGTGGAGGTACTTTTGTCATTTTAATTACTTTATTTAAGGATAACTTATCCTAGTATTACTGTACCACCAAAAGGAAGGGATAACTTATTTCGGTATTATTTAATAATTTCAGAATAAGTTATCCCAAATTATACAATCAAACTAGCAATTATGAGACATTAAATTTTATTCCGAAATTATTTACTCTTATTCCTCACACCAAACAACCTTTTAATCCACAATCTTTTTTGTTCATCAAAAAGTGGTTACTAGTGGTTTTAGAGACTTTAAAGTGGTAGCCTTTTTTTTTCTTCTTAAATGTATAAATTGAATTATTAGCAACAGTTAAACATTTTATCAAGGAGGCTATCAAGTTAACTTAAGACATAAATAGAGATGAAATAAGTTGATTTCTCATATGATCACACTCTGTTAATAGTTATTATTTCAGAAGGCTACTTTTTTTGAAGAGGAAAATCAGAATTTAAAAAATGACCAATTGGGAAACGAAGAAAATCAGAATTTAAAAAAGACAATTTGAGAAATTAACCAGTAAAATAATGTTTATGCTTTGATAAATAAAATTGGTCCACGGACCAAAAATTTAACTAAAAAAATAGTGAAATAATGACGGACAAGTTAAATTCACACCTGATTATAGCTCAATATTGATTTTAACCATTTTAGAATTTAATTTGTATGTCAAGATCTTCAGAGACAGAGCAAGCGCATTTACTTCTCTCAACTCTAAATTTATACGCACCATCACCAACGTCTTTTGGCTCGAAGGGTACGACACCAAAACAATAAAGAGACTGCAAAATAAAACTTTTTTTAATATCCTAAAATAAAAATATATATACACACAATGGATATATATTGTGGGAATATATTGGATATTTTATTGTTGTTGTATATGTATATACACATACATTGATAGGAATGAGGAACTAGTAATTTAGTATTGTATAAAAGAACTTGTCAGTTGTCAAACCTGAATTAAAAACTTTAAACTTGTTATGAAATATAAAGTAAGATGAAGAAGAATGAAGAGAAGAGAGGAGATATCTTATTCAGTTGAAGGATGATTTACAACGAAGAGCCCCTCTATTTATATGAAAATTCCATCTAATTTCTCTCCAACAAACTTGATGAATACTGATTAAATCTTGATAGATACTATCTATATTTTGTATAGACATTCACTACAAATGATATACATCAATATTATAACACTCTCCCTTGAACGTCTAATAGATAATGTGTCTCGTTAAAACCTTGTTAGAAAAAAACTCAAATAGAAAAACTCTAGTGAATGAAAAAGAGTACGCATATCTAATAATACACATATAGACCGCCTCATTAAAAGCCTTACAGGGAAAACTCAGTGGGACAAAATCTCGTAAGAAAAAAAGAGTACAACGCGTATTAACTCCCCCTAATGAGAACATCCTTGAACCTTTGCATTCCGATCTTGTGCACCATCTTCCTGAAAGATGTAGTTGGAAAAGACTTGGTAAATAAATCAGCCACATTGTCACTTGAAAGAATCTGTTGCACGTTAATATTGTCATTTTCTTGGAGCTCATGTGTATAAAAAAGCTTTGACGAAATGTGCTTCATTCATTCTCCTTTTATGAATTCTCTCTTACTTGTGTTATGCATGCTACATTATCTTTATATAAAATTGTGGGTACTTTATCATATTTCAAATCATATTTTTTCGAATGAGATATATCATGTACCTCAATCACACACACCCTCGACTTGCTTCATGAATAGTTATTATCTCAGCATCGTTCGATGAAGTGTCTATGATAGACTGTTTTGTAGATCTTCAAGATACGATAGTAGCCTCGCATAGAAACACATAGCCTATTTGAAATCGAGTTTTATGCGGGTCAGATAAATACTCATCATCAGCATAATCAATAAGATTGGGACTGCAATCATCAAAATAAAATAAGCTCATATTGATGGTCCCTTTTAGATACCGTAATATTGATTCCATTTCAATGTCTTCTAGCAGGAGAAGAACTATATCTTGCTAACAAATTAATCGAAAAGGCTATATCAGATCTTGTAGTATTTACAGGATATATTAGTGAATCAATTGCACTAAGATATAATACTTTAGGATTTCCTCATTCTTTATTGAGGTAGGAATAGATGTTTATTCACATCAAGTAATCAAACAACCATCGAAATACTTAATGATATATTCTATCCATATAAAATCTTTTCAACACCTTTTTTGTGTAGGTGGATTAATGGACAAAGATCTCGTTTGTCAATTGCTCAATTTATAAATCAAGGCATAATTTTATTCTTCCAAGATCTTTCTATCTCAAATTCTTTTTTAAATGATCAATTATCTTTTGACGCTCTATTGGAGTTCCAACAAGGTTTATGTCATCGAAATTGGTAGCACGTACAACAAACTTTGATGTTGTTGTTTTTATAAAAATTCATGGGCATATTCATCATTCGTATAAGCTTTCTTAGATAAATATTAACTAAGACGGTTATACTACATGCATTCATGTTGCTTCAAACCATACAATGATCTTTGTAATTTAATGAAATACATTTTTCGAGGCTTTGAACTATATGTTTCAGGCATCTTAAATCCTTCAAAAATTTTCATGTATATCTCATTATCAAGTGATTCATATAAACAGGTTATAACCACATCTATCAAATGCATTTTAAGTCTCTCATAGACAATAAAAATAATAAGATAACACAATATTATTGCATCTATAGCTGGTGAATATATCTCTTCATAACTGACACTAGGTCATTGTGTAAATCCTTGTACAACAAAGCGTGTCTTATACTTTTATATTTTATTTTTCTTATTTCTTTTTAGCACAAGACTAATTTATAGTCAATAGGTTTAACACCATTAGGCTTTTAAGCTATAGGTCCGAAAACTTCATGTTGACAAGTGAATTCTACTCTGATTGAATTGTTTCTTGACATTTTGGTCAATTATTTCTTTGTCAATATTTTGTGACTGATTGAGGTTCAAGATCCTCACTATCTTGCATGATTTTTATTGCAACATTATACGCAAAGACATAATCCACTGCTATTTTATATCGATTTAAATTAGTTCCAACATCACTTGAATTTATAGATAATTGCTCATTTTCTTGAGTCTCAGGCTCATTGATTCCTTCACGAATATCAAAATTGCTCAAATCTTGAACTTTTATATGAGGATATGTTATAGTGTCATCTTGATCATTTATTTATTTTCTAGAATTTCGATCTTTAGAACTCAATACTCTATCACGCTTCAAACGTGCTTTGAACTCATTAGCTATGACACTAGTGGATAGTCCTTTAGGGATATTCTCTGCAAGAATGTGTGATTTGGTGATCCTTTTTAAATCTATAAATGCTTTGCATTTGATTTATAATTTTTTGTAGATGAATGATTGTAACGCCCCGAGTCTGTACCCCGAACGCTACATGGTGCTTGCGACCCCGAAAGACCACAAGCTAACTCATGACTAGTACGTGCTGTGAGCACTGAATAATAATAACACTGTAACAATAGTATTACTGAAATAAATGCGAAAATTAGGTTGAAGTCATCATAAGGTTCATAACTGGAAACAAAAACTGAATACTGATAAATGAGTTCTGAAATCTAAATATATATCTGAAATACTCTAGTCTGAAAGCCTTTAACTGTCTGAATATAGAGTTGATGGGACAAGTCCCCAATTAACTCTGTCTACTGAATATGCTGAACTACTGAAATACTGAAAGATAACATCGTCCTCGAACTATAAGGACTCATCACTAAATCTGTTGCTGATGCTCTGGGTTGCTAAGTACAGTTAGGAGCCCGTGCGTCTAAACCTATGATATAAGACATCATAGCACAAAAGAAAAGTATGCGTCAGTACTTTGAATGTACTGGTATGCTAAGTAAGGTAGTCTGATATGCATGGGTTCATATGCATGAATAATAACTGGCTGAGTAACATGGATGTAACTGAAAGAGAGTACATGCATGAATACATAAACTGTAACTGAGATCATGTTAACACTGGATACTGAATTCTGAATACTGATTAACTGATATTTGAGTTTACTGATATTGTAGTACTGACAACTGAGTGACTATTTCTGACAGTCCTAATTCTGAGGATCTGTGCTGAGTTCCATACTGAGCTGAGTGACTGTGTCTGACAGTCCTGATTCTGAAAAACTGAACTGAGTTCTGTGCTAGGACTGCAATTGAAACTGTGGGGGATAATTATCTAACCGACATACCCCTCTCTGAATAGATTGGGGTCCAACCTGTAACCCCAGTTGGAAGGGTGTTAGTACCGTGTCACGGGTAAAGACAAGCTGAAGAGTCACACTCAATCTGGCAGGTGCTCTGAATGAGAACGGTGGTACTCTCAACTGGCAGGTAAAATACCTTACCAACCCTCAACTGTCAGGTTGATGTTTCAACCTACGCTGGCTACGTAGTTCTGGAACACCAGGACTGCTTCTAAGGATCACACTATCTACTGGAAGGTAAGTCTCTATCCTTGGGTTCACTCGGTGCTGAATCCTACTCTCAACTAAATAGATATTGAACTAATTTCTCAACTGTACTAAGCTAGACTGAACTGTTACTGATCGTGTTAACTGACTGAACTAGACTGAGTTCACTGAGTTCTGATGTCTGACTGAATATACTGAGTTCTGTACTGACTGAGTACTACTGATCGTGACATTACTGAGACTATTTTGTAACTACTGTAGCTCTAGGTAAACAGCTAGATTTTTTGGGTATTGAATACCCCCAGGACTCCACAGCATGAGAAGTAAAGCATAACATAACTTGAAAAACATAACAATATTCACTTGCTCATAACTCATTCATAGAGGCATTTTATCAAACACCTGTAAGATATAAGCTTTGCACATATGCTAACATGTCATGATTTCCATCTTTAATTCACATGAGCAATTTATCAAGCACTTGGGGATTATAATCTATACACATGATACTAAACAACATATAGGCATCATACTTTCAAATCCCAATTTGCAAATCAAGGTCCTGTAACATGAATTCACATGATACTACACACATGATAAATAATTTCACATGAACTTAAACTAAACCATGGATTAGAACACAATTTACATCATAATTATGAATACACTCAAACTCAACATGGAATTCATGAAATCAAGTAGCTTGTAGTTTAAAAGAGTTTCTTGAACTCCAAGGGTGGAAGGAAATCCTTGGATGAACACTTCACATACCTTGGTGCTTAAATTAGTGAAGAGTGGTGGTGCGTTCTTGAAGCTTGAATTTGAATTTAGATCCCATAAGGTTTGTTCTTGAATAAACTTTGAGAAAGAATGAGGGATTTTGCCTTATGAGAGGCTTAATCTCGTGTTTTGGGGGCTGATATAGGGTGAAAAAAGACCCATTTATCCCTCTAGATACGGAGTTTTAATGACTGCTATCGCGCCTAGTGACACACAGCCCGACGCATTGCGCCGGTGGGATCGATGCAAGGGACGACGCGTTACGGCGAGTCCGCATTGATTCACTGGAATTGCACTCTGAAGATGGTGAAACATATTTGTCGACGCGATAGGCGGCGCGTCGAGATTGCGTCGACCCACTATTTTGGTCATCCAAACTTGATTCAAATGAGGTCTGAAAAATCTGAAACTCACCTGAAGTGACCTATTGACACCCCTGATCATGATTCAATCCAAGGATCGACATTTTAAGATCGTAAGAATCGTGAAATAAGATCACCAACTTATGAAGGCTAAAATAATTCTAAGTGTAAACACGTAGCTGAAAGTTTTAAGTCTAGGACCTCCTTTCAAGCTTTAAAGGAGTGAGTTAAGCTTAGGATTTTGCGGGGTCTTACAATGATCTTTTTATACTTCTTGCTCACAAATAGAAGCACATGGATCAAGATGAGATAGTGATGATTTTTTTTTCATAAAATTTGTCTTTTGATGTCACTATCTTCTCTTCCTAATTCTAAAAAAACTATCTTATCAAATTCACAATTTGTAAATCGAGCAGTGAATATCTCTCTCATTTATGGTTTAAAATAGCGAATAATGGAGGGTGATTCAAACCCAACATAAATTCCTAACCTTCGTTGGGGGTCATCTTGGTGCAAGTTGATGATGTTATAGACACATATACAGCACACCCCAAAATTATTATATGAGATATATTAGGCTCTTGATTCAAAATCAATTGTAATGAAAAAGTTTTATGATAATTTATTGATCTAGGACGAACAAGTGTTGCAATATAAAGAATTGCAAAACCCCAAACAAAAGTAAGCAATCTAGTTTTCATAAGCAATGATCTTTCTATCAACTATAAATATTTAATTAAAGACTCAGCAAAACCATTTTGAGTATGGGTATGACCGACAGAATGTTAAACTCTTATCCCAATCGATAAGAAATAATCATTAAATGCTTAGGGTATAAATTCTGCAACATTGTTAAGGTGAATAGACTCAATTTGATTATCAAAAAATTATGTTCATAATCGTATTATTTGTATCAATATTTTTGCAAATGTCAAGTTGTGAGATGACAATAGACCTACATGAGACCATCTAGAAGAAGTATCTATTTGAACCATGAACTATCTAAACGACCCACTAGGTAGGTGAATAGGTTCACAAATATCTCCATGTATGCGTTCCAAGAATGTGAGAGACTCAATTCCAACTTTTGTTAGTGATGACCTCACAATTAACTTGTCTTGATAACAAGCATTACAAGAAAATTCATCATTTGAAAGAACCTTCAAGTTCTTTAATGGATGAAAATTTAAATTTTTTATAATTCATCTCATTGTTATATATTTAGAATGTCCCGGACGATCCTGTCAAAGTACGAAAGCATTGAAATTAATAAACTTTTCATTTACTATAGAATGTACTTCAATTACACTAATCTTTGTCTAATACAAGCCAGGAGATAAAACAGTACGAAAGTATTGAAATTGGTAAACTTATTATTTACTATAAAATGTGCTTCAATTGCACTAGTCTTTGTCCAATACAAGCCAGAAGATTAACTTTTCTATAATACATGTCTGCCTAAAAACATTTTTGGTGATACCAAGATATTCAAGATTCATCTCATTAATTGTCTTGATATGATAATCATATTTACGGATATCGTTAAAATTCAACAAGCTTCTATGAAATTTAGGAGAAAATATAACATTATTTATGATGAGCTTAGCTCCCTTGTGCTAGATTATAATGACTTTTTTTGAAGCCTTCAATCAAATTGACACTATCAGAAATCGTAGTAACATTTATCTTGTCCATATTTAGATGAGAAAAATATTTCACGTCTTTAAATATCGCATGTGTTGTGTTAGAATCAATCAAATAAATATCTTCATAATTGAACAACTTACTTTGAGAAATATCCATATCTTCAAATAGAATGACATACACCAAATAAAATCTTATATTAAATATTTTTGTTTTCATAAAAATTAAGTAGTAATATAATAAACTAAAACACAAAACACTACTGCAATTTCTTTCTTACTACAAAGCATTGGCAATGACATGTTTTCAGATTTTGTAACCCCCCCCCCACCCCCACCCCACCCCACCCCAAAAAAAAAGGACGGTAATTGATCCATTAATACATTTACCTTTTTATGTTTTTTTAGGTAGTACAACTACTTTTAATAGAGATTTCTATCTGTCATGCCAAGGTTTTCATATGCTTACATTAACTAAAAAGAAAAAGAAAAAACCTTTATTTTACTACTCACGTATTCAAACAAAAGTTGGTATTAGAGTAGTATTTTATTATTAGATTGTTATCACATGAAAATTGATAAATTAACTGCATTCTTGAAGAATTATAAAACAATAAAATCTGAAACTAGATTAAGCTAGTACTGCTTTACAAGTAAATTAATGGCAATTTTAATCAAGTCAAAATCAAATTAAAGTCATTCAATAATGAACTATAATACTATGACTAAAACAATCAATACTAATTAAAAGACTAGTACTCATGCAAACAACTACTTTTACATGATCTTTTATTCACTAACTATTATCACTAGAGAAAAAAAAAAAAAATATTCATTCTTTCATAGTCACAAAACCATCACCAATCAAGTGATCAATCTTTCCTTCATGGTGCTCAAAAAAATCAGTTACATCCAAACATGTGATGTCAACATGATATCTTGATATAAAATTAGCCTTAAAAAAATTTTTTTTCTTATTTAGTGATGCTTGATAAAATTCAACCAAGTGTTTGAGAACATGACAGACACGTGCATAGTGTCTCCTTCCACCACATCGAAAATAAGTAATTACTTCATATTTCTCATCTTTTTCTTTTTTTATCATGGTGCTTTTTGTTCAATGAATGATTAATATCAGAAACATAATTTTTTTTGTCATCACGACTACGACCACATTCATGATCAAGTCCAGGGCTGCGATCTTTTCTATGCCTAACATGGTGGGCATACACCTCATTCACTTCAGTAAATGGTGTAGATCCAGTAGGTCGATTCTCGTGATTTTTCATTAACAAGTAATTATTTTTATTCAGACACGAAAAGATGAGAACTCAGTTCAATATACTTCTTGAAACCTTTCTCTCGATATTGTTGCTGCAAGAGAACAATCGAGACATGAAAGGTGGAGAGTGTCATTTCATCTTATCATCATCATTAACAGTCTCTCCATATAGTTTAAACTGAGAAAAGATTCTAAGCATGACAAATTATACAGACTTATAGTCTTGAAACCTCAGATACATCCATTCAGATCGTGCTTTTGGAAGGATGATCATCTTCAAGTGGTCATATCTTTCTTTCAGGCTATTCCACAAAATAAATGGATCCTTAGCAGTGAGATATTCAATTTTTAAAAACTTCAAGATGATGACGCAAGAAAATCATAGCCTAGGTACAATTTTGATTAGATATTGTATTTTTTTTCTTGATGGCGTCTCCAAGACCCATAGCATCTAAGTGGATTTCAACATCCAGCAACCATGAAATATAGTTCTTGCTCGAACTTTGGAGGAGAACGAACTCAAGTTTTGTAAGATTATTCGTCATATGCAGTGGCGGAACCAAAATTTTTACTAAGAGGGTTCAAAATCGAAAAAAGTAGGCACACGAACTAGCCGAATAGGGTTCAACATCAATTATATATACATAAAAAATAATTTTAACCATGTATAACTAGTATAATTTTCCATCGAAGGGAGTTTAGATGAACCCCCTAATCATAAGGTGGCTCCGCCACTGGTCATATGAAATGGAAGAAAAATAATACCTTAGCCTTCTAATTTGAGACGGTAGAATTTCACGCTGATAACATGTTATGAAATATAAAGTAAGATGAAAAATGGAGAGAAGAGAGTAGATATCTTATTCAGTTGAGGGATGATTTACAATAAAGAAAGCCCCTCTATTTATAGAAGAAACTCTACCTAATTTCTCTCCAGAAGATAGGCATTTCAAATCTTGATAGATATTCACTAAATTTTGATAGATCTTATAGATACTATCTATATTCTTGATAAAAATTCACTACCAAATGATATACACCACTATCATGATAAAAATGTAGTTTTGTACTTGATCAAAAAAATTTAAAATTGATTTTGAGCTAGTTTTTATTAAATCTATACTATATTAAAAGTGTGAAGGGCCTTAGAAATATTGTTTGAACTTTTTGTCTTTCATTAAAAGTCTCTGTTGTAGACAAAAAAAAGTAACTATTTTCCTAATATTTAAGAGTTAAAAATTAATCAAATATTTATATTAAACTATTTTCATATTAGAAGTCATCTAAATTAATGACAACAAATACATTTTTCATTAGTTAAGAATTCTAAATCAACTAAAGTTGATTTTAAGAAGATTTAAAAAATCTAGAAATAAATATGAAAGTATTAAAATTAGAAAAATATAAGAAGTACCAAATTTTTAAAAGTTTTAAGTAAGTAATACTATATTTTCTAAAAATTTAACTTTAAAAATAAGAAAAGACTTTAAATATAGAAAAAAAAAATTATCGTACTACCAATATAGTTCAAATGGATGTGTCTCTCTCAACCTCTGGCAGCAAGAAAAGAGGTACTGCATGACAACCGCAAAAGTAGATCCATTAACCATTTGAAACTTCTGGTGGTAAATTATATATGTGCTTATAATAAAATATATGTTATGTCTCCATTACTATATTAAAGTGTGAAGGATCTTAGAGAAGTAATTTGAACTTTTTGCACTTCATTGAAATCTTCACAATCGATAAAATTGTCTAATTTTTAATAATCAAAGGTTACACATAGTTACAGGTGCGGTTAAACTAGTAAACAAAAAATATCCAGAGGCCTTAGCGTTTTTCTTCACTTTTCATGTGTGACAACACTGAAAAAAAGGAAAAACTATAAGAAGTGACAAACTTAAGATCATAATTAAGAAAAATAGCAATACTTTTACAAAATTATTTTTTGTACCAAAAATAACATATTTTTAAGTGAGACCAACCAAATACCGCGTGTTGGCAGTTATCAGTAGTAACTTGTCCACCTTTCACGACTCTTTCCTTTATCTCACTTTACCTTTTATGTCTTTTTTTCAAAGTTCTTCTATTTTTCAGATTTCTTTTCAATTTCTTACTTTTTCTCACGTTTTAGATAAAGACCGTGTTCCACAAAATCAAGTAACTATTAATTTTTAGTTATTGCATGTTATCTCTTCCACAAATTATATATATTTTGTATTTTATATTTTTGTACACCATTGTTATTGTCGTTTTTGGGCTTTTTAATTATATGATTGTGGAGGTATGCTCTAATGGCAGAACACATGTCATATAGAAGATCAAATAGGGATATACCACCTATCAATTTAATTTCTGATAATCCACCATCATTTCGTATTGGACTAACTCAAGATGAAGTTGTTAAAGTTGTTTCTACTCCTATACAGTCGAAGAAATCAGTGAGCGTCGAAGAAGTTCGATCGAAGTATCGTAACGATCCAGAGAAAAAGATCGAGATTATAAAGCAAAAAGTATTTAAAAACCTTCATCTCCATAGACCCCCAAAATACAAAGATTTGAGGAAAAAAAAGCAAAAGAAATCGAAGAATCAAGAAAAATTTCAAGTCATGATGTTGAAAACTCTTCTGAATATGATTCAAAAGAAGTTAAAGACGAAGACGTATTTTGTGTATGTATTTATTAGCTAATGGGTACTCATTTGTGTGTGTGTGTGTATCTATATGTTCAAATCTTGTTGTGTATATATACATTCGAGGCATGTGCATATATTTGTATTTTGTATATACATATGCATATCCATATGTACTTTTGTATAATATTGAGTTTGTTTTTGAACTGTTCTATGTGCTTTTAGAGGGTAACAAATGTATTTATTTGTATTTCTTATTGTTTAAGATATGCATTATTTATTTTTGATTACCTATATGTGTATGTGTATATATATATTTGTAGTTTTTAATTACGTATATGTTGGGTAACATATGTATTTGTATAGTTGTCCTTTTTGTATATATGCATAGAGATTTATGTCCTACATGTATATATATACACATATGGATAAGATATGAGTTCTGTAAACACTTATGCAGATTTATATGTATTTTTATACTGTGTTGAATGTGTATTTTATATTTTACAGTGTAATAAAGTTATTTATGTCTATATATTTTGTATATTTCGATTTTGTTTATGTAATATAGATGTATGTCTTTTTTTATTGTATAGGTGTCGCGTGATCATATATTCATGGTAAGAAAATAATCAAGTGACAGTTTGTAAGTTTTTTAATATACACATGTCAAGTATCTGAATTTATATATATACGGATTATATTCTAATTTATTGCTTAATGTATTTGTAAAAATTGTGGATTGTATATGGGTACATATGCCGAGTGCCTTAGTTATGGGGAAGGCGTTTCTTTGATTGAGTTCAAGCCCGAGTTACTTCGTATAAGATATGCTTCACTTACGTGGGACTATGATTTAAGAAAACAAGAAGCTAATGCTCAAAGTGATGATGAAGCACCGATGAAGCACCAATGAAGCCTATTAGGCAAATCAGGATAACAGACGATACAAAAGTTCTTGAAGTTTGATAGTCTTGTAGTTATATTTTGTATTTCACAACATGAAGTGCTATGATGACAGTGACGCAGTTGGATAGTTGCTAAGTTTTGATCTTTCTTTTAGGCTTTGTTTGAAAAGTTGTTTGAATTGCACAGTTATATTTTTGTATTTTGCAGAATGGTACTTTATGAAATTAAATGAAAGTATTTTCATTGTGGTTTTATATTGAATATTTGTCTTGTTTTACATAAGTGATTATACATCTCTATGTTCATATCTTACATATTCAGTAGTTAGTTGAACAACTTTATAGTTGTATTTACGTTTGTGCATGTACCTAAATATGTATTTAAATTTGAATGTAGACTTTTATATAGTTATACATGCAAATGTATTTTTTTCAAATACATCTGCAAATAAATGCGTAACTGCAAATGTAAACTTAATTATCATTTTTATATTTTTATTTTATATATATTTGTGTTTGTACATGTACGTACAAGTGTATTTAAATGGGAATGTACATGTAATACCCCGTACTTCTACCTAACTGGAAATCATCTCAAGAATGTTAGAAACTTACTTTGAAAGATGAATCCATTTTTGTACACATGGAATTTTTAAGATTTTCACATTTTTCATGTGGAAAATTGAATTAGCTTTCCAACGATACTAATTTCGTCAAAATTCAACATCGGAAGAGAAAGTTATGGCTCAAATACAGAAGGCAGTCAAAACCGCCCAGGTGCGACAGTGGATGCCGACGGACCGTCGGGCTAGCGACGGACCGTCGCAGTGAGGCAGTGAGACCACCTTCTGCCTAGAAGCGACAACCCAGGCCAACGGACCGTCGGGCTAGCGACGGACCATTGCTCAGGTCGTCGCAAGGGAGACAGTGAACCCCCTTTCTGCCCAGGTGCGATGGTCAGAACCGACGGACTGTCGCACCCACCGTCACACATCCCGTTCAGTTATTTTAAAGTCACAAGAAACCTTAGGTGCTTAATTCCAAGCCAAGAATTCAAGTTTTCCTCCACAAATCTTCCAGAAATCACTCAACCCAGGTATGCATAGTGTTCATTAATGGACTCCTTCGTCCATGAAGCCCAAGAATCTCTTTTCAAAGTTCAAGTGTATGGATTTTCAAGAATTTCATGTTGGGTTTGCTTTTGTTCATGTTGATAATGACCAATTGAATTCTATTCCATGTTTAGTGATAAATCTTTAAGTGAAATTAATTATTATAGGTGTAGATTCATGTGAATCCATGATTAAACCCTTGAATGGTGAAATTAGAATTGAATCATGATGTTTACTTGTTGTATAATGTTGTCTACATATACTATGCTTACCATGTGTTTGATTAAATGCCTATATGATGGAAAAGTGCCCAACTAGTATGATATTATGAAATCCCCAATTATGTACAAGTTTATACATAACAAGTGTTTGATGAAATGTCTTAGTCAATGAATTATGGATTATGATATTGATCATGTATTCAAGAAAGTCATGCTTTGTCAGTTTTCTTCTATAGAGTCCTGAGGGTACTTGTACCCGAAAATTTAGTTATATGCCTAGATCCAATGTCATGTTTTCAAGATACTCTCAGTCAAGCCATGTTCAGTAGAATTCAGTCAATCTCATGACTCAGGAAAACTCAGTAACATCAGCAATCTCAGTCAGTTATCAGATCTCAGTAATATTCCGTCAGTCAACGAAACTCAGTTAATTCAGTCTAGTTCAATTCAGTAATTCATGTTTAGTGTCTATTCAGATGGGAGTAGGAATTACCACCGAGTGAACCCAAGGATGAGAACTCACCTGTTATATGAGGGTGTGATTCTTAGAAGTAATCCTTGCATTCCAGAACTACGTAGCTAGCGTAGGTTGAGACATCATAGCCTGCTATATGAGGGTAGATGAGGTGGTTTAACCTATTATATGAGGGTTCCCACCGTTCTCACTAAAGTTGCCGGTTATATGAGGGTTACTCACAGATTGTCCTTACCAGTGGCGCGGTATTGACATCCTTCCAATTGGGGTCACAAATTGAACCCCAACTCAGCTATATTACGTTATTTGGGGCATATCGGTTAGATGACTACTTCCCACAGTTTTAGTTACAGAATCAGTACTGTCAGATACAATCATTTAGTCTCAGTAATAGAACTCAGATAGTTCAACATAATTCAAGACTGTCAGATACAGTCAACTCAGAACAGTACGAAACTCAGCTAATTCCATCAGATTCAGGACTGTCGATACAGTTACTTATGTTAACAGTTATTTTAGTTATACAGTTATCAGTATCTCATGTTATCAGTACTCAGACTCAGTAATTATGTTATCACGATCCCAGTTACAGCTATTATGTATTCATGCATGTATTCTCACGTTCATGTTATCCAATCAGTTAGTATAGTTCATCCATGTGAACCCTTTGCACTCAGCCTACCTCACATACATACCAGTACATTCCATCGTACTGACGCATTTGCGCTATAGAGTTTTATACCATAGGTTCAGAGACATGAGCTCCAGAGCATCAGTAGCATTCCAGTCTCAGCAGGCAGGGTTAGCAGTGAGTCCTCATCCTTCGAGGACATGGCCATTACTTTATTATCTCATTAATTAATTTATTAGTTGGAGTTAGTTGGGACATGTCCCATCAACTCCTTATTCAGACAGTTCAGTCAGTTAGAAGCTTTCAGACTATCATGTTCAGTCAGTTTATTTCAGTTCTTTTATGTATTTCATAGCCCATTCAGATGTTATATTGTATCAGCTATCATGTCTCACTTTTGAACCTTATGGCCTTTCAGTTAATGTTTCCGTATTTTTCATGATGTTATGCACTGTACAGGTACAGATATCAGTCATGGGTTAGCTTGTGATCCTTCGGAGTCATGAGCAACGTGTAGCGTTCCGGATACCAGGTTCGGGGCATTACAGTACAAGCCTATAGGTAACTGTATATGTATTTTTCAAACACAGTTGTAAATACATATAGGTACCTGCATATATATTTTCAAACATAGTTTCAACTACGTGTAGGTACCTGTATACATATTTCAAACACAATTGCAAGTACATATAGGTAGATACTAGATACATATGTATTTTCAGACCTAGTTGCAAATACATATAGGTAAACTATATTTGTATTTATTTATTTTTTGAATATATAAATATGTATAATTTTTCTGAATATATGAATATGTAATTTTACATATCCAATTTTACACATATGTACAGTGTCTACAAGTAGGAAATCAATTCAACGTTATGACATTCGAAAAAATATCTTTAATGAATATAACATCACAACAAATGTTAAATGTATGATTACAACATCACAACAAATGTATCATTTACGATATTTTCTACAGAACGTCTATTGTGTCCCTTAAAGTCACAAACACTACATGAGTTGATGATTTTCTTTTTAAACATATTTCTTTCTAATTTTCCGTAATCTTTCTTTGGAGGTCTTCTAGGAGGTTGTTTGTATTTTAGGAACAGTACAACCTCAAAATTTTACACAATAGTGTATAACTGCAATAAAAAAAATTTAATACAATCAAAACCATTTAACCAAATATTAAACACCAAATATAACAATCTAATAGGGATGCTTCCAATTGCCAATCTCCAACACATAAAAAATGTCATTAAAAAATATAAATTAACAAATACAGCATATTCAATAGGTCAAATAATATACAAAAATATCGACAACATATCAATACAATCATAAAGGCAAAACTACAATCAAAATATACAACACAACTCTAATTATACAAATGCACACAAAATATAAAATTACACTCTCAAAGCCGCAATTTCACAAAAAATATACAAATACACTCACAACATACAAATAAATTAATAATATACAATTATAATCAATATATACAAACAAAACTCTAAAAATACAAACACAGTGAAAATAAACAAAAGCAAACAAATAAATAAATAAAAAACGAACAACATTTAGTTACACTCTGCAGAATATATAAATAATACACTCAGCGCCAATATAATTACATTTTGAAAACAGAATATACAAATACACACAACGCCAATATAATTACATTTTGAAAAAATAAAATCGATACTGTTAATTGAGTAAATAGCAAAAGTTTGATCAAATAATAACTTTTGCTCGATCAAATAATGAAGTTCAATCAAATATTCAAAACACAATTTAAGATGAAAAACGATTTCAAACGATTTGCTGAAAAATTGTTATGAAGAAATATTTTGCTGAACAACAAAGATGAAATTCATATAAAAATACGATTTCAAACAACATGATTAAGTAAACGATTTTGTATTTGCTGAAATTCATCTATGAAATCACTTTTCCGATTCAATTCCTCTAACAACAATGATGATTTATGAAATTTTGAAGATCATAAAGATAAGAATCTTTAGTTGATTTGAATTTGATTTGAGATGTTGAACATTATATTGTAAAATCGCTATTTGAATTTGAGTTGAGTTGAAAAATAATGACAAATATATTTAATAAGAGTCATTTATGAAAAAAGAATCTTCAGTTTTACATCCATGAGGTAATTATTTTTTATTTAACTCAACTGATTTGAGAAAAATGACAGTAAATCCCGTCTGTATATGTATTTCAATAGCAAATAATATTTAAAATACAAAATACAAATTGCTATTTCAGATAATTATGAAACGGTTACTATGAAGCTTCTAATTATAGATTTAAATTTGCTACTTATGAATTTCTCCCCCTCCCCCCCTCCCCCCTCCCCCATTCGAAAAAAAGACTTCTATAATCATTAAAAGGGAAACTCAGGAAGGGGGACTCTTTGCTTCGCCTTTTAATATACATATGCCAAGTATATGGCTGTACATATATACAGATTATATTCTAATTTATTGCTTAGTGTATTTATAGAAATTGTGGATTGTATATGGTACATATGTCGAGTGCCTTAGTTATGGGGAAGACGTTCCTTTGGTTGAGTTCAAGCCTGACTTGCTTCGTACAAGATATGTTTCACTTACGTGGGACTATGGTTTAAGAAAACAAAAAGCTAATGCTCAAAGTGACGACGAAGCACCAATGAGGCATGTTAGGCAAATCAGGATAACAAACGACACAGAAGTTCTTGAAGTTTGATAATCTTGTAGTTGTATTTGTATTTGTATTTGACAACATGAAGCGCTATGATGACAGTGACGGAGTTGGGTAGTTTTTAAAGTTCAATATTACTTTTACGTTTTGTTTGAAATGTTGTTTGAATTACACAGTTATGTTTTTGTATTTTGAAGAAAGGTACTTTATGAAATTAAATGAAAATATTTTCGTTGTGATTTTATGTTGAATATTTGTCTTGTTTTACATAAGTGATTATATATGTCTATGTTCATATCTTACATATTCAATAGTTAGTTGCACAACTTTATATTTGTACGTATATTTATTTATATTTTTACCTAAATATGTACTTAAATTTGAATGTACATATTTATCTATATCTATAATATAATATATATATATATATATATATATATATATATATATATATATATATATATATATATATATATATATTTATAATTTATATCTATAATATACTAAAAGTGTGAAGACCCTTAGAAAAGTGATTTGAACTTTTTTTCCTTCATTAAAACACTTTACAATAGACAAAATCGTCTTTTCACTTTTTTTTCTCCAATTATTATTTAATTATATAGATAATTTTGAATCCTAGAATATATGGGTTAGAATTTTTAAATATGGTAATGGATTAGGACTTTAAAATATGGCAAGTTTCTTTTCTTAAATTAGGACTAGGTTTAATTTTCAACATATTTTTATATTAATATATATTGTCCCGTCCCACGCTTGTATTTTGTGTTTTCTTCAACCATTGTAATTGTCATCCGCTAGGTTAGTATGTTATTCTCTCTTTCTTTTTTGAGTTGTTTTTCCTTTTCTATTGGTTGTCGTGATTTATTATTTTTTCTTTAGCTTAGAGAGTGATTTTAAGTTTAACACACCATGCATTATTTCATCTGTTTTGTTCTTGAATTTTGATTTCTAGGTTTGATATTCTCATATGTTCGAATCTAACAATGTAATTATTTTTCTCATATATATATATATATATGTTCTTACGATAAAATATCTGTTTTAAACTTTTTGTACTTCATTAAAAACCTCGTGATAGATAAAATCGTTTAATTTTAAATAATCAAAAGTTGCAGCTAAACTAGTAATATATTAAAAGTGTGAAGCCTTTAGAAAAGTGAATTGAACTTTTTGCCCTTCATTAAAAGAGTTCGCTTTAGACAAAATCGTCTTTTAACCTTTTCCCTATAATTAAATTCTTCAAAATAAATATACTAAATATTTGCTACAATTAAATTCTACCCAAATTTAGCTTTTTTCCCTACTTAATTAAAACACCCTTTTTTTCTACTTGGTTAAAACATCCGAGTTTTTTTTATCCTATTTGATTCCTACTTAATTTCTTTCAACAAAAAACACCCTACAATTAAATTCTTTCCAAATTTAGTTTTTCCCCATTTTTTTTTTTAGCTTTTTTCCCTACTTGATTAAAATACCCATTTTTCCCTACTTGGTTAAAACAACCGTATTGTTTTTCTTCTATTTGGTTCCTACTTGGTTTCTTTCAACCAAAACACCCTAAATTTCCCTACAATTAAATTCTTTCCAAATTTAGCTTATTTTTTCATTTTTTTTCCCTACTTGGTTTCACCAAAAAACACATCCAAATTTGTGTCCTCTTTGATTTGTGTATTTCGTCCTTCTATATAGAACCTTGAGTTTTTTCATTGTTCATCGTTAGAAGCAGTTGCGATATTTCATTGTTTTTCGTCTTAGCATAGTTTCAATAATTTTATTTTCAGGTTTTTATCATTATATCATCAACAATTTTATTTTCAGTTTTTTGTTGTTATATTTTCTCTCCCTTTTGTTAATTTAAACACAATATTACTTGCTATGCCAACATAAATTATTTAGTTTAATTTAGCTTAATGTGTCTTGTTAGTTCAATATATTTTATTTTCTACGACTCATAACTAACCTTCTTTATCTAGCAACCTACGACATATTCAGGTATAATTCTTCTCATCTCACAAATTTACCTCTATTCTACGTTCCTATCGTTCTATGTGTCCTTTTAGTAAAATATATTATAATTTCTATTGCTCATAGGGGTGGCAAACGGGCGGATTGGATTGGATTTGGACGGGTTAAATATGGATCGAGCAAAAATGGTTTGGATTGCAATCCGTCCATATAAATATGGGTAAATATGGATTTGGTTAAATATGGATTGGGTAAAAATGGTTTCAACCCACTTTAACTCCTAAGTCAAAAACTTAAAACTTTTATATCATATCAACTTGACTTTTTTTTCATTTCTTTTTTTAGTTTTTTCTTTTTAGTCTTTTTTATCTCTCTTCTATATATAGCTTCTAGTGTTTTTTTTTCTTTTTTCTTTTTTTTGTCATTTCTTTTTTTTTTTCTCTCTTCTATCTCTACCCTCTACCCTTTGTTTCTCTTTCTTTTTTCTTTTTTTTCCTTTTCCTTTTTAGTCTCCTTTTTTTTCTATTTTTTATTTTTTTGTTTTTACTTCTTTCTCATTTTTTTTCTTTTTGGTTGTATTTTATGTTTTATAATTTTTTTTTATATTTGAAGAACATGATTAAGTCGAGTACAACAAAGTTTTCTCCATAACCAGGGTCGTACCCTCGACCTCTGGTTAAGGGTGGAGCAGCCCCATCCACTACACCACAACTCATGTTGATTTTAATTCATATACTTTTTTGTATATAAATACAAATGATAAATTGCACATATTGACAACTAAACTATTCAAATACAAATAATAAATTTATTTGAAATATATAGTATGATACAAATAAATTTAAAGTAAAAAAATATAAAATGCAATGGCGAAAAAAAAAGATGAGGAAAAGAATATAAAAAAAATAAGAAAAATGACGAACCAAGAATGAAAAAGGGGGAAACGGAAATACAAAAAAAAATGCAAAGAAATAAAATTGAAAAAGAAAAAAATGATGAAAAAGAAGAAAGAAAAAAAGTGTAAGAAACGAGTAAAAAATAAGTGGAAAAAATGAAAAAGAAAAAAAAGTAAATTAAAGGAAAAAAGAAAGAAAAAAATAGTAAATTAAAGGAAAAAAGAAAGAAAAAAGAAAAAAAAAAAAAAAAAAAAGATAGAAAAAAATAATAATAAAGGAGTGAGACTACGGATTATATTTAATTGATAAGAGATGTTATGAATTATGCTAAATGGGATAATTGGAAGCTTATATTTATTAACCCATGTAGGTCTCAAGCGAATACGAATGATGAAATAAAAATGAGAAAGGGGAAAGCCAAAAAAAAGAATACAAAGAAAAAAGAAATAAAAATAAAAAAATAGATGAAAAAATGAGAAAGAAAAAAAGAAATTATAAGGAATGAGTAAAAAAAAAATGAAAAAGAAAAAAAGTAAATTAAAGGAAAAAAGAAAGAAAAAAAGAAGTAGAAAAGAAACTAGAAAAGAAAAAAAACTGAAACTTTAAGTATATGTGGGTGATCTCTGTGTTTAAATGGGTACCCATATTTTACCCATTTTGTCCAAATTTGTATGAGCTTTTAAAATGAGTTGAAGTTCATATTTACCCATTTGAAATATGAGTGATCCAATTCATTAAATATGGGTTAAATGGACTCTTTTCACAAATATGGACTGAAATTGTCACCCCTAATTGCTCATAACTAACCTACTTCATCTACCCACCTGCCAACAAGATTCACATATTCAGGTATAATTCTTCTCATCTAACAAATTTACCTCTACTATGAAATTATACATTCTTATCGTTCTAACTTCTATTTTTCAAAAGATTATTACAATGGATCCTATCACCGAAGTAGTGGGTATCAATACTTTAAAGCCAAGAAACTGTGTCTGGATGATCAAAGTCGTGGTCATCGGAAGCGGGCCAACGAAGCCGTTTAAGAATGGAGGCGGTTCTCAAAAAATGGTTATATTAGTTGACGAGAAGGTAATATTGTTCTTTCATTCCTCGCATGCTTAATAATTTCTCATATATAAAACTATTTGTTCTGATGTTTTGTGAATAGAAAACTTAAACTTTTATGGAGAGTGACTGAGTAACCACATGATAACTTCACACACATCAATGATACATATCTTCTCACTTTCAGTTTCAAGTTTTATAGTTCAGTCCTTACTTATATCCGTACTTATATTATTGTTCTTTTGGTTGCTAGGGGAAGGGGATGTGAAATATGAAATATGGTGCTAAAAATATATGAGTTATGCAAGACAAATTATACACTATACAACTGGACGTGAGGATAGAGTAGTTTAATAGCTTTCCTGTTCAGATCGGGAAAGTATGCACCAGAAAAAACTACTCAAACTAAAAGAACATAAATTTCACAAAACTAAAAATTGTGTAGGAAGATAGACTAACCAGCTCCCATAGCTGCAGTCATGTCATGACTGTATGTATCAGATTTTTCCGTGCCATTCTCTGTGTCGTCCGTTGCTGTGTTAGAATCAGGACCAGATACTACCTAGAAAAAGAGAATGTAAGCTAATGCCAATTCAAAAATGGATTTCTAAGATTAAAGAAAGGGTAGATGTGTTAATGGATGAAAACAAAAGCAACACTTCTCCTTCTCATGAAAAGCTAAAACAATTCAGCAGTTTCCACATTCTTCAAATAATTAATCATGTCCTTCTTCACCTCTATTATCCACAATCAGTGTCAGGACAGCAAAGAATAAATATTTGCATTAACACTAACATAAATGCTACTTATAATTGTTCTATTCCTTTAGTTGATTCTGTCAAACAAGAATATCTGACATCAATATCCATTTCTATGATGGATAATACTAGAGAAACTGCAGAAGATTTTAGAAATCAGTACCAGACAAATTCTAGATTCATCTCAATATAGATAGTTGACAACAATAACTTCAGAATGTAAAAGCAAGTTGCTTACTCATTTTATTTATCTTTTGGTAGAAAAAAGGGAATTACAAGAGAATTACCAATTGGAGTATTCACTATCTTTATTCTTAACTATCCACTTAAGCTTCCACAATGTATGACACTATGGTCAAAAGCCAACAAGAATTGATCAAGGAACATAGAATTCAAAAACAAAAAGTACCAATGAATTATTTATCAATCGATGTTTGAAACATTACCTGTGCCACAATACTTGGACACTGATCAGCAAATTTTGTCATCCCCTATAAATGGAAAAACGGTGAACATGATAAGGTTTAATATTGATCACAACCAGTAGAAAGTACAAATTACTGCTCCTGCCATTTCATTTTTTCTTTTGATAACCGTGGTGTTTAGGCCAGCTTTCTCGCACCTCAACTAAATTCACGGGATATCTATCATCTCCTACCAACAACAGATATCAAGTAACTCTGTCCACCAAGGCTAGGACAAATGAAAAGAATCACTAACTATAATAAGTAAACAACAATCACCAAGGTAAAGGAACTACAGAACACTAAGCCAATATCTGAGATTGATCAAAAGAAGCATAGTAGAAAGAACCAGCAACAGGTATATTTGTCTGGAATAAAGTGAATAAATTTTTCCGAAAAAAAGTAAAAAAACTCTCATGGCCAAATAGGCACTAAGTAATTTGAAATTGAGGTATGGTTGTAATGGGATTTAAAGAAAAATGGAAGAAGATTGATCATTGTAGTAAGCAATGTATTGATAAGTAACAGCTAAAAAAGTAATACACAGACAATATGGGTTTGTCATCTACTGTTACATGCTACAAAGTTTAACCAAATGATAGGAGAAACTTTCACCAGAAAATAATTAACGTTAACCAAATAACATGATCTGAACTTACCTCTTTGGCTCCAGAAATCTCAAAGATGGACTTTGGACTGTCATCACATATATACATATCATATGCAGAATCATAAACAATAATTGAGCCATTGTCTTTAGCAAACTGCACCAATTTAGTCGTCTGCTCCCTTGATGTCGCCGCACTAGTTAGATTATTAAGCAAATAGAAAAATATAATGTCTATCCGAGGAACACTGGATAACGACAAGGGAAGAAGGAAATGCTCTTTTATAGACGGGCACATCCTAAGGAATACATAACAGCCAATCTGCATAACAGAGTTCCAGATTCACATATAAAAGCCCCTGCACGAATAAATGCTAAACAAACACTCCAGTTCATAATGCAGCACACACTATTGATGCATCAATGCATGTAGAAGAAGAAATACACGCTGAATAAACTACTTCACAAGATTGGACATCAGTAAAAGTAACGCGATTCCATTTTCAATTTTTGCCAACAGAGAGCTATGCATTCTTTCACTGTATCGCTGTTTTTGTAAAACTTTTCAATCCCCTCGCAATTCGATTCAGTTATGTTGTTACCAAGCCACTACTAAAAAATAGAACATACATCATAACTTCCATTCGAGTGACAGAAAATGCAGCCATTGATGTGTCTATTAAACTAGCATAAAGACATAAACAAAATATTGATGCAAGAAAAAATAAAGACAGGAATTTTGTGGCAGCTAGATCACACTAGCATCACATGACATGGCCATGGCTGGAGCCACCTTAGGCAAAGGGTGGTCTGATGCACACCTTTCACCAAAAAATTATATAGTGCACAGAGGTTAAATGTTAGCTATCATGAGTATATATTTAATTCTCCACACCTTTTGCCAAATACTTGGACGGTCATTAGACATGATAGTAGAATTTTTAAACATATTGTCTAATATTATGGTGATCGCCAAATCTAAATGTGCTACAATAAAATCTCAAAGATGATCTCTTCAACCACAATCATCCCTCAAGTTCTGAAACCATTCAAAATATTTACACTATACAATTGCGGAGTAGAATAAAAAAGAAATTTAAATGGAAGAAAAGGAATAGACGATGAGAAAGAATAATGCAAAGGAAAAACGATTTAAGTTCTAAATATCATGATTGCAGAAGTTATTTTTCTAAGTACTTCGTAATGTATACCCAATGCACAATTATTAAATTCTTCCTGTCTATTGGCATCCGTCTCCATCTCCATGGGTATTGATTTGTTGTGGCTCCCAATTTTTTTAATAGACAAGTAAAATACCTAAAAATTGTGATTCCTAAAGACTCGAAACACATTTTCCACGGAGGAACCTACTTGACCGCTAAGCAAGGCTTCAATTTTAAGAGAACTGAACAATGATCAACTACTTACTAACCTTCTATCCTAATCCTTGATCTCCATATCTTTTGATCTAGGGTCAATCACCTCTCCCTAATTCTTCTGTTTACTCTTCCTCTCTTCAAACCCGCCGTGACTAAAAAATAAAACATTTGTTAAGCAAATAAAATTACAACAAAAGAATAAAATTAAAAGCATAGGAAGAGTATAGTACCAGCGCTACAAGAAGTAGGAGGATCCTTTTGAAGATCTTTGAGCTACACGAATCTACTGCATGAAGATTTCTTTTCTGAACAAAATAATATATTTTGTCCTTTTATATCCAATTTATCAGCTAATCACTGTCTTAAAGTCTACAACTCCCTCCATCTACAGATCCCCTAATCTTTTTCTGCCACTGAGAAACATTAGATAACCTGGTTGCAAGAACATCCAGTTTTTGCTTCTATTACTATTCCATACCTCAAATTCAAGAATCTCGCTGACATGCAAACATCAAGACATTCAAAATTGACAAGATTAAGCATACCTGACACATATTATATGTAACTCTTCAAACGTGTTAAAGTATGAAAAACGAAGGAAAAGGGAAAAGAAGAGGAAATTACAAGCGAAACTTGATGATCATCTCCCAGGAACGTTTCTGTCCTCCAAGCACCCATCTTCACCTCTCTATTGTGTTGTCTGATTCTATGCCAAGGGTTCACTGTAAATTCGATGTAAGTGTGACCTTTGAATCTGGGGGACATAGAAGTAATGAAGTAGTAGCCGAAGAATCTGCTGCTTCCTCCTCCTCCTACTTGTTCATCTTCCAAATAGAAAGAAAGCGTTTGAGAAAAGAGAGAGTGAGAAGAAAACGAAGCTTCTGGAGTTCAGACTTGACTTTCCTAATTCATTTTTTTCTGTGTTTTTAAATTATTGGCCTTTTCTCGATTTGGGCGTTACTTTATCATTTTATTCTTAAATGTGCATGTTTATGTTTATGGTGGGTTCGAAATGGAACGTCATGCAAAAATTATTAGTTGCAAATTATTCTGGTGATAATTCAGAAGATATATAAATAATATTAAAAAGTTTAATATTATTATATTATTTGATTAATTGATTTATATATAAAATCTAATATTAAAAATATAAAAATTAATGGAGAGAAGATTTCCTCCTAAATAAATACTCTTTAAAACTATATTGTGGATGCTATTGTATTATGATATGAGAACAAATACTCTTTAAAACTACATTTTGGATGATATTGTATTATGGTATGAGAAGAGTGTTCTTCTATTTATAGATGTCCAAAACCTTTCCTCAAGAAAGAGATTAGCCAAATATGGAAAAGAATTATATTTTTCTTTCAGGAAAAGTAAAAGTAATTATGATAACTTTTATTTTCCTTCTAAAAAAAAGTAAAAATTAAATATAGTAAGAAAATCAGGGCAAAAACCCTAACAGTTTATATATATCAAATTTTAAATTATGGTTTAAAATTATAGTAAATTTTACTCACTATTTACCAATTTATATAAAGTATTTTAATCTATATAAAATTTAAAAAAATATTATTACGATTTATGTTACAAATTAAATTATATTTTTCTATTATTTAGATCATCTCATTATAATTACATTTTACATAAAGTACAAATATATAGAATCGTAAGAATAAAAATAATCCATCACAAAAAACGTTATTTTAGAAGTAGGAAATAAGAAAGTATAATGACTAAAATCCTCTTTAACCAACTACACCTTATAAAAGTGATTCGAAGTTTTTGCCTTAATTAAAATTCTTTTCAATAGACAAAATCATCATTTTACTATTTAAATTCTTTATATTTAAAATTTTAAAATCAACTACATTTTTTATTATTAAGTTTTTCCTTATTTGACTATAGCACGGTTCTTAAAATTTAGAGTTTTTAAATTAATCAAAAAAATTGTATCACGATTGCTTTATTTCGATTTGAAAGTCGATAGTAAAATCGATTTTCTTCCCCCTGAATGTATTTTGCCTCTTAGATGGTATTTTGTCATGCTACTTATCAGAAAGTACTTAAAGAATTAAAGGGTATGATACGGTAAGAATTCACATTGATCTTCTTTTAACTGAAGAGTTTTGCATGTGTTAAATTTGATTTATCTTTGTTTTAGACAAATTGATGCATAGAAAAAATCAAGGCATGTTAGGCGATTTGCTGAGTTTACATAGATGATGGTTTTTTGATAATTCTTGTGATGTTAGGCGATTTATTGATTGAATTTTAGTTTGATGTGTTCATAAAAATAGTATAAGAAATTACCTTTTTGTAGCGATTTAAAGATAACACACGCACAACTAATATATTTTATATATGCGTTTATTCTTAAAAAAACGTTTGATACACGTGCAACACATGTACACTATTCTAATATAGTTATACATGCAAATGTATATATTTTTTTTACAAATACATCTGCAAATAAATGCGTAACTGCAAATGTAACCTTAAGCTTATCATTTTTATATTTGTATTTTATATGTATTTGTGTTTACATGTACATACAAATGTATTTAAATGGAATGTACAAGCCTATAGGTAAATGTTTATTATTTTTCAAATACAGTTGCAAATACATATAGGTACCTGTATATATATTTTCAAACACAATTTCAAATATATATAGGTATTTGTATACATATTTTCAAACACAATTACAAATACATATAGGTAGATACATATGATTTTCAAACCTACTTACAAATATATATAGGTAAATTATATTTGTATTTTTTTTTTGAATATATGAATATGTTTTTATATTTTTTTGAATATATGAATTTGTAATTCTACATATTCAATTTTACACATATATGTAGTATCTACAAGTAGAAAATCAGTTCAACATTATGACATTGAAAAAAATATCTTTAATGAATATAACATTACAATAAATGTTAAATTTATGATTGCAATATCACAACAAATGTATCATTTACGGTATTTCCTACACGAACGCTTATTGTGTCCTTTAAAGCGAAAAACACTACATGAGTTGATGATTTTCTTTTCGAACATATTCCTTCCAGATTTTCCGTAATCTTTCTTTGGAGGTCTGCCAGAAGGTCGCTTGTATTTTGGAGGCAGTACTACCTCAAAATTTTACACAATAATGTATAACTACAATCAAAAAATTTAATACAATCAAATACATTTGATCAAATAATAAACACCAAATAACAATCTAATAGGCATGCTTCCCATTGCCAATCTCCGGCACATCAAAAATGTTACCAAAAAATATAAGTTAACAAATACAGCATATTCAGTCGGTCAAATAATATGCAAAAATACTAACAACATAGCAATAGAATCATAAAGGCAAAACTGCAGTTAAAATATACAACATAATTCTAATTATACAAATGCACACAAAATATATAATTATACTATAAAAATTATAATTGCACATAAAATATACAAATACACTCACAATATACAAATAAACTAATAATGTATAATTATAGTCAATATATACAAACAAAACTCTAAATATACAAACACAAATAAAATATATAGACAAAAAACGAACAAAATGCAAGTAAATTCTACAGAATATACAAATACACTCACCCCCAATATAATTACATTCTGAAAACAAAATATGCAAATACACTCCACGTCAATATAATTATATTCTGGAAAAAATTAAATCGATATTATTCATTGAGTAAATAGAAAAATCGAGTTTGATCAATTAATAACTTTTCAATCAACATCGAGTTCGATCAAATAATGGAGTTCAATCAAATATTCAAAATGCAATCTGAGATGAAAAATGATTTCGAACGATTTACTAAAAAATCGTTATGAAAAAATGATTTACTGAAACAACAATAATGAAATTCATATAAAAACGATTTCGAATAACATGATTAAGTAAACAATTTCGTATTTTCTGAAATTCATATACGAAATCATTTTTTCGATTTTATAGCTTTAACAATAATGATGATTTATTTTGAAATTTTGAAGATCATGAAGATAAGAATCTTTAGTTGATTTGAGTTTGATTTGAGATGTTAAACATTATACTGTAAAATCGCGTTTTGAATTTGAGTTCAGTTTAAAAATAATGACAAATATGTTTAATAAGAGTCATTTATGAAAAATGAATCTTCAGTTTTAAATACATGAGGTAATTATTCCTTATTTAACTCAACTGGTTTAAGAAAAAGAAGGACAGTAAATCCCATTTGTATATGTATTTCAATAGCAAATAATGTCTAAAATACAAAATACAAATTGCTATTTTAGATAATTATGAAATATTTGCTAGGAAGCTCCTAATTATGGGCTTAGATTTGCTACTTATGAATTCCTTCCCCCCCCCCCCCCAAACTCCTCCCCCCGCTTCCCCCCTAAAAAAGGACTTCTATGATCATTAAAGGGAAACCCAAAAAAGGGACTTTTGGCTTCGCCTTTTAATATACGTGCCAAGTATATGACTGTACATATATATAGATTATATTCTAATTTATCGCTTAATGTATTTGGAGGAATTGTGGATTGTATATGGGTACATATGTCAAGTGCCTTAGTTATGAAAAGACGTTCCTTTGGTTAAATTCAAGCTCGACTTGCTTCGTATAAGATATGCTTTACTTGCGTGGGACTATGGTTTAAGAAAATAAAAAGCTAATGCTCAAAGTAACGACGAAGCACCAATGAGGCCTCTTAGGCAAATCAGGATAACAGATGACACAAAAGTTCTTGAAGTTTGATAGTCTTGTAGTTGTATTTTGTATTTGACAACATGGAGCACTGTGATGACAGTGACATAGTTGAGTAGTTGTTAAATTTCGATCTTACTTTTAGGTTTTGTTTGAAAAGTTGTTTAAATTACACAGTTATGTTTTTGTATTTTGCAGAATGGTACTTTATGAAACTGAATGGAAGTATTCTCCTTGTGATTTTATGTTGAATATTTATTTTGTTTTACCTAAGTGATTATACATGCATGTTCATATCTTACAGATTCAGTAGTTAGTTGCACAACTTTATATTTGTATTTATATGCATTTATTTTTGTACATGTATCTAAAAATGTATTTAAATTTGAAGGTAGACATTTATATAGTTATACATGGAAATGTATTTTTTTTTTACAAATACATTTTCAAATAAACGCATAATTGCAAATGTAATCTTAAGCTTATCATTTTTATATTTGTATAATATATATATATATATATATATATATATATATATATTTGTGTTTGTACATGTACACACAAATGTATTTAAATAGGAATGTACAAGCCATAGGTATTGTATATGTATTTGTCAAACACAATTGTAAATACATATAGGTATTTGTAATATATAGTTTTAAACACAATTTCAAATACATGTAGGTACCCGTGTACATATTTTCAAGCATAATTGCAAATACATATAGGTAGATACATATGTATTTTCAGACCCACTTGCAAATACATATAGGTAAAATATATTTGTACTTATTTTGAATTTATGAATATGTGTTTATATTTTTCTGAATATATGAATATGTAATTTTACATATCCAATTTTACACATATATGCAGTATCTACAAATAACAAATCAGCTCAACGTTATGACATTCGAAAAAAAAATATCTTTAATGAATATAACATCACAACAAATGTTAAATTTACAATTGCAACATCACAACAAATGTATCATTTACGATATTACCTACACAAACGTCTATTGTGTCCCTTAAAGCCACAAATACTACATGAGTTGATGATTTTCTTCACGTATTTATCCCTTTTTTATTTTTTTACAATCTTTCTTTGGAGGTCTGCTAGGAGGTCGCTTGTATTTTGGGGGCAGTACAACCTCAAAATTTTATACAATAATGTATAACTGCAATAAAAAAATTTAATACAATCAAGTACATTTAACCAAATTAAACACACCAAATAACTATCTAATAGGGATGCCTCCCATTGCCAATCTCCAACACATCAAAAATATTATCAAAAAATATAAATTAACAAATACAACATATTCAGTCGGTCAAATAATATACAAAAATACTGATAACATATCAATGGAATCATAAAGGCAAAACTGCAGTTAAAATATACAACATAATTCTAATTATACAAAACACAAAATATATAATTATACTATCAAAATCACAATTGCACATAAAATATACAAATAAACTAATAATATACAATTATAGTCAATATATACAAACAAAACTCTAAATATACAAACACCGTGAAAATATACAAACGCAAACAAAATATATAAACAAAAAACGAACAAAATTTAATTACACTCTACAAAATATACAAATACACTCAGCACCAATATAATTACATTCTAAAAACAGAATATACAAATACACTCAACGTCAATATAATTACATTCTGAAAAACATAAAACTGATACTGTTAATTGAGTAAATAGCAAAATCGAGATTGATCAAATAATAACTTTATTGATCAAATAATAACTTTTCGACCAACATTAAGTTCGATCAAATAATGGAGTTCAATCAAATATTCAAAATACAATCTGAGATAAAAAATAATTTTGAACGATTTGTTGAAAAAACGTTATGAAAAAAAGATTTGCTGAAATAGCAATGATGAAATTCATATACAAAAAATGATTTCAAAAAACATGATCAAGTAAACAATTTCGTATTTGCTGAAATTAATATAGGAAGTCACTTTTCCGATTCAATAGCTCTAACAGCAATGATGAAATAATGTCTTAAAATACAAAATATAAATTGCTATTTCAGATAATTATGAAACAGTTGCTATTGAAGCTCTTAATTATGGACTTAAATTTGCTAGCACGTGTCCTGGGCATATGCGAAGAGTAAAGTCAACAGAATATCCTACAAACCAACTCAGACTCTTAGCACGATATGAGTGAATAAGTGAAGGACTCCTAAGAATGTCTCATAGCCTCCCGGAGATAGGAAACGAACGTCAACATTTCGATTCGCAAGACCCCTAAAAAAAAATAAAAAAGGGTAAAAAATACCTCTGAACTATCCGAAATGGAGTAAAAATACTCCTCGTTAATTTTTTGGCTCAAAAATACCCCTCCGTTAAATTTTTGGCTCAAAAATACCATTCTCTCTAATGGAATAACACCAAACATGCCATGCGGACAAAAAATGCCACATGACCAATTCATATCAGTGTCCACTTGGAAAATCAACCCCAATTAATACCACTAGCCATCATCATCGCTTTCTTCTTCATCATCATCTTCGAGCATCAATTTCTCGAGTTCAGCCATATCGAATTCAGTCATAACAGATGAAACAATGAGTTTGTACTTTACTTGATCGATACAATTCTCCAATGTAATAATTTTTTAACTTTCATTTCCATGTCATTATCAGTTAACAAAATGTGAACTTGGTATCGTCCAAGTTCGTGCAACAATATTAGATCTTATTTGGTGTAGAGATTTCTTGAAATACTAAGGATTTATTGCAATCCAGCCATTTTAAGATTTAAGATGAGAAAATTGACTAGCGTGTGCAAATCATGAGTTGCTTAATCTTCACCGTGTCTCGTGAGTTTTAAGAATTAAAGCTGAGATTGGACTCGATATGACTGAACTCGAGAAACTGATGCTTGAAGATGAAGAAGAAGAAGAAGGCAACAATGATGGTTAGTGGTATTAAATGGGGTGATTTTTCACGTGGATACTGACGTGGACTGGCCATGTGACATTTTTTGTCCACATGGCGTGCTTGATGTCATTCCGTTAGAGAGTTTGGTATTTTTGAGCCAAAAGTTTAACAGAGGGGTACTTTTGAGCCAAAAAACTAACGGAGAATATTTTTGCTCTATTTCAGATAGTTCAAAGGTATTTTTGACCATTTTTTTGAAAAAGAAAAAAGAAAAAAAAAGACTTCTGTGATCATTTAAAGGAAAACCCAGAAAACGGGATTCTTGGCTTGGCCTTTTCAACTTTTAAGGAGATCTTCGGACATAAAAAAGAATCTACTATTTTATTTTTTTTCAGAAAATATTTCCAAAACATCGTTCTGTTATACATTGGAAATTTTGATTACTTTTTTTAGATGAATTTTTTATGTTTGCAAAATTTATAGTGAATTTTCCTACTCACAAGACTTGGACTCCAACTTTTTTTGATATAAGTATGGAATACATGTTCAAATACAACTTCAATTTCCAAATAATACCATTTTAAAATCAACTTCAGAAACTCTTTCATTTCCAAATTTCAACCAAATATATATCAGCCACATAAACTTCTATGCACAAACTTAACTTTCATAGTTCCTTTGTAGAACCGACCAATGTTGAAACAGATAATACTCTCTAACGGATTTATCATCAATTAGGTTCCTTAGTCCACAAAACAGGTAGAAAAGATAGTCTAGTGCACTAAGCTCTCACGATTTACAAGATTGGGAAAAGGATTAGACCACAATGAGAATGAGTCTATTGTATACATATAAATAAAACATTTGTCAAACTAGCAGTTAATCTTTACTGAAAATAAAAGAAGTTACGCCAAGAAAAAAATCCTTTCCAACCAATCGATCTTATGGCCAATTTCAAGTAGCTGGGTGAAATCACCAAGTGTAATATTGATCTGTAGATATCTCAGGTTCTCAGCCAAGTAATAGTAGAAGCCTAATTGGGTTGTCATTACACACTCAAATTTGAAGTTATCATACCAATGTAGACATTTTATGGTTTGATAATAAGTCCAATAAACATACATGGAAGGATAGTATCTCTTCGCCAATATGCAAAAGAGATTATGAGTGTGGCTTTATGGAAGAGAAATAACTTCAAAAAAAGTGGCGTATGCTAAATGGATCATTGGGGATGAACAGTAAAGACCTCGACATCATTCATTGCGGGATTTCTGACGGAGTACTGAAAAGTCCAACCATGGCATGCACCTGCATGAATTCCACTTCTGTTGACTGCAAATAGAGCCCCAATGAAGCCTGGATATTTCCTTACAATTCGCGATATAGCATCTTTTGCAGCAACTTCGGGTTCCATTCCTAGTCTCATATTCTCCACAGCCTGATAACTGGCATCAGGCAAACAAACGTACAAAAATGTTTATCTCCATTCAAATTATACTGACCTCTAAAATTCAGACATAAGCTTAAACATGTATTTGGTCCAGCTATAAACTTCTGCAATTCCCTACTAAGTGTAACAGGGGGAAATAATCCAGGGACGAATCAATCAGGGGAATGATTCTAAAACTTTATCTGGAGTTTGTGATCCCAGCTAGAGAATCTGAGAGCAAGAAAAATCAACTATAACCTAGGTATACCGACTATTAATTTAGACGCTTCTGTTCCTTTTTTTTGGAGGACGAATACTGGTTGATGCAAAACTACAAATCAACTATGATAAGCTAGGTTTTTTCAAGAGGCTTTAGCTTCTAACGGCCTGGCTAATTGCTCAGGAATCAAACGAGACATTTAAAAAGCTTGTTTGCACATGCAAAATCTTTGGAACAAGCCATATGACAATATGCCGCTAATCATTGTACGGTAATGATTTAACATTCACAGGAATACCACCTGCATGCGTGAAAGACCGAGGAGCTATGCTTCACTATTACTCTCATGTGGTGTTTTTATGTATAATCCCCAAGCTTCAAACCCTTCCTACGAACTTTACCAGGTCAGATATTCTAAACATTCTCTGCATCCTATTTACCTGCTTAATTTGAAAGCTAAAGTTACATAGTTTCAAAACATAATTTCTGCTGTACATGATGGCATGAAAAATTCAGAGGAAGTTCTTGCTAGGTACCACGGAAGGAAGCGCATCATAATATCACCATCCCCAGTGGCTCCACAAGCACCAACTTCAGCATCTGCATAAGCTGAAGACCCTGCTATTGGTCCATCACCAACCCTACAATTGCGTTTAAAAAGGGGAAAGGAGAAGTAAAAGGAAACTATTATCTAAGTAAAAGGAAACTATTAAAGATAGAAAACCAAAATCAAAAATACAAAACCAGTCTTATAAAGTGTCGTGATTGAATCACCATTGTAATGCTTTAGTCTGTTTTTTGGGAAATAGGTATGGAACGTAAGGGCTTTATTCTGGTAGAGAAGGTAAATTTCTACTGTAGAGGCAAGTATACTCAATTCAAAATCTTCCACTGATCCCATATTGAAGCAAGTTGACGTATTTGGCGTATGCACAACAACTCTAAAAAGGTCCCTGAAACTTCTCTTTGGCTTCATGTGAAGTGTTGAAAGATCACAAAAAAGTTTATCATAGCATAAACAAGTAAAGATCCTCACCTTCCGGGAATCTTGAACGTGGCTCCATTAGTTGATGTGCCAATGGCAATCCGTCCAACCTAAAATGGAAAGTAATAAACAATTTCTGGTGAAAGAAGCTAACAAGCTGAGCAAAATCAGGAACGCTGACATACCAACAACTTACTTGGTCAATGACAGCCATAGATATCGTATCATGGCTGTGCAAATCTACATTAGCTGATCCAAATTTATTAGGACTGAGCTCGTTAGACATCAGGCATCTTCTTATTGAAGGATCATTTGGATGGTATGGACCACAATTATCCCTGGGGATAACGCTTTTCCGAAAATTAGGTTGGCAATAATTCTCTTTCCATTTTGTCCACTTCTCTATTGACTCAACTGAGCTTAGGTTTGTAGGCCCTGGAAGGCCCATTGAAATGGCAAAAGCTGAGGCTTGATCGCCCACAAGCATAGTATGTTTAGTATACTCCAGCACTAACTTTGCAGCTTTAATGCCCTCTGGCACATGCCTCATAGCAGCAACAGCACCGACCTCCATTGTTACCTATGCATGTCTTAGCAAGTCCAAAATAAATTTCAAATTATGTTTGCCTTCATCACAGTGATTATAAAGCAATACAAAAGAATAAACAGAAAACTATTACCCCATCCATGACCATGGCATCAATTGTAGTTTCTCCATTCTCGTCCGGACTTCCGCCAGGCCCAACTGACATGAAAATAATACTTCTAAACTGCTTTAGTCATACAAATAACATATTGTATAAATCATCAGCTAGATGCTCAACTGCATCAACTCTTACCTTACAATTGGCTAACTTTTCTGTCACCAGTATTCTTCCTTAGCCCAAAATTATACTAACTTCCAATATCTGAACTAAAAGTATAGATTTTTTATTTTGACAACAGACAGTCAACGGACTTGGGACAAACTTGTCAATCACTCAACCCTCTTACATTGAGATAGAACAAATAAAATGTGGTAGATGTAGTGATACGATTGGAAGTCCAGAGAATTACTAAGCATGATATGCTTAATATTCATTTTTGTTGAAAGTCAAGAGGATATTTTAATGATAATGCCACAATTGGAATCCGGAAAATTAGATAAAAAAGGGCAGCCTGATGCACTAAAGCTCCCGCTATGTGTAGGGTCCAAGAATGGGCCAGGGCCTATTGTACGCAGCCTTACCTTGCATTTCTGCCAGAGGCTGTTTCAAAAAGTTAGGTTCATGCAACTCAAAATCCCTATATAAGAAATCCTTCTTCTATCCTGCCAATCAACTCATTCAATAAGAATTTTTCCCCCACATTTCTCCTGGTATTGATATCTCTACAATCTTAGCGGAAACCTTATGTTGTTTCAACTTTCAGCAGCCAGCCTTACACTTATCTACCTGGTTAATTTTTTTCTTGTTTTTTATGATTCTACTATTCTTGTTTCCTTCTGGTACTGTTTTGAAAGTAGGATTTCTCTTTCTAATGAATTTCTGGTGACGTTGCGCCTTTCTGGGCGACCCATTTGAAGGTAGTGTTCATCTTATTAATACTGCACTCAAGTTAGTTCACTACTATGTATTTGAGGAGCGTGTAAAAGTCAAGGGAAGTATTAAGAGAATCATTAAAAATATTGTGCAGAAACTTAATGATTATGTCACAGTAATTTACAATCCCAAGAAATATAAAATTTTCTTTATTTCATCTAGCTTAAAAGTTAAAACTTCTGTGGTATAGAGCACTGCATAGATCTTGTGGAATGTTGTACTCATTTGGGGATTTCAATGAGTTTTCTAGTTCAGTTGTATTTCAATATTTAGTATAGGGGTGGTATTGGTACCACCGCTAGGAACACTTAAACTTTCGTAGTAGCATTTCTTTAAAAAGAAAGATTGAATAAATAATTCTTTGATAGTATCAGTTGAAGGACTGAGCAATGACCACTACAACAATTTGCCGTCAAAATCCTTGGAACAGAAAACCGCTTTAGCTGCAGAAGTTCAACCACCTCATGAATGACCCAAGAGAACGTTTTTGTTCATTGTATTGGCTTTAAACTCACATTCTTCCTAGCAAACAATCTAATGGCAAATAATCTGAGCGAAGATCTTCACTGCACATTCATGTGAAATTAGGAGAGTCACAAGACTAATTCAATTCCTAAAGCTATAAATCCTAAAGTGGAAGAGGAGTTGCTTGGTTTTAAGTCAACTCTACATGATGCGGTGGCCTTGACATCTAATATATTCACTACTGGATTAAGATGGTATGTCCTTGGATTCACCTCTTGAAAAAAATTTCAAAACATCACTCCAACTCAAATCCTCATAGATATTTTTGTTTCTAAAAGCATCAAGGTAAAAGCAACTGGAATCTTAGGCTTTTAAGCAAGTAACAGCAACCAAAAAGTAAAGCCCTCATTTTTCAAAAGAGAAGTACAAAAATGACCTAAAAGTACCTGTAACATGAAAAAATGTATCTAATGTATTTGATTTCAACATCCAATCTACTATAATGATATATTAAAGGAAAACACATAAATGTGCCCTTAACTTGACCTTGGCTTCCTCCAACTTTGGGTGTGCACAGATAGACACTTAAACTTGTATAAAGTTGTAAAGTTGAACAAGTAGACACATTCATCCCATGTGGAGTCCTACGAGTCAATTCGCATCTCACATGGCGATCTACGTGTATTATGTTGCATAAGACGCATGTGTCTACTTGTTCAACTTTATACAAGTTTAAGTTTCTACTTATACACATCCAAAGTTGGAGGACATATATGCTAGCTGCGGCCAATTTAAAGGGCACGTTTATGCATTATGCCTATATTAAATAACTCTGCCTTCGGCTCACAAATTTTACTATCCTATTTCAGTTAATCAACCATGAAGAAAGAGGAAACATGATTTTTTTATTTTTTTTTTGGATTAAAGGATAGGAAACATGAGTATAAAATGAGTATGGAGGCATAACATATACCTGTACCATCACATCTTAGTTTCTCACAAGCAGAACAACCTTCCACAACTGCATCTACTGCAGATAAACCACTTTCAACAGCATTCCACGCAGCTCTAACAGCTTCCAAAAAAGGCCAGGTGCTTACAACTACAGGATATTGTAAAGAACCCCCAACTTCATTCACCAGTGCCTATTCTCATAACAAATATACAAGTCATACAAATTGCTTGGAAGCAATGATTCGATAATAAATTATCCTAAATAAAAGAGAAAAAACTAGGTTTCGATTGATTATAAACTATTGGGATTAATGATAACAATAAACCTAGGTCGATTGATGATAAAATAGAAAAATCCTTACGGTGGAGAAAACAAAGCTGAAGATGAAGAGATAAGGGAGAAGTTGCAGGTGCTTCTTCATGCTCATCACCGCCTACACTTTTCAATTTCACTTTCTTCTGTAGAAATCAAACCGCCGAGTCAAACAAAATATCTCAATACCAAACACACCCATTATATTTTTCTTCGCTACAACAATGATTCATGTACACTTCTGGTAAAATTAACCTTCTATATTAGTCATATTTACATATTGTATAGTAATCTATATCTATTATTTATATTTATAATCTATAATCGATAAATATATTATTGTATTGTAATCTATATTTATAATTTATAATTTATAATCTATGTCTATAAATCTATAAATTTATAATCTACATCTATAATCTATAAATATATTAAAAATGTGATAAATTTAAACTTTTTACTCTTTATTAAAAGATTCTTTTTTAAATAAAATTATCTTTTCATTTTTTTAAATTTATTATTTAATTTTTTTTATTATATTAATTAAACTTTCTAAAATATATGAGACACCTAAAATATATGGCAAAAAAATTAATTAATATTTTTCTTTCTACTAGACTTCTTAAAATATATCGTTAGAAAATTAATTAATATATTTTTTTTATATTGTTCAATTAGAAAAATACTTCTAAAATAGAATTAAGGAAAGATTTCTGTAAATATTGAGATACGTCTACACACAAACACACAAACGTTTTCTATGAAACATCTCCCTTTTCGGCCAAGGAAAGATAATAGTCTAATGAAAACTAATATTTTTGGAATATGGGCAATAGCAACATTAGTTTAATATGTTAATTTGTTCTCTTTTTTTTTTCTATTAATTTGCTAATTGTCTTTGAATAATGTTTCTTATTTATTTTTTCTTGAATGATCATATAGAAAAGATTTTATTATTCAAAGGTTAGTATGTTAATTATATTTTTATCTTTCAATTAGTTTATTATTTTTTCATTAATATTGTTGTAGTTCCTTCTGTAATTTCGGTGTTGTATTGTAAGCAGATGTTCACATTTATATTGAAGTTAAACAACAAAGTAAGGATTTTAAGTTTTTTTTGTGTAAAAATTTTTTGGGTGTGCTTTATTTAGGTTTAGTTTTTTTTTTGTTTATGATTATTTATTTTTGTGAAGTGAATGATTTATGCTTCTTCTTCTTCTTCTTGTTCTTCTTCTTCTTCTTCTTCAGTTGTAGTAGTCCTTTTGTAGGCTTTACATAACCTGTTTGCCTATTAGAAGAATATGATTGATGCTCATCTAACTTGATTCGATTGCATGTCTAGATTGGTGGATGCTTTGATTTTCTAACCCTCAACTTCTTCACTGTTTTTGTCAGCATAATAAAATTCAACTTTTGTGTGTGTGTGTGTATATATATATACTAGTTTCATTTAGCACGTGCTAAGCCCGGACCCAAAATAACATTAAAAATAAACTATAGATATTTTTAAATTTTTCTCGTTCTTATTTTTTTTTTTTTTTGTGACATCAGTGTGATAGTTTTTAAGGAGTTTTAAAATAGTACAATACAAAATGGTATTGAAAAGTTAAAGGATAATATTTTTCTTATTTTAAATATTAGACTTTCAAAAAAAATAAATCAAAACAAATGTGTGTAGTAAAGTTCTAATCTCTATTTTATTGAAATCTTTTGAGTTTCTAGTCTTTGATTATTCAAATTGAGCTTTTATCATAAATTATTAGGAGATTAAATTATAATTTCTTTAACTACCTTTTTCTCTCAACATTTTCAGGATATATACAAAAATAATATTTATTATTTATTTTTAATATGGTCATTTATCAAGTAAATTTTACATTAAAAATGTGCGCACATAAAATTAGATTAACTAACTATCATATTATGAAATTTACTTTTTGACTGAAATGAAAGGATTATAACTAACATTTTTAACACATTTTAAAAGTATTTAACAATGATAAATTTAATTATGGTTATTCTTTAGTATAAAATATAATTTTATATAAATGAAATCTTTGTTGATTACTTATGTTTGTCATCATGTACAATATAAAATTACAGATAAAATTAAAATAAAATAAACTATACTTATTAATCGATAACTAAAAATTTAAATTGCAAATTAAACATTATAAATAACAACAACAAATAATATTACAAGAAAAATATTTTAATTCAATAATTAAGCGTATATCAGGATAGAAGTTGAACAATAGAATAACTATTTATGTGTTTATAATTAATTTTTAAGATCAAATATAATTTGAAACAAATTCAATAATATTTTCAAAAAAAATAAAGACTCAAATATGCATGAGTATGCTTTGTGGGGCCCACTATCACCTTTTTCATTTTTAATGGCATGTAAAAAACCTTAAAGTTTTTAAAATTTATTAAAATGTGTGTTAACTTACAAAGTAATAAAAACTTCAATTAAAGATAAAAGAGAACAAAAAAATCATGTGAGGACTACCAAAAAACTCTATTCTCTCTTATATATAATAGTAAATAGTAGAATTCAACTTTTGTGTGTATATATATATATATATATACTAGTTTCATTTAGCTCGTGCTAAGCCCAGACCCAAACTAACATTAAAAAATAAATTATAGATATTTTTAAATTTTTCTCGTTCTTATTTTTTTATTTTTTTGTGACATCAGTGTGATAGTTTTTAAGGAGTTTTAAAATAGTACAATACAAAATGGTATTGAAAAGTTAAAGGATAATATTTTTCTTAATTTAAATATTAGACTTTCAAAAAAAAAAAATCAAAACAAATGTGTGTACTAAAGTTCTAATAGCTATTTTATTGAAATCTTTTGAGTTTCTAATTTTTGATTATTCAAATTGAGCTTTTATCATAAATTATTAGGAGATCAAATTATAATTTCTTTAACTATCTTTTTCTCTCAGCATTTTCAGAATATATACAAAAATAATATTTATTATTTATTTTTAATATGGTCATTTATCAAGTAAATTTTATATTAAAAATGTGCGCACATAAAATTAGATTAACTAACTATCATATTATGAAATTTATTTTTTGACTGAATTGAAAGGATTATAACTAACATTTTTGACACATTTTAAAAGTATTTAACATTGATAAATTTAATTATGGTTATTCTTTAGTATAAAATATAATTTTATATAAATGAAATCTTCGTTGATTACTTATGTTTGTCGTCATGTACAATATAAAATTACAGGTAAAATTAAAATAAAATAAACTATACTTATTAATCGATAACTAAAAATTTAAATTGCAAATTAAACATTATAAATAACATCAACAAATAATATTATAAGAAAAATATTTTAATTCAATAATTAAGCGTATATCAGGATAGAAGTTGAACCATAGAATAACTATTTATGTGTTTATAATTAATTGTTAAGATCAAATATAATTTGAAACAAATTCAATAATATTTTAAAAAAAAAATAAAGACTCAAATATGCATGAGTATGCTTTGTGGAGCCCACTATCACCTTTTTCATTTTAAGTGGCATGTAAAAAACCTTAAAGTTTTTAAAATTTACTTAAATCTGTGTTAACCAAAGTAATAAAAACTTCAATTAAGGGTAAAAGAGAACAAGAAAATCATGTGAGGACTACCAAAAAACTCTATTCTCTCTTATATATATATATATCTTCTTTGTTTTCTTTCAAAATTATTCTTTAGGGTCAAAATTTCCGCTCAGACAAAAATTAGTTGGATCAAAATTGAAGTTTTGTGATCGCTATTATATTATTTTTTTATATTTTACAGGTCGTAGATTAATATCGATTAGTTTTGAGGAATTTCTTGTGTAAGGGTTAGGTTTAATTGTATTGTTTTGATATCTTTATTATCTTATTGTTTTATTTAATTTACAGATACTAGATAAATGTGGATTGACTTTGAAATTTTTTTTAGGTAAAGGTTAGGTTTAATTGTATTATAGTAATATCTCTATTAGTTTGTTATTTTATGGTAGTTTACAGTTCATAGATGAATTTCGATAGGCTTTGAGAAATTTATATGTGTAAAATTTAAGTTTAATTGTATTGTTTTGATATCCCTTTTATCGTATTATTTTATTGCAGTTTACAAGTGATAGATAAATGTTGGTCGGCTTTGAGGAACTTTTTTATGTAAAGGTTTGGTTTAGTTGTATTATTTTGATATCTCTATTATCATATTACACGCGCAAAGCGCGTACACCTAAATTAGTATTTTATAAAAAATATATCAACATAGTATAAAATAAAATATTAAAATATTTATGATAATAATCATTAAAGTTATACATATATAAATTACAAGTATGAATATCTCAAAAAAAATATATTTAAATAATGTCTAATTAGTAACTTCGTTTGTTCACTTTTACTTATCACTTATTTCTAAAGTGGATTTTTATTTTTAGACAAAATGTTTTTTTCCTGTTTTATCATTAGTATTAATTGGAGTCTGAAGCCCACAAGACAACTTTTTCATCCAGAATTTTGAAGAGGCAATGAAAAATAGAAAAATGCCAAAAGAGCAAAGACGAGGAAGGTCTCACACCTTACCTTTAACCATTTAACGACGGTAGTTAAATGGTTAAGGTAAGTCAGGTGCATTGTCATGCTTTTTAAGGCTGAAACAATGATCTCCCTTCCTTCTTTCATTGGTGTTGACAACTGACATTGCAAGAAGGAATAAATTCCTTAAGGAAAGAGGCTATTGACTCTTCAAGATTCGCATATAACAGAGTAAGAAAAGGAATAGAGAAGATACTTTTTATTATGAAGGAGCAACTTTTCTTTACAAAGGTGTCTATATATAACACTTGATCAGCTAGGACAACTGTCAATTCAGCTCAATACTAACCGACTATCAAGCCACATTCTAGTGATATCTCATGCTTGATACAACCGCTTCTTTAAACAACCATCTAACTAACTACAACTCTTAGCTAACTATCAATATTTCAATACCCCCCTCAAACGGGAAAGTGAAAAATGTTTAGAACCCGAAGCTTGGATGTCAAAAAATTATATTGAGTTATTCCTAATTCTTTGATCAACAAATTAGTAAGTTGAAACTTTGTAAATACATGCACTGGACGTATAAGTCTTTCTTTACGTTTTTCTCTAATGAAATGACAATCAATTTTAATATGCTTTATATGTTCATGAAGCATGGGTTTAGCAGCAATTGACATACCTACCTTACTGTCATAATAAAGCTGAATGGATGTAGTACCCACTACAAGAAAGAAGACATTTCTCAATAATTTTTTTTGTTGCCATATATTGTATGTTGTTGCCAAAAGTACTTTAGGCAACAATAAAAACGTTGTTGCATGTCGTTGCAATAAATACCGATGGAAAAAGTTTTTGCAACAATAAAATATATTATTGCCAAAAAAAACTTAACGCAACCAAAAAAGTTGTTGTCTTACATTCGTATAGTTGTGGCTTATAAAAAATTTCGCAACAAAATTTAATGTTGCTATAAATTAACTTTTTTACCAATATTATTAGTTGTTGCAAAAACTTGACAAAAAAATAGTTAGTAGGCGGTTAGAAAGCTTTTTAGCAACAATAATTTTTATTGCAATAAATTAATATTTTCTATACACTTTTAGCAACAATTTGTGAGTAGTTGCTACATATACAATACACATTTTAAAAATAATTTTATGAAAATACTAAAATTAAAAATTATATAAATTTGCAAAGGTCAATACATATATAAGATTTATGAACTAGATATTTTCTACTTTCAAAAAATTAAGTACTTCTACATGTCTTTACTTGTAAAGATAATATAAACTCATTATGATCCTATACTAAGTAATTAAAAAAAAAGAATCTTCTCCGATAGCACTTGTGTTGTTACTTGATTTAAATCTTCCCACTTGATATCTTCTTCTCTAGCTCTTCAATTTTTTCCTCAAGTGATGCTTTTTCACTCAAAAGTCTCTTCTTTGTCTCTTCTGCAGTACGTAACATAGCACGAGCTTTCAACTCTTCTTGAAACTTTTCTAAGACCTGCTAGTGAAAGATTCATGAGTTTGTATTTTGTGGATTACAGATAAATTTGGACAAAGGTCAAATTCATAGCTCTACCTGATTATTTGCTTCAACCAACTCTTTTGAATTTTTTTCTTCAAACCTTGAGGACCCATCAACTTTGAAAATCGCAATTCTAAGTTTCGTTTCTCTATTAAAGCAGTCTGTCAAGAATGAAGTAATAAAATGTGATGATTGTCATCTTAATAAATAAAATTTAATAGCATTTAACAAACACCTGAAGCTCTGCATCTTTTTCATTGTATAAAGATCTGAATTTATCACAATCATAATCAACCACTTCTAAATTTTGCTTCTCAAAAATCAAGTTGTCTTTTAAGCAATCCAGTTCTTTTTGCATCTCTGATTTTTGTTTTTTCTTTTCTTGTAAATCTTCCATCAATTGCTCATCAACACATATACCATAAGTCATAAGTAAATATATACCTAAAATATATTTTATTGTGCTTATCAATTGAAATTTAAAAAGATAGATGGATGTAGAATGGTTAGTGCAAATAGATGTCATGTACGTTTCATTAGAGAGAGAGAGAACTCTTTTGTCTTCTTTTTCAGCTACAATATTTTTCTTATAATTATAATTTAATTTATAATTATGTATCGTCTTGCAGCAAAACTTGCTTCTAAATTCAGGGTTGCAAGAAGCACCACCTAACAGGTTGGTAGTCGGTTAAATTGGAGAAGAAACTATGTAGCTAAGGATATTAAAATTGGAGTTGAAGATGGGGAATGATGCTTCACGTTGTTGAATAGTTTGCTGATGCTGTTAAAGTTACTATGGGTCCAAAGGGTCGTAATGTGGTGATTGAACAAAGTTGGGATGCACCCAAGGTGACCAGAAGATCGGTGTGGAAATTATTCAAAATGTGCTAAAGATTCCAGTACATACCATTGCCTTTAATTCTGGGGTGGAGGGATCAGTAGTGGTTGGCAAACTGTTGGAGCAAGATAACATTGATCTTGGATATGATGCGGCAAAAGGAGAATACGTTGATATGGTAAAAGCAGGAATAATTGACCCATTTAAAGTAATTAGAACAGTTTTGGTTGATGCTGCTAGTGTGTCGTCTCTATTAACTACAACTGAAGTTGTTATTGTTGAGTAACCCAATGATGAGAAGGCATCTCCAGCTATGCCTGGTGGTGGAATGGACTACTAATGCACTATAAAAAACAGTGATTCAAGATGACCTAACATACAATTTAGCTCACAGAATAAGAAATTTTCTTTAAGGTTGTTGGTCATGGTACCACAATTGTAACAACTGCCAATTGCTGATGAAGCATTGCCCCCAACAACTGAAGAGGTAAAAATGGTTGATGAACCACCAGCTCCGCTACCAGCCACAACTCATGAAGAAGAGAATCCATAAGCTGAGGAAAGCATACTTGCTACTCCAGCAGAATTAAAAAAAAGGACAACAGAAAAGAAAATTGAGCCTCCTACCGTAGAAGAAAAAACAAGATGAAACACCTGCTGAGGAAAAGTCTGAGCAGGAGGTAGCAATAGTTGACATTATGGAAATATTTAAGGTTGTTGAGGAAAAAAAGAAGCAAGTACATTTAGAGGCCAGTGAACAACAAAAATCTAAGGAAGCAGAAGTCCCGAAAGCAGAACCTAAGGAAGAAGCTTCAGAACCAGTTCTCATTGTAGAAGAAAGCTGAAGCTACTAAAAAAATGAGCAAGAAGCTGCTGAGGATATTGCCAGAAATGAAGCATCGATTCCAGTAGATAAGGTAGAAGAGGCTCCAAAAGAGGAACCTGTTGTTGCAGAGAGATCAAATCAAGTAGCGTCAGCTACTTTAGAATCACTAATGCATAAAATGGATGAGGAAAGTCCTACAGAAATTGCTGGAGACAATGCTGTCATTGAGGAGAAAGAAAAGAAATTGGTTCCAAAGACTACAGCTGTTGAAGCACCACCAAAAGAAAAGGTTGAAAATATCGAAAGATAAATAAAAAATATGAAAATTGTTTGTTAAGATGAGGAGGAGGAGAAAAATGTTGGTAATGAGGAATTAGCTGCACCAGAAGCAAAGGGAGTCGAAACATCTGAAGTCACTGAAAAGGTCCCAGAATTGGAGATTGCTTCCAGAGACATCAAACCAATTACTAAAAAATGGGAGCGAGCTACAAAAGTCTATCCAACTTTATCTGCTACAAATTTATAACTTTTTGCACCAGATTCATTCTAAGAATGCAAAATCTAAAAAACAAACAACCATACTAATGTCCTCTATATATTTAAAGCATCATTAACCAACTATCCATTTAAGCAAAATCAAGAACAATTAATGCATCCTAATGTATATGTCCAAGCAGAAGACTCATATAAATATTCTAATTCTAAATTTGCATAATTAATAACTATCAATATTAACTAATACCTTCTAAATACTTGGTATAGAACTTTCTTAAAAAGAGAGTTAATCTATGAAGTTTACTTATCTGATTGTCTTCCATAAGACTTGCAAGACTTGTCTCATATGAAGTAGTTGAATTTGTAACCATATTGAAAATTGTAGCCGAAAGCGGAAGTCCATTATGTTAACTATAATACATATAGCTAACTTAGTCTACTGTACGAAAAGAGAATAGAACGAAAAAGAGGCAGAGATGCAATGAGAGTGGAAAAAATAGAAGTAATAATGCAACATTTACTAGTTTAGCGCCGTATACTAAACAAATACCTTAGAACTTTGCATATGAGAAACTAGTGCCATTATGCTCTCTTTTAACATTTTTTGGTCATGCACTAAATAAACTTTCATTACTTCTCGATTTCTTCGTTCCTCTTCAAGCTGATTTTTAACATCCATTAGCTTGCTTTCTACACTCTCTCATTTATGACTTTCATCTTCTACTTCCTTTTGGTGTGCTTTAAGTTGCTCTTGAATTTTATTTCTCGATATCCTATTTTCTGACTTAATTCTAGATCCTTGACCAAGAATATACTTTGATTTTTCTCCCACAACTTGCACAAATGCAACATTAATAATAGGATCCATATCGGTGTCCTCTTCAATATCTTGAACTTTTTCAGCAATAACATCTTTCACTTTATCCTACAAAAAAAGTTATACCAACTTTGAATTTCAATATTTATTAAAAAAACTCGTTCTATAAATATAAATAAGAAGGGTTTGTGTACATTCACTTCAGCAGAAGCGTTAGTAATCCATTGTCCATTTGGCTTCATATGAGTCATTTCCCAAAGTTGTTAATAGTTTGGATCTTTTCCAGTGTTTGTGTCCCTCTATAAAAACAAATATAATTATGTTATTGAAGAAAATATAACCATAATCGATCAAAAGAAATAAAGATCTCACCGCTTCATAAGACACTGCTTGAAAAGATTTCCTTCCGCAAATATGATTCACTTCTTGTTTTACCTTGTTACTTTTATTTCTTTCACTCATTCTCTGCATTGTTTTTGCATTAAAATATTTATTTTCATCTAAGTATAAGAAATCAAATAAAAAGTTAAATCATTTATACTTTTAACTACCTTAAAATCGTCAGAGCTGAAGTAATCTACCAAGAACTTCCATTTAACTTCATTAACATCTGAAGGTATATTTCGTAGACTTTCTTCTTTTGTAGAAAATTTCTTTAAATGATCATGAAGTTTGCTACGGTGATATCGATATAAATTTTTAGCTGTTTTATGAAATATCTCGATTGTGTTCTGTATTCGAAAGCTGAAAAATGTCCTGCACTCAAAATAGAATCAAACATTAAGACTATAGACTGTGACACTGCTTCCATCTTAGATATCAAGAGGCTCAGTATACACTATGTGCTTCTGAGACAACAAAAATGATTTCATAGTTCTTTTCTTTGTTTCAGCTTTTAGGAGTGTTGTTTTTTCAGCTTAGAAGTGAGATCAGAAAATAATAGATGGAAACATATATGAGAGTTAAACAATGGAATTCAACAATATAAGAAGAAGAACTTGTGGTTCTACTCTATAAACAAAAAATCAGAAGGTCTATTGGGAGATAGGAAGAGTGGCTGGTTTCTTCAACACTGTGGAAACTTTTAATGGAATACAAGCAAGAGAAGATATCCAATGGCGGAATGTCAACTGCAAAGGTGAGTTCAAAGTCAATACAACATACAAGGTGATAGATCAGTTGAATTAACAGACCCCTCTACCCACCCCTACCCTCACACACATACACACAAACTATTATTCATGTGGAATATATGTTTAGTAAATATCTGACATAAGGAATCAACCCTTAATCTAGTTTAGAAGTATCAAGTTTCGGGCTTTGAAACTAATCAGCAAAATCAATAAAAACAAATTCATATTACCAATTTTTATGATTTGGGAGATTTTTCAATTGACGAAAGTCTTTGAATCATGGCTTTCTTGAACCTTCATCTTAGATACGCAGTACATGTAGAAATCTAATCTTAGTTAATTAGACAAATGGAAGTAGTAAATTACCAGCATATAAGCAACAATCCTATCTTTCGCTAGATCAGGAACTCTTTTCTAATTTTTGACGTCATGTCTAGCATTATGATAAACTTTCACTGAGAGCTCGCTAATAAAATCTTTAGCTCCTGCACCTACTACTACTACTACTACTACTACTGTTCGATCTAGTGGAATAATCATCTTCAACTTTCCATTGTCATTTTCTTTGCGTTTCTTTTGGGTTGAAAGCCCTGTTGTCTTTCCTCTCCCCTTTTTTTTTTCTATAACAACACATAAAATTATTTAGATATAAATAAATAAAACACAACTATAGATGTTGGAGAGACATAATTTAATAAATAAATCAATTTACCTGGAGGCGGGATTGCAGATACATCGGTAGTTTCACCATTATTAGAAATATCCACATTTGTCATCATGATTGACTGCAATATATTAAGAATTTAAAAAATAAAGACTAATCAAAAGAAGAAATCAAGAAGATGATGGAAAATAAAACCTCTATGGATTAAGAGATTCAATAAAGAAAAAGTTATCTCGATGATGACTTAAAAATCACATCCAATCGTCATCCTCAACTTCATCATGTTCAGTAGTTTCTTCATCTATGAAAGAGTCACTGCAGTCATCCAGGTCTTCGTGATCAGACTCATCTACACCTACTAAGTCTATTTCTTCCTCACTATTGAGAGAAGGTGCTTCAACACCCACTCTATTAATATCTTCTCTTTGTATTCTAATGTTATCATTGTCCAACTCCACTTGTGGATTTGCTTCTCCTCTTTCAACTAAGTCAATCAGTTGAAATGGTTCCATTTCATCTTGTTGTTCGGGAATATCATACAAATTTTGTGGTCTTACCCTTATCACTGCATGTTATTTCTCACTTTGGCCATGTTTAACATAGTACACTGACTGGGCTTGCAAGCCTAGAATGAATGGATCACTTGCGTAATGAAGTTGCGTTATATCTACAGACACAAATCCATATTCATCTTATTTGTAACCTCTACTTTGACTACGACCTTGAGGAGGAACTTCAAACCAATCACATTGAAATAATATAACTGATTTATTGTTCATATATTGACTCTCGAAAATTCTTTTTATCTTTCCAAAATAATCAACATTTCCTATATGTTCATCACTCTTCACCATCACACCACTATTTTGAGTTTTCAAACCTAGCTCCAATGCCACTGTTCGAAATCGAGAACTATTCAAGATATATCCATTATGACTAATAACATAAGGATCTGGAGGTCTTGTCAAAAATAGTAATTCATTTATTACCATTCTTATTTAATTGTACCACCTGTAATATTTTAGTTACAAAATCACAAACGTTAATGTTAATTTTAAAATATAAATTTATGAACCATCAAATGATAGAGTTTACCTTTTCTTCAAACCACGAAGGAAATTTCTCCTTGTGTCTCTTGGCTATGTTTCTATTATTCTCCTTTGTTAATATGTCTAAATGTTCCCTATGGATTGTGAACATTTGGAAAAAAAATTAAAATTACAACACAGTTGTTGACTATTTATAAAAAGATGATGTAAGGGTAAAATATATCTTACTCAATCCAAGGTTTGATTTCCTCACAATTTTGGAGAATGTAAAAGTGGGCTTGATTGATTTCAAGAGTACTCAACTTTGTCCAAGAACCCCCTGATAGTTATTTACCGTCACAATTAAATATGGACACGCTATTGTGATTTATGCTAGAAGAATCAGAATTTCTATCTGGACGATTTTGCTTCATTTTCATATCAATCAAATATCTAGAGCATAATGTCATGCACTCCTCTACAAGATAGCCTTCAGCAATTGATCCTTCCGCACGGATTTATTGCGTACATAATCTTTCAAGGTTCGCAAAAATCTGTGAAGTATATATATTAATATTTTAATAAATTTCAATTAAAAAATAGTTTTAAAAAAGTAATAATCCAACCTTTCAATGAAGTACATCCATCAAAATTGCACAGGGCCACCCAACTTTGCCTCGTTTGCCAAATGAATTGCCAAATGAACTATGCCATCAAAGAACGATGGTAAGAACACACGTTCTAATTTACATAATGTAATTTGTATGCTTTTATCTAGCTGATCCAACTTCCCCACACGCAACTCTTTAGCACACAAATCACTAAAAGTGCTTTTACATAATGTGCATCTTTTGGAAAGATTTCTTTGATGAGAAGTGGTAACTGCCGCTGAAAAAGAACATGCTAATCATAATTTTTAAGTCCAAAAATTTTAGCTTCGTTGATGCAACGACTAATGTTTGAAGCATACGCATCAGGAAACTTAACTTCTTTGTTGAGTTGACAAAATTGAATTCTTTCAGCTCTAGACACTGTATAACTTGCACGAGGAAGTATGTATTTATCCCCACTTTTTATGGTATGAAGGGATTTTTTTATTTTCATCTCTTATAAGTCCAATCAAAATTTTAATGTGTCCTTAGTTTTTCCTTCAATGTTCAACAACGTTCGAATACACTTTCACTAATATTCTTTTCAACATGCATTATATCCAAATTATTTCTCAACAGATTTGAAGGAAAATATGGGAGTTCAAAGAATACACTTTTCTTTTCCCAATTATCACATCTGTCAGTATCTCGTTTTCTTTTTTTTTTGTGCTGCCATCGACTGACCTTTGTGAAAAAGTATTAAGTTACACAATAACATCTTCACCACTTAAAGCTTGTGGTGCAAGTCTTTCTTCCTTTGTATTGTCAAAATGAATTTTATTCCGTCGATAAGGATGATTTATCTCCAAGAACCTACGATGATCCATGTAGCATTGCTTTCGACCATGTTTCAAGTAAACTGAACAAGTATCTACATGACAAACTGGACAAGCTAGTTTACCTTTGGTGCTTCAACCAGACAAATTACCATAAGCAGGAAAATCATTGATTGTCCACAATAAAGAAGTACGTAATTGAAAATTTTGTTTCACAAAAGCATCATAAGTCTCAATTTCGTCCGCCCATAAAATATTCAAATCATCGATCAAGGGTTGGAGATACACGTCAATATCCATACTAGGACTTTTTGGTCCTGGAATAAGTAAGGACAATAACAGACTAGATTGTTTTAGGCACAACAATGTGGGAAGATTATATGGAATCAATATGATAGGCCACATGCTATATGAATTACTCATTGAACCAAAAGGATTAAATCCTTCTAAAGCCAGTCCAAGTCTTACACTACGAGGATCTGAAGCAAAATCTAGATATTTTTTATCAAAAGTTTTCCATGCCAATGAGTCAACTGGATGTCTTAACACTCCATCATCAATTCATTTATTTTTATGCCACTTCATTTCTTCAGCGATTCCTTTTGTCATAAATAGTCATTGTAATCTAGGTATTATAGGAAAGTATCTAAGAATCTTTCTAGGAATTCCCCTTTTTTCTTATTCAAATTATCTGAAGCAACCTCATCATTAACATCTCCTTTTTTTATTGTCCATCTTTTTTCACCATATTTAGGACATTGTTCAAGATCATCATATTCCTTTCTATATAAGATGCAATTATTAACACATGCATCTATCTTCACATAATCTAAACCCAAATCTTTTATTATCTTTTGAGCTTCATAAATAGAATTCGGAATCGCATTCACTTTGGGTAAAGCATCACTCAGTAATTTCAACAAAGAGTCAAATGAGGTATTACTCCATCCATGCATACACTTTATTTGAAAAAGACGCACTATAAAAGAGAGTTTGGAGAACTTTTTACAATTTGGATACAACTCTTTTTCTACATCCTTTAATAACCTAAAGAAACTCTCAAGTTCTGTATTAGGTCTTCATGGTCTGACTCAGTTGTCTCATTAAATTAATGATTACTATTGGAAATACCATGATACATATCATGCAACATTTCAAAAATGGGAGCATCATCAATTTCTAAATTTGAATACACATCAGTTTCTAAATTTGAATCTTCACTATTATTTGTTTCATCATCTGAAGATAAATCTGGCTCACCATGATTAATCCACCTTTTATAAGTTTGTGTTATTCCCCATCTACGTAAGTCTATTCTCACTTTGTCTCGCATTTTCCAAAGAACATTATTACATTTCATGCACGGACATTGAATTTTTACACCAACCTCAAGATTGGAAAATACAAAGTTTAGATATTATTCCATAATATTTAAGTATTGTGGTAACGTCCTATTTCCAATATGCATCTAACTTTTATCCATTATATACTTACCTACAGAGTGTTCCATATCAATAAACATAAAATTATATGAATTTTTCTTAGTAAAAAAATAAAGAAAGTAAATGTTAGAGAAAGCCTTCATATTATAAAAAGTTAAAATAAAGGCCAAAAAGTGCTTTCAAGACAAAAAAATAATGATTCAAGTGGTTGAACTCAATATTTAAAACATATGTTAAGTAAAGGTTGAACTCAATATTTAAAAGAGCTTATTTTGCAGGTCTTTTTTATACACACAATTGCCACACTTTAATTAAATGAAAGGCCACATGGTTTTCAGCATATAGCCACTGAACGACATTAAATTTTGGGAGATATAAATAGAAGAAAATCTTAGATAGTATTACATACCAGTACAAAGAAAACTTAATTTGGTTCAACGAAAGTCTCTCTTGTAAACTTACTTTGAAAGACCTTGCAGATGAAGTGAAGGAAGTGATGCCTGCATATACAAAAATGACATTATGATTGAGTTTGACCACATGATATCCTATCAATTAGAGAAGGCCTAATTTTCTTAAAAATAAATAAATAAAAGGATTAGCAATGAACATATGCCATTGCTTCCTAGGCAAAAGTGATTAGACATGCCATTAATATGATTTATTATCAACACAAGCAACAGTTCACTACAATAAATATATAGGGATCATTTGGTAGGAGGGATAAGGATAACTAAACTCGGGATTAATGTAGCAAAGAGCTTATCCCATGTTTAATTGGGACGAAATGCATGGGATAACTCATCCCAAGCTAATCATTTATTCCCTTGAGATTTGATATTAAATTCTAAAAGGAAATGGAATATTGAACACAACATAACTTTGTGTGTCAATGCCATCATCAAAAGAGTTTGTTTTTTTATCTTGCCTTCTTGTGCAAAAGAGATTTTGTGAATTTATCTTGCCTTCGTAGGCTCGGTGCACTTATACCTCTTTCGGAGCTTACTAAAAGTGGCACATAGAGGGCCAAGAAGAAGGCTACTTCATTGTTGGAGAACCTTTGAAAAACCTCTGCAGCCTTGATTGGTATTATATCAGTAAAGGATTCATTAATTGCTTCTTTCATTCTTAACTAACTGTAAGTTACACAATTTCATTTATAGTGTGAAAAAAATTTGAGAAAAAAAGCATGAGGAAATTAAGTCATTCTCACTGCTCTGTGTATCATCGAATCTATTTACTCCATTTTCGAGCGAGTCACTGATTTGTTTGATCTATTTACTTCCATTATTTGTTACTAATTGATCAATTTGAGGTTTTTCACGCTAAGGTGCAATAAATATTATCAACTTTGTATAAATGAAACATTCTGATATGTGGAGAATTTTACTTTCTTTTCTTTTATGTTAGCCTTCTACTTGTGATGTCTTCTATGGACCTATAAGTGAATTGATGCTGCATTCTCTTCTGCAAAAGAATCGGTATAATAATTTTTGGCTTCCAATTATTGTTCTCCTTGCTCTCAAAACTATAAATGAATAATGTGGCTTGATGAACCTATATTTATTACTCAGATTTTTGTTCATTCCCATAGTACTAATGGCATGAACTGATTTTTATGATTGTGGGATAATAGGTAGATGCCTTATTTTCTATCAGTGAGAAAGAGTTACTTGTTATTTGTGTTAGTGGAAGATAGCATGTATCCTGTGTAATTAGTTGAGATGTGTACAAGCTAGCTGGGACTATATGATTAAGATATATCCTGTGTAAGAAAGAGGTAAAATACTACTACTACAAGAGAAGAAAAAGTCTTGATGTATTTCTGGCAACAACCCACAGAACTGTCTCAATCTCTTCACACCCCGTTGATAATCCTTTGAAAGGGAAAAGTATAAGTATGACTTCTCCATTGGCATGTTCTCCTAAATGCCAGGGCTATTCAGTTCCAGGGAATGGTTATCCTTTCTCTTTATTTTTCTAAGAAATCCATAACTTATCAAACACCAAAAATCAATACTATTTCCACTCCAACCATAACTTCACAACCAAAATAAGAAAACACCAACACTTTTAAGTGGAATTTAGTGAAGAAAGCAGCAACAATGGCTTTAGATGCTGTAGAAAGTGCCTTTACAAAACACGAACTCGAACACCCTTTACCTAAAACAGCTAGCCCACGAGTTCAGATTTCAGGAAACTTCGCTCTTGTACCTGAAAAACCTATCACTCAATCACTACCGGTGATCAGAAAAATACACTAATTTGTGCAAGGTGTCTACTCCCGTAATGGAGCTAACCCACTTTTCGAACCAATAGCTGAACACCATTTCTTTGATGGAGATGGCATGGTTCATGCTGTTCAATTCAAAGATGGGTCAGCTAGCTAAGCGTGTCGGTTTACTGAGATAAAATGATTTGTTCAAGAAAAAGTATCGGGTCACCCTATTTTCTCCAAAGTCATTGGGGAATTACATGGATATTTAGGGATATCAAGGCTTATGCTTTTTTATGCTAGTGGACTCTTCGGAATTGTTGATCATAGTAAAGGAACTGGTGTTGCTAATGCTGGTTTATTTCAACAACTGATTACTCGCGATATCTGAAGATGATTTTCCATATCATGTTAAGGTGACACCTACTAGTGACCTTACAATAAAAGGGAGGTTTGATTTTAATGGACAATTAAAATCCACTATGATAGCTCACCCGAGACTCGACTCTGTTTCGGGTGAGCTATTTTCTCTTAGCTACGATGTGATTCAGAAGTTGTATCTTAAGTACTTTAGATTTTCTAAAGATGGTGAGAAGTCAAACAATGTGGAAATTCCTGTGGAGGATCCAATAATGATGCATTATTTCTCGATAACTGAGAAGTTTGTCGTCATTCCTGATCAACAAGTTGTGTTCAAGATGTCTGAAATGATTTGCGGAGGATCATCAGTGGTTTATGACAAGGAAAATATTTCAAGATTTGGGGTTCTGGACAAGTATGGTAAAGATAATTTGGGTTTAAAATAGGTTTAAGTACCTGATTGCTTTTGTTTCCATTTCTGGAATGCATGGGAAGATGAAGATTCTGATGAAATCATAGTCAGTGGTTCTTGTATGACTCCACCAGATTCAATTTTCAACGAGTGTGTGAGGGTCTAAAGAGTGTTTTATCAGAAATTCATCTTAATTTGAAGAACACAAAATTACCAGAAAAACAATAATCCAAACAAAGAGGAACAAGTGAATTTGGAGGCCAGAATGGTTAACAGGAACAAACTTGGTAGAAAGATGCAATATACATATTTGGCTATTGCAGAACCCTGGCAAAAAGTTTCTGGATTTGAAAAAATAGACCTTTTTACTGGTGAAGTTCATAAATTTATTTATGGTGACAACAAGTATGGTGAAGAGCCTCTTTTTTTTTACCAAGAGACCCGAATTGTCAAGCAGAAGATGATGGTTACATTTTAGCATTTGTGCATGATGAAACAGAATAGAAATCAGAGCTACAAATTATCAATGCAATGACCTTAAAGCTCGAAGCCACAGTGAAACTACTATTAAGAGTGCCTTATGGTTTTCATGGCACTTTCATAAATGCCAAAGATTTAGCAAATCAAGCCTAATTTCAGTGATGAAAAAGTGGCTAGCTTCGCAAACTATGGCTATTACAGAGGAAATTTACCAGAGGGATGGTTTAGAATATACGTCCCCAGAATTTCAAGCTCATACATTTCAAGCTGTAACAGAACTAATACCAAAGTTTCCATCTTCACAATATACTTGTATAATGTATTGGAACCCAATTTTCAACTTGAATAAATCAAACAACAAAAAATATCCAACTTGCACTCTATAAAATTCTTTTGGATTTGAGAAAACACAAGCACAACTAAAAAATTTCAATGCTCTGTTTCTCTCAATTTCCTGTCCCTCTTATTTTTCCTCTCTATTGTCCCAACCTGAAATGCTTCACATCCGTAGCAGCGAATTACCACGTGGACGACGAGAGCGGGTTGTTAGCTTTTAAGTCGGGCGTTACAATTGATCCATTAGGTGTTCTAGCAATCTGGAAGTCGTTATTGATTATTGCAAATGGTCGTTGTATCTTATGGAGATAACTGTGGGGTAACTAGTCTATCACCTGATGGACAACCCAAAAACACCAAATCTTATTAGGTATCATATCCTCATCTCTCTCAAAACAAAAAAATCTAGATAATATTTATCTTGCGAATCTTAAGAACTTAACAGGAACACTATTAGGGAGAATCTACAAATTAAAAATAAGAAATTTAAAGCTAATTCTCAATCAACTTTCAGCAAAAATTCAATACAAATGGCATTTATAAGAAAAAATTAATCCTGATTAAAACTGTTTTCAGCAGCTTTACGTTCATCAACAAATCAAATAAACACATAGGATCCACAAATTAAAAGAACACAATAACTCAAGAAACAAATCATCAAACTATACATATAGACTAAATCATAAGTAACAACTCACCAAACTTAGAGGAATCAATCAAAGAACTAGCTTGGGTAAAGGCCGCAATAAAGAAATCAGAGAAGAGACGAGAGCTTGGGTATAAAAATGGAAAAAAACCTAGTAGCAGGAAACTAAGAGGCGTTCTCTAATATTTTTGGGATTTGCCGCGTTTACAGATATTTGGCAGAAAATTTTAAAAATAAATATGAAATTTAACACCTAATTAAACGGATTAGCAATAAAAGAATTATTATTGATAAATCAAGTTGTTGCCTTTTATTAAAATTTGGCAACAAAATTATGTTTGTTGTGAATAAGTTTTTGGAATTTGTTTTTATTAACTGTAGAATATAGAAACAAAATTATATTTTTTGGCAACGATATAAAAACTGTGGTTAAAAATTACAAATGTAGCAACAATAAAATTAAGTTGTTGCCATTTATTGATCTAAGCCAACAATAATGTTGCCGTTGCTAAAAATTTGTTTCTAATTGTACATTTTCTTGTAGTGTTGGAAAAATCCTTCAATAAGCTTACCATCCAAATTACCTCGACAACTGCAGCTGTCATGCTGCGATGTTCTGCCTTTTTTGAATTGCGACTTACATTGTTTTGTTTCTTGGATTTCCAAGAAACCTAGTGAGGATCCTAACTACAAGATGAACCTTGTCACTAATCTATTTGTGTTGGGGCTTCCCAATCTGAATCACAATGTACCACCAAATCTATTATGGACTTCTTTTAAGAAAAACTCCTAGTCCGGGTGAACCTTTCACATATCTTACAACCCTTAATGTTGTCATCCAGTATGATTGTTTGGTATGCTTCATAAATTGAATAAGCAATTGAACTACAAATCAAATGTCAAGTCTAGTGATAGTCAAGTATATTAATTTCCTAATGAGCTTTTGATATCTATTTACATCATCAAACAAGGGATCATCATTCTATCATTTATACTCATCATGCTCAATTGATATGAGCTTAATGTTAGTTTCCAAGGGTGTAATGACTGGTTTAGCTCTTGTTAGTCCAACATCAGATATAAGCTCCAATGTGTACTTCCTCTGATTCAACAAAATTCTATGTTGAGACCTCAATACTTCAATCTCTAAAATATATATTTCAGCTCCACCAAGTCCTTGACTTTAAACTAACTATGTAAACACTCTTTTACATCAGTTATAAGTTTTGAATTTCTTTCTGAAAGTAGAAAATCATCTACATAAGTCAATAACACCATAATATCATCATCACACTACTTAGTGAATAGAGAATGATCATGTGAACTCTTCTTATAGCCTATATTCAGTAGAGCAGTGGTTAACTTAATGTTCCACTATCTTGATGCTTTCTTGAGTCTATATAGTGACTTCAACAACTTACATACTCTAGTCTCCCCTTACTATAGAATCCTTATGGCAATGACATATAAACCTCTTCATAAAGATCTCCTTGTAAAAAAGCTTTACTCACATTGACTTGGAAAAGATTCAAATCCTTAGAGGCTGCAACACTTATCACTATCCTAACAGTTCCCATCTTGGCCATAAAGGATTTTTTTTTATGATAATCCAAACCATCTCTTTGTGTGTATCCCTTGTAACTAACCTTTCCTTGTGCTTATCAATCTCACTATTAGCTTTGATTTTAAGTTTATAAACCCATTTAAATTAACCTTATAAACCCATTTAGATCCTATAGGTTGCTTACTAGGTGGCAGTGTTACTAACTCTTAGGTCTGATTTTCTTCTGAAGCATTGATTTTCTATTGCATTGCATTGACCCACTCTTCATATTGTGAAGCTTCTTCAAAAGATTTTGGCTCCTAATTTGCCAAGATGAACCTTAGATACTCCTGATATAAGCTTGACAGATGAGAATATGCAATGTAGTTGGCTATAAGATATGAGCAACTAGTTATTGTTTGATAAGAGTGATATAGTCAGTAAGCCAAATAGGAGGTTTCACATTTCTTTAGGCCCTTCCTTGTAAAGGTTGAGAGACAATCACAAGTACTGCTTGAGGTATGTCTTCTTGATTGTTTGCATCATTGACCACTATAGGTATTGGTTCAACAAATTCATTATCAATAACAGGTTTTTTGATGAGTCTGCAACTTTTGAAGCTAGTGTTTCATCAACAGATGCATCAGTGGATATGATTGGCATAGTTTTCTGAATGAATACATCAGGAATTTAATTATGTTGTTGAGTAGTGTTATTCTTAAATTTTGAGTGATAATTGATATGCAATGGTGTAACTATGAACATATCTGCAACACCATCATTCTATGCTTCAAATTTAAAAGGAAAACTTAGTTAGTTACAAATAACAAATCGGTTCCCAATTCATATAATTAGTATCCTTTCTGATTTTCACAGTAACTTATTATGACTGCTCTTCTTTTCCTTGAGTGGAACTTGTCACCTTTAGGTAAACACTGATATAACAAAGGCATCTAAACACTCTTAAGTGATTAATATTAGTAGGTTTTCCGAACAACATCTTATATGGAGTCATACCATCCAGGACTAGAGAGGGGGATTTGTTATAAGATACATAACAATTCTTATACATTCCCCCCATAACCTGATGGGTGTCCCACTCTAAAACTTCAATGCTCTAGACACTTCCAAAATATGCTTGTGCTTTCTTTTTATATGCCCATTCTGTGAGGGTGTATAAGCACAACTAGTTTGATAAATAATCCCATTGGATCTAAACAAGTCAGTGCACTGAAAGTTAACAACTCTGTACCATCATTTGATCTAAACAACTTAACACATATATCAAACTGATTTTTTATTAAAGAAAGAAAATGTTGCAATATGCTTAAAACTTTAGATTTGTTAAATAGATTCAAATATATATGCTAAAACTATCTACAAATGTCACAAATAAATGCCATATATCATAGGTGTGTTTGTTGTAGAAACCCCATTCTTGTAGGAACCCCAAGCATCTAAGTGAACTAAATCAAAATAATCTAAAGTTTTATTAGAACTATACCATGGATTTTTAGTCTATGTTGTTTGGAAAGTGGACAGATGTCACAATTGTTATGAATCTGAGGCTGGACTTTCCTGGGCAAAGATAAGATATTCTACATTGCAGATCCTGAAGGATGTACCAATCTATAGTTCCATATAGTGTCTTCTATATTAGTCCTCAAAATTGAAGTTGCAATAATTGTAGATCTAATACAGTCCTGTAAAATGTATAACCCTTCTCTTTCCTTACCAATCCCCAAGATCTTGCTATTAGAGAGTTTCTGAAAGACAAAAATTAAGGAAAAAATAATTGCACAACTTAATTATTTGGTTAACTTGGATACTAAGATTAGATTAAACTTAAACTCCATAACATGCAACACATTGTTCAACTCATTATCTCCTAAAATAATAATCTTTTATGCACTGCTTATTTGTGTATTTACACCTGTTAGAACCTTCACTCTACTAGAAAGACCATTTTGCAAACTTCTAAGTAAATGAAAAAGTTCCCTCAAAGGTGTAATGTGATGGGTAGCACCTGAATCTACTATCAATTCAGATGCAAAAGCATTGGACAATAAAATAGTTATATATGCCAAATTTGAAGCATACTCAGGTGATTTCTCTTTACCCATCATCTTCATTATTTGATCATATTGTTACTTAGATAAAAAATGGCCCATGGATGAAGAAGATGCACTATCTGTACCATTGGTATTAGCTATTGGTTTGAAGTGTGATTTACCAGAAGGACGAGGATGATAATAATTAACATGTGACTTAAAACCACTGGATTGGTTCTGAGAATGCACTGTGGCCTATAACCTCCAAATTAATTGTGATACTAGACCTGTAGTCTATACTCTTCAGATTAATCATTGAAAGCCCCACAATCTGAAAGAGATCTATCTATTTAGTGTTAGCATTAGGTCTAATATTTGTTTCAACAACATTACCATTCCCAGGTTTTTAACTCTAAAAATCAGTAGGGTAACCAACCAGTTTATAGCAATCATTCTTCAAATGATTATGATAACCACAATATTCACAAAATAAGTCAAATGTCTTTGAAACCTCCCTCTTAGAAGTGAATCTACATAACTGTGAACTTCTAGCAAGAAGTGTCAATTCCTCCTTTTGCCCTCAATAAGTGCAAAAGTCCTCTGACTTTCTTCTTAGGCAACAATACCATGCACCTCATTCAGAAAGAAAATTGGTGCCTAGATAAAATACTACAAATCTGACTAAAGCTTTCATTCAAGCCCATAAGGAAAAATAACAATCCAAAGATAATAAACTCTAATTCAATTTAAGGTGCTCGATGTAAGTACTCAATTCTTTACAATCACAATGACGTAACAAGGCCATTATATCTAGTTCATGCCATGCATCAATTATCCTCAAATAATAACTAGTTACAGAGTCCATGCCTTGTCATAGATTCATGATTTTTGTCTAAAGATGATAAAGTCTTGTCAATTTTGAGCAATCAAAACATTTATTAAAATCAATCCAAACTTGGCACTCATAGCAAACAAAATACTAGGCATCAACTCAGCAACAACTGTATAACCAATCCAAGATAGTACTATTGCAGTGCATTTTTCACATAATTTAACTAATTCACCTTTATACCTATATTTCTCACATGATCCATTTATGAATCCAAATTTTTCTTTACCTCATAAAGCTAATTTCATCGGCCGACTGCATAGCCCATAGTGTTTTGATCCGGTGAGCTTAAGTGGTATTATTACCTAAGTGTATCAGACAACTGAAGATATAGAGGATGATGATGATCAATGGTGACAGTAGGGTTACCGTCAGTTCTAGGTTTTGCATTTTCCGCCATTGAGTTGCTATCAACAAAAACATAATTTTGTGTGAACTACTTTTACAAATTTATGGGCTACTTTGATTTCTATGGAGAATCACAGCATAGACAACGATTGCTGCTTTGATACCATATAAAAAATTATTAATCTAGATAGTTATTTGCTAAACTAGACATGCATTCTAGAAGAATCTACATATAGCAGAGTGGGAAAAGGAATAAAGAAGAAGATATTTTTTTAATTATAAATGAGCAATTATTCTTTACAAAGATATCAATATATAACACTTGATTAGCTAGGACAAATTTCAATTCAGCGAAGTGCTAACCAACTATCATGTCACATTCTAGTGACAGCTCATGCTTTATGCAATCGCTTCTTTCAACAACTATCGAACTGACTACAACTCTTAACTAACTATCAGTATTTTAATATATTATAATAACTCTTGTTCATGAAGTACAAATATTGTCCATTCTTCTTTATCATGAATGTAATTCATGATTCCATGTATATTTACAAAAAGGAACAATATTGCATATATATTCATAAAATGCATGTAATATGTCATGCAAATTATCATCAGACTTGATATTTTTCAACTAAATCATTCTGTGCATCAACTATATCAAAATAAGTTATATATGATTCCCTACCTACTAAAGAAAGATGAAGTATTTTCTTAAACTGAGAAATGCATTTTAGGGTTAGGATTTATCGTAAAATAATATAATGTATAAGACGTGATTTGTTCCACCCTTGTAAGTCATTAGTAGCTCCCCGCCTTACAAGTGTGAAATTTATTCCTTCTTATGATGTCAGTTGTCAGCAACAATGGAAGAAGGAAGGCAAACGTTATTTTTGCCTCCTTACCTTCAACAACTTAAATCACGCAATTAAATGGTTAAAGGTAAGGTGTGAGGACTTTCCCACCTTTGGTATTTTTTCATTTTTCACTGCCCCTTCAGAATTTTGGACAAAAAAATTACCCTTTAGACTATGAACTCATTTTAATTAATTATTCTTCCAATTATTTTCAAGATATAATACTCTGATAAATATCAATTAATAGGCATAATATGATTAAATAGTCATATGAATAATAATTTTCTTAAATGGGTGTATCGGGTCAAAATGTGACAAGTAAAAGTAAATTGAGAAAGTATTATCATGACTTCACTACAAATACTACTAATGTTTGTCTTTTTACATTTAAGGCATATATGTCATAAAGGAAAATGTTTTTCAAGAAAATATTTTTACAATTTTGTCATGTGTTAGTTGGCTCAAGTTTAAGAAAAATGACTTCCCATAAAGAAAGGAAACATTTTAAAATTTCTTTAAACCTTATCCTCCAACTCCTGACCCCAACGCTAGTCTTGAATACCAACTCCCAACTCCAACCCAAAACCTAACTCTAATTTCAATCCAAACCCTAACTCTAAACCTTGACCCAAAATCACAATCAAAACTCGAATTTAGGTAGGATATTGATTTAATGCCAAAAGTCTTAGATGGGGAGTCAAGGTAAAAAACTAGATCCAAATTAGGATCAAAATTAGGTCCTAAGTTGAGAGTCGTAGTTAGGATCGAGTCCAGATCTGGAGTTGGAACCCAGTTTAAAATTGAGGTTGGGTCCTAAGCCAGGAGTTGTGACCCAGTTTGGGTTTGGAAGTCAAGTTTGAGTTGAGAGTTAGAACCCATTTTGGGGTTGGGATAGAGTCACAGTGTAATGAAACTCCAAGTTATTTTTTTCTTTTCTGCACCATTTTGGTGATTAGAGATTTTCCACAGCTACCCTAAATAATTTATGACTTGTTGAAACTGATAGTTTGGTTATCGATAGTTCTTTTGTCTTTTAAGCTAATTTTCTAGTTTGTTTCGCTATTTAGATTTGGGTATTAGGTTTAAACCTCAAGTAAACGACTTTATTTGCCAATTCTGATAGTTTTTTTCGATTTGGAACATCAATCTAAGGCTAGGAGGATCTTTGGTTTGGGTTTCGAGGCTGTCAAACTCAATTTGGGCAATTGGGTGGATTTTTGTTAAAATGTCTATTAGGTGTGGGACCCATATTTCATCAAAATAATCTTATATGGAAATTTCAATGGCCTCATTAAGTCTAAAATACTGAATTTGGTAGGGTAGCATAGTTTTTTTTCATTCATATGATTCTAAATAAATTTTGTGGATTCGATCGGAGTTTTGGCACTTGGCTAAAACTGTTAGTGCAACTTTAGCTGGTGCAGGACATAGATGGTCTTCACGTTCACGAACGCCAAGGAAATTGCCTATCGCAATTGTAAGACCTCGGTTGCATCCATGAAGGCTAAGATTATTACTCATCACTTTTGTGGGCTTATCTCCACATTTATGAAGGGTAAGTCAGGTCAACTATCGCATCATGTTGGGGTCCCCACAATTGCATATAAGGGAACCCTAGCACTATTAAATGATGTGAAAATTGATTTTATCTCATTTATTTTAAGTTCCAAGTCTATAAAACTCTAGAAGGCTTAGCGAATTATGAAGTTTAATCATTAGGTGTTCGAAGTGAGTTAAAGAGTTCATTGGGTTTATTTTCTCATCAAAGACTTTTGTTAATTTCCTCTAATTTCTTAGAGAGTTCGTTGGGTTCATTTTCTCATCAAAGACCTTTATTAATTTTCTCTAATTTCTTATTTAATTCTCTAATTTAAACTTAAATCCCTAGATTCTTTGAGGACTGATTTGAGGGAGTAATCTACTCAAATTTCACCTATTTTTAGGGTAAATAATCCTTGAGCTTAGAGGGATGTTTTTGCCTATTTCAAAGTTGTGATTCTGTAAGTGGTCCCTACATGAGATATTTAGCTAGATTCTGGACCTGAAGCATTTATATGCAATATGGGTATTATTATTCTCATATTAAATGTCAACTATTATTTTGATAGAGGGACATTCTGTGGAGGCTTCTCAGAAGGGTAAAGCTTCGATCTAGTGGACTGTACCAAGCTTTCGATGGTGTCTTAGGCTAGCCTTACTTCTCTCTTAAATTGTGTTTTATTATGGTATTAGTATAAAAGTATGCTAGCTATGGGTAGGGTTTTACAACTCATTGGTTATTCTAGTATTTTATGGGTCAAGTTACCATTTTGGGGCCTTTTCATGGAAATTCGACCTTGTTACCCCTCTTAATGATAAGAATATCCTCTTAGGACTAGGTTTGGGCAGGTGATTTCCTTAATGCGAGTTTTTGGGGGTAGTGGTGGGTCCCATCAACCCTCCTTATAGGTCAAACATCTAGATTAGTCCCCTTGTACAACTAGAAAACCTTCTTGAGATCCTTTTTGGGAAGTTCTTGAACCTAGGCTGAGTTAGATCTTCTATCAGTTTTTGATTAGTCGTAATACCCGAACTAGGATACAGTTATCCTTTAGGCTAATTTATTAGACCCATTGTAAACCTTGACACCTTTGTAAACTCTTCATTAGAGTTGGTAAGTTGATATTATATGGTTTTTAAGGAAATTATGGCTCTGAATTATCCTCGTCATTATTTGAGATTTATTTACTAGTTTTAATTTGAGTTCGACAATTGTGATTTTGTATGTCATTATTATGATTGTATCATTCTTCAGTTTTGGTTTGAGTCTAGCATTATCCTTGACTTAGTTTAATTTCTTGCATTTTATCATGCTTTTAGTATGATTTAGATCAATAGGCTACTGATGCCTACTGAGTACCTATTGCTTTGGTACTCAAGCTACATTTCTGCATCTTTTTCTGATGCAGATCTAAGTAGTAGTAGTCGTCATTGATGTTACATCCAACTTTCTTTTGGGACTCAGAGATAGGGTATGCTTTTAGAGCTGAAGCTGATTTTCTCTCCTTCTACTATTTTTGGACAGTCTTTACTTTTGAGACCACCTGTATATTTACAGTATTCCGTACTCATCTTTTTATTTAGTGGCTCTTGTACCAACCTTACCAGTTCGTGAAATACTCTTGTGTACATTTTTCTCATCCCTGCCTTTATTTAGTATCTTGCACTTATATTTATCTATTTACTATTTAGTTGTATGCTTCATTTTTGATATTTCTTATATCTTCCAATAATTAGCCCATTAATATCATTTTGGACTACATTTGGCTTACCTACTGGTGGGTTAAGATAGACGCTATTATGACCTGAGAAATTGGGTTGTGATAAATTGTTATCAGAGCTCTAGGTTCACTGGAATTATTGGTACAATTGCAAGTGTCTAGTAGAGTCTCGCGGATCAGAATGATGATGTCCGGTTCTTATCTTGGGAGGCTATAGGGCATTCTTAGGAGAACTTCACTTTGTTCATTCATTTCATGCGTAGAGTCTGTGTTGTTTTCAAAAACAATTCACATTGTTTCACTCTATCGTAAATGGTCATGACACAAGCTCTGATGATTGGAGACGAGGACCTTGAGTCTGCAGTTAGGGCTCTTGTTAGAGTCCATCATCGACCCAGGGGGTGAGGTCAGGCTAGAGACACATCCTAAGCTAGTTGTGTGTCACGATCCAAGAACCAAGGGTCATGATGACACTTGTCACAGCAAGCCTTAACAAGTAAGCCTATCACCCAAACTAATACAAAATGAGAAATCAATGCCAAAACCAAGGTAAGATCCCTAGAACGGAGTCGAGCCACATATATATAGTAAAAGTAGAAATAATAATCAATAATACCAAACCAAATCCCAAAACCTAGTATCACTGTGTAAGAACTAGCTAATACAAATCGGAGTCAAAATATATAAGATATCCAAAAACAGGAACAACTTTGTCTCCAAATATAAATAAAGACATAGTCTAAATAAGGAAAGGTAGAAAATAGAAATAGAGCATATAAAATACACACTAAGGGAACGTCACGTGCAACTAGAAAATGTCCCAAACAGTAGCCTACACCATCTCCATTAACAGTTCTATAATATTCACATACACCATAGAAATTACAGAAAGGAACACAAGTATACAAATATCACACATACAAGTACAAAAAGGAAATACACATAGACAGGTAAGCAACAGGAGAGATAAAGTATCACAAATAAATGTACAATGTAAAGTCAAAGAAAAGAAAACAATTACAACATAAGCACAATATATAAAGTACAATGAAGAAGAAGAAGACGATGATGATAATGATGATGTGATGCACGAGGTTGTCGCACAACCTCCGTATAAACCTATGGAGATAAAGCTTTCCGATGTAGGACCCATGAGGGGTTCATCAACCTGTATACAATATCTAAACCAATATCCATATCTCCTTTCTGGCACATCCCTCAATAGAGGGTTTTTAAGATGTCATATTTTTTGTCAAAAAAACCAGTGTTTCTAGTATTTTCAGTATTTACACGATGGTTCCAATGTTTCATGAATGAATATGATATAAGGATGTAACGCTCACAAACAACCACAATGAGAGATTCAATATCCAACCAAGTAAGCGAAAATCCACTCATTTATTCAACCATCCATGAATTTCACATAATACATATGCTAATAGAATGAAATACATTAAAGAAGTCAACATTGATACCACGTAAGGCTTTGTCATTAACAAGATACAATTAATTTCACATACATATTGCCAATATTATCATATAGGACCCCACACGGTCACACATAGAAAATAATATTCCAAAACCACCAAATAGCATCAATATATACAGGACCCACACGGGCACAACACAAGAAATACAACCAATTTCATAATTAGTTCCCGAACTCTTAAACATGATTTTGTATCAATAATAACTATCCAACCCAGTTTGAAGAAAGTCAATCCATAATCTACCTTGAATGTCAAAAATTGGTCTGCAAGCCTTCAATCCGAGAACTTACTCCCACGAATGGACTTAGAACAAACTATAACATAGAAATATAAAATCTACACATTAAAAAAATCCCATGAATGGACTCAGAACCAACTATAACATAGAAATATAGAATCTACACATCAAAAGAAAATCAACGATAAAGAAAATCAACGATACCCATATTGCCTACTTTTAAGTTGGGGTCAAAACGGAGCCTCGAAATTGATTTTCAAACAAAAGGGTAAAATTGTAATTTTATTTTTGAAACATATTTCTTATATTTTTAGGAGTCTACAACTGAGAATCAAAGCAAAAATGAGTTAAAAATAAGGTCTAAATTTAAGAAAAATCACGTTTAAACTTTACCCGCAAAAATTCTTGAAATTCATTTAAAATCAAGAATTGAAGTTGTTTTGAAGATGAAATCGAAAGAAAAGTGAAATTATAAGATTAGAAACTAACCCAAGTAAAAATAGGTTGAAATTGGGGTTTATATCAGAGAATTACCATTTTTTAGGCCTTCCAGGCCAAAATCCTCAATTTCTACCTTTTGATTCGCTTTTAAATAAGAATTCCAGGATGAAATTTGGAGAAAATAGTTGAAATAGGTGTTGTGGAGCTTTCCCAAGCTTAAAAATGAAAGAAATTGCTCAAAATTGCGAAAACCTAAGTTCCAAGTCTAAAAAATTGGTGAAAAATGGCGAAATAAAGTATATAAAGGACCCAAGCATCACATTTGCAATCACCATGCAACGTTCGCGTTACCTGGTTGAGGGCAGGTATCACATATGCGATCCTGTCATCGCTTTCGCGGAGGATCATAATCGTGACAAAGATGTCACGTATACGACACTTGGGGTTGATCAGCTGAGTCACGAATGCGACTGGCCAATCACAATCGCGTATGCACCAATACCAACTGGAGACTTGGAATTCTTCAAGTCTCTGCGGACCCTCGAGATTCATCTAAATCCTGTGAATGCAAACGAACTATGCTATCCTGTCAAATTCAACGCTTTGGAATCAATGGAGATATCAGATTTACGAAAAAACATCTTTTTCACAAGGTTGACCCCCAAAACCCAATTTCACAATTTTTCGAACAAGGGTCCAAATGATATATAAAAGCCATAAAACTATACCAACCATATTACCACCCTAAAATCAATGTTTCAGATCTGCTGGCGCAGTCCATTTTGCTATCCACTACACAGATCAATAAATGTTGACTGAAGTCAACTATAAGGCTTCTCAAATCACCAAAAACCACAATGTCACTTAAATCACATCGAAGGGCACCGAGAACCAGGCCGGTCACCCTCACACCCCAAAAATACCACAAAACAACTACGTAGAGGGATACAATGGTCAAATCACACAACAATAAACATTCACATAAATCACCAAAAATCAGGTTGTTCTATCATCTACCACTAAAAATCTAGTTCGTCCTCAAACTAAAGTCAAGGGAAAATACCTGAATCAACAAAAAGATAAGGATATAAAATATGCATATCAGACTCAATCTCCCAAGTAGCCTTATATACAAGTTGATGTACCTACTGGACCTTAACCACTGGAATATCAGTAGAATGCAACTATCTAACATCCCTAGCCAATATGGAGACATGCTCCTCAATAAAAGACAACCGCTCATCTAAATGAATCGAATCCCAACGAGTGACATGAGACTTATTTGGAATATAACAACGAAGCATGAAAACATGAAAAATTGGATGAACAGCTGATAAATCTTGAGACAAAGCCAACTCATAAGCCACATCACCAACAAAACGTAGAATATCAAATGGACCAATATACCTTGGCTAAGCTTGCCCTTCTTCCCAAACCATATCACACCTTTCATGGACGACACTCGAATGAAAATTCAATCACCAACACCAAAACTCAAGGCACTAGGTCTACAATCTGCATAGTGTTTCTGCCTACTCTAGGCTACTTGAATTCTATCCTGGATAACCCCAACTCTATCAAAAGACTCATGAAGCAAGTATGTACCTCGAGGTCTAATCTTAGAAACATCAAACCAACCGAATGGAGAGAAACAACGCCTACCATATAATAAAAAAGAGCCATATCAATATTGGAATGGTAGCTATTATTATATGCAAACTCTGCTAAAGCTAGATGTTTCTCCCACTGACCATCAAAGCCTATCACATAATCTTGGAGAATATCCTCCAAGACATAAATAGTCTGCTCTGACTACCCATCAGTCTGGGGGTGAAATATTGTACTAAGATTGACCTGAGTACCTAACTCATCCTGAAATATCTTTCAAAAGTGAGATGTGAACACTGAACCTTGATCTGAGATAATAGACACTAGCACACCCTAAGGATGCATAATCTCACAAATATAGATACGGGCCAACCTTTCTGTATTGAAGGAGACCTGAAACGGAATAAAATAAGCAAATTTAGTCAATTGATCTATAATGACCCCAACACTATCAGAACTATGAAAAGTATGAGACAACCCAAATATAAAGTCCATGATTATCCATTTCCATTTTTTCTTGGTAATGTATTAACTCTAAAGCAAGCCAACAGGCCTCAGAGCTCATTCTTTACCTGCTGACAACACAGGCAATGAGCTACAAAATTCTCTATATCCTTCCTCATGCCACTCCACAAGCAATGCTGCCTCAAATCATGATACATCTTAGTCACTCCCAGATGGATGGAATACTTGGAATAATATGCCTCTTCCAAATCATTCTAATCAAATCAGCCATTTTTGGTACATAAACTTGGCCTCCAATTCTCAAAAAGCTATCTGAATCAAGTAAGGCTTTCTTAGTCTCACCACTCAATACCTTATCTCGAATCACTCTTAATCCAACATCATAAAACTATAAGCTCAAATCTGCTCCATCAAAGAAGACCTAGCCTCCACAAATTACAAAACACACCCAGGTGTTGAAATATCAAGCCTAACCATCTATTTCAATAAAGACTGAACCTCTAAGACTAAAGAACTTTCTTGGGTCAAAAGATTTTCCAAGCTACCCATGCTTGTTGAATTCGGCTCGAGGTATCTGCAACTATGTTAGCCTTGCCCAGATGATAGAGAATAGTCAACTTATAATCCTTAAGCAACTCAAGCCAATGACCCTATCTTATATTAAAATCTCACTAGGTAAGAAATACCAAAGGCTATGATGATCAGAGAAAATCTTACAAAAGACTTCATACAAGTAGTGCCTCTACAACTTCAAAGAAAAAACAACCGCGCACAACTCCTAATCATAGATAGGATAATTCTTGTCATGAGACTTCAACTTGAGAGAAGCATATGCAATCACCTACTCTCTTGTATCAACACAACACCTAACATAACACCTGAAGCATTACAAAATATGGTAAAACCCATGCCCTTCTTAGACAAAGTCAAAATAATAGCTGACATTGATAATTTCTTAAGCTTTTGAAAGCTTGCCTCACAAACATCAGACCACTAAAAAGAAATATTTTTCTGAGTCAACTTGGTTAATGGAACTGCAATGAATAATAAACCCTCAACAAGATATCGATAGTAACCTGCAAAGCCAATAAAACTATGAATCTCAATGGAAAAAGTAAGCCTAGATCAATCACAAACTACTGCAATCTTGGTCGAATAGAACATAATACCATCCTTGGTGACCACAAGACCTAAAAATAAGACAGACTTCAACTAAAACTCACACTTAAAAGACTTAGCATACGACTTCTCATCCCTTAACCTCTGGAGTACAATCCACAAATGCTTCTCATGATTTGCCTCACTCTTGGAGTAAACCATGATATCATCTATAAATACAATAATAAATGAGTCGATATACAATTAAAATACCTGATTTATCAACTCCATAAACGCGACTAGGGCATTGGTCAACCCAAAGGACATGACCAAGAACTCATAATGATCGTACTGAGTCTGAAAGGCTATCTTTGAAATATCTAAAGCTCTAATCCTCAACTGGTGATACCTTGAATTCAAATCAATCTTCGAAAACACTAAAGCATCCTGAAGTTCATCTAATAAATCATCAATACGAGAAAGAGGATACTTATTCTTAACTGTTACCTTGTTTAATTATCGATAATCAATATACATATGCATAGACCTATCTTTTTTCTTCACAAACAAGATAGGCACACCCTAAGGTGATGCACTAGGTCAGATAAATCCCTCATCCAATAACTCTTATAACAAATCCTTTAATTTTTTCAACTCAGCTGGGGCCATCTTATGGGGAGGAATATGGACTGTCAGTGGCAAAGTCAATATCATGATTCGAGGCATATAAAAAAAATTCATAGGAAAGATATCCACAATCTCGTAAACCACACAAATAAAATCCAAATAAGGAGCTGAAGCAGCACTGGTATCACAAATATGAGCTAAATAAGACAAATATCCCCTCCCAACCAAACGATGAACTTGAATATAAAATATAACCCTCTGGGGACCCAAATTAAGCATACCCTTTTAAGCTATCCTTGGTACACCCGATGGAGCTAAAGTCACGATCCTAGCATAACAATCTAGGACAATATGGTAAGAAGATAACTAATCCATACCCAATCCAGCAAATATCATATCACAGGATTGGTGCACCTAATCCATCTCTAAAAAGTCTCTAACAGGAATAGATACACCAATAGGCATGGAAAGGGGCTCATTAGCAGAATCAAAACCCAAAGCAAAATATGTAGACACAGGAGAAAGGAAATCCTAGATCAAATAACATGGATGCAGGTCTAAAATAAATGGGGATGATACCTGTGATAACAGTGTCGAAAGCCTCTGCCTCTGGTCTAGTGGGTATAACATAAAACTATCCATGACCACCAACTGCCTGAATAGCCTTACGAATAACCCCATGGGCTCTACTATCTCTATCTCACACATCTCTAGTAGGACCACTACTTTTTATAATTGAAATAAGAGTATCTTTCAACACACGATAGGGGAAGTCTTTGGCCAAATGACCAATCTTATCACACATAAAATAAGCCCTATGACTTAACTCAATAAGAGAAGGTACGACTGAACTAAAATGACCACCCAAAACTATTGAACTAGTAAACCCACTACTTGAACTCTGCTTATTTGGTTCTACTATGAAACCCACAAACACCTCTAGAATCTCTACCTCAAGTGATATGACCTTCAATATCTCCCACACGGTGTACCTTTTTGGTGCCCTGAGATGTTAAAAAAATGTAAGTTTTCTTTAGTTGACTGATAGATCTCGATCGATTGATACAAGGTAGATGCGATCAATGAAACAAATCTAATTTAAAGAATGAAGTTATTTATGGACTGATTCTGACCCTTTACTAGAGGAAATAAGATTTGTAGTGTGGATTCATAAGAGGTATTCGTTATACAGATATTGTTTAATGAAATGCCCAATTGTGGATTTACTGTGCCTACCTATAAAGAAAATACACAAGTACTCTATAATGTTAAGTACTATGATAGGATATTGCTAGCCTTATACATGTGCTACTACTAGTTTAGTTGTGACTGTAAATATATAGGTGGTAAGGTGATGGACCTACTAAATCCTGAAATACTACTAAATAAGTAAAAGTGGAAGATCCTATATATATTTATGTCTCTCTTAATGTTTGATGAGATACAATGTTACTTTTGTTACTTGTGATATAATGATAGCTATTGAGTCTGCAATGAAGGGTACTTATAGAATTATAGATGGTTTGATGGTAACAAATATTGTAGGGATGGAACGAGTGGGTGATGATGAAGTGTTTTTTTTCTCTGTCAAGTTAGGACTGTTATTGGGATGCTATTATAGGTCTTATACGCACATGTTCGATGGCCTTCGAGACAATTATGAGGATGTAATTATTCCTCATAGATCTAGTCTAGTGTTTATATACTTTACTTTTATCCTCTAGGAAAATTATAGGGATGTTATTATTTCCTATGGATCTAGATAAATGTAAGTGCATTTATTCCCTATGGATCTAGGTAAGTGTAAGTGAATGTATTCCCTATGGATCAAGGTTGAGGTTCACTCATTTGGGCCCCTCTAAGTTTAATGATGCTTTGGGTGTGGATGCCTATGAGTTCTTAATTGACTATCGTGAGAAGTTGCATAACTTAGGTTTGCTTGAGTCACATAGTATTGCATATACTACTTATCTATTGGGGGTTTCTGCTAGAGATAGGTGGAGTTCACTTGTTGGTTGTAGACCTCTTGATTCTTCTGAGATGACTTGGGATCAATTTGTTGAGGCCTTTTTGGAGAGGTCCATGCGTTATAGTCAGAAGAATCGATAAGATATGAGTTTGATTACATGGAGTAGAGCTCCATGGCTATTCAGAGTATGAGGCATGCTTTGATGCCTTGTCTAGATATTCTTATGCCAGTATTGCCACTGAATCTGAAAAGATTTGAAAGATCAAGAAGGATTTGGACATTTTTTTAGCTTGCTATGACTTAGATAATTGTGTTTGGAGCATCTCTTCAGAGTATAGTGGATTATGCTATAATGACTGCATCCTCTTTTGATTCTTAAAAGACATAACTGTACTTGCAGTAAGAGGATCCATGGTGAATCTAGCTGGCTGAGATCCCACTTGAGGAGACAACAAAGAGAAAGGTTGAACTCCCGACCTCAGAATACCATACTCAGATGCAGGGGCTGAAGGAGGAAGAACACTCGGGGTCTAAAGAGTACCAAAGTTAGAAGTAGGTAAAACTGGAGGATCCATACTCAGAACTAGATGAACACCATAAATAGACTATAACACCCTGGATTTTTGTCCCTAAAAATTTCTAAGTTTTTTAACTTACTACCCAACCTATGAGTCACCTTACGAGCCGTAAGGTGTCCTCACGAGCCATAGGATCCAAATCGTTGTCTGACCAGTGAGTGGTACCTATGCTACTATCCTAATTACAACTAGAAGTCATGAGTCATAAAGACTCATTATCTGTCATGGTATCCAAATCGTAGGGTGACCAGTGTGTACCCTAAATGTTTTTGTCTTAGTTACAACTAGGACCCTAGGAATCTTAGGGTCTCTTAACGAGTCATATGGTGTGGGTCATACGGTAACCAGAAAGGGGTCCCTCAACTACTATCTAGACTACGAATCATGGTAAAGAGTTGTAGTGAGTCCTTACGAGCCGTATAGTGACTCGTAGTCACTGGCGATAATTTTTCATCTTTTAATGAGGGGTACTTTGTACATTGCTCTATTTACCCACTTAAGACCCACAAACCTAAAGTACCTTTGAGGTATTAATTTTAACACTCATCAATCATAAACACTCTCTCAAAGTCTGTCAAATCCCTAAGGCAGGAACAAGCGAGGGTTTCTAAAAATGGTCATCTAAGGGCTCTAGGATTGATTTCTTATCCATAATTGTGAACCTTTCGGGCATGTGACTCTACCCTCAAACTTCTTTTCCTTTAAATATGTGTATTAAATGATTATTTATGTGAAAATGAATGTGGGTTTTAACATGGGTTGAGGGTTTTGGCATGGTTGATTATTAAATTGTTTTCCCATCATTTATTACGCATTGGTTGTGCATTATCAATGGTTTTTAAGATAATTAGGTGCATGGGTACGGGAATCAGAATGAAGGTCGAGGCATTCCCCTAATTTGATGAGTATGGTATTAAAATTGGTTTGGAAATTGTGTTCCCTCAACCCATTTGTGAAATTGGTTTTGAAATATGAATTTGTCACATGGTTTGACTTACTTACCCACACTATTGCATTACATAAATAGTTAAAAGAATAAACATGGATTTTGAAGGCTTTGTTTGTCGTGTTTTGACTGAAATTAAAACCTTGGAGGTCGAGTTATTTCCCTAAGTTGATTTTATAAACTAAAAGGGGTTGAGGCATTCCCCAAACTTGATTTAATAAACGAAGAGGGTCGAGGCATTCCCCTAAGATGATTGAAGGTAATTAAAAATGGTATGAGTGTTATTTTGCATGTGTAAAGGTATTACAATAACTATAGTGTGCTTGAATATATCATTCCATCATTAAATGAATGGGTTATGCGATTTATTTTTAAATTGGGCTTAATGAGGGTTATGTAGTAAAGACGTGAAGGTGTGAGTTTTGAAGGATTTGTACTGGAAACTCACATTTGTCGGTGTGAGGGTTGGTCTTAATGATCATGTGCTTGTGACACACTTATTATACATTTGTATCCTGTACTGATCTTAGGTCGGGGCATTTCCTGGTCATCCTTAATACCTCTAATTCATGCGGCTAACACGTACTGAAGCCCTTTCAACAGGGGGAGTTGGACCCATATAGCCCGTGGGTATGTTTATGACGGTTAAGCTACATAGTTGTAACGCCCCGGAAATGGGTCCCGGAGCGTCACCCGATGCTTGAGGCTACGAGTAGCCCCAAGCTAACCCTTTGAGCCATTTCATTCAGTTCAATACTAATCAACGGGGTTTCCATAAATAACCCTCAAAATATCATCAGAGTAATAATAATTCACCAATAAAAAGAAAATGCTGAAAACATCAAAAATACGAAATATTCGTCAACTCCCAACATCTAAGCTAGTCTGACAAGCCTCTAAGAAAAAAACCATAAAACCAACGAGCCATTGGGACATGCCCCAACTTACTCATACTCAGTATCAAAATGTAAAGAATTCCATGAAACCAACATCAGACATCACGTCCTCGGAACATGAGGACTCACCAAGACAGAGGATGTAGAACAACGTGCCCGAAGAATCACTGTCGAACCTGGGACTGAGCACCTGGACCTACATTCCGAGAAAATCCAGCCCACATCCGAAGATGTGGATCAGTACCATGGAAAGGAACCGAGTATATGGGGGTGAATACAGTTTTATAAACATCATCATCATAAGCATTTATAAGAAATATGCATGATATATGAAAGACTCACATAGCCCGAAGAAAATCATCATAATCATGAGAGGATGAAATAAGTATAATAGCACATGTGAGTCATCATATAATTTCTAGATCACTTTCAGTTCATCAAGAATATCAATTCTCATAATGTAAATATCATTTAAATCTTTCGAAAGGATAACTTTCACAATTCCACTTTCAAATCACTTCACCGTTCACCATAGACACAAGAAAACACACACACACTGGGAGATCCTATAACCGACATAAACCATGTGAGCTACATGGAGTCCAACGTACAACCCACGTTGGGGAGAGCCATCCTATCCTTGCCATCAGAGTAGGACTTCCAATATCAATCCAAAAATACTAGTGATCACTATATAAATCAGCCTCAGGCTCACGTCCTATGGGGGCACATAGTTCTAGGGAAGTAAGGTCACTTTATACCTCTCACTCGGTGCTAAAGAGTACTCCCGGACTTAGCTCAGATCATTTCAAAGACAATCCGCAACAAAACAACTTTCATCAATATATAAGTATACATCGGGAGCCATCATGCTACCCATTTATCATAATCAAACACGTTGTGGATTTCTTTCACATTCGATTTCAAAGCGACTCCATTAAGACCAAAAGGTCAAATCATTCAACACATCTCAAATATTCAACATCAACGTTCTTATAGCACACATTTTCTCAAAGACACAATTTCAAATGGGGTTCAAGACCCAAATATCAAAATCTTGATAAATATCGTTCAAGATTCATGCTTTATATCACCACACATGTAAATCCATCTTTCAAAATCATAGACATCAAAATTTCATAATAATCATCATATAATATGAGTTCATGCTTCAAAATCATAATAATCAAGTAAAAATCATGTCTTCATTAAGAAAATTTCATAATAATCATCATAGAATATGAGTGTGCTCCTCGAAGGTCTCGAGATGATGAGTTCGATTATCGGATCAAATTTGAATTTCTACGGTGAAATTAGAAGATATTTGGAGTTCAAAATTGACCTAGGGTTTAGTTCTCTCAATGTTTTTTATGGAAGAACATAAATTTTATGGCTCAATATAGGTATAAATGGACAATTTTCATCCATGAAGTAAAGTCATAATGACCAAAATGCCCTTAAAAATCAACTAATTCTCGAATCTGTCCTTTGGTGGACTGTTTTGATAGTCTGAAGTAGATCAACCATAACGTTTTACTCCGATATCCAAATTGGATGAAACCAATTTCATTAGAAATAGGACTCTCATATATTTTTGTTGATATATAGTATCTCACCCAGATCATTGTGTACAAGGAGTTATGATCGTTTGAAGTTGACCCAAAAATTTACTTTTGATAGGCTCTAGTAGATCGACCATAACTTTTTGCTCCGATAGACAAATTGGATGAAACCAATTTCATTGAAAAGAGGACTCACAGAGATTTCCGTTGATATATAGTAGATCACCCAGATCATTATGTACAAGGAGTTATAATCGTTTAAAGTTGTTGCAAAAATACGCCAGGCCTCAGTACTTTTTCCTTCACGTTTTACTGTTCACTACTATTCATAGTTCGATCGGAATGTTCATAACTCGTCGCTCGGGTGTCCGTTTTGGATGATCCACATATCGTTGGAAAGATTATTCGATAATATACACAATGTAGGGTCATAATATAAGACATTATGCACGGAAAATTTATAATTCATTCTAGAAGATAGAACCCAACACGTTTACGCATAAAATTTCAACGAAAAATTTCCCGGGGTATTACATCATCCCCCCTTGGAAACATTTGTCCTCGAATGACGCTAGACATGCCAAGATTAGATAGGTAATAGCACATATAGCTGAAACCATTCATTAGTCTCATCTCTACACCATTTCTAACTCCGTATGCAACATAAAATGCATAGACTCCAAAAATTACAGTTGAACATATAAGAATAACAGCTGCACTGCTTCAAATTTTATCAAGAAGTGCATGATTTAGAAAAGAACAGTACTTTTTGGCTTGATCGGAGCTTATGAAAAAAAGTACTTGGATCGCATCTCCGCCTCGTTTCCCCAAGTTGCACCATCAACCAATCGGTTTTCACTACAACACTCAAACGGAGTACTCTTCCAACACTCCTTCTAAGAAATTTCGATAGTACTAGGGAGTAAATAAATCATAACATCGATACAACCCTATCAGTTTAAAACAAGGACCCAAATGTCACAAGTTAGGATAGAATTACTAGACCCCAGGAGATAGAACTCCTTGCTTCAACTTAGCAACACGGCTCAAATACTCCCTCAACCATACTATTTTTCCATAAACATCCTAGTAGCCGATTTAACTCATTTTCCTTACATGACGTTCACATTTACCTCTACTAATGTCTGCACTGAACTAAATTCTCTTACCATGTTCAAGCCTAACTCAAGGCATTCACAAGATATGCCATATACCACTGTAATACTAGTATGAACCATGAACCCAACACACTCTGTATTTCACAACTCCACCTCTCATGCATAATTCTCATTACCACTCTAACAAGCATATTCAACCTCATACAAGACATTTAATAACTTGCAGTGCATTCATTCAAATATATAACATAACGTTCAAGCCTATGTTTATAGACACGTATGCACTCTTAAGCAAACACTCTTAAAGTATCCTTCTCATATCTTCAACTAATCTCATCAATGACACTAGCACTCATACTACTCAATTCTTCAGAAAACATATGAAGCATTATCTATCAACCCCGTCATAAACAAAACTCTTTCTCATTCTCCCTGTATTTGTAGACCCATATGAAACAAGACACTACAAAAATTCCCAAACATAACATATAAAACTTCAACCAACCATGACATGTACCAAAGGCTTGGTCTCCATCCTTAATTCTCACTTACAATCTTAGCTAAAACGAGCATACAACAATCTTTATCAACAAGGACCGCTCACTCTCTTCCATCATAATTGTTCATCACAGTTATCTTGACTAAGGAAAGGTAACTAAAAGATTAGGACATGAGTACCCGAAAATAAAGAAGTACCATGCACAACTTTACACTCAACTGACGCTTGAGGGATCTAGTATTTAATATCATAGTCTCATCAAAGAGGTCTTGTCTGGGGACACTCATGATGCAAATCCAAATTCCCTTGATCGTAAAGATATTACTTGAGTACTTGGACTTAATATACCCCAAAACTTAAGCACATGAGTCATGAGTTGTATGATCTGAATTTGGACTTCATAACTCATGGGATGTGAGTTCAGCTACGGAATGAACTGGAATTCCATATCTTGAGAACTAGGAAAGTATATAATTCTTTATGATATGCACGAACATGAATTATAATCATGGAACTGAAACATAAGGCACGTGTAGGTATTGAGAGTGCTGACAATACTGAAGTAAGGACAGATCGAACATCATTAATCCTCACAACTATTCCACAACTTACTGGTACACTTATTAGGATCGAAAAGATTGACTTGGTTACTCATTCTATCATCTCCCCCTTAGGTTCAAGCCATCACTCTAAGGCTATGAGGCAATATCCAAACTCCTAGTCAAACTACAATCACTTGCTCTACAGTCCTGGATATAATGGCACTTATGTATAATAAAACTTATCCCGAATGACTATACTTAAAGGCATAAAACAAATTCTCAATTCTACCTGCTGAGTTACACCCTATTTCTTTGTACCCCAATAGTCATTATAAAATACTCAAATACTTATTAACTTGAAATTAGTGCAACCCTATAACACCTTGAGCAACTTTCTCATCATACTTACAACATTACAATTAATCCCGAGTCAAATAAACCTATGCTCTTACATAAACTGCTCAAGCCTACTGGTTCACTTCCATACAACAAGCATCACCAACAAGTCACTCATTGCATCCATTTTGCCTATCATCTAGTAATCCAAACTCAGTGTCTAGTTCTAGCTATAATTAACCACAACCTCTCACTATGTTTATACATGCCAAACATCCGAAAACACTAGTCCATCAAAATCTCATAACAATACTGATCAATCAAAATACTATGGTCTATCTTATTAAGACTTGCTAGTACCTTCTTTCTTTATATTTCATCGTTGAATGCCCCTTTTTATACATCCAAACTTCTTTCATAGCCCTATAGGTTTCAACCAGACTCTCTCTTGCGATATAGGTTGGCATCTCTCGAACATCGAGTAGTTTCATCACTAATCTATACTTTTTCTAGCACAACAAATACCTTACCATCACACAAGGTCACACCACTCCATTACTAGCTCAGTCACATCCATGAAGACTCGACTGTACATACATTCCATAAATCACCCCTTTCAGCCTTTGTTAACACTATATCTCTAAACCCAAACTTTCTACCGTCATCAGAAAACAAGAAGAATCAACAAAATAAATAATAAGTCGCTAGTGAATCGAAATAGTCCTTACACGGTTTCACTAGACTTCAAGTTTTCATCAACACGATGATAAAAATTAATATTTTTCCAAAGATAGACACTTATACTCAATAATCGATGATCTGAGAATACGCCTTTTGCTCTATGATGGACCATAATAGGATACTTTTCGTACACTTTCTGGGCAACAATCAACTCACCCACTGGGGTAGAAACTACTATGGGTTCAAAAATATTTCCAGGACCCATTTCAAAATTCACAGTAATCAGAGGTGTAACATATGAAAGACTGGATCTAGGATCCAACAGAGCATAAACATCAAACTGAAATATACGGAGCATACCAGTAATGACATCGGGAGAGTCCCCTTTTTCCTGGCGAGATGATAGAGCTAGAACCTATCCTGGCACTAACCACCAGTAGTGCTAGAAGAGGCACCCTGAGTAGGGTCTGGATGGTTTGTGGGACCCAGGGTACTAGTAATCTGAGGTGTATGAATCTTTTCCTGACGGTGATCACTATAGGTACTGGACGTGACACCCTGCCAGCGCAGATCCTTACCCTTCCGTGATATGATTCTACAATCCCGCAACCGGTGGCCTGGATTACCACATCTAAAACATACGTCACTACCTACCCTACACACTCCCTTATGGCTCTTACCACATTCTTCGCAATATGGATAAGTGAGAACACCTTGCTTACGATTTTTTGACTTAGAGCTTGACGCTCTACCTCATTTGATCATTTTATACTTAGATATTGGGGCTTTTTTGATCGCGGAACAGGTGTTGAAGATATCTGATGGAGCGAGGAGAGGTTATTACCCCGTGATCCTAACGTAGAGTGATTTATTCTAGCTCCCCAATTCATCCTATGTTTTTTTCCCTCATTCTGCTGAGTGTTATCCAAGAGTTTAGACAAGACAACATTCTACAAGTTGACCTGAGTAGTTATTGCATTATCTAAGGTAGTAAAAGCAGTTCTGAACTCTGCGTGAGAAATATATTCGCCGAAGGGATCTTCTTGAACGGGCTGAGGAGTTGGTTGATTTTCATTACTTCGCTCACTAGCTTCGCTGGACGACATGTACTGAACACGAAAAGAGGATACAGATTAGACTGAGATTTGAACTTGAGCTTTTTCTCACTGGCACGACATGAGTACTGAAAGAAAGAAACCACTTTTTCCTAAAATGTCTTGTAGCCTCTTGCTCATAAATGTGGTGTGCTAAACATCGATGATCCAGACTCTACTTAACGCGGCTTGTCAGACTCCCTAGGACTCCTTAAACTTTAGGCTCTGATAGCAAGTTTGTAACGCCCCAGAAACGAGTCCCGGAGCGTCACATGGTGCTTGAGGCTACGAGTAGCCCCAAGTTAACCCTTTGAGCCATTTTATTCAGTTCAATACTAATCAACGGGGTTTCCATAAATAACCCTCAAAATATCATCAAAGTAATAATAATTCACCAATAAAAAGAAAATGCTGAAAACATAAAAAATACGACTTATTCGTCAACTCCCAACATCTAAGCTAGTCTGACAAGCCTCTAAGAAAAAAACACATAAAACCAGCGAGCCATTGGAACATGCCCCAATTGACTCATACTCAGTATCAAAATGTAAACAATTCCATGAAAACAACATCAGACATCACGTCCTCGGAACATGAGGACTCACCATGACAGGGGATGTAGAATAGCGTGCCCGAAGAATCACTGTCAAACCTGGGACTGAGCACCTGAACCTACATTTCGAGAAAATTCAGCCCACATCCGAAGATGTGGGTCAGTACCATGGAAAGGAACCGAGTATATGGGGTTGTATGCAGTTTTATAAACATCATCATCATAAGTATTTATAAGAAATATGCATGATATATAAAAAACTCACATAGCCCGAAGAAAATCATCATAATCATGAGAGGATGAAATAAGTATAATAGCATATGTGAGTCATCATATAATTTCTCAATCACTTTCAGTTCATCAAGAATATCAATTCTCATAATGTAAATATCATTTAAATCTTTCAAAAGGATAACTTTCACAATTCCACTTTCAAATCACTTCACCGTTCACCATAGACACAAGGAAACACACACACACTGGGAGATCCTATAACCGACATAAACCATGTGAGCTACATGGAGTCCAACGTACAACCCACATTGGGGAGAGCCATCCTATCCTTGCCATCGGAGTAGGACTTCCAATATCAATCCAAAAACACTAGTGATCACTATATAAATCAGCCTCAGGCTCACGTCCTACGGGGGCACATAGTTCTAGGGAAGTAAGGTCACTTTATACCTCCCACTCGGTGCTAAAGAGTACTCCCGGACTTAGCTCAGATCATTTCAAAGACAATCCGTAACAAAATAACTTTCATCAATATATAAGTATACATCGGTAGCCATCATGCTACCCATTTATCATAATCAAATACGTTGTGGATTTCTTTCACATTCGAGTTCAAAGCAACTCCATTAAGACCAAAAGATCAAATCATTCAACACATCTCAAATATTCAACATCAACGTGCTTATAGAACACATTTTCTCAAAGACACAAATTCAAATGGGGTTCAAGACCCAAATATCAAAATCATGATAAATATCGTTCAAGATTCATGCTTTATATCACCACATATGTAAATCCATCTTTTAAAATCATAGACATCAAAATTTCATAATAATCATCATAGAATATGAGTTCTTGCTTCAAAATCATAATAATCAAGTAAAAATCATGTCTTCGTAAAGAAAATTACTTTTGGGCATAAGAACGAAAGAGTGCTCTTGTTGAAAAATCCCACATACCTTGAAATTGACCTTTTGATTATGGAATTCTTTTCACACAAATAAGGGGTGCTCCTCAAAGGTCTCGAGATGATGAGTTCAATTATCGGATCAAATTTGAATTTCTACGGTGAAATTAGAAGATATTTGGAGTTCAAAATGGACCTAGGGTTTAGTTCTCTCAATGTTTTTGATGGAAGAACATAAATTTTATGGCTCAATATAGGTATAAATGGACAATTTTCGTCCATGAAGTGAAGGCATAATGACCAAAATGCCCTTAAAAATCAACTAATTCTCGAATCTGTCCTTTGGTGGACTGTTTTGATAGTCTGAAGTAGATCAACCATAACGTTTTACTCCGATATCCAAATTGGATGAAACTAATTTCATTAGAAAGAGGACTCTCATATTTTTCCATTGATATCTAGTATCTCACCCAGATCATTATGTATGAGGAGTTATGATCATTTGAAGTTGACCCAAAAATTTACTTTTGGTAGTCTGAAGTAGATCAACCATAACTTTTTGCTCCGATAGACAAATTGGATGAAACCAATTTCATTGGAAAGAGGACTTGCAGAGCTTTCCGTTGATAGATAGTAGATCACCCAGATAATTATGTACAAGGAGTTATGATCATTTAAAATTGGAGAAAAAATACGCCAGGCCTCAGTACTTTTTCCTGCACATTTTACTGTTCACTACTATTCATGGTTCAATCGGAATGTTCATAACTCGTTGCTCGGGTGTCCATTTTGGATGATCCACATATCGTTGTAAAGCTTATTCGATACTCTACGAAATGGTGTGTCATAATCTAAGACATTTCATACAAAAAATTTATAATTCATTCTAGAAGATAGAACCCAACATGTTTATGCACAAAATTTTAACAAAAAATTTCCTGGGGTATTACAATAGTCCAGGCTAATGTTTTACTTTATGCCATGCCTTGTTCTCTATCCCATCATGATTATATATATATGTATGTACATTATATGCATGTGGATTTTACTGTGGTTTTGAGTTAGCACTATTTTATCCCTTCCCTGAGTTACATGCTAGCGTTCAACCCGCTAGCCATCTCCAAACATTGTATCCCCACACGATACAGGAATTGGGGACACTTCTGCTTTTCTTTCATAGTGTTAGGATTTCTAGATTGGTAGCTATCAGTTTTGAAGTGGTGTGGTTCCATTCTCTGGAAGAACTATCATTTTGAAGTCTTATTTCATTTGTATTAGACCTACTTTTTTGGTTTTGGTTTTGGATATCATTGGGGGCATGTCCCAACTTAGATTGGTTTTTGGTTTTATTAGAGACTTTGTGGTTACTATGGATTAGGATGTTGTTGACATTCTTAGATTTCTTGAGTTTTGATTATTCTATGTTGTTATATGTTCAGAATTCATCTACTGCTAATGCATTTGGTTCTGTTTGACTAGGAAAAAGGGGTGGTCTTTGGTCCACAATGGACTTGAGATACCCGTCACGGCCAGACCTTGGTATGGATCATAACATAGACTCTAGCACAAATAAAGGTACAATACTCAGAACTGGAGAAACACCAGGAGCACCCAAAGGATCACCCTTAACAAGTGAACAAATAACCTCTCCAAGACTAGGGTAGAAGAACTTAGTGGAATCGAAGTAGGACCTACACCTTCAACATGCTCAACCCAAGGCTCAAGGGAGAGTCCCCTAACACTGCTCCTAGACGGAGTGGATCCTCATCCTCTAGACTGTGCTCTCTCATCGGATGAAGGCTTCTCATCTCTAACCTCACGATACCTTGTCATCACCATCTACGCAATAAAGAGTGAAATATGACTTAGAACACAAGTTATGAAGGAAATCCAAATGATAAGAAAAAATAAGGGAAATTTCCTAAAAGCATCCTATAGCCTCTCGAAGATAGATATGGAGTCTACGCACCGATTTGCAAGATTTTATTAGATATGTTGTTCTTACACCGTTGAGACCAAACAAACATGGTAGCTCTGATACTTATTTCTCATGACCCAAAAACCAAGGGTCATGATGACACTTGTTGCGACAAGCCTTAATAAGTAAGCCTGTCACCCAAAATGATACAAAATGAGAAGTTAATACCAAAACCAAGGCAAGACTCCTAGAATGGAGTCAAGCCACATATATATAGTAAATATAGAAATACATAATCAAATCCAAAAAACTAGTGTCGCAGTGTAAGAACTAACTAATACAACTCGAAATCAAAATACATAAGATATCCAAAATAGGAACAACTCTATCTCTGAATATAAATAAAGACATAGTCTAAGTAAGGAAAGGAAGTAGTCAACTCCAAACGCATAAAAGAAACCGCTAACTTAAAAATCTCCAAGTGTCGTCTGAATCAACCTCTGTGAGGAGCATTCAAACCTGGATCTGCATTGAAAGGGTGTAGTAGGGGTGAGTACGGTCCACTTGTACTCAATAGGTATCATAGGCCGATTACACGCTAAGGCCATCCCACCTGCAACCAGAAAATATCCCAAAGGGTATCCCACACTATCTCTACTAACAATTCTATAAAATTGACATACACTATAGAAATTATGAGAAAGGAGCATAAGTATACAAATATCACACATACAAGTACAAGGAGGAAATACACATAGACAGGTAAGCATAAGGAGAAATAAGACAATGCAATTAAAGGTACAGTGTAAAATCAAAGATAGAAATACAATTACAACATAAGCACAATATATAAAGTGTAATAGAGATGATGATGATGGTGATAATGATGATATGATGCACGAGGTTGTTGCACGAGCTCCGTATACGCCTATGGAGCTAAAGCTTCCCGACATAGGACCCATGGAGGGTTCATCAACTCATATACAACTAATCTAAACTAATATTTATATCTCCTCTATGACACATCCTTCAATAGAGGGTATTTAAGAAGTCATATTTTCAATCAGAAAAAGCCAGTGTTTCCAGTATTCCTAGTATTTCCATGTTGGTACTAATGTTTCATGAATGAATATAATATGAGGATGTAATGGTCACAACAAACCAGAATGAGAGATTCCATATCCAGCCAATATAACAACCAAGTGAGCCAAAATCCACTCATTTGTCCAATCACCCATGAATTCCACATAATACATATGCTAATAGAATGAAATACATGAAAGAAGTCACCATTGATACGAAATAAAGCTTTTTCATCAACAAGGTACAACTAATTTCACATACACATGGCCAATATTATCGTATAGGACCCCATATGGTCACACATAGCAACTAATATTCCAAAACCACCAAATAACATTAATTTATAGGCTCCCATCGGGTGAAACACAAGAAATATAGCCATTTTTATGATTAATTCCCACACCCTAAATATGATTTTGTATTAATATTAACTACCCAACACAGTCTAAAGAAACTTAAGCCATAACCTACCTCGAATGCCGAATTTCAGCCTGCAAACCTTCAATCCAAAGCCTTACTCCCATGAATGGACTCAAAAAAACTACAACATATAAATATAGAATCTACACATCAAACAAAATCGAACAATACCCATATTGTCTACTCTCAAGTCGAGGTAAAAAAACCCTCGACACTGGTTTATAAAAAAAAGGATAGAATTATAATTTTACTTTTAAAACATGTTATGCATATTTTTAAAAGTCTACAGATGAAAATTCAATTGAAAATGAGTTAAAAACAAGGTACAAATTGAAGAAAAATTATGTTTGAGCTTTACCGATAAAAATCCTCAAAATTTATTTTAAAATCAAGAATTGAAGTTGTTTTGAAGATGAAATCAAAAGAAAAGTGATAATTATAAGATTATAAACTCACCCAAGTGAAAATTGGTTGAAATTGGAGAATTATTATTTTCTAATCTTTAAGGGCCAAAATTCCCAATTTCTACCTTTTTAATTCATATTTAAGCATGAATTACATGATAAAATTTGGACAGAATAGTTGAAAAGGTGTTATAGAGCTTATGCAAGCTTAAAAGTGGGAGAAATTGCTCAAAATTTCAAAACCCTAAGCTTCAAGTCTCAAAAATGGTGAAAATTATGAAATAAAGTATATACAAGACCTAGGCATCGCATTCGTGATCACCGGATAGCTTTCGCATTACCTGGTCTGATAGTGGGTATCACATATGAGATTCTGTTGTCACGTTCATGGGGGATTATGATCACAACCAAGATGTCACATATGCAACACTTGGGGATGATTAGTCGAGTCGCGAATGCGACTGGCCAATTATGATCGTGGGTGCACCAATACCAATACTAGTTGGAGACTTTCCAATTCTCCACAGACCTCTTGGGATTCATCCATAATCTCGTAAATGAAAATGAACTATGTTGCCCTATCAAATTCAATACTCTAGACTCAATAGATATATCAGATTGTTGATACAATGTTATTTTCACAAAGTTGACCCCCAAAACCCCATTTCACAATCTTCCAAAACGAGGGTTAAAATAAGATATAAGAGCTATAAAATCATACCAACCATGTTACCACCCTAAAATTGATATTTCAGATCTGTTGGCGCAGTTCATTTTGGTATCCACTACAAAGATCAATATATATTGACCGAAGTCAACTATAAGGCTTCTCAAGCCATCAAAAACCATAATATCACATAAATTACACCGAAGTGCATTGGGAACCATGTAAATTATCTCCGAACCCCAAAAATACAACAAAACAACCATGGGGAGGGATAAAATCATCAAATCATCCAACAATAAGCATTTGGCATAAATCACCAAAAAATAGGTCGTTACAGGTCGGGATAGGGAGCTTTCACCATATGTTTCTATTACTCTCGAGCTAGAAATTTTTTGCTACCCCAACCATTGGTGGGCCAAGGGGTATCCCAGGATAAACTAGGGTTTATTTCTTGTTCATTGCTCAAAGATGCCTTGGTCCAATTATTAAGATTGGTTGATGGTACATATTATAATGAATGGTGCTCAGTCTACAAATCATAGTTGTACAAATACAGTGGCACAATTTGTAGCTATAACTCTCAGAGTTGAGGTCCCTCCAATACTATTTATTTCTTATCCAGGTAGCCACCTAACCAACTATGTCTGTTGAGGAGCATAAAATATTGGGCAGATTTTTTAGACTGACTTTACTTGGGTTTTCAGGGGATCCAAATAAGGATGCATTTGAATTATTGATTTTTTGTGAGGATTGGCTTGGTAATTTAAGCCTAGTTAAGATTTGTGGGATTGACTATACTAATTTTCAGCTAGACTTGGTAGGTAGTCATTGGTGGAGAGGTTATCTTAATTCCAAGGCTAGCTAGATATCTTTCTTTGACATGGACTCAGTTCTCTGAGATATTCTTGGATAATTATTTGTATCAAAAGCTTTAAGAGCATTTGAGAAATTAGCTTTTAAGACTGTGTTAGAGTTCTATGACCATTTTAAAGTATGAGACACCATTCTACGAGTTGGATAGACACACTACTGCTATCTTACTGATTGAGTATGAGCAAGTTTGGTGCTTTATTATAGGGATAAGACTTCCTCATTATATGTCTACTTAGAGTTTGGTTAAAGATGGCAAGTCTTTTATTAAGGTTTCTGATTATACCCAAACTATAGAAAAGATGCATCGTGAGACCTAAGGGTACATGAATCTGAGGCCATATTACTAGGGTAGATTTAATGGGAGCTGGAGTGGCTCATAATTTAGAGGTAGAGGTTCTCAGGGTAGGTACCCTCTACATCAGTCTTATCAACACAAAGGTCAGTCTAGTAGGCCCGTTCATACAACACTTCAAGTTAGAAATGAAGGTCAGTTTAATTATAGTGATGTTAGTAGCCTGAGAAACATGCAATCTTTGGTAGGTGCACATTCTGGGCCTTTTAGCTGAGGTGGCTATTCTAGTCAAATGAATCTTCTGGAAAGAGTAAAATGCTAGGGGATTGGTTTGATTATTGGGTTATTGGTCATTTATATAGAAAAATGTCCTTGGCATGGGATAATTCATCCTATAACTCAGAGTATTCATCTAATCATATCAGTGCTGCCACCAAATATGGGTGGTAACTAGGGTTGTAGGAGTGGTCTCTAGGGTTTTTGATGAGGTCCTCAGGTAGGTAGACAGGTGGCCAGTCAGTCCCAGTACTAAGATGTACAGGGTCAGTTGTATGTTCTACCTAGTAGGACAAAGGTAGAGTCCTTAGATGTTTTCATTACAAGTACAATTTCAATAATATTGTCCACCAGCTATTACCTTATTTTATTTGAGATCTACTTAGTCATATTTGTTACTTATTATGAACTATGGTTAGAGCTGTATTGTGAGCCTTTATACATGCCGTTACATATATATACTCTCATAAGTGATTCTTTAGTAGTGGATCAGGTTTATAGATCATGTGTTGTGAATATTCAAGATTTTGATACTCGATAAAACCTTATTGTGCTAGATATGATGGATTTTAATATGATTCTAGGCATAGAATAGCTATCCCCCTATTATGTAGTCTTGGATTGCTTTGCCAAAACTATTACCTTAACTATGCATGGCATAATCTCGATTGTGTGGCGGGGTTCTTTTAGCAGCATACCGATAGGGATATTTTCTTATGTTTGGGCTAGGATAGTGGTGTCGAGTGTCTTCAAGTCTTTTATTTGCATCCTGCAACTTTGTGAGTTTCTCAATGTCTTTCCTACCAACCTATTTGCCTTCTTCCTAAGAAGAATATTAAGTTTGATATTAATCTTGAGTTGTGTACCCAACCTATTTCAATGAAACCTTACCACATGGATTATGCTATGCTTAAAAATCTAAATTCTTAGTTTTAAAATCTTCGGGGTAAGGGTTTCATTAGGCCAAGTGTATTTCCTTAGGGTGCTCCAATCTTGTTTGCAAAGAAAAAGGATAGATCTGTGTGTATGTGTATTGACTATAGGTAGTTGAACAAGGTGACAGTAAAGAATAAGTATCCTATGCCTCGTATTGATGATTTATTGGACCAACTTCAGGGAGAAACAATGTTCTCTAAGATTGACTTGAGATACTATTACCATAAGTTCAGAATTTAGGAGAAGATATCCGTAAGATAAACTTTACAACTCATTATGACCATTATGAGTTACAGGTAATGTCTTTTAAGTTGACCAATGCCCTAATAACATTTATAGATTTGATGAATCATATTTTTATGCCTTATTTTGGACTCTTTCATGATTGTCTGTATTAATGATATTCTTGTGTACTCAAGGAGTGGAGAGGAGCATGATCAATATTTGAGAATTGTGCTCTAGACTTTGAGAGATCATATACTTTATACCATATTCTGAAAGTGTGAGTTTTGTCTCAAGCCTGTTACATTCCTAGACATGTGGTGTCTATGGATGGAATTATGATGGATCTAGTAAGGATTGAGACTATTCATGATTGGGCCATACCTATATCTTCGACTGAGGTTCATAGCTATATTAGTTTGACAGGTTACTCTAGGTAGCTCATTGAGGGTTTTGCTACTATTGCAGTGCTAATAACTAGGTTGATTAGAAAGGAGGTTCTATTTCAGTGTTCCAAGGAGTGTGAGTTGAGATATTTGAAGCTCAAGGTCTTGCTCACTTTAGCTTCTATTTTTTCTCTTCTAGTTGAGGGTGCGAGGTTTATAGTTTATTATGATGCTTCTAGCATTGGTTTGAGTTGTGTTTTTATGCAGTGGTCTTGAGTTATTGCTTACACATTGAGGGAACTAAAGTGCATGATTGCAACTAGCATACTCATGATTTAGAGTTGGCAGTGTTAGTTTTATCTCTTAAAATTTGGAGGCATTACTTGTATATTGTTCATTGCGAGATCTACAATGACCATCATAGTCTTCAGTTTATTATGACTTAGAGAGAACTTAATTTGAGGTAGTGTAAGTTGATTGAAATGCTGAAGGACTATGATATCTCTATTTTATACCATTCGATCAAGGCAAATGTGCTAACGGATGACTTGAGCTGAAAGGCGATGAGTATGGGTAGCTTGGACTTATTTTAATTTCATAGTGGTTGTTTGCTTGGGTCATTTATTACTTAGCTAACATGATGGTTTGACTTGATATTTTAGACCCTAGGAGGATTCTTTCTAGTGTTTAGACTAGATCTATATTGAAGGAGCAGATGCAGGACCATCAGTTTGAGGATAGTAAGACTTTAACGATTGTGTTTATGTTTCAAGGGTTGGAGAATTAGTTCAGTTAATATTGTGGGAGGCTCATAGCTCTAGTTATTTTATTCACCTTAGGACAACTAAAATGTATAAGGATTTGAGGTGGAGTGGCATGAAAAATGATATAATAGATTTTAGTTTATTTCCTATGTTGACAGCAGGTTAAGGCCAAGCATCAGAGGCCTGGTGGCCTGATTCATAGATTACCTATTCCCGAGTTGATGTGGAAGCAGATCACTATATACTTTGTTAGTGTGTTACCTTGCACTTCACATGGTTCAAACTATATTTGGATCATTGTAAATTAATTGACCGAAAAGCCCATTTTCTCCCTATTGAGATGTCCTTCAATGCTGAGAGGTTCACTCGTATCCATATTTTTGAAATAATTCACTTGGTTGGATTACGCATATCTATTATCTGAATATCCATGTTTGTACGATAATTCACCTAGATGGAGTATCCATATCTATTATCTCAGATAGAGGCTTAATAGTTACTTATAGTTTCTGAAGGACTTTTCAGGAGAAGTTGAGTACTCAAATGGACCTTGGCATTACTTTTCACTCTCAAATTGAGGGGCAATTAGAGTAGTCCATTCATGTTCTTAAGGATATTCTTCGTGCATGTGTTATAACTTTAAGGTCATTGGAAGCACACATAGCCTTAGCAGAGTTCGCTTACAATTATACCTACCATTCGAGTATTAAAATGGCACTAATGAGGAATTATGTGGTAGATGTTATCGACCTCCGATAGGGTGTTTTAAGATTTCTAAGATTAGTCCCTGTGGTGCTGACTTGCTTTATGAGTCGTTTGATAAGGTCCGAGTTATTCAAGATAGACAAAGAGAAGCTCAGAGTAGGCAGAAGAGTTATGCTGATCATAGACTTCATGCCTTGAGGTTCGGAGTTGGAGGCTGAGTTTTTCATTGAGTATCATCCATGAAGGGTGTGATGAAGTTAGAAAAGTAGGGCAAGATCAACCCCAAGTATATTTTGCTAATTGAGATACTACAGATGATTGTAGAGGTGGCTTATGAGTTGGACCTGCCCCAAGATTTTTTTGTTGTTCATCCAATTTTCCATGTCTCCATCTTACAACGTTATATTCCTTATAAGTCTCATGTGCTTTGGTGGGACTTGGTTCAGTTAGATAAGATGTTGACCTTCTTGAGGAGCCAATTTCTATATTAGCTAGTATGTTAGGCGGTTATGCTCTAATAAGATTCTAATGGTTTGCTTTAGTGGAGACACCATCCAATAAAGGAGGCAACTTAGGAGATCGAGAGTAAGATGCGGTCCCAGTATCCCCATCTGTTCGAGCTTCATGTATACCTTGATCCTTTACTAACAATAGTACTTTTAGTAGTAGATATTATAATGACTCTCCGGGTGATTTTCTATATTTCTGCACCATTTAGATATTTAGAACTTTCCCATGGCTTTCCCAAGTCATTTATGACTTGCTGGAGCTAACAGTTTGGTTACCAGACAATTCATTTGGTTTTTAGAGCCAATTTCTCATTTTGAAGTTTTCATTGTTTAGATTAAAGTATCGGAAAACGGCCTTGTATGTATATTATAACAGTTCTGTTAGATCTGAAACATCATTTTTAGGCTAGATGAACCCTTGGTTTGGTTACCAAGGCTCCCAAACTCAATTTGGGCTATTGAGTAGATTTTGGTTAAAATGACCATTATGTGTGGGACCCATATTTCATTAAAACAACCTCAAATGGAAATTTTGATGGTGTCATCGTGTTTGAAATATCAAATTTGGTAGGCTAGCATAGTTTATTTGCAATCATACGATTCTAAATGAATCATGAGGGTCCGATTGGACTTTAGGAACTTGGCCAAAACTACTGGTGCATCTTCAGTTGGTGTAGTCCAAAAATGGCCTTTGCATTTGCAAGGCGTTGGTTGCGTTTATGAATTCTAAGGAAATAAAATACTGCAATCGTGAGACCTTTGTTGCGATTGTGAAGGCTAAGATTATTGCTCATCATGTTCGCGGGCTTGTCTCTATGTTTGTAAAGGGTAAGTCAGGTCAATATCGCGTTAGCGATGGGGTCCTTGCGATTGCAAAGAAGGGACCCGTGATAGTATTAAATATTGTGGAACCCAATTTTCTCTCATTTATTTCAAGTTCTAAGTCCATAGAATTCTAGGAGGCTTAGAGAATTGTTGAGCTTAATCATTAGGTATTAAGAGTGAGCTAGAGTTTGTTGGGGTCATTTTCTTGTCAAAGACTTTCGTATGTTTTCTCTAATTTCTTAGTTAATTCTCCAATATAAACTTAAATCCCTAGATTCTTTGTGGATAGATTTGAGGGAGTATTTGTGCTCGGATTTTATCCACTTGTAAATGATCCTTGAGCTTAGAGGGATATTTTGACAATTTCAAAGTTATGATTCCGTAAGCGGTCCCCACATGAGATTCTTCGCTCAATTCTGGACCCAAAGTATTTATATTTAATATGGATATTTTTATTCTTGTATTAATGTGTAAATTGTTAATTTGATAATGTGGTATCATACGGAGGCTTCTTAGAATGGGAAAGCTACGATCTAATGGACTTTATTGAGTTTTCAATGGTGTCCAGGTAGGCTAGGCTTACTTCTCTCTTATATTGAGCTTTATTATGGTATTAGTATAATATTATGCTAGCTATGGGTAGGGTTTTATGGCTTGGTAGTTATTCTAGTATTTTATAAGTCTAGTCACCCGTTTTGGGGCCTTTTTTGAAATTCAACCTTGTCACATCTCTTAATGATCAAAATATCCTCTTAGGACTAGTGTTGGATCATCTTTAACCTTGAGATAAGATTATAAATATAGGTGCTTCCTTTAGTGCAGGTTTATGGGTGTAGTGGTGGGCCCCACCGACCTTCTTTATAGGTCAAATATCTAGATTAGCCCCCTGTACACCTAGGCAACCTTCTCGAGATCCTTTTTGGGAAGTTATTTAACCCTAGGATGACTTAGAGCTTCCATAATTTTTTGGTTAGTCGTGATACTCGAACTAGAATACGATTATCTTTTAGGCTAATTTGTTAGACTCATTGAGTAAATCTTGCCACCTTTGTAAACTCTTCGTTAAAGTTGGTAAGTTTATATTATATGGTTTCTAAAGAAATTATGGGATTATCATTATAATTGTTTGAAATTTATTTACTAGTCCCGGTTCAATTCCGACAATTGTGATTTATTTTGGCATTATTATTATGGTATCATTCTTCAGTTCTGGTTTGAATTTGGCATTATAGTTTGGAGGGAGCTTCAGATATGGTTTCGCAGATGGTTATCATTAAAATTTATTGCTATTATTAGTACACTTTTCCATGCTTGCATCCATATGGGGGCTCAGTTGAGTTATTTCCTTGTCTGCTTTTATCTTTTAGGCTTATGGGGGTCTAATTAGGTTATAGTTAGACTATATTTATCTTAATTCATTCGTTCTTGCCCACTTATTGTTTTATTCAAATTGGATTATTTATTTCAGATTTATATTTATCCCTGACTTAGTTTAGTTTCTCTCAATTTGTCATACTTTTATTATGATTTAGCTCAGTCGGTTGATGTTACCTACTGAGTACTCGTCACTTTGGTACTCACAATTTACTTGTGCATATTTTTTTATGCAAATTCGAGTACTAGTCACTATTCTTAACGTACATCCAACTATCTTTTGGGACTCAGAGATAAGGTGAGCTTTCAGAGTCAGAGCTGATCTTCTCCCCTTCTACTATTTTTGGATAATCGCTACTTTTGAGACTATCTGTATAATGACATTATTCCGTACTCGTCTTTTGTATTTAGTGACTCTTGTACCAACCTTGCCATATCGTAGAATACTATTGTGTACACTTTTCTCATTCCCCGCCTTTATTTCGTACCTACACTTATATTTATCTATTTACTATTCAGTTTTATGTTTCATTTCTGATATTTCTTATAACTTCCACCAATTAGTTCATTACTAGCATTTTGGGCTATGGTTTGGCTTATCTACTGGTGAGTTAAGGTAGATGCCATCATGACCTGAGAAAGTGGGTCATGACACTTAGGTCAAAAGTCAACAGTCAGGTTTGGGTAGGGTTTGGGATTAAGTCTTGAATCACGAGTTAAGGTCAGGAGTTAAAAATCGAGATTTGGAGTCAGGATCAAAAGTTAAGACCAAGATCATGACCAGGATCGACTCCCAGGTCAGAAATTGGAACCTAAAGTAGGGCCGAGCTCAGGCCCAATCAGGAGTTAACACGGCCCGACCCCGGGCCTTGTCGTAATGGGCATCCCAAGTCTAACCAAGACTGGGTATCGCCCCCTGTTACCCAACCTTACCACTTATATCAAGCCTTAGATGGGCTGAATTTCGAACATATAAAAAGATAACGTTATTGTTCTCATTAATACTCTAGGATAGGGTCACAACCGTAACCGGCCCAACCGAGTCCAACTGTACCACACCAACTGCCTAACCATACCAAACCAAACCATAGACCATAAACCAAAGTGGATACGAAAACTTAATACGATAATCAATCCCAAAATATAATAGGATAGAACAACCAACAATATCTTCCAATGATGTCAGCCCACCGGCGTATTCCAATGTTAAGGCCGACACCAATACCGATCCACCCATACCAACCCTCAGAAGTACCATAAAGCCTCTATCAAAAAGAGTAAACAAATTCGATTGGGACATGCCCCCAACCATGGCCAAAACCAATGTCCAAAGTAGAAGAAAAGTGTCTAAATAAATCCATAACATGAAATGATACCTTCCGAAAGGATGGAAGCCCACCACTTAAGTCCAAATGTCGATACCGAATCTGCATGCTAAACAGGAGGAGTAGAATGGTCAATTCCTGCATAGCGTGGGTATACAACCGCCAGTAGACGAGGTTACCAAATGACCACTAGCATGAATCTCAGGATAAGGATAAAATAATGTCAGTTATAAAACCAAGTGAAACCATCCATAATGAATACAACCATACATATATAAATTTCGGGAAAGGGAACCGGGTTTAGCATGCATTTAAAACCTTTATATATGGGTTGTGTAGCTTTGCCGTCCTAACCACCAACAGTCCACATGGGTTCAGCTCCCCCTGCTGAAAGGGCCCCAGTGAGTATAGTCGCACGACCAGGGAATATCCCATGGGATGACTAGTACATCCCCCAAAGTAAAATATGACACACGCACATGGTCATCAAGACCCCTCATATCAGTAACTATGAGTTTTTGATTTTGGTCCCTCTGGGACCGCCACCTTCCACGACTTAGCTACACACCCTGCCATTAATGCCTTATTAAAACCAATTTCCAAATAACCAAACCATTATCCATTTATTTACCAAGACTAATATTGATGGTATCGTCATACCACCCCTTACTTGCAAGTAATATCCATAGCCAAACTATTTAGCTTAAGGGGACCTTAGGTGCCCTTCCAATACCATATTAAATCCATTTGGAAGACTTCCATGTTCTCCACAAGCATAACCATTTATCCTTTTCAAACCATTTAAACCATGCATAAATCCTTTATCTAGTTTAAAACATGAAAGAGTTCCATTAAAAGAAGTCAATGCAATGAACATATCTTTATAAGCATTTTATCAAACACCTTGGGGGCGCAATATAACCAAAACCAATTTCAAAGACCATTAAATCATTACCATATAATCAAATTGTCCAAATCCACCACTAATGCATATAAAAGCATAATTAAAACCATAGAAAACCATAACCAAGCATTCAATATAAAAAACCCCAAATAATAGTTGGAAACTATAATCATGAAATAGTAAAACCATGAAATCAATCATATAAACCATGCCTTCAGTTGAAATTACAATAAGGCAAGAGAATCATACCTTATACCGAAGAATTGATGGAAGGAAATCACCAAGACAAACCCAAAGCAATCCTCAAGATGAAACCCTAGCCTTATTTCCACAAAGGCTCTTAAGAGAATTATGAGATGTTTTAGAATAGTTTCTAAGTGTTAATGAATAGTATAATAGGGTAAATAAACTCCTATGTGTATTAGAAGTTGTGGGTCCTAGTTAGGGTAAGTAGGGAAATATCCAGAATACCCCTACTTAAATCCCTTAAAAACCCATCATAGGGATACGACTAACCCATATGAGTCGTACCCTCCTTTATGATCGATATCCACCACTCGTATCTAAGCCTTAACCATTGGATCAAACACTGTCCAGTATAAGATTCATCTAGCCAAGTCATAACCACAACATATAATCCGTACCCATACCCCGTATCCCTGGCAGAATGAAATACCAGAAGGATCAAACACTGCCCACCATACGAGTCCTTGATACGACTCATACCAAGTCCTACGACTCATATCCCTAAGTCGTACCTATTCCAGTGATGAAAATCATCCCACCAACTAACACTGGTCAGCATATGATAGAACCCTACCACTCGTACCCCAACATACGGCTCATACCTATGAGTCGTATTGGGTTCAGAGAACAAAATTCCAGGAAATTTTCTAAGGGTCAAAAACCAGGATATTTCAGTCTCCCCCACTAGGAACATTCATCCCCGAATAACGGACAAGGTGGGGGTAACCACACACAGAGTCATTTGCATTATCAAACATCCCTTTAACAATGTTTGAAAACAAAGAGGCAATAATGTTAATCTTTCCTTTAGAAAACTCAGAAAATAAAGAATGGTCCAAGACACATACCTTCCGCACGAATCCCAGGAGTAGAAAACAAATGCGGATACTTGGACTTCATGTCCTCTTACGCTTCCCAAGTAGCTTTTTCCACTTTATGGTTCCACCATAGAACCTTAATCGAAGCCATATTCTTGGTTCGTAACCTATGAACTTGCCTATCTAATATCTCAACCAGGGCCTCTTCATAGGATAAAGAATCTGAAATACTATATTTTTCCAAAAGAACAACCGAAGAAGGATCACCAAGACACTTCCTCAACATAGAAACATGAAAGAACGGATGAACCAAACTTAAGCTAGATGGCAACTCCAACTCATAAGCAACATTGCCAACACTCCGCAAAATCACATAAGGACCAATGAACAGAGGACTGAGTTTCCCATTTTTGTAAAACTACACCACTTCCTTCATGAGAGACACCTTGAGGAACACCCTATCCCCGACTTCAAACTCCAAGTCTCTACGCCTAACATCCGTATAGGACTTTTGGCGACTTTGGACAGCTTTAAGCCTATCTTGAATCACCTTGACCTTCTCTATCGCTTGACAAACCAAATACAGACCAAATATGTCCGCTTCTCCTAGCTCAAACTACCCAATAGGAGATTTGCACCTCCTACCATACAACGCCTCAAAATGAGTCATACCAATACTCGAATGATAGCTATTATTGTAAGCAAACTCTACCAAAGGTAGATGCTCAACCCAATTGCCTTCATAGTCAATCACACAGGCGTAAAGCATATTTTCCATTGTCTGAATAATTCTCTCTGCTTGACCATCCGACTATGGATGAAAAATAGTACTCAGACTAACCTTAGTCCACAACCCTCTTTGAAAAGACCGCCAGAAATGAGATGAAAACTGCATACCACGATCAGAGATATTCAAAATAGGTACCCCATTCAGCTTCACAATTCCTGAAGATACAACCGCACATAATCCTCCACCAAAAAGGTAGTCTGCACTGGCAAGAAATGTGCAGACTTGGTCATCCTATCCACGATGATCCAAATCAAATCATACTGATTTTAAGATCGATGAAGATCGGTAATGAAGTCCATATTGATCACTTCCCACTTTTATTCAGGCAAATCAATTTCTTGATACAACCCGCCTGGTCTCATGTGCTTAACCTTAACCTATTAACACACCATACACTTGGCCAAGAAATCAGACACATCCTTCTTTATGCCATTCCACCAATAGATCTCCTTGAGATCATGATATATCTTAGTGGAGTCGGGATGAACAACATAGCGCGACTCATGCACCTCATCCAAAACCCTTTGCTGCAGCCCATCGACATCAGGTACACATAATCTCCCTTGGTACCGTAAAGTACCATCACCACTGATCTCAAATGCTACTACATTTTTTCCACAAACATTAGCCTCGATTTTTATCAAGACAGGATCCAGCACTTGCTTCTCTTTTATCTCTTCACCAAAAGATGATAGAACTACTTCTTGCACCATCACACCACCACCCTTAGAGTCCACGAGAAAAACTCCAAGATTAGCTAAGCGGTGAATATCCTTCACCAATTCCCGTTTGCCTTCCTCCACGTGAGCCAAACTACCAATAGATAATCTGCTAAGAGCATCAAAAACTATATTACCCTTACCTGGGTGGTAGTGAAGACTCATATCATAATTCTTAAGAAGCTCAAGCAACCTCCTCTGCATGAGATTAGTTAACACATACTGAAGATTTTTGTGATCAGAAAATATATCCACGTGAACACCATACAAATAATGCCTTCATATTTTTAAAGCAAACACAACTGCCAACAACTCCAAATCATAAATAGGATAATTCCCCTTATGTACCTTTAATTGCCTAGAAGCATAGGCAATTACCTTCTCATGCTGCATCAAAACACAACCAATCCCTACCCGAGATGCATCTCAATAAATCACAAACCCATTATTTCCTTCTGTAAAGGTTAGAATTGGAGATGAAGTCTACTTATCCTTCAACTTTTCAAAACTCCCTTCACAAGCATCCAACCAAGAAAAATTAACCTTCTTCTGAGTCAACTTAGTCAAAGGAGCATCTATTGAAGAAAAGCTTTCCATAAAATGCCTATAATACCCGGCTAAACCCAAGAAGCTCCAAATATTAGATGGATTCATGGGCATAGGCTATATCTTCACTACAACAACCTTCTGCGGATCCGCTATGATCCCTTTACTAGAAAAATATGGCCCAAGAAAGTCACAACATTCAACCAGAACTCACACTTAGAGAACTTGGCATACAACTGCTATTCTTTTAAGGTCTACAACACCACACAGAGGTAATTAGCATGATTTACCTCACTCTTTGAATAAACCAGAATGTTATCAATAAACAAAATGACAAAGATATCCAGATACTGCCTGAACACCCTATTCATAAAGTCCATAAATGTTGCTAGAGCATTAGTCAACCCAAATGATATCACCAAGAACTCAAAATTCCCATACCGAGTATGAAAAGTCATCTTAGGGATATACACCTCTCTAATTTTAAGCTGATAGTACCCAGACCAAAGACCTATCTTAGAAAAAAACTTGGCACCCTATAACTGATCAAAAGATTCCTCTATCAGTTGAAGAGGATACTTTTTCTTGACTGTTACCTTGTTCAACTATCTGTAGTTAATTCACATCCACATGGAACTATCCTTCTTGCACACAAATAACACCGATGCACCCCATGAAGAAAGACTAGAATAAATAAACCCCTTATCTAGAAGATCCTTAAGTTGCTTCTTGAGTTCTCTCAACTCAGTCGGAGCTATTCTATATGGAGGAATAGAAATTGGATGAGTGTAAAGAAGTAAATCAATACCAAACTCTATTTCCCTATCCAGAGGAACACCAGGAAGATCATCCAAAAAAACTTCTGGAAACTCATTAACCACATGGACCAAAGACAAAGAAAGACCTTTCGAGTTAGATTCTTTAACCCAAACTAAGTGATAAAGACAACCCTTAGAAATTAACTGTCTACCTCTGAGATAAGAAATAAACCTCTCCCTAAGAGATAAGGAACTACCTTCCTATTCTATAACCGGTTCACCAGGAGACTTAAAGATAAATCTACAGATTTGACAATCCACAGACACATAACAAGAATATAACCAATCCATACCAACAATTACATCAAAATCTATAATATCCAACTCAAATAGATCCGCCAAGTTTGGCTTGCTACCAACAGATACCACACCCCCTATAGACTCTCTTAGCAATAACTGAGTCACCTACTGAGGTAGAAATAGAAAAAGGATCCGAGATAACTTTCGGGTCAAAACCAAAATACACAACCACATAAGAAGTTACATAAGAAAGAGTGGACCGCGGATCAAGTAAACAATATACGTCATGAAAGAAAAGCTGTAACACACTAGTAACGACATCAGGTGATGTCTTGAATTCCTATTAGGATGCCAAAGCATACAACCTATTTCAATCAACACTGCAACCAAGAGTAGTAATAGAGGCAGATGCCACCCGACCAGGTGTAGGAGTAGAAAATAAAGCCATAGGAATCTTATTTGCCTATGTATCAACCTTATTGACCAGATAATTCCTAAGCCGATGGCCTACCTGGTCACACTTGAAGCATTTGTCCCTTTCTTCCTCACAATAGCTCTGATGGGGACGACTATAGAATCGACAAAGAGGAATAAAAAAAACTGACTGACCTCCGCTCGCCTGAGGTTGGGCAACATGTGCCCGAGAATTGTCACCACCTTGATGATGCCTGTCTCCTGGATGGCGAGAAACACTCGCTGAAAAGAAGCCAGAACTCCCCTACTTCATTTTTTTGCTACTTGCCACCATCCTTCCCTATCGGAAAATCTGATCCTCTTTCCCTACCTATCCCCAAATTCTGCCTACTTCTTTTTCTCATCCTTAACCTGATGCATATGAATAGTCAACCTCGATATGTCTATATCTTTAATCAACAAGGCAGTCTTGCCATCCATAATCAAATATCTATTCAACACAGAAGCGAACTTCCTTATTCTTGAACTCATATCAGCCACCAAATCAGGAGCACACCTTGATAGCTGATGGAACTTCAAAGCATATTTCTTTACTGACATCCTCCCTTACCTGAGGTTTACAAACTCCCCCATCTTAGCTTTTCTCAACTCTTGGGGAAAGAACTGATCCAAGAAGGCATTAGTAAAGGCCTCCCACAACCCTTCCTCTTCCATATTACCTTTATCCCTGTCCCACTCCTCATACCACTGATAAGAAATATTCTTGAGCTGATAAGCTACAAAGTTAACCCCCTCCACATTAGTAGCTTGCATCACCTAAAAGATATTTTCTATCTCATCTAAAAAGCCCTATGGATCCCCCTCCACCTTCACTCCAGTAAAAGTTGGAGGACCTATCTTTACAAATTGGCCAACCTTTGTGGCCTCAGTAGACAAAGCACCAACCATGCCCCGCTTAGCCTAAGAAACAACCAATTGGGCAATAACATGGATAGACTGGCAAAATTCTGCATTCGTTACACTTCCCTGAGGGACCTGAGGAGAACTAGCTAGAATAGGAAAAACTCCAACACCATCAAAAATAGGACCATGAGATCAAAGATGTACTCCAGACGTAGGACATACCCCTTAAGCAATATCCTCAGATAGGATGGAAGAATTTCCTTATGTTCTAGATCTAGGAGGCATGATCTGAAAGATGAAGAAATAAGGATTAGAGGAGATTCCAGGATTGAGAACTCAAGCTTGAATATAGAATACCAAGAAAGTGAAACATTTCTAAATATCTTACAGCCTCTCTCCTATAAGTATGGCACACTTCACATCCCTAAAAGAGACTCTACTCGACACGGCTTTGTGGACTTCCTAGTTAACCATGAACCTAGGCTCTGATACCATGTTGACCCGACCCGACCTTGGGACTTATTGTAATGGGCATCCCAAGTCCAACCAGAATCGGGGACTGCCCCTTGTTACCCAACCTAACCACCTATATCCAGCCTTAGATGGGCTAAATTTTAAACATATAACAAAATAGTGTTATTATTCTCATTAAGACTCTAGGATAAGGTCACAACCGTAACCGAACCAATTGAGTCCAACCGTACCTCACCAACCGCCCAACCATACCAAACCAAACCATAGACCATAAACCAAAGGGAATACGAAAACATAATATGATAATCAATCCCAAAATGTAATAGGATGGAACAACCAACAATGTCGTCTAATGATGTCAGCCCACCGGCTTATTCCATTGCCAAGGTTGACACCAATACTAATCCCGCCTATACTAACCCCCAGAAGTACCTTTAAGCCTCTATACAAAAGAGTAAACAAATTCGGTTGGGACATACCCCCAACCATGGCCAAGCATTTAATATAAAAATCCCCAAATAATAGTTGGAAACCATAATCATGAAATAGTAAAACTATGAAATAAATCATATAAACCATGCCTTTAGTTGAATTATAATTAGGGAAGAGAATCATGCCTTATACTGAAGAATCGATGGAAGGAAATCACCAAGACAAGCCCCAAAACAATCCTCAAGATGAAACCCCAACCTTCTTGCCCCAAAAGCTCTTGAGAGAATTTTGAGATGTTTTGAAATAGTTTATAAGTATTAATGAATAGAATAATAGGGTAAATAACCTCTTAAATATATTAGAATTCGTGGGTCGTAGTTAGGGTAAGTAGGGAAATGTCAAGAATACCCATACTTTAATCCCTTAAAAATCCCATCACAGGGATACAATTGACCCATATGAGTCATACCCTCCTATAAGATCGGTATCCACCACTCGTATCCAAGCCTCAAACCTTAGATCAAACACTATCCAGTATACGAGTCATCCAACCAAGTCGTAACCACAGCATACGATTCGTACCTACCCTGTACCCCTGGCAGAATAAATACCAGGAGGATCAAACACTGCCCACTATACGATTCCTTGATATGACTCATACCAATCCCTATGGCTCACACCCCTAAGTCGTACCCATTCCAGTGACCAAAACTATCCCACCAACTAACACTAGTCAGCATACGACAGAACCCTACTACTCGTACCCCAGTATACGACTCATACCCATGAGTCGTATTGGGTCCGAATAATAGAATTCCAGGAAATTTTCTAAGGGTCAAAACCCAATATGTTTCATGAGTTGAGAGTCGAAACTATGGATTGAGATCAGTAACAGGCTGGGAGTCCATAAACTATTTTTTTTTTTTCATATTTCATCCAAAATTTATATACAAAAACACATATAAAGTTATACACATGACTCATATTTCATAATCCCTTAGGAGTCATTTGGTGTGAGGGATAAGAGAAGATACTCATGGGATAAACTTTTAGTACCTTTAATCCCTTGTTAGGTTATAAATTTGGAATAACTTATCTCAAAATTAGTAATTAGTAGTGGGATAATTTATTGTTGCTACCAAGCGCACACGTAAGTGTAAGTGGTCGTATAAGTAATATAGTTGCCCATTCTAGCTGAATACCGATTCCACAGGGACCTAGCATTTAGCAAGCAATCTAATTCTAGCATTACTAATCAAATTAAATAAGTACGATTTATAACCAAACAAGAGTTGAATTTTGTAAATATAACTAAGTAAAAAATTTAACAACGATATAAAATTTGTATTGTAAACAATGTGTGAAGAGTTCTAGGGTGAGGCATTTACTTCACATTCATACATAACAATGGTTTCTAGCCATGTTGGTGCTTAATATGATTTTTGATCTATGGGGTTGATATTATAACTTGGGAATGGTAATCCTCTAAGCCATCCACCCAATTTAATCTCACAACTACATCATTGAGCGAATGTGAGTCTTTAATTCGGATGCATTACCTTATCTTCCCATTTTATTAACTAAGTGGGGTGTTTAGGTACTTTATCATAACTGTGAATCATCCTTTAATGATTAGTATATAACAATTAAGGACATTATATACACTCCTTATATTCTTCATTCCAACCCTCTACTCCTATGGTCAATTTTTTTGGGACTTAGATTTATCCTAAAGTTCATGACACTTTAGAATAGTAAAACAAGAATGCAAGAACAATCACATACTTTATAAACATATAAAACAACAATCAAACAATAATTATACACTCATGTTTGTAGTCTCAAACCTATAAGTAGGGTGTTTATCCATTCATAGTCTTACAAAGAATACCACAGATGATTTTATAAAGTAAAACTACATGAAAGTAAAGTTTAAGAACAAAGAGCCCAGTTTGAGCCCCTTTGATATCTTGTCTTCTCTCCAATTAGTGTATTGATCCAAAGATATGATGAAATTATGACTAATTTCTCCTTTTATAGTGTATTAGGTCGTCCATGGGTAGCCAACACGAAATATATTCATTGACAATATTGCCCCTCACTTAAAAGGCTTAAAATTAACTTTTGGATGCCTCGAGAGTTTTCTCGCGCCACAAGGACTAAAGCCATCTTTTTGGGGGGGGGGGGTGCATCCCACCCAAATTAAGGATAAGGAAATAATGTGTCTCTATATGGGTCGAATCACATGACCATATAATTCCTTGGGGGTGCGGTGAAAGGGGTGCTCCCAAATGTGAGATTTCACTCTATTTAAGTTCCTATCTTAGCGTGCGTTTACTTCTTCTTTACCTACTTCTTAGAACTTTTTTGTAGGATTAAATTAGATTTCAAAACACCTCAAATGGTATCCTACAACATCAAATAACAAGAATTAGTTCATACAACACAATAGATTTTATCAAAGTACACTAGAATGAAGCACAACTCAAGCTAGGACAACTAGTTTTCTCGTCTAAGCTCTATTTGAACTTTTTGACTCTTGACTTATTTCAAATGAACAATAAAACTATAAACATGCAACTTAACACATAATTACTCAATTACACCTTTAATAATTCATTAAGAGTACAAAGAAGTCCTCAAAACAAAGTTAAACGTACATAGATAATGGCATTTAGGACTATAAATACGCTAAAGATCATCACCCCACATTTAAAGCCTTGTTCGTACTCGAACAAATATTTACATTAAGAACCATCAAGGAAGATATAACATCAATACTCAAACTAAAACACTCAACCTAGAACTACAACGACTGCATGAATAAAAAGTTCCACATCAAGCATGTCATATAACAATTGAAAAACTCATGAGCACTACTTCAAAACTTCCTAACCTCAAGAATTTACTCTATCAAGTTGTCAAAATCATGCATATTACTCAACAAAGAGATCATAAAAATCACCTAACCATCATCAAACATGTGCCCTTACCACAAGAGAGTTACCCATATTCACTCACAAATATGCAATTCATCACAAGACTGGGTGTAAGAATCAAATTTTGCTCACTCTCAATAGGAAATCACATGTCACATAAGATGAACCATAATATTTCCCGTAATGTAGTACTCCACTAATATTAGAATATCAAGGCTCTAGATCAAGTAGAACTTTAAGGGTTGTAATGTAGGCTAAGGGACGGGTAAGAACTATTCTGGCCAGTAATAGTGACTATCTTTCCTAAGGTCTTTAATAGATCACACTTTATATTAGACTCCTCTCTAAACAACCAACTTTTTACCACTTTTATATTCCGACCTCTCTTTTGTTTTGCCCTATCTATTTAAGCAAGTTCATATATCTTAAGTGGGGAGTATTTTCTATCAACACATGATTCACTTTTGAACAACTTTTCTTTTCATTACATTACTACCAATCAGGACACATAAGTTTTTTCAATACATCAATAGCTGCTATTTTCTTGGGGCTTTGATTTCACTTTTTCCTTCTTCAATTCTACACTCCTTAACACCTCAATCTTTCAACTAAAGCACTTAGGAGTTTTGGATCAAATTACGGTTAATTGAAATAAAAGGAATAAGCTACATATGAGGCTACCAAAGAATAGACTAAAGGCTCAACAGGGCTAATGAAGATCATGCAGAAAGGGTAGATAAAGAGGGTACTAAACATGGTTATCAAAGAAATGCCTATATAATCTCCTAAACTTAACATTCTTTATTTCCCTTTGCAATACACCAAGTGAGTTTTAGACATTAATATACAATAAGTAATATGACAAAAAATCTCACTCAGACATAGCACATGCTCACATCAAGTAGGATCTCTATAGACTCTTAACCAATCAATAACAAGAATTCAAAATTAAGCCAACATCACACAAGAGTCAGAAAAATGAGCTTAGGTATCTCAAAGAAGTCTTTCAAATCATTATACATACTTTCACATTAAAATCTAACTTGAATTATGTAATAATACATAACATTTAGCAAGAACATCTCATTTATTCCTAAGAACAAAAATTTTAAAAATACTCCTACAATTTAAAAAGGGATACAGGGTTCAAAAGGACTTCCCTGAAAAAAGAACCAAAAAGAAAAACCAAGGGGTGGGTGAAGTGTTCTCCTACTAAACAAACACCAAAAAAATAGAAAATAAACAAAGATAAATATTTTTGTAAGTTTTTAAATTTAGTGAAAAACTATAAAATAAATCAAAACAAAAATCCTATAGCAACATTTCACCCTAACCAATCGAAAGATTCCCCATCCCACACTTAAAATCATACTTTGTACCTAAAGTATAAGTCAAAAGTAAGGATAGAAGTGCTCCCTAAGGCCTCTAGGACTATATAGAAGTATTATCACTATCGAAGGGTTTGGAGGACCCCACACTCAGTCTTTGCCTTGCTTTCTAGCTTAGATCTCTGGTACTCAGACCTCCCTTCAACTTGTGACTCAAACAAAAATAAAAGCAAAGGTTATACTAAATAAGAACTAAGAAAAACAAAAATGACTACCTTAACTTGGGTTGCCTCCCAAGTAGCGTTTGATTTAATATCGCATCACGACTCGCATCACTACTTTTAATCACATTCTCTCATCCTGTTTCTCCTACTCCGATCCCATGTTCTTATTCTTTTCTGACCTCTTGATTGCTTACTATCAAGGTCAGTAGATCTTTCAACAATTGTCTTTTCAGGCTCCTCATTCAGTTTCTCAACTTCAGGCTTAATTTATAATTTAGCCAACTTTATGAGAGTGTCCAAAGAGGTCATTAGAGGTTTGGGCTCCTCCACCCCACACTCATCCACTTCCATAGCTGTGATTATGCATAAATCCTTATAGTGTAAGTGTGGACTGAGTGTTTTGTATACCTTGAATACTACCTCTTCATCATTCAGTCTCATTTTTAAAGTGCCCTCTCTCACATCAACAAATGCTCTTTCAATTGCATAAAATGGATGTCCTAGTATGATTGGTACCCTATCATCTGCATCATAATAAAAAAGAATAAAGTCAACAGAAATAATGAACTTACCAATCTTAATGAGAACATCTTCTATGATTACTTCGGGAACCACTCTAGTTTTGTCCGCCATTTGGAGCACCACTAAGCATGGCCTCAGTTTTCCTAATCCACAGATATTAAACACCAAAAGAGGCATCAAATTTATGCTCACCCCCAAATCACTTAGAGCATGGACAACATCACTTTCACCAATTTGTATGAGAGGGTGATACTCCCAAGGTCCTTGAACTTTTTTGGCATCTTGGTCATCACCACTAAACTGTACTCCTTAGTAATTGTTACTATCTCAAGGTCACCCAAATTTATCTTTTTGATCACTACATCCTTCAAGTACTTAGCACACTTAGGCATTCCCTATAAAATAACTAAAAAAAGACGGTCAATGTGAAGTTCTCTAAATATGTCAAAGAACTTCTTAACAAATCTTTCAATCAAGTCTCAACCACTTCTCAAGTTGATTATCATTAATTTATTTTGATTTTTAGTATCACTAGGAAAAACTCCTAGAGGTCTTGTATTCTACATATGAGCGAACTGGCTGAACTGTATCTCTAAATTTTTTTGAGTCAATTGCTGATTTTTTATATTCGCAGCCATTTGTTCTTAGTTGGCTAGGATTGTTTTTCAATTTCTCTTCTATGTTACTGGCCTGAGTATTATTTTAAATGCTCTGATGTTGCTAAACATGCTGAGTTTGAGCCTTATTATTGCCCCATGAGTAATTGGGTTGACTCTTCCAATGTGGTTGTAGGTATTCCATGGTTTGTATTTCCCTTTTGTGCATTGCCCACGAAATTCACTGACTCCAGATTTGCTCCACAAAAGTCTGCAGAGTGACCACTACTTCCACAAATCTCATACCAAGTTTGTTTCTTCTGAACTACATTAACTTGGGCCTGAAGTTGATTCACACTCAACTTACTGATTTGTCTCATTATTTGATTCTTAAAGGATGCCAACTTAGCGACCAATATTGTGACACTATCCATATAAATTATACATGCAAGCTTTTTCGCCGCATTTTTAGAAATATCATCATGCCATTTGGAATTATATTGTGCAATTTGATTCAAGAAACTATATAGCTCGTCATAAGTTTTCTCCAATGCTTGACCACCTACAACTGAATGTAGCAATTTTTTTTGTTATAGTCAAGAGCTTCAACAAAAGTATGAGCTAATACCTTGTTGGTCTGTTGGTGATGTGGACAATCTTTGAGAAGAGACTTGAATCTCTTTCATGCATGATAGAGATTCTCATCCGGCTTTTGCTTAAAACTCAGGATTTTACTCCTTAATCATGTATTTTTACTAGAAAAAAAGAATCAAATGATGAACTTTTTTCCTAAGTTGTCCCAAGTTGTGATGGAGTTTGAAGGTTTAGCCTTCAACTATTTCTCCAATTCTCCTAATAGTTAGAAGGGTAAAAGTGTAAGCCTCAGGTAGTTTGTAGAGACTCCAGTGGGAATAAAAGTTCACTAATATGCAAGAAGTTTTGTAGATAAACCTATGGATCCTCATCTGACAGGCATGTGAATTGCTTATTGTTGTGCAACAATTGCATCATATTCTGTTTTAGCTCAAATATACCTCTAGGTTCCAATTTGCGGTTAGCGGAGGTAACATTAGTTGCGAGTGGGATTTCCACTCGCGTACTATCCTACGGTTTAGTTGTTTTTCAGCCATGACTGTAGGAATGGCTTTGCCTCGCTAAACTTACTGGATGAGATAGAGAAATATTGTTTCTCTTTTCAGTTGAAGCATGCGTCGCTCAACTTTGGGATATGGTTTAACCAAATCCCTTTTCCTTCTTATCTTACTTGAGATTTAGACATGTACCTTCAAGTTCAGTAGCTAAAACCAAGTCATAACACTTATCAAACAAAATAACAGAACTAATAATCAGAAAGTTGTCAATTATCAAGTCCCCGACAACGGCGCCAAAAACTTTTTGCACCTAAGCACTCACGCAAGTGTACGTGGTCGTGTAAGTAATATAATGGCCCTTTCCAACCATATACCGATCCCACATGGACTTAGCATTTAGCAAGCAATCTAATTCTAGAGTTAGTAATGAGATTAAATAGGTGCGATTTATAACCACACAAGAGTTGAGTTTGTAATTATAACTAAGTATCAAAATTAACAATAGTATGAAATTTGTATTGTAAACAATGTATGAAGAGTTTTAGGGTTGAGGCCTTTACTTCACATTTATGCATAACTATGGTTTCTAGCCGGTGTTAGTGTTTATCGTCATTATTAATCTATGGTATTGATATTATAACTTGAGAATGGTCATCCTTTTAGTCATCTATCCAAATTAATCTCACAACTGCATCGTTGAGCAGGGATGTGAGTCTTTAATTCGGATACATTAAATTATCTTCCCATTTCATTAATCGAGTGAGGCGTTTAGGTATATCTCTATCCTAACAGTGACTCATCCTTTAAAGATTAGTATCTAACAATTAAATACATGATCCACACTCCTTACATTTTTCATTCCATCCTTCCACTCCTATGGTCAATTTATTTTGGAACATAAATTTATCCTAAAGTTCATGATGCTTTAGAATAGTAAAACAAGAATGCAAGAACAATCACATACTTGATAAACATATAAACCAATAATTAAATCATAATTACACACTTATATTTGTAGCCTAAAACCTAGAATTAGGGTGTTTATACACTCATAGTCTTACAAAGGATCACCATAGATGAGTTCACAAAGTAAAACTGCAAGAAAGTAAAGTTTAAGAACAAAGAAACCTAGTTTGAGCCCCTTGATGTTTTATCTTCTCTTCAATTAGCATATTGATACAATGATGTGATTAAATTATGACTAAGTGCTCCTTTTATAGTGTTTTAGGTCATCCATCGGTAGCCCAATACGAATATATGCATTGACAATATTGCCCCTCACTTAAGAGGCTTAAAATTAATTTTTGGATGCTACCGGGAGTTGCCTCGCGCCACGAGGCCTAAAGCCAGATTTCGGGGGTTTGGCGCCCACCCAAAGTGAGGCTAAGGTAGTGAAGGGTATCCCTAGGCCTTGGGGTGCAGCACAACAGGTGCTCCCAAACGTGAGATTTCACTCCGTTTAAGCTCCTATCTTGGCATATGTTTGCTCCTTGTTTTACCACTTCTTAGGACTTATTTGTAGGCTTCAATTAGATTCCAAAGCACCTTAGATGGTCTCCTAGAACATCAAATAACAAGCATTAGTTCATACAACACAATAGAGCTCATCAAAGTATACTAGAACCGAGCATAACTCAAGTTAGAATAACTAGTTTTCTTGTCTAAGCTCTATTTGATCTTTTTGACTCTTGACTTATTTCAAATGCACCATAAATACTCTAAACATGAAACTTAACAACTAATTACACAAGTACACCCTTAATAGCTCATTAAGTGCATTAAAAAGTTCTCAAAACTAAGCTAAATGTGCATAGATAATGACACTTAGGAGTATAAATATGCCTAAGATCAATTATCACTGCCTCTGGGTGGAATAATATATTTGGAATAAGTTATAGGAGGATAAAATATTTAAAATAACAAGATTACCCCTCAAAGCCCTTTTATATATCAGTAATATAAAAAAAGCTAAATATAATAGAGGGTATTTTTATAAACAAACAACTTATTATTATGAATTATGCAATGCATATTATTTTTATTTCAACAAGTCAAACAATCAATAAGAAATAATACCGGTATAACTAATTCTAGGATAACTGAGTGCATCATAACTAATCTCAACATAATTGATCCCATCATAATTTGTCTTCAAACAAAACTACCCATTATAGAACTAATCAATGTTGAAACAGATCCATGTCCTGAGGCAGAGCCATAATCGAGCAAGGGTGGTCAATCGAACTCCCTTCATGAAAAATGAAATCATGTATGTAAGTAAAATATTCTTTATTATATTGAACACCTTTTGAAGGAGTTGAGGGTGATGGTTCAATGGTGAGGGTGCTCATTAGGAACCCGGAGGTTGGAAAAATTATCCTAGACATACTTTTAAGATTGTTTATTACATGTTATAAGTTTACTTTTTCATATTTATAAGATTAAGTTTTAAATTGCAAGATGTAGCAATTTTGATAATTTCTATTGATATTTTGATTTCTCTTATGTTTTTTATTCCTTATCTTTCCTAAATTGACATGTGAGATGGTTATTAAAAGAGTCAAAAGTGGGGAAAAAGATTTACTAGTTATTGAAACGAGTATAAAGTGGAAAAAGGAATCAATCTTCTGATTTTCTCTCCTCTTTTACTCTCTTTCTTACTCCTTTCCTTCTATACTTTTTTTTAATCTTCATCAAGAATCTACATGCAATTGTGATCATAAAGATTTTGTGGATTTTGTGATTTTTACTTTAAAAAATTTTCATCGATTTTATATCTTGTTTCATCTTGATTTTTATCAAACTTCTGTCGGTATTTATTACATGAAAAAGAATCATGTCTTCTATTCCAAAACTTGATTCTACTCTCCTATGTAAGAGCAAGTTTGATTCTACGCTCATACTAAGAGCCCGAGATTTATGTATGAAAGTAGCTCTATTTTGCACTCTATACCCGGTTTCAATTTGGGCTGTTTTACCAAATCTCCTGTGAAGCGAATTTTCAACACAAAAAGTGGCGGCACCTCATCTAACAAGTGAAGTCCCAAAATTTGAAATCCAAGCCTCGTCTACGAAAAGTGATGTTCAAAAAGTTGTACTCCAAGGCGAATCTTCTGTTAAGAAAGACAATAAAAGGAAAACTTATTGATTGTGTTTTTATTTTTTGGTCCGAAATGTATATACAAAAACTGGTGAATCTTCATTTTTCTATTATTTTTACATGTTAGTATGTATGAAGTGTATATATATATTTTAGTGTATAAATTGTGCATAAAAATGATATATTTAATTTGTTTATATTTACTTTTATTTTCTAGGTATTTGAAATTTGTATATAAATTGGTGTATCTTCATTCTTTTTTAAAAAAAAAAAATATTATTTGCACGTAAGAAATTTGTATACAAACTTATATGTATCATGAATGCGAAGTTTGTTCACTGAATTTCCTATTCTATTAAAAAGAATCAGAAATACATACAAACATATTTTATGTATACATTGTATCTAAAATATGATAAACTTAACTAGTTAGATGTACATTTATTTTACGGGTTCTAAATTTCGTAAAAAAAATTGTTATACCTTTTGGCGTTGTTAGTTACTTATCGAATTGTATTGTTCATTAATAAACTCACAAAAAAAAACTTCAAACAATGATTTTGTATTAACTGCGTATAAAAAATTATTCATTATATCGATTTCGCTATTTCCTACAAAAAATAATTAAAAAATCATGAATGAAAACATGAAAATCATATTGTTAAATGTATAAAATCTTATTCATGCATTAAATTTGTATTGCAAAGAAACAAAAAAGAAAAAATATTAGTGTATGAAAATATTAAGGAGCAAATGTGGAATTCAACAATCTGAGGAAAGTTTATGGGATGGAAGCAATCTAAAATATGGGGTTAACACCAAAGAAAAAAAATTGAAATAGTTAAGCTAAATATATGAGAGAAATTTATGAAAAGACAACAGTATTAAATTATTTGGAAGGATCAATTGATATAAAAAAAATATTATTTCAAGGAAATAAAATAGGAAAAAATTAAGGATTTTTTATAAATCCTTTTACCATATATTTTTTTTTACTTTGTTAGGTGGAGAATTTGAAAGAATTACACGGTAAAAAAAAATAGAAAAACATTAGGGAGAAAACTAATAATTTGTTATCAATCCTTTAATTAAGGAATTGAGAGAGGGAGAAAATTAAAGATTTGTTATCAATCCTTTTAATCTGTTTTAAAAAAATATATTTTAAACTTTATTAAACTTGGTTAAAAATCTATTATTATGTAATGTAATCTGAAAAATATTGTTATGACTTGTAATAATTAATCTAATATGGTGCATAAACTTTATTAAGCTTTGTTAAAAATCTATTATTATGTAATGTAATCTGAAAAATATTGTTATGATTTGTAATAATTAATCTAATATGGTGCATATATACTTGGTTCTTCTCTTAGGCCCTGTTTGGAACGCCGTCCTGCAAACTGAATTTGGTGTAATTGCAAAATTTGACCAGTTTGGTTGGCCATGTAATTACTTGGTCAGTAGGTAATTTGGTGTAATTGGTAGGGGATAATTATACTTGCCAATTCACAGGGAGGAGCTGGGAGGAGTTGTGAATTGCTAGTAAAATTACATGGTGTAATTATAAGCTGGTTGCTTCTTAATTTCATCCTTTTATTCTATTTTTATTTTTTTGTTTCAGTTTATTTTTTATTTCTATTATTTTAATTTTTTTGTTATTTTTGCTATCTAATATTTTGTTAAAATATATTCTTTATTTTATGTTATTTATATTTTCATTTCCTTCTCATTTCTCAACTTTTACTTCTTGGATTCAAGGCAATTGTTTGTATTATCAATTTGCTGTTTAGTTATGATTATTTTTTCATTTAGCATAATTTTGTTAGTATTCGAATTTTTAAAGTAAAGTAGAATTCATTATTGAATAAGGTTATAGAATTACGTTTTTTTTTTTAATCATATTTATGTATGTTATGTTGAAATTTGACATAAGAGTATTATGTTAACTTTTTGTTTGAATTTTGAACTTATGTTATGTGTTCAGTCCCAATTTATTTATTTTACTCTAGTATTGACTTGATATTTCACATTGCAATTTATTTTTTTTGCTAGAATCGATAAATTATCTTTTTATCAAATGCTTTAATAATTTTATGACATTATATTTATAATATTAAATTTTTGTCAAACATACATTTCATGATGTTCTAAAAAATCATATATTTTTAGTTATTATGATTGATTTAATTAAAATATACTAATTTTAAAAATATAAATTAATTAATTTTAAAATAATATTAGTTCTGAACATATGTTTATTAATTAATGAAATTACAAATGACAATAAACATACACACACACATAAATTTTAATTCTTTAATTAACTTTTATTTTAAAATTTTAATATGATCATGTAATAAGCTTGTGCAACCAAACAGTACACTTATAATTACACTGTAATTACATTGTGTCAAATAAATAGGCCATCGTAATTACTAAGTTGTGTAATTACTAGCCTGATAATTACTAACCTAGTAATTACATCAATTTCAATTACCAAGTGACTTTTCAAATAGACCTTTAGAGATTATTTAATTAATTTTGGCATTAGTTATCCCTAAATTAGTTATCCCACCATATATATGGATAACCTATCCCATCACTATGATATAAATGGTGGAATACATAATCTCGGGACTAAGTTATACCTCTAACCAAGCATGCGATAAAATAATGGAAAAAATATACAAAGTATCATACTTAAGTATTAAATTACAAAAAATAGCAACACATTTATCAAATTACATTTTGTAGCATATGTATTTGTATTTGTATTTTTGTAGTAACAGTTTGCAAAAATATAAAATACATATCGATCATAAGGGCAGTAAAAATCATATGTATTTGTATTTTTGTACCAACAATTTGCAAAAATACAAAATACAACTTGCTATATTATGTAATTATGAAACTGTTGCTATGAAACTCATAATTAAGAGGATAAATATGTTATTTCTGAATTTTGCCCTAAAATAATTCTACATTTTATCCCGAGGCTATTAGACCTAATACCTCACACCAAATGACCCCTTAGTGTTGGGCCTGACACATGTGGATTTTTGGGCCATATTTTACTAATATTGAATATACATTCATGAAAATTATCTTTTATGTACTTTTTAGATTTGCAAGTTGTAACATATATATATATATCGTTATAATTATTGAATTGTATCGTTAATTGCAAGTTATAAAAGATTTGATAAATTATACAAATATTTATTTTTAATTGTGAATTTTTATCATAAATTAACATGTAGATATTAAATAGCAGAGTAAAATATGGGTATTTGATGCGTTTTCAATCTTTTCTTTTTCTCTTTTTACTCCCCTATTTATCTACTTCTCTCCATATTTCATCTTTTTACTTCTCTCTCTACTTCTTTCCATCTTTTTTTTTTTCTAAGAATATACAAATTAAGTGTAATCTCCATTAGTTTTTTTGGATTTTGTGATTTTTAATTTGTAGATTTTTTGTCTTTATAGCTTGTTTCATCTGAATTTGTATTGAAATTTCTCTCCCAATTTTATATACAATTCCTTCACTTTTTATTTTTGGCCGACGACTTTCTCTAGTCAACTATCAATTTTTTAGCGTAGATAACAACGGTATAATATTAAAATTTATTTTTATGTTTGGAAATGATAAATCATATGAAATCCACATAGTAGGTAAATTTATTAGTATATAATCAATTTATATATACATTTCACACACACATAGAAAAAAATATTATTACAAAAGATAAATCAGTTTATATACTAAAAAAAAAGGTGTATAAACGGTAAATTAATTTACAAAAGTGTATGAAATCAGTTTTTAGTGTATAAAAAATGGTGAAAACATATGGAGTCCACTAAATAGATTAACTTATTAGTATGAAATCAATTTATATATACATTTCATATTCAAAAATAGTGTATGCAAAAAGTGTATGAAAATGAAAAATCAATCAACTTATACAAGCAACAAATTTTCAAAGTGAAAATGATGAATCATACGAGTCTACTATAAATAGCACCAACCGTTTAATGGATATGACAACCATCCATTGCAATCTAAATGAGAAGTTTGTATTTTAATGATTTTTTTTTCTTTTGATGAATAAGACCACAATTTGAGAGAATTTGGCTTGCTTTTTAATCATAGTTCTGATCTGGTCGATATAGATGAAGAATCTTTAATTATGAAAGAGTAGAATAAGAAAGAAATATGTGATGATTGATATCCTATTTTTTAAGAATCGATTTACCCTTTTTTAGTATTTAACTGTTTTGGGAGAAATATGGGGGTGATTGATATTCTTTTTTTTTTTTTCCGCTTTAAAACTAATAGCAAATCATTTTTTATTTATTTAAAAGTTGCTATTAGTTGTAATCTAAGAAGTATTGCCTTGACTTGCAATATACAGAACCCGTTTGGATAAGATTAAAATCTAGTTAAACCAACTTTTAATCTCTTTTTTAGCTTTTTAAGGTATTTGATAAAATTTAAAAGTGCTTAAAAAAGGCTAAAAACTGATTAAAAGAATAAAAAAAGTGAGAAGCTATTACTTTTTAGATTAAAATTCTTTTAGGTTTGACCAAAACATTTACCTTTTTATTCCTTATATTTTCCTTCAATTCCAACAATATCCTAAACTTGTAGCCCTTAAATATATACTGATTTTTTTTTCTTTTTCTCTTTGCCGTTTCACTTCTTCTCTTTCCTCCAATTTCCTCTTCATCTTTCTTCTTTGTTTTTATCGAATCCATTATTACATCGGAGGTTTGTTCAAAATTTTTATTTTAGAATTAAAAATTATAAATAATTCACCTTATTTATGATGTTAACAACTTTAAGGACATTTAAGTCATTTTAACAACATAAAATGCTTAACATCACTTGTTTGCCAAACATATCAACAACTTTTTTTCAGTTTCAACACTTTAATCCAAACACTTATCTGCTTAATTTATAAACACTTATTTAAAAATTTTAATCACTTAAGCTAAAAAACTATTTTTTACCCCTATCCAAACGGGCTCATAATCTAAGGATGTATATTTTAATTTTTTTTCCTATTTATTCTCTTTCTTATTATAACTTACCTTATCCTTTTAATATTAGACACATTAACATATTCTTTTACTATCTTATTATTTGAATTTCTATATTAACTACATGCACGTTAAATAAACGTGTTCATATTTTTCTTCTCATTTCTAAATTTTACAGTAGAAATCAGTCAATAAAAAAGGAAAAAAATAAAGGTACAATTTTTTTCTTTCCAACTACTATGAGTTTTTTAATTTTTTTGACATTATCAATAGATTTTTTTATATATTTCATGATAATTATTTTATTATTGTTATTACTACATTTGTTTTGATATGTGTTATTTTTTAAATCTAATTCAACTAGTAGCTAAAATTGTTTTTAATGACTTTTCTATGTTAATAGTGATTTATATAAAATATTATTTTATAATTATAAATGTTAATATGATTAATTAATTATGAAACTTGTTTTTTCTACTTTTATTAGAAAAATATTTTTTTTCATTTTTAAGAAGCTTGTTTTCCTGTAAAAAATATTTTTAAAAATATTTTGATCAACCAAACACGAAAAAATAGAAAAAAAATATTTTCCTAATAATGTTTTCTTTGTACAAATCACACCCTAAAATTTAACCTTTAATTTTTCCTTTTTATTGATTGATTTCTTTCTTTTTATCGGACGAATACATTTTATTATCTTCATCAATCCACAACCCGCTCTATTTGGAGCAATACAAAGAAAAGATAAAAACAGGCAAACAACTACATCTCCACAAAAAAACTCGACCATTCATCTCTAATTTACCTATTTTGATCCTATACAATTGTTCCTATACATATAATTCTTCTATCAATGCTCTATGTCTACGGTTTACTCTACTATGTATTCGATCAAAAATGCTACTTTTGTTGTCCAGTTGAATTTGCCTGATCAACTTAAAATCATGTTGCACCCAAGGCTTGATTCTTTGCATGCCAGATGTGATAATAATGCTGCAACAGTTATCCAGATAATGCTCGTATTGATCTTGCCAACTGCCTTCCTTGTCAGCCTTCTCCGTCTATTCTAAAGCTCTTTATTGCGCAAGGTTATGTCCAGCCAGTCCAATACACCTTCCAGGAACAATCGCAAAAAGTTGCACTAAAAAATTAAGTGTTCAATTGATTCCAGAGCTAAATCCCACAGTAAGCACATGTCAATTTGATATGCACCCATTCTCATCAACCTTGTTCTCGTTAAAAACCTTTGGTGCATTGCCAACCAGCGTATGGAACTATGTTTTGGTATATTTATTCTATTCCAAACACCCCTCCATCATGGCCACTCATTACTAGACCTTGTCCTCTAGCAATAACCACTTTGTATGGTATATTTACCCCCAACTGTTAGCCAGTGGTTTTGTACATATCTGCCCATAAATCTTCCCTAAAATTGTGCAAATTTTTCTCCAATACCAATATTAATATTGAGGAGGTTGATATTACCACAAGTTCATACCCTTTAGATAAACATGGTCCACCAATTGTACCCATAAGTTATCAGCTTTGTAGGCTATATTCCAAATATATTTTGCAATTGCAGCCTTACTCCATACAATCCCAAGCCTTCTTCTTTCTTAGATCTGCACACCACATCTCATGCAGCTAATGGGGATTTATTTGTGTGTATGGATCCATTCCACAAGAAATTCCTACATACTGTTGTTATATCTTTTAGTACCTTTTTTGATGACGAGAAAAAAAGGACCAATATGAGTGTATGCGCAATAGGATTGAGTTGACTAACTAAAGGTTCTTGGTGCCTCATGTTTTGATTTTACTGATCAACTTATCCAACAATATTTCATAATCCATTGATGAGAATTTTTTTGCTGATATTGGGACCACTAAATATCTAAATGGCAATACACCTGTAGTGTAACCAGTTAACTTTCTCAAGTTCTCCAGGTGAGCATTCATATTTGCAGAGAATATGCTAGATTTGCTAGCATTTGTACATAGACCACAAGCTTATGAGAATGTCTTCAATCCTCCAAGCACGAGCACCACCGAATCAAATTCTCCTTTGCAAAAGATGAGCATGTCATCTGCAAAACATAAATGATTAAGTCTAATACTTCTGCATTTAGTATGAAAAACAAACCCCTCTTGGTCAGCTACCAGTCCGGTCCATAACCATGATTCCTATGCACGAGATCTTGTAGCGGTCCTACTCCATACATATCACAGATAAAAAGGGAGATATAGGATCTCCTTGCCTCAATCCTCTCTTTCCTTTTATCTCTCCATAAGCACCCACTGGCAGAAAACTGTAAATTACATGGGGATTTTACCTAGGGAATAATATCGCAGGAAATACATGCGGATTTATCTACGAAAATATTAAATTCCTCAACATTAAAATATATTTCCTTCGAACTATATATTTGCAATAAATTCCGCAGGTAAATTTGGCGCCATATTGCGCAAATTTCGTACTTGCGACATTATCTGGGGAAATATATTGGCGGGTATTTTATCTCTATGTAAATCCGTAGGTATATGAACAAATATATATATATATCTATATCTATATATATATATATATATATTTTAAATCCGTAGAAAAATCCCCAGGTAATTTATCCTACGAATTTACTTAGAGATATTTTGGTGGAAATTTATATAATGGATTTTATTACCTAGGAAATTATTTGGGGATTTTGTGCTGCGAATTTTGCTGGGGATTTATTCTTGGGGATTTACCTGCGAAATTATTACTTGCGACATTACCTGGGGAAATATATCGGCGGATATTTTATCTCTAGGTAAATCCGCAGGTATATGAACAAATATATATATTTTTTAAATCCATCAAAAAATCCCCAGGTAATTTATCCTACGAATTTACTTAGAGATATTTTGGTAGAAATTTATGTAATGGATTTTAATACCTGAAAAATTATTTGGGGATTTTGTGCTGCGAATTTTGCTGGGGATTTATTCTTGGGGATTTACCTGCAAAATTATTACTTGCGACATTACCTGAGAAATGTATCGGCGTGTATTTTATCTTTAGGTAAATCCGCAGGTATATGGACAAATATATATATATATATATGTGTGTGTGTGTATGTATGTATGTATGTATGTATGTATGTATGTATGTATGTATGTATGTGTATGTATTAAATCCATAGAAAAATTTTCAGGTAATTTATCCTACGGATTTACGTAGAGATATTTTGGTAGAAATTTATGTAATGAATTTTATTACCTGGGAAATTATTTGGGGATTTTGTTCTGCGAATTTTGCTGGGGATTTATTCTTGGAGATTTACCTGCGAAATTATTACTTGAGAAATTATTGGGGGATTGTGTTGCTACAAATCTAGCTGAAATTATTTTTTGGGGATTTACCTATGAAATTATTACTTGAGAAATTGTTGGGGGATTGTGTTGCTACAAATTTAGTTGAAACTATTTCTTGGGGATCTACGTAGGATTTTTGTGACTTGAAAAATTTAAATAGGAAAAGGATAAACTTGGAGAAATAAAAAACATAAAATAAAAAGAAATTAGACATTAAATCGGTGGATACATATATTCAAGTAAAAGATGCTCAAGAAATTAAAATTAGTTTGTTGACATAAATGGTACCACAGATGTATTCAAGCCAAATAAACCTTAGCTTGACTCGTTATGTTATCACCAAAAAATTCAAAAGGTGAAATTTCGTTGGCCTAAGATAGGGCGAAGAACGACTCAGGGCTCAAATAGAGCGTGTTTTTCTATTGGTTAATTTAAATATAATTGTAAAGCATCATACTACGAACGGCAATATAATATATCAATATAATGTACATTTAGGAGTTGTTTGGTGTGAGATATAAGGTATAATAATTACGAAATAAAATAAAAAATTAATTTATTTTACATTGAGTTGAAAGTATTCGGTAGTTTCAGAATTATATATATGATGAGATTAGGGGTGCGCATTCTGTTTGTTTGATTTGCTTGTTTAATAGCGGTTCGTCTTTTCAATTTTCGGATTGACGAAAATGACAGCCGTAATCAATCCAAAATAAATTCGATTTCTATAAATTTGGTTCAGTTATTTAAAATTTTTATTTCAATTTTGAAGATTAAAATAGTGAGTCTTTTTTTTGTCATGACTGAGCATTTAAAATTTATGATTTCTTTTTAGAAAAAAATATTTTTTCTCAAACCTATTTTTCATTTCCAAATATAAATAACTCAACACGGATGAAATGAAATGAAATAACGGAAAAACATTATTTATACTGAATATATAAATTAAAAAAATATATATAAATATAAAATTTATATATATAATAAAATATATATATTATTGTTATCGTTGATTTTAAAGTAATATAATATGTGTCTTATTTTTAGTTACACAATTTATTCATAACTAATCTGAGAATAATTATATTATTTATTTTACTATTATTATTATTATTGTATTAATCTGCAACCTTAGTCAATTTAAGTTTTTAATTCATTTATTTTCTAGTCTGATTTTGCAAATTTGTAACAATTTTAGCCTAATTTTATCCTATTTATTACAATCCTAGCCCAAATTGTGTACAATTGAACTCAATTTCAAATTTCATTCAATTTTTTGAATCAAATTCTTAATCTTTAGATCTTAGCCGTCGATCAACATTTATTTATTATTATTATATTTATTTTTAATATTAATTTTATATAGTTACTATATTTATTAGATATCAACCTAATTCAATTCAATTTTCTTAATTTATTTAAATTCTAGCCATTTATACTCACTTTGTATCAATTGAGTTTAATTTGACTCAATCGAAATCCTCAACTCAATTTGTTTAACCCAATATCTAATCCCAATTTGACTCATCTCCTCAATTCTAATCTCAACCGTTCATCATATTTGATCAACGATCAATATTAAATTAATTTTCACTAATATTTTTCTTGAAATTGGGCAGCTTCAAACTATTTTTCTTGAACAGAGGGTCTATTGGAAACAACCTGTCTACCTTAGCAGCATGGTCTGCAGACACTGTACCCTCCACGGACCCTAATTTGTGGGAATAAATCGGGTTAGTTGTGTGGACATCCAATTTTGACCTCCCGATACTCCTCTTAGACTGCTATTTAGCAAAATTATTAATTTTAAATGTTTTATTTTTATTACCTACTACTACTACTACTACTACTACTACTACTACTACTACTACTACTACTACCTAAGTCAATTGAATTTGCCCAACTTATGTAATGTCTAGCCTAATTCTTATTCAATTAATATCAATTTTAGTCAGAATTGATATTTATTCGAGCTGAATAAACCTTAACTTGACTCAATTTTAAAAATACTTGTAAAGCTCACACGAGCTGATCAAGCAGCTGAATATGATATCAAAGATATATTTGAGCTGATCATCAATCTTAGCTTGACTCGTTATTGAGATCGATAAATTAATGGTCATCAGTGACAGATAAGTAATTCAAGATTAACTAACATCTCTACCCAAATGCATGTAAAATAGGTGTCATCGACATGCCTGCTTCTTCACCTGCTTCAGCTACTCCGTGATTTTATTATATTACCCCCTAATTAATTATTATAAATTATTTACATATAAAAAAATTAATAATATTTAATAAAAAATAAAATAGACATTTATAACATGTCTGCTTCAGCTACTTTTGACACCTAATTTTGACCTTCCGATGCTCTCTAAGGCTTCTATTTTATCAAAATTATTTAATTTCAAATATTAATATTTTTACACATTATTCTTGTATAATATAATTAACAACGTATCGCACCCATGATTTAAAAATATATAAATTATTTTTTATTACTTTTTTTATTATTTTTTATAATTTATTAATTCAAATATAATATTTTATTTATTTATTTTACATAATTTTATTAATATTTATCATATGCACACTCACAATTTACAAATACATTCTTTAGTTTTCATTATTATTATTATTATTATTATTTATTTTTATCATAGCAATCCCTTTTTTTATTATTTGTTTTTTTAATTTTCTCAACTTATTTATTTTTAACTTAATTTTGCCAATTTATGATAATTTTAGCTTAGATTTTGCCTACTTGAATTCAATTTTAACTCTTCAATTCAATTATGGCCCAATTTTAAATATCTTATAACTTTAAATCTCAACCATAGATCAATGACTGAGATTGATTCTCCATCTCTTTCCTTTTTAAAATATCAAAAACCAAACCCTAACCATTTTTTACCAACAACAGCCACACTTCAATTGAATAACATGAATAGTCTTTTTTTTCCTGTCTTGTTTTTTTCTGTCTTGTTTTTTCTTCTCTTTTCAATCTCTCTTTCTCCAGAGGCGGCTTTCCCACTTCCATTAATGTTCCAGGTATCGTATGATCTATTTATAGAATTGATAATTCAATCTTTACCACTTTAAATGTGTTTCTGTTTGTTTCTTTTAAGCTTAGCAATAATGGGTATTGATAATTATTTTCCAATTTAGAAGAAGAGGTATAGTAGGTGTAATCACTTCACTAATTAAATAGTTATTTATTGTTGAACATTGAATCTTTAGAGCTTTAAATGTTTTTTTTTGTTTGGGTTGATTTTGAGTTTACGAATAATGGGTATTGATTATTTTCCAATTAAGAAGAAAAACAAGTATAAGAGGATACTTATTTATGTTGAAAATTGAATCTTTAGTGCTTTAAATGTGTTTTTCTTTATTAATTTTGAGCTTAGCAATAATGGGTATTGGTTATTTTTTCCCATTAAGAAGAAGAACATGTATAACGGGATACTTATTTATGTTGAAAATTGAATCTTTAGTGCTTTAAATGTGTTTTTATTTGTTAGTTTTGAGCTTAGAAATAATGGGTATTGATTATTTTTTCCACTAGGGGTAATTATTTATGTTAAAGATTGAATCTTGTTTAATTAAATGCTTTTGTTTTCTTTATTATTTATAGGTGTTGCACTTTGCGACTTCAGCTCGACATTTGTTTGCAGATATCAAAGTTTCTTTCGCTGAAGAAATGCACTTGAAAAGACTGTATGTTTAAGCTCACTTGAAGTTTTTGATGGAACGTGTGATCACTTGATAAGTGAATTAGCGACTTTAAAATGTGCAAGTGTAGGAACTTGGAAGGTGATCTTGTGTTTTGAATTTACTAAAGTGTGGTCACTTGAGGAGTGAATTAGTGACTTGAGAATGTGTAAGTGTAGGTACTTGAAAGATGAATTAGTAACTTAAAAATTATTTACGCGTAGTTACTTGAATTATGAATTAGTGACTTGTTTTTGAATTTAGGTACTTGAAAATTATGTTTAAGTGTGTGTGTGTTTTGATGGAATGTAGCATAGATATATAGTTACTTGAAAATGATTAAGTATAGTGACTTGAAATGTGAATTAGTTAATTGAAAATGTTATAAGTGTAGTGACTTGCAATGTAAATTAGTTATTTGAAAATGGTTAAGTGTAGTGACTTGAAGTGTATAATAGTAACTTGAAAATGGTTAAGTGTAGTCATTTGAAATTGTGAACTTGTGACTTGACAATGATTAAGTGTAGTTACTTGAAATGTATACTTGTGACTTTAAAATGGTAAAGTGTAGTGACTTGAAAAATATACTAGTTACTTTAAAATGGTTAAGTGTAGTCATTTGAAATTGTGAACTTGTGACTTGAAAATGATTAAGTGTAGTCATTTGAAATTGTGAACTTGTGACTTGAAAATGATTTAAGTGTAGTTACTTGAAATGTATACTTGTGACTTTAAAATGATTAAGTGTAGTGACTTGAAATGTGTACTTGTGATTAGAAAATGGTTAAGTGTAGTTACTTGAAATGTGAATTAAGTTACTTAAAATTATAAACTTGTGACTTGAAAATAATTAAATGTAGTGTCTTGAAATGTATACTAGTGACTTTAAAATGATTAAGTGTTGTGACTTGAAATATGTACTAGTGACTTGCAAATAGTTAAGTGTAGTTACTTGAAAATGGTTAAGCATAGTGACTTGAAATGTGTACTAGTGACTTGAAAATGGTTAAGTGTAGTTACTTGAAATGTGAATGTTACTTGAAAGTAGTTAAGTATAGTGACTTGAAGTGAATGATTAAGTGCAGTGACTTGAAAATGATTAATTATAGTTATTTGAAATGTGAAGTAGTTACTTGAAAATGGTTAAGTATAATTATTTGAAATGTGAAGTAGTTAGTTGAAAAAGGTCAAGTATAGTGACTTGAAATGTGAATTAATTATTTAAAAATGGTCAAGTGTAGTGACTTGAAATGTGTACTAGTGACTTGAAAATAGTTAAGTGTAGTAACTTGAAATGTGAATTAGTTACTTGAAAATGGTCAAGTGTAGTGAATTGAAAATGGTTAAATGTAGTTACTTAAAAATGGTTAAGGATAGTGACTTAAAATGTCAATTAGCTATTTGAAAATGATTTGAGTGTAGAGATTTGAAATGTGTACTAGTGACTTAAAATGTGAATAAGTGATTTGAAAATTATTAAGTGTAGTGACTTGAAAATGATTAAGTGTAGTTACTTGAAATTGCTGTAGACACGTAAAATTTATTGGATCAAATTCATATAAAATTTGAATTTGATTCATATTTTATTGGGTCTAAAATTATTTTGGGCTTAAGAAAAATAATGATAAGCCTATTTTATTCCTCATCAAGGTCCATCTCACTTTGAAGCACAAACTCATTAAGTGATGTGGCATCCTAGTCAAATCTAAGACCAATGAGACGCCGCCACATGTACAAATGATGTGGAAGTCTCATTTAAATTCAACAACCAATTAAAAGACGCCAAGTGTCAAAGTGACATGTTTCGGCCAATCACAAACAACTAGGCCTACCCCCTATAACTATAAATAAGGGGTAACATAACATTCTAAAGAAAAAAAAAAGAAAAAGGAGGACATTCTGCAAGAATTGGAGGAAGCCTCTGCATTGACTATAAAACTCTTCAACGAATTGACTAACAGAGTTCTGCCCGGAAATCAACTCGACAAGACGAAGACGAAGTGCTGTCAGACAATTCCTGAAGATCCAAACACATTTCTAGGAGGCTCAAATCATCCTACATTCGAGAATCACGCTGCAAAGGCCCTCAAATCACGAAAAAACTTAGGAGAGAAGAATCGAGAGAACAACGGAATTATATTTGCAAAATTTATTTATATAAAATTATTCTTTTATTTTATTTTATTTTATTTTATTTTTTCTTGCAGTTAATTTTCAGCGTTAACGAAAATTTATTGCGAACAAATTGGCACGCCCAGTGGGACCATTTCTGTTCTTCATCTCTTCCTCTTACAAGTCAAAGGAAATCACATATTCAACTACTATAATGGACTTCAGAAAAATCAATGAAGTTTTGTGCAAAAAGTCTACTACTGCCATGTCTACTTAGATCAAACTTGTTGGCCCCATCAATCGACGCAATCTCAATACTTGTGCTTTGGATGGATCCCAATACTTCACCATTTTGGAGATGACAGAAAGGAGAAAATCTCAAATTTCGGCAGTAACTACAACCCTTGGGGGAAACTTTGCATCTATTTTATCAGATGAACCATCTGATGTGAAAACTTAATGAATTCTCCAACTTCAACGAAAGTCAACACCTTCATGGTTGATGCAATTGTCTTGGACGAGAAGTTTGCAATGATGGAGCAAACCATTGAAGCCTTGAAGAAGTCCGTTGATGAGAAAGATCATCAAATCATTCGACTTATGATCAAGTTAGATCTCTACAATCCTGGAGAGTCAAATTATAATCTAACACCGTGAGAAAAAGTTGATGGTGAATCCCTCATCAAGACAGGTGACAATTACTGCGATGATCGATCTGCTTCAGTGGCTACTCTAACAGTTCAACAGCTGCAAGATATGATTGCAAACACTATCAAGGCACAATATGGCAGTCCATCACAAAGTTTCATAGGATAATCAAAGCTATATTCTAAGCGAATCGAGGGCTTACCAATGCCAATTGGATATCAACCGCCAAAGTTTCAATAATTTGATGGAAAGAGAAATCCAAGGCAACATATTGCTCATTACGTTGAGACTTGTAGAAGTGCTGGTACACATGACGATCTTCTTGTCAAGAAATTTGTTCGCTCCTTAAAAGGCAACGCTTTTGATTGGTACACAGACTTGGAGTCTGGATCAATTGATTGTTGGGAGTAACTAGAAAGTCAGTTCCAAAATTGTTTCTATAGTACTCGTCGTATGGTCAGCATGATGAAGTTGACAAATACAAAACAAAGTAAAGATGAGCCTATACTGGATTACATAAATCGTTGGCGAACATTGAGCTTTAATTGCAAGGATCAACTTTCTGAAACTTCCGCGGTTGAAGTTTGCATTCAAGGGATGCGTTGGGGCCTTGTGCATATCCTCCAAGGAATTAAGCCTCAAATTTTTAAAGAATTTGCTACGCGCGCTCATGATATGGAGCTAAGTATTGCAAGTCATAGAATGGCGTCACCTATTTTTGATCCTAGGAAGGAAGTCACGAAATTTAAAGACTCATCTGAAAACCAAATTAGAGAATCTATGATGAAAACTGTGAGTTTTACGAAGTCCCCTACAATACAAAATTTAAAAGAGGAAGATCCAAAGCAACAAATGCGAAAGGTGAAAAATCAACCAACCTTGAAAGAGTTACAAGCGAGGGTATATCCTTTTCCCGACTCTGATGTTCCTGAAATTCTTGACGAGTTGTTAGCCAAAGAAGTCATTGAACTTCCTAAGTCAAAGTGACCCGAAGAATCAAACAAAGTCGATGATCCTAAATACTGTAAATTTCACTGCATTGTTGGTCATCACACCACAAAATACTTCATCCTGAAGGAAAAGATCATGACATTAATGCAAGAAGGAAAGATCATCATTGATGAAGGAGATACAATTAACGCAAATCATGTTAGCACCAAACTGCACCATATGAAAGGTTCAATTTCAAAAGCTGTACAAGCCATGCGCTCTGTGGAATCACCAAAAGTTGTAGAAATCATCATGCTATAATTTGGGAGCTTTGACCCATTTAGGGTTCCATCCTTAAAGAAAACAATGGGAAAATCCATGCAAAATAACTTCTCCAATAGCAAGAAGGGTGATACTTGGACATCGATCACTTGCAAAAGAAGAAAATGTCAAAGGACTTCTAAACTCCAACTTCCAAAATTCGACACAAGATCAAGTCTTCTTCAACCAATGGAAGTAATAAATACCAAATTAAAGTGCAACAATACTCCATTACAAAGGGTTGGAAGGAAAGTTACATTACAAGAATTCCTCCCCAAAATGCTCCTCGATGCACGACCCTAAACTGCAAGTCAAGACGCTCCTCGATGCACGAGCCTAAACTACAAGTCAAAATACTCCATAAGGAATGAGCTTAAACTGCATGTCACTCCTAGCCCGCATGAGTCTAAACTGTGAACGGCTCTAAAAAAAAGAAAGAAAAAGTATGAAGCTTGAATGTATATTTGGAGTCCTTTGAATATGCCGTCTTAAAGCAAAAGAATTCTTCATTATCTCCCAAGCAATAAAGTCTTCTCGACAAGAAAAAGACTTGTAGTACTTTGAATATTGATCTATTCTGGCCTTCAATATATTGCAGAAGTGATGCGGCCCAAAACTTGAAGTAGATGATGAAATTCATGAAGTATCCAAAATCGGAGGAGAAATAAAATATCACAAGATTTAGGCTGCAAATTTGGAAAGGTACCTGAGAAAATATAAAGGTTATATGCTGATGTATTTCATGCTTAATGTAGATCTGTGAGTATACTTTCCAATGCAAAAAATGGAACCTGATTCTGATACTTCTATGTCAAGATATAAAATTTATCGTGACGCTGCGCAAAGCTGAAATAACCAGCGAACCAAGATTAGAAGGTTGTTTTTGGAGAAATATCTGGGATGATTCAGATGCAACCTAATTTTGGTTTCCCAAGAATGTAGCTCTGTGAGTCTACTTTCCAATGCAAAAAATAGAATCTGATTCTGATACTTCCACGTCAAGATATGGAATTTATCGTGACGCTGCGCAAAGCTGAAATAACCAGCGAACCAAGATTAGAAGGCTATTTTTGGAGCAATATCTTGGATGATTCAGATTCAATCTAATTATGGTTTCTGTGTGAGACGTAGATCTGCAAATCTACTTTTCAATTCAAAAAATAAAACCTAATTCTGATACTTTCATGTCAAGATATGGAATTTATCGTGATGCTGCGCAAAGCTGAAATAACTAGCGAACCAAGATTAGAAGGCTATTTTTGGAGCAATATCTGGATGATTCAGATGCAATATGATTGCAATTCCCATGTAAGACGTATCACTACGAGTCTAGTTTCTAACGCAAAAAAAATGACTCCTGATTTCGATACTCCTACATCAAAATACGGAATTTATCGTGACGTTGCGCAAAACTGATAAAATAGGACATTGAATTCCATTTTTTATGAATCACACAACTCATATTTTTATTCTCCCATCGGAGAATAAATATTTCTGTGGACGTGTGCCTAGTACTTGCTCACCAAAGTCAGAAAAGGCTACTCCCTGTGTCAATATTATCAAGCTGGATGGAACCATGTACGTGCTCCTTGAAAAGAATGAGATGCTCTCACTTGAGGCCTCTTTATCGCTGAGCCCCACAATGAAATGCACCACATGCTTGCTTTGCAACGATGGACTACAGACACTCAGAACTTCATCATCACAAGGTCGCAAGAATGACACCAAGTACATGCTCACTGAAGCTAAAATGGAAAACTTTCAGCGTCGTCAAGGATAAAATCAGATGATTCCAAGTCACTTTTTTATTAAGCAGTAAAGAAGTAGTGCACTAAATGGTTCAACATCAATCATGTCAACTTTTTTGGTCTGACATCAAGACCATTTGCATAAACTTGCACAAAAAAATAAAGATGTAACACATATACAATGTGGACCGGATAAAGCTTCTAGGTTTTATGCGGATTGATGTCAACTACGTGAAACTTCAATCTGGCAATAGATGTCGGTACCAAAGGCATGATGCTTCTATTTGGCATGATCAACATTGGGAGAAACACATCAGTTTAGTTCAACATGGCTGATGAAATTTGGTTTTCAACCATTGATCTTCGATCCCAAGATGCAAGGAGTTTTCTATGCCAAGATTTATGGAAATAGGCATAAATTTTCTTGCCAAGAATAGAAAAGAGTTTCTCCGAGTGTCCGTTTTCAAGCCGTGACAGGGAATACTGCTCGCCAAATTTGCAAGAAAATGGGTGAAGCACCTAGTTGTTACTCATTAAAAAACTGTGACTCGAAAAATGAGGACCACTACAAATAAATCGTTCGTTTCTTTGACGAAGACTTTCATGACATGAAAGTTCATGGAGGAAACTTTAGTTAGACCACTCGCAAGCATTAGTCTAACTAGGATGCACGGATGAGAAACAAATACCTTTGAGGTCACGAGAATGAAAACACATTCATGAGTACTTCAAGTCTTGCCGCCAAGTTTTGGCAAGCCTACACGTCGACCAACCTTAAAGTAGGGGGCATCTGTGGACACGTAAAATTTATTGGATCAAATTCATATAAAATTTAAATCTGATTCATATTTTATTAGGTCTAAAATTATTTTGGGCTTAAGAAAAATAATGATAAGCCTATTTTATTCCTTATCAAGGTCCATCTCACTTTGAAGCACAAACTCATTAAGTGATGTGGCATCCTAGTCAAATCTAAGATCAATGAGACGCCTCCACATGTACAAATGATGTGGAAGTCTCATTTAAATTCAACAACCAATTAAAAGACGCCAAGTGTCAAAGTGACATATTTCGGCCAATCACAAACAACTAGGCCTACCCCCTATAACTATAAATAGGGGGTAACATAACATTCTAAAGAAAAAAAAGAAGGACAATCTGCAAGCATTGGAGGAAGACTCTGCATTGACTACACAACTCTTCAACGATTTGACTAACGAAGTTCTGTCCGGATATCAACTCGATAAGACGAAAATAAAGTGTTGTCAGACAATTTCTGGAGATCCAAACACATTTCTAGGAGGTTCAAATCATCCTACATTCGAGAATCACGCTGCAAAGGCCCTCGAATCACAGAAAAACTTAGGAGAGAAGAATTAAGAGAACAATGGAATTGTACCTGCAAAATTCATTTATATAAAATTATTTTTTTTGTTTATTTTATTTTTGCCTGCAGTTAATTTTCAGCGTTAACGAAAATTTGTTGCTAACAATTGCAAACTTGTGATTTCAAATGGTTAAGTATAGTCACTTTAAATGTGTACTAATAACTTGAAAATAATAAAGTATAGTTACAAAATAAATATGTTTGGTTATATGAAAAGATCTCTGCTTTGAGAATTTTCCATTGAGTAACTCTTTTTGTATAATTCATTCAGTGTACCTGACAATGTATAATTTATTGCAGTGTATCTTGTATAATCCATTTGACCGGGTTCGGAGTTTTACTACATAAGAAAAAAGATTTCTTCACATTAAGTGTTAAATACATGGCACCATTTGAACCTTTCCTCTTGTTCTCTTACTCTTCTAATTTCATTCTCTGTTATCTTAATAGGACAAGTCATAACAATAGTCGCACTAATTTGAAAAATTAACGTTGAGTTTATGATGCTTTATATGCTAATATATATATGTTTATATTTTTTGATTGTTATGATTTCATTTGATACTATAATGTCATATAATTTATGCTAATAATGTATTTTTAGCACTTTTTATGGCCTGAATTAACATATTCTTATGCAGAATGAGTTTGAAAGAAAGAAACAAGAAATATTAACTGCTCAAAGTGCATCAACTGTGGAAGGAGGATGAGAAAGGAATTGGACTTGTTGATAAAGCATGTATACAAGAAATCATCTTCAAATAATAAACGCCTATCTCAAGAAGACAACCAAGCTTATGAGAATGAAAGTGATTTTGACCCTGATAATTGATAGTTTTATTGAGGATTCAAGTTTGAAATATTTTGTTTTGGACCATTTAAGAATCATACATTATTGATATGGATGTTACGACTTATGTTTTTTTTGTTAGTTGTAATGATTTACATTAGACTTGTATTGAATGATGTTTTTTTGAGAATTATTGAAGGTTTTGAATAGATTTTTGACTAATTGTGAAATATTTCTAGTAATTTACATGTGAATTATTACTTGAGAATTTCCATGGGGATGTACATGATAAATATTCATGAAATTTTTTTTGAGAAAATTTGTTCTTGCGGATTTACTTGGGGCATTTCATACGAATTTTCTTGTGAAATAGTTTCATAAATATCTGCAAGAAATTTTCTTTTGTTAATTAGAAATTTTCACCTCTAAATTTCCTTCGGATTTACTTGAGAATCTTCGTAGGGAATAATTTATGAATTTTTTCGTGAAAATTCACAGATAAAATCCTTTTTTATGAAATTTTACCAAAAAATTCATTCAAATTTTTGATAGTTAATTGCAAATAAATCCGCAAATAACATACCTGCGAATTTATTTTTGCAACTAAATTACCTAGAGATTTTATAAATCCACAGATAATAATTACCTGCGAATTTATTTTTGCAGCTAAATTACCTAGGGATTTTATAAATTCGCAAGTAATAATTATCTACGAAGGTATTTCCTTTGGATTTTAATTGGTAAGAAAATCCGCAGGAAATCAAATTACTTGGGGATTTTACCACATTATCCCTATGAAAATCCCCAGGTAATAAGCATTTTTCTTGTAGTGACCTCCATTAATGGAAAAGGTATATTATTCAGAGGTAATGAATTCCATTATGAGTTTGAGGAATTGAAATGGGAAGCTCAAACCATAGAGAATCTCTTTCACAAACTCCCATTCAACTGTGTTGTATGATTTCTTGATATCTATTTTCATAAGATAATTATTTGTGGTGACTTTCCTGATATACAACCTCACCAAGTCCTGACAGATAAGAATATTCTGAACTATTGTTCTGCTACAAATGCACTTTGTGTGTCCAATATGATAAGTTGGGAGAACTTTCTTCAATCTATTACACATAACTTTTGATATCACCTTACATAAGGTGTTAGAACATGAGTTTGACCTAGACTCAACTACCGTTTCTTCATGATTGATTTCTACCAAAAAAATTATGACTATAAACAATTATGCATGCATCGCTGCGTGTGCATCTACTCATGAGTTAAAAAAATTATTTTGTGCATTCATAGGCCTACAAAAATTATTCACTCTTTTTAAGTTTGAACACCCTTGATGAAATTTTTGGCTCCATCACTGTCCATGTCAGATCAATAGAATCTTACATTTCAATAATAACTCCTTTTAAGTTTGAACACTTTTGATAAAAATTTTGGCTCCGCCATGTCCATGCCAGATAAGTATAATCTTAAATTTCAATAATAAACTCTTTTAAGGGTTGATCATCAACTAGGCTTCTTACTTTACAAAATAGAAAGGTAGGTACAAAAAGATAATATAGTTTAAGTATTTATAAGATCTAAAAAAAGATTGACCACAGTAGGTCTGTTGTATGCATATGTATATATAAAAAAATCTGCTAAGAAATATCTTTTCAATGGATCTTATTGCCTATTTCAAGTAGATGGGTAAAATCAAGAAAATATTACTTAAAACCATACCTTAAGTTTTCACTATTACTTAAAATTTCACCCCACTAAACTATAACAAAAATCCCTTTTGACTCATTAAAGTTGCTTAAATTTAGATACATTACTACCTCCTATTTTATACCGCTCATTGCCCTCTAGATCTCGTCCAAAATTACTCTAACAATTTCGACAATTCTGACAACTCACCTATTTTAAATTACATTATGTTCTTCTCCACTGTATCAACATTCAAGTTTCAACTTCCACTTACAACCTCCATTAACTTTGTTCTTCAATTTTTTTTAGAGGTTAGTTTTTTTTTTTTTTTAAGTTTAGTAGTTCAGAGATTGAAGACAATCTATTTTTGATTCTCTGTTCTTTCACCTATTTAAAATTATTAATGGAGTCATGACCCTCGCTTAGTATTTGTCTTACTTAATTAGATGTTACAACTCCAACTGAAGTTGGTGTTGAATTTATTCCTAGACATTTTGATTATGAAGACATTAGTTTTCATGAAAATAGATCGAAACATCAAAATGATCCAGCTATGATGAAGAAGTTACGGGAGGCTGCTGGAAGTACCAGCAAAAAGCCCATTATTGCAGTTGCAAAGAGAAAAAGTTTTTAAAGAGACCCTTTACAAAAGCTATGATTTATATGTATGTCACATATATATTTCGTACATATACATACAATTTATGTATCTGGCTATAAAATCAAACATATGGGAATATAACTAATGTTTTTGATACATAGGTCTAACCTAACTAAGTTTCAATTTCATTTGCAGATACATAGTTTGTCATATACCTTTATGATTTTTGCACTCCTGACACATTCAAAATAATCATGTTATTCTTGGTTAAGTATCATATGAATAAATTAGTCTTAATTGTTCTTTATTCTTATATTCTTTTCAATATAACTTTATGCAGGTGTTGAACGATGTTATCAAAGTCATTCCACCTTATCCTCTTAGGTTTGACAGTTCATATAACTGTAAAATTTAGGATGATTTTGAGAGTTATGTAGGTTTAGAAGTAATGATTTGTTTAAATAGACATATTTTGGGACATATCTAAATGTGCTCAAATTATGTTTTCAAGAGCAAATAAGTAAATGCCTGTTGATGCTCGAGTTAGCATAGGATAATCCTAATGAACTGTATGTATATGTCAAGGGCACCGTGCTTATCACACTATATGAATTTTCTCTCATCACCAACTTGAAATGCACCAGCAATACTAAAGTTTCTGAGTATCCCAAATCAGAGCCCTTTGTGTTGATGGGCAAATATTTTCCAAAGGCGACAACTAGAATTTTTTAAAAAATCTTGGTTCAGTATTTTCAAATGAGAAATTTCGACACTAACCAGGATGCACTACAGATGGCTATATTGTATTTTATATGTATTTTTTCTAAGAATTAGGTGATGCCTCTGTTAGCTTAGCAGAATTTAAGATGATCGAGGATAACCGATATGAATATTTTTCATAGAGAAAGGTTTCCTTTATCAAGATGATGAATTCATTGAAATGAGATTTCTTTATTAAAAATTAGCTTTATCATTTAAGAGGCATGCCATATGTTCTGAACGTGTGAATGTATGAATATTGTTCTGAAGTTGACAAAGAGATTACGGTTCGTACAAATAACCTTATATTAAAGATATTAAATCGGTCAGTGGTTGGAACAAACTAAGTATGAGAAGTTTATGACGGGAATGTTCATAAAGGTAAATTTCAAGCTCAATTTTTACAAAATTTGCTTTGCATAAAAGTTTCTTTTATGTGTTTCTGATTATCTAAACATGTATGTTAGATCATATAACTCACTGATACATTATTATTTATATATCTCTTAATTAATTACACATGTTACATAGCAATAAATACATCATATGATACATTTGTTTATTTGAATTAAGATAAATTTTACTTGATATATCATAATATGTGTCTGATACATCACTTATCAAATTTTACTATCTGATACATCATTTATTAGAATGTAATGTATCTGGTGCTTAGAGCAACAAGCACTGTTCATTATCTAATCTATTATTATTATTGTTGTTGTTGTTGTTGTCATATTGTAATCATTTTTAACTTCTTCTATTTTATGTTTACATCTTATTTACAGTTTGTGTACACCAACCAACGTCCTACAATTGATGAATTGAATAGTCTCTATTTGTCAAATCCTTTGAGTATTGCTACGTATGATCCAATAAATTTATCTTTATCGACCACATCAGGTGATCCTAAAAAACATTAATTCTAAGATTACACTGCTAACCTCTACCTTAGAATCATATATTTTGATGATTTTAGTACCACACCATCAGTCGATCCACTGAATAAGTCAAAGCATATTTCTGATACATCATTGGACCATCCTCCAAAAAGAAGACATACATTTAATGTGCCAAACAAAACAATCACTGTGAAAGAAAAGAAGAAAGCTCTATCATCAACACAAAAAGTAAATGTATCTCAAGCACTTCAAACACTTGCTTGTTAGTCATACGAGGCTGTAAAGATAATTGATGGGTCTTCCAGCATGCATCAAGATCAATTTTTTCTAAGAGTGGATATAAATGCTATAAAGTCCTATATCGAGTCCTATGTAAGTATTGTAAGGTGATTTATATTTGAAATTTGTCTGATTTGACTTCTGGACTAATATCATTTTTTGTTTATGTTTCTAGGTTGACAAAAAATTTGATCACATTAAGACATTACTAAATAAACAAAATAAAAAAATGATGAAAACTTTGAAAGAGAAGCACAATGCTAATCAAAAGGTAACTTTTTTTTTGTAATGATGTTCGCTTCAGTTGTCAATTATTGTTGTTGCAATGTTTTTTTTATCAGGTTGATGATATCATCGATAATCCAAATAAAGATGACACCAAGAATGAAAAAGATGGAACTGAATTGGGTAGTAAAAAAAGATCAAAGGATCTAGCTCATAAGGTAATTAAATTGAACATTTATTGATATAAATTGGATAGTAACATTGTCATTTAATGTGCTTTATTTATTAGACTAACGATGAAAATAACAATCCTATTAGAGATTGATTACTGGATAGAACATTCAATGTTGAGAACTCTCAGAAATCTGATTAGTCTAACCCAATTGTTGAAAAAGATAGTATCAGCATTCAACCCACAACAACAAAAATTACTGAAGTACAAAATGAATAGAAGGTAGACATATATGTTTGATTTTCAATTATACTTTCATAAACATAATTGTGTCTACAATGTATCAGATACATAAGTAATTATGAAATTTTTATAATATACCTCTCAATGTTTTCTTTTCATGAGAATTACACCAAAATATTATCAAACTCAGTCCAGCAAGCTAACGACAACCTAATATTTGGGCTATCGACTTCAATTCTTACACTGCCACTCAAGGTTATTAGTCCCCAAGAAATGATAAATAGTTAGTGTTACATTTGTGACAACTAGTTTCCTTTAAATTTTCTAGATGACAAGTTGATTGTACATGATGACATGAAAACACCTTCTCCAAGGATCAGGAAGCTAACTAAGATATTCATGTCACCATATTTGACTGAATTTGATTTCAGTTCTAAAGGCAAGGAGAGTGCCACTGTAGATTTTTCTCAGAAGCATCACTTTGATGATTTCAGTATTTCTGAAGATGGTCCGACCAGATCAGTCACGATATACTCTGAATGAATTGTGAAAGTTTTGTTAAATTATAATTTTAATAAGTAAGATCTATCATTTATTTTATTAAAATTTTTAGGTAATAAACTTATGCTTTATCAAAACTTATCATAATTACCGTTACAAAAAATTAAAGGACGGTCACTACAAATCTAAATCGTCTGGACTTGGGTTCAATCAATTGAATTTTTTAGTTGCATATCCTAATACAAATAACTAGTTTTACATCATGTCTCAACTCAACACCTTCTGAAACGATGAGGTATTACTATAAGAAAATTTATATAAATTGCATATTCTATTATCAATCTCTAAGTAAATTCATTCTGATACATATGAATGTTTGATGTATCAGATATTTTACTAATGATAATTTCTATTAAATACTATTTACATTTTGGTTGGGTTAAGTATAAGATTTGAAATACCGATGTAAATGCTTTGCATTAATAGAATCCATCTAGACACATAGAAATATATGTCTCAATCATACTCTATTTTTTGGCAAGTTGATACTTTGTGCAACATCAATTTGTGAAAACTATGTCTTGATTTATAGTGATACTTTGTGCTGCATGATGATGTTATATTACCTGAATAAGAAATTAAAGCAACAAATTGATCAATAATACAGATACAACATCATGAATTACTTGTTCAAAACGTATATAGAATTGACATACCATAGGTATTATTCGAATGTTATGGATGAGCATGTTTCTATATAGGAGGACTATGCATGATCGTGTATTGTTGTTCGTAATGAGGTGTTAGTGATCAACATTAATCAAAGGGTTTAGCATCCCGATAATTTTGTCTTGACGTTTGGTACTGTAAGACCCCGCAAAATTCTGAGCTTAATTCAGTCCATTTATGCTTGTTAGGAGGGGGTCCCATACTTGAAGGTTCTAGCTAAGTTTTCAGACTTAGTTTATTTTAGCCTTCAAACATTCGCAGTCTCATTTCGTGACTTTAATTTCCTTTAATGGTCCGTATTTTTGTTAATTCATGACCAGGGAGGTCCATAGGTGGTCCAGACAAGTTTTGGATTATTCGGAACACGTTTAGACCAAGTTTGGAAGCCCAAAATAGTGGACCAACGCAATTTTAGCGCGCCGCATCACCAATCACGTTGGTTGATATTGTTGTAGGTTTCCAGAGTCAAAGAATTGAGACTCGATGCGATGATGGCACAACATGTCAACTATCGCATTGTAGCCATCGATGCGTCGCGTCGATGGTAACGTTGATGCCCAGATTCAGTCATTAAATGTCCTCATTTTCAAGGGGAAAAAGGGTTAATTTTCCATCCTTATATAAACCCAATAACACGTGATTCAGACATATTTCACCCAAAATATAGTGTTTCTCTCAAGAACAAGTTAGGGTTTTAAACTAGGGATTCAAATTCAAGAATCTCTCTGTCAATCTTTGTAAAATCAGGAACTAAGGTATGTCAAGTGTTCATTCATGGATTTATTTCGTCCATGAAGCCCAAGAATCATGTTTTAAACTATGAATTATGATATTCATGTTATGGATTGATTATGTTCATGTGGTTGTTGTTGTATGATTCCTAAGTTGAAATCTTTATTTGTTTTTATAAAACTATGTTAGCATGCAAGCTGAAAACGATGAACTTAGTTGGTTATGATGTGTTAATTGATGATTATGCCTATGCCATAAGAGGTGTATGTAAGGTATTTGATAAAATACCTAAGAGAATAGAAATTGGGCATTACGGCTCGATTGTGACCCAAGTGATAAATGCATGTTTTACCCTTATGACCAAGAATGACTTCCATGATATTGTATGCATTATGAATGTTTGATAGGATGTTCATGAGATTAGGTTGATGAAAATATGACATGTTTATATACAATTTCATCCATGTACAACATTATGATAACCATGTACTTCATAAAATCCCCAACTTATTGTATTATGAATTGTTGATATTGGTCATGTGTTCAAGAAGTGTCATGTCTTGTCAGTTTCATGCTATCGAGTCCTGGGGATACTTATACCCGATAATTTAGCTGTGTGCCTAGAGACAATGTCAGTTTTCATGATACTCTCATTCAAGCCATGATCATTAGAATTCAGTCAGTTACATGACTCAGAAAAACTTAGTAATCTCAGTACTCTCGGTAACCTCAGTAATCTAAGTAATCTCAGTCAATTATTAGATCTCAGTAGTATTCCGTCAGTCAATGAAATTTAGTTAACTCTGTTCAAATCAAATAAACAATACTATCAGTAACAATTCATTTCAATTTAAATCAGTTCAGTGTCTCTTCAGTTGGGAGTAGGATTCAGCACTGAGTGAACCCAATGATGGGGACTCACCTGTTAGCCAGTAGAGGGTGTGATCCTTATAAGCAATCCTTGCGTTCAAGAACTACGTAGCCAGCGTAGGTTGAGATGTACCCTACTAGTTTATAGATTATACACCTCATTTAAGTTTTCCTACTAGGAAGGGTTGACGGAAGAGCTCCCTGTCAGAAAGGGTTTACTCACAGCTTGTCTTTACCCGTGGCACGATATTGATACCCTTCCAGCTGGGGTTATAGATTGGACCCACCAATTCATATTTGGGGTATGTTAGTTAGATGATTACCTTCTACAACTTTAGTTTCAGATTCGGTCTCAGTAATAGAAGTCAGTTCAGTTCTACAGATTTCAGGACTGTCAGATACAGTCACTCAGCTTAGTACGGAACACAGCTAGTTCCATTAGAACCAGGACTGTCAGACACAGTCACTCAATTAATAGTATATTAATTATAAGAAATTCATATTTTTAGTATTCAGTTTCAGGACTATCAGATACAGTCAATCAGACCAGTTCTTCATAATCAGAACTGTCAGAACCAGTCATTCCTTTATTTGTAATATGAAATTAGTTCCTCAGTACTCTATAGGATAAGTTATTCAGTGTCCCAGTATTAGCACTCAGATATTAGTAAATCCATGTTATCAAAATTCATGAATCAGTGTCATCGTGATCTCAGTTACAGTTACATATTCATACATGTATTGTCACGTTCATGTTATTCTGTCAATTAATAATGTTCATGCATATGAACCCCATACATTCATCATACCTTACTTGTATACCAGTACATTCAATTGTACTGACGCATTTGTGCTATGGTGTTTTACACCATAGGTTTAGAAGCACATGCTCCAGAGCATCAGTAGCATTCCAGTTTCAGCAGTCAGAGTCAGCAGTGAGTCCTCATCATTCGAGGATATTATCATTTGATTATTTCATTCTTTCAGTACTTAGTTTATTTCAGTATAGGGAGTTAGTTGGGGGATTGTACCATCAACTCTTTATTTAGATAGTTTAGTTTTAGAGACTTTCAGACTACAACATGTTTTAGACAGTTTATTTTAGTTTTGGGTATTGTTATACCCCATTACAGACCTTGTTTTATATTCAGTATTAGTTCAGTTTTGAACCTTATGGCCTGACAGCTTATATTCCATATATTTATAGTATATTATTCAGTGCTCAGTTACAGATATCATTCATGGGCTAGCTTGTGGTCCTTTGGGGTCATGAGCACCGTGTAGCATTCTGGGTACTAGATTCGGGGCGTTACAGGTACATGAGTACATGTTTCATAACACAAACCGAACTAGGGCCTTGTTGTAATGGGCATCCCAAGTCCAACAAGAACTGGGGACCACCCCCAATACCCAACCCAACCTTCGAATAAATACCCTGAGTTGGATGAATTCCGAACATATTACAAGATAACGTATTTGTAGATATAATGACTTTACGATAACTCTACTTCCTAAACCAACCCAACCAAGTCAATTTATCCAATAACCAGTCAATCTAAGACAATAACCCAATGTGTTTATATATATTATTCAAAAAATAAAAATAATCATAAATCAAATATAGTCCACCGATGTCAGCCCCAATACCAATGCCAAGGATGACACCATTACCGATACCACCAGTACCAGTCCATAGTAGTCCTACAAAGCCTCTAACTGAAAGTAAAATAATATGCGGTTGGGACATGCCCCCGACCATAGCCAAAACCATAGTCTATAAAATGACCAAAGTATGTAAGGACATCCATGACATGAAATGCATCCTTCCAAAATATGAAAGCTCACCACTTCAATCCAACACAAGCTGATCCTAAATTCGATCACTGAGCAAGAGGAGTAGAATGGTCGGTTCCTGTATCGCGTAGGGATACAACACCCAAAGATGGGTTAGCCGGTGAACGCTAGCATGCACTTAGGATAAGGATAAAATAATGTTATCACAACCCGAGGCTACCCCATACTCACGACAATGGTGCTTACAGCCATAATTGACCACAACCTAATCCATGAGCTGGTACTTGTGGTGCGTACTAAACAAATAGTAATACATAACATGAATGAAAGGTAAGCTGATAAGATACTGTAAAACTGGATACTGAAATATGAATTAAAACATGTATGGGATATCTGATAACAATAATAACACTGAAATGACTGACTGACTGTCTAACTGATTGTCTGAAATCCTCTAATAATCATGAGGAGTTAATGGGATAGACCCCTAAATATCTCAGACTGACTGAACATAAGAAAGCACTGAAGTAACTGAAATAAAAAATAATATCCTCAATCGATGAGGACTCACCACTACTACTGCTGAGTAATGCTGAGCTGTCTAAGAGCGGTCGAAAAAATATGCATCCAAACCTATGTTATAAGACAATAAAGCACAAAGAAAAGTATGTGATCAGTACTTTAAATGTACTGGTATATGAGATGAGGACTGGCTGGAATACATAAGGTACTTGAGCATAAATACATGAACATGTAATATTTGAGAATGCAAGACCAAGCATAAATATGTTTCTAAGAAAATCTGTGATCTGAAAGACTGAAATCTGTATAACTAAATAACAAAAAATCTGTACACTTACTCAAGCAAATCTGAACTGAAATACACTGATTTCTCTACTAAAACTATGGTAAGTATCCTATAACCGACATACCCCAATCTGAGCTAATCGAAGTCCAACCTGTAATCCTAGTTAGAAGGGTGTTAGTACCGTGCCATGGGTACTAACACTGGCTATGTGGATCTACTAAACTGGTGTCTCGAAAGACTAAGGAGTCACCCTCTACAGGAACATTCTCTCTTGAGATATGAGTCAACCCTCAACTGGTAGGAAGATATCTCAAACCTATGTTGGCTATGTAGTTTTGAAACTCATGGACTGCTACTTAAGGTCACACCCTCTACTGACAGGTGATCCTACATCCCTGGGTTCACTCGGTGCTAAATCTTACTCCCAACTGAACTGACACTGGCACTGTACTGAACTAAACTCAACTAAATATTACTACATAACTGATAGTGCTCATCATGATCATAAATATCTTAGTAAATAAAAGACTCATGGTTTCACTGAATTATTACTTGAAAAACCTGAAATCATGTAAACACATAGGTATGGGGTGTCCATAACCCACCAGCACTGATTGACCATAAAGCATGATATCAACACTTAAAACCATAGGATGGGAATCATGGTTTAAAGACCCAAAGCATGAACATTCCACCAAATATGTGAAAAATCATAAATTTGAACATGGGAATGTCTTAAACATGAGGGAACAACATGATTACATGGCTAAATTCATTAATTTGAGGATTTATCCTTAAATCAATAGAATATGACATGTGATTTGAAACACTTAAAACATGATATGACTCATTCCACTTGAAAACACTTGTAACCGTAACTTGATATTAAATTAACAAGAGATTCATGGACTTATTTCATCTTGAACATGTATTAAATCATAAAGTAAATCAAAAGAGGATTTTTGGGCTACATGGGTTAAAGAGAACCATGGATGAACATTCCATATACTTGAAGTAAAAGCTTTGGGGAAATTTCTTTGAAGTTGTTATTGACCTTAAGAAACCCTAGCTACTTGGGGAAGATGAAAAAACCGCTTTCTCTTTATTCTATTAAGTAAATTGATGTTTAATAATGTAAAATAGGGATTTGAGGCCTTTTATACCACCCCTTGTGAAGCCAAAACGACATGGGTAGGCTTCTAGGGGAGTGGGGAAAGAAATAAAAGCCCCTAAAAAACGTGCAAAAAATTGTGTTCCCAGCCGGTATGAGTCCTCACAACTCGTATGTTAGGGTATGAATGGACTGCTGAGTCGTAAGCTTGGTAGATTTCAAAGAATATGTACTGGTCTAGATACGATTCATTCTTCCAACTCATAATATGCCTATATTATTTGGTAAAGTCACTCGTAAGATGCATGAACAACTTAGGGAACCAACACTGTAATTGATACAACTTCTCTCTATACGAGTCATACCTTTGTATACAACTAGATACCTCTTTCTTGTATCCTAGACAGAACCTCAAGGGGTCAATACTTATGTCCATACGGCTGGGTTCATACAACTCGTACCCCTCTTGACAACCCATGGGGTCAAGTTGTACGAGTAATAGAATGTTCAACATGCTATATAGACTTAGGTACGAGTCCAATATATGACTCGTGCACTGAGGTACCACTAAGGATCATAAGTCGTATACTACACAGAGACCAAAAAAGATACGGGGTATTACAAATGCCAATCCTTAAAACTAAGTAAACAACCATATGTATACAAAACCATATATATATATATATATATATATATGGATCATAAGTCGTATACTACACAGAGATCGAAAAAGATGCGGGGTATTACAAATACCAATCCTTAAAACTAAGTAAACAACTATATGTATACAAAACCATACATACATACACACACACACACACATATATATATGTATATCCATGACGGGAGAGGGAACCGGGTTTAGATTAAAACCATTAACCTGGGTATGTGTAGCTTAACCGTCCTAGTACTACCTATGGGCTATATGGGTCCAGTGTTACCCCCTGAACGGGCCTCGATATGTGTATCCGCACGAACCAGAGATACCATAGGAGTAGGGGATTCCCATGTATCCTTCGCTACCCATGATACACATATACAAGTGTAACTTAGGGGATTCACGTGTACCCCATAAATATTTCTCCCTCCATTTAAAAAAGAATGACCTAGCTTGAATTGGCACGGAGTTTAAGAAAATAAAGAAGAATTTTGAATTTTGTGGTATTAAATTAAAGATATATCAAATGTACCAAAATACCCTTCAATCTTATGGTCTTAAACATGCAGCGTGAAAAGTTAAAATTTAAAAGTTGCTAAAAAAGAAAGGGGTCATTCTTTTTGAAACAGACTAAAAAGGAAAGTAGGTCAATGGAGTAAGTATATATATGGTCTACATAACCATTCCTCATGTCGGCAAACATGAGTTTCCAGTGTCCTTCCATTGGACTCACACCTTCACGGTTAGCTATCACACCCCGCCATTATTGCCTAATTAAAATCATTCGCACACAACCAAACCACCAATTCCATTTATTATTAGAAAATGCTATAAGTAGTGGTATCGTCATACCGACCATAGCTTGCAAGAAATATCCTTAGCCCTCCTCTTTATAGAAGGGATTCCTATGTGCCCATATATTACATTATTAAGTTGCTTGGGGGATTTCCATGTACCCCACAAGATAATCATTATTAAGTTTGCTTGGGGGGATTCCAATGTAACTCACAAGTGTACTCAATTAATCCATACCCATGACCTCCAAAACCTTACCATTTAACCACTAAAGACCATCCAAACCAGTTAGGGTTCCATTACCACTTTATACCATGCAAGGTTTTCAATGAAAGTTCAACAATATAGTAAAAACATTCTCATAGACATTTTATCAAACATGTTGAGGGCATATAGTTTTCAAAACCAAAACCAAGTACCAATTAACCATTCCCATGCAACCACATGTTCAAACCACTATTAAAACATGGAAAATCATAACCAAATTATTTATAACCAAAACCCCCAACATATATTCAAAACCCAAAACCTTACCACAATTATGCCATGAAAACCATACATAAAACATGCCTTTAGTTGGAAATAACAATGAGGAATGAGTAACATGCCTTAGATTATGAAGATGACGGGGAGAAACCACCCTTGTAAGCCCCAAATTAACCTTATTGAAGAAACCTTAGCCTTCCTTGACCCAAGAGACTTGAGAGAATTTGAGAGAGTTTCTAAGTGTTTTAGATTAGAATAATAGGTAAATGATGTCCTAAGAGTGTTATAAGTCATGGGGCCTTAAGAGGTTAAGAAGGGAAATATTCAGATTAACCTTAACTTAAACTATATAAAACTCTCGTTGGAGGGTACGACCATCCCCACCAATTGTACCCTAAGGTATGAGTGGTACCCTTATCTCATACCTAGGCCTCTCCTTGGACCCCAACACTATCCAACATACAACCACCAAGGCCAATTCATGCCTAACCATACGACTAGGACCCTAAATCCATACCTTAGGTAGAATAGACTTCTTTAGGTTAGACATAGGGCAACACATGATTGGCATCATACTACTAGTACCCTAATATATGAATAGTATGATCTATTCTTACCTTGTACAGAAACTAACCAACGTACACTGGTTAACATACAACCAAGATCGACCAAATTGTACTCTATTATACAACTAGTACCCCCTAGTCGTATGATGTCCAGAATCCAAAACTCAGGAAATTTGTAAGGATCAAAACCCAGGGTCTTTAATTTCAGTAATATGTGATGAAGAGTTTCACTGGGTGTTAGGTGTTATTATTATCAAGGAAAGATGCATACCGATTTGTGACTTACTTTTGTCATCAGGAATAGAGAACCCTCCCTTGAGATCCACAAGTTAGTTGTGATGTTGTTAACCTACCTGGCTGACAGTTAATTTCTAAAAAATATAAAACATATAGTATGATCAAGTCTCAAAGTGAACAAGGATAAGACGAGTAAAGACATCAAAACTGTGAACCAATACCCTTTTGAGGTTGAATATGTAGAAGGCATAGCCCAATAAGCGAGTGGTAGTTTGTAAGTAATACTTCACTAATTTATATATCAATGTGTACAACTTTATGCTATTGCTCAATACTATTTCTCACTTAAGATACATTTATTTTTAGGTACTGCAGAGTTTTTGTAGCTGATTTTGCTGAGTATCTTAGTGATGGAATGTCGGTTCTTTCATCTGATTTTGTTGCTTAATATCATCAAAAGAGATATGCATCACTCTTATGGAACTATGAAGTTGTCAAGGCTAAGAAAGAATATGCTAGCAATAATGAAGATCCACCAAGACCAAGGCCAAATTATGTCCCACCAACTTGACAAATCAAGAATTGTTTCCATAGAGTAGTTATAAAGTTATTGATATCTGAATAATATTTTGGCAACTATCTTAGTGGAGTGTATTCTCATTTTAAGTTTTATATATTTGTTTGGGTAGACAAATAGTTATGATATTTTAAGTAAAGTTGTTTGTTGTCTCACTCATTGTATTACCCTAAATTTCTATGGTCTAGAATCCTTAAAAGATAGGCCACTAAATTAGCATTCATCTGCTTCAAGTGTCGTCTTAATTCAAAATCATGGCAAGAAGTTATGCAAGTTTTTCTTAAGTATCAGTGAATTTCCAGTGGTTAAGACTCACGTAAAGACCCGTAACCAGATGTTACAAGTTATTATGAGCAGTCGTAGTCACAATAATGAGTAATCATGAAACTATTTCAATGATAACAAGTAGACCTTACGAGTCATATTCAATAACTACAAGTCGTAAGGAGGGACTCGTAGTCACACCAGTGTTCACTAAGAAACGCAGTCCTTTGATTACAAGTCTAGCCTACGACTCATAGTTAGATCTTATGTGTTTTTAGGAGGGCAGTCATAGCAATAATAGTGTATGACCAAAAGTCAATCTTTAGACTATGAATACACCTTACGACTCGTAGTCAGTCATGACGAGGCATAAGGGGAGTTGTAGTCCGACCATTAAAGACCCAAATTCCTAGGACCTCAGGTTATGACTCAGACTATGACTCGTAACTAGACGTTACGAGCCGTAGGGCGAGTATTAATGAGTGGGGAACTAGAATCTCTACACATTTTAACAAGGGCTTTTTGGTAATTTTCACCCCTTCTTAACCCAAACCCACATTGTCTGAGCTTCAAAAACGTTAGTTATCAAGGGTAAACATTACCCTAATCCCTCAAAACATCAAAATCACTTCTCCTATATAAAAGAAAAATGATTCTCTTCTCCCTCAGGAGCAAATTAGGGTTTCTCAAGAACAAGATCAACTTCAAGGATTTCACCAAAGATTTTACTTCAGGCATGTGGGATATTTATCAATGGTCCCCTTTCACCCATTGAGTCCCAAAGTTCTTTCAAATCTCTCAAGTTTAATTTATCCTTTATGCTTAGGGTTCCATGACAGTTATGGATTTCTTGGAATTATAGTCTATCCTTAAAATTGAACCATGTGTACATGTTGTCCTCATAAGCTTAACATCCACCCATACCCAGAATAATGAATTCTCTTAGTTTAACAAGATATTATATTTTGGGGTCTTTAATCATAAAATTCCTTATCGTATTCTAATGATGTTATTATATTTAATGTAATATTTTGTGTTGAAGGGTTATGAACACCCGATACCTAGATATTCATGCATGTTTTAGATTTCGAAGTTACAAGTCATTCAAATCATGATTGTATCATTATATTCAGATTTTGATATTCATGTTGAGCATTCATTAGTTTTGAATCATGTTAAACTCTTATCAGCATCAGTGTCAGTTTAGTTGGGAGTAGGACTTAGCACCAAGAGAACCTAGGGATGAAGGCTCACCTGCCAGTAGAGGATTGAGATCTTTAGTAGAAGTACCTGAAAACTAGAACTATGTTACTTGTGTTGGTTAAGAGAGGTCACCCACTAGTTGAGGACTAACACTCTTTTAGGGTTCACCCACCAGTAGAAAACTGATACCCTAGTCCTTCGAGACATTAATTTAGTGGATCCACACAGCCAGTGTTGGTACCCTTGGCAAGGTACTAACACTCTTCCAACTAGGTCTATAGGTTGGACCCCGATTAGCTTAGATTAGGGAATCTTGATTAAACATAAGCTCCCACAGTTTCAGTACAGTATTCAGATTATATTATTTTAGGTTTGCATGACCAAGTATCCGTATATATTAGTTATTCAGATCATTTCAGTACATGTTCATACTTGGTCTTGTATTTGTATTACATGTGCATGAAATATGCTCAGTAACTATATGCATGATAGTTAGTTCCTCTCTCGCATACCAGTAAATTCAAAGTACTGACAACATACTATCTATTGCACTATATTGATCTCACAATATAGTTTGGGATGCTCAGTTCCCAGATCGCACATAATCTATTCCTGTATCACTCAACTGTAGCATTGGTGAGTCCTCATCAGTTGAGAACTACTCATATTACTTATTATGCTTTCTAGTACTTTATTTTATATTACTTCAGTAGTCAGAGTTAGTTAGGGACCTATACTAACAACTCATCATGTTTAGAGGCTTTCATACAGTCAAATAGTTAGTATAGTCTTTCAGTGATGCTTTTCAGTACACTTAACATTGTTTGATTATTCAAATATTTGAATTTTAAAAGACTTCCACACAGTATTTTTTTTATCTTCTTTCAACAATTACAGCTTGTGCCAGATCATGGTTTAGGTTGAAGTCACATATGACCTTAACCACCGTGTTATGACTAGGGGTAGTCTCAGGTCGTGACAAACTTACAATCAAAGCACCAGGTTTAAAGTGTCCTAGGGTGTCTAAAAGCCGCATTAAGTAGAGTCTTGTTCATGGGTGTGAAGCGCACCACACATATGGGCGAGAGCCTATGAAATATTTTAGGAAAGTTTTCTTTCTTTTAGTATTCAAGTCGTACGATTGAGCGTGAGCTCTTTTAAACCCCTTTGTCTTATTTATTCTCTACTATTTATAGAAAATACCTTCTGGAAGGGCAAATTGAAGGATAAATGAGGACCATCCCGCACCACCTGTTCCCAAAGACCCTTTAAATGAGTAGGGGTCTCATGTCAAATTTAGGGTTGCCTTCACAATACTAGCCTAATCCACGGTTTCTCAGAACAATCAATAGGTTGTTTCTCTATCCAAACCCATAGTTAATACTTTCATAGCTAGAATTTGAGATTTCTCTCGGATGAATCCTTCAATATTCTTTAGATCCAAGTCTGAGGAGGATCCCCAAGAGTTCTTAGATTGTTTCTAGAAGGTGATTGATATCATGGGTGTTACTCTAAGTGAGAGATTTAAATTAGATACTTACTAATTACAAGGGGTGGCTCACACCTGGGTCAAGCAGTAAAAGGGGGATAGAGGCACAGATGCAGGGCTTGTAGAGTGGAATGAGTTTGCTACTGCTTTCTTAAATAGTTTTTCCCACTTGAATTGAGAGAGGCCAAGGTGAAGGAGTTCATCAAACTGAAGTAGAGTAACATGAGTGTGAAAAAGTATTCACTCAAGTTCACCTAGTTAACAAGGTATGCTCCGACCATGGTGGCTGATTCTAGGGCCAAAATAAGTAAGTTTGTGTCGGGAGTTTCTGAAGATATTGTTAAGGAGTGTAAGACATCTATTTTGATTAATGAGATGGATCTATCTAGACTGATGGTTCATGCTCAGCAGATTAAGAAGAGAAGCTCAAAGAGAAAGAAAAGGAGAATAAGAGAGCCATAATGGGTAACTTCAAATTCTCTCAGCAGATTCGAATGGCAGGAATCGTTCTTAATTCTGCCAGAAATCTTCAGCTCCAGCCCCATCTTCTTCCAGTGCTCCAGTGCCTAAATTCAGACAGGATAATCGTGATAGAGCGCCCGATTCTAGGTCAGGGTAGCATAAATAGTGTTGCACCAACCCAGTTAGAAGGATATATGGTAAGAACCATAGGGGTGAGTGTATGGTAGGAAGTAATGCATTTTTTGGGAGTGGTAAGTCATTCCATAGGATTATGGATTGCCTAGCGGTTGCCTAGAAGAGAAAATATTTTTGTCATCAGGGTCAGTCTAACTTCTCGCCAGCTCCAGCAGGTCACCCGACTCAACTGGGCGCCACCTCTAATGCCACCAGTGGGCAACATCAAAATCGACTTTATGCTCTATAGAATCATCAAGATTAGGAAAGTTCTCCTCATGTGGTTACTTGTACGTTACAAGTCTTCCACCTTCATGTTTATGCATTATTAGATCCCGGAGCTTCATTTTCTATTGTGACTCCCTACATAGCAGTAGATTTTAGCGTCAGTCCTAAAATTCTAATAGATCCCTTCTCAGTTTCTACCCCTGTTGGTAGTTTTATCATATCTAAATGGGTATATAGAAATTGCCCGGTCATAGTATCTCAGAAAGTTACCTTAGTAGACTTTGCAGAATTAGAGATAACTAATTTTGATGTCATTCTTGGTATCGATTGGCTCTAATTTTATCGTTCCTAAGTTTATTGTAGGAATAGAATTATCTAGTTCTAGTTCCCTAATGATCAATCAAAGAATGAAGGGGTAGTACCTCAGTGCGTATAGGCCGATTCGTCTCTTAACTTAAAGCAAAGAAAATAATCTCTAAGATTTGTATCAATCATCTTGTTCGAGTCAAGGACTCAAGTTCCAAAACTCTAAGTCTTGAATCAGTTCCAGTAGTAAATGAGTTCCCAAATGTATTTCTTGAAGATCTGCCCGAAGTTTCTCCCAAAAGGGAAATCAACTTCAGAATAGATCTCCTTTCATACACCCAACCTATTTTAATTCCACCTTACAAAATGGATCCTACTAAGCTTAAAAAAATGAAAGAACAGATAAAAGATCTATTAGATAAGGTCTTTATCAAGCCTACTATTTTCCCATAGGGTGCCCAGTTCTCTTTGTATGTAAGAAAAATGATTCTCTCAGAATGTTCATCGACTACCGTCAGTTGAACAAAGTCACAATCAAGAATAAGTATCCTCTCCCCAGGATTGATGACTTGTTTGACCAACTATAGGGTGCAAACTATTTCTCTAAGATATACCTCAAATGCAGCTATCATTAGCTCAGAGTCAGAGAATGTGACATTCCAAAGACAGCCTTCAGAACTCAGTATGGTTACTTCAAATTTGTAGTTATGTATTTTGTACTAATGAATACTCCTGCAGCTTTCATGGACTTGATGAACAGAGTGTTCAAGAAGTACCTGGACATATTCTTCATAGTCTTCATAAATGATATCATTGTCTATTCTTGTAGTGAAGGTGAACATGCAAACTATTTAAGGATTGTTTTACAGATCCTTAAGGATCACCCGTTATTCACTAAGTTTGATAAGTGTGAATTTTGGTTGAAATTAGTAGCTTTCCTCGGTTACATCATTTTCGATGATGGCAATAAAGTTGATCTTTAAAAGATTGAAGCAGTAAGAAATTGGCCCAGGCCCATCTCTTCATCAGATATTAGGAGTTTCTTGGGCTTATACAATTATTACAAGAAATTTATTAAGGGATTTTCTTCTATTGCTTCTCCCATGTACACATTGACTCAGAAGAAAGTCAAGTTTTAGTGGTCAGATTCGTGCGAGAACAGTTTTCAGGATTTAAAGACTCGACTCACTTTTGCTCCAATTTTAACTCTACTAGAGGGTTCAGATGGGTTCATAATTTACTGTGACACATCTAGAGTTGGTCTTGGGTTTGGGTTTGTGTTGATGCAGTGGGGTCCTATACCTCTAGACAGCTTAAACATCATGAGAAGAACTATCTGACTCATGACCCTGAGTTGGTAGCAGTTATTTTTTGCCTTAAAGATTTGGAGGTATTACCTTTATAGGGTTCATGTTGACATATACATGGATCACAAAAAATTACAATATGTGTTCACACAGAAAGATCTAAATCTTGATCAAAGAAGATGGCTTAAATAGTTAAAAGACTATGATATAAGTGTGTTGTATCACTCGGGTAAGGCCAATGTTATGTTTGATGGCCTAAGTAGGTTGCCAATAGGAAGTGTTGCCCATGTTGAGGATGATAAGAAATAGTTAGTTTGTTAGGTTCATCAACTTGCCAGATTGGGTGTTCGGTTGGTTGATTCAACCAAAGGTAGTATAAGGGTTCAGAATGGTTTGGAATCTTCTTTAGTTTTTTAGGTAAAAGAAAATAATGATAGAGATCCTGTTTTGGATAAGTTGAAAGAGGCAGTTCGAGATCAGAAGGTTGAGGTTTTCTTCCAAGGGGTAGATAGTATGCTTCGTTGTCAAGGTAGGTTATGTGTTCTAAATATGGATGGTTTGCGAAAGAGAATGCTAGCAGAAATATATGGTTTGCGATATTTTATTCATCCAAGAGCCACTAAGATGTACCACAATTTGTGGGAAGTCTATTGGTGGAATGGTATGAAGAAGGATATTATGAAATTCGTGGCTAAGTGTCCGAATTGTCAACAAGTCAAGGTTAAGCACCAAATACCTAGTAATACGCTTTAGGAGTTCAGTATCATCACTTAGAAGTGGTAAGTGGTGAATATGAATTTTGTTACAGGGTTACCTCATACGCGTTGTCAACACGATTCGATTTGGGTCATTGTGGATAGAATGACCAAGTCAGCCCATTTCTTACCACTTCATACTACTTATTCCCTCTGAGGATTATGCTAAACTTTATCTCAGGAAGTTGGTAAAGTTGCATGTAGTCCCGTTGGCCATCATTTCAGATAGAGGTACTCAGTTTACCTCTCATTTTTGGAAAAGGGTCTTGGTACCCAAGTTCATCTCAGTATAACTTTTTGTCCGTAGACCGATGGTGAGAGAGGACCATTTAGACCTTACAGGACATATTGATGATCTGTGTTATCAATTTCAAAGGTAGTTAGGATGACCGCTTACCTTTGATTGAGTCTTCCTACAATAACAATTATTATTCCAATATTCAGATGGATCCATTTAAGGCTTTCTACGGTAGGAGGTATAGATCTCATATTAGTTGGTTTGAAGTTGGTGAGGCTTCTTTGATAGGGCCAGATTTAGTATATGAGACGATAGAGAAAGTTCAGTCGATTCGAGAAAGGCTAAAGGCATCCCAAAGTCGTTAGAAATTCTATGCATATGTGAAATAAGAGAGCTTGAATGTTATGTTAGTGATTTTGTGTATCTGAAAATTTTGCCTATGAAAGGGGTGAAGAAATTTGGTAAAAAAGGGAAGCTTAGTCCCCGCTAAACCTGTCAAGTGGGCCAAGTCAGACCGGTTCGGCCGATAAGCCCGGCCTATTAAGAGAGTAAAACCTAGTTTAGACCGGCCTGGTGGGTCCTATCGGTTCCTGGGACACCAATCCTGGGCTAGGCCATTTGAAAGGGTCAGCCCGATAGACCAAACCAGTTAGAAAATTGAACTAGGCTCACCGAGAGATCAGACTGGACTGGTCCGATAATTTTTTTTAGATTTTTGAAATTGGATCGTTGGAGGCCAATTGGACCGTTGGCAGGCTGGCCCAACGACATTATAGTTGTTGGCAGCTTTAGCCCAATGGCCAAATGGCCTAAAATTCTACTTTTTAAAATTGTGTTTTATTCAAAAACTTTTCTATAAATACCCCATTTCAAAAATTATTTTTCACACAACTCACAATCTCAATCTCTCTAATTATCTCCTAAAGTGCTCAGTTTTATTTTTTTAATTTTAGAATTACAAATATCAAGTGAAAGTTTTGTACAGTCTCAACTTTTTATACTTCAAAAATTGGTATTATTGTTTCATCTTTTTTAATTAGTGTATTATTTATTGAATATTTTGTTTTATTATTTTTGTCTATTTTGACTATTTATTAGTTTAATTTATAATATGGATAAACTAAGAAAAGTCGGTAAAAGTGTTAAAAAATTTTATTCCAAAAGTGGTAGTGGTAGTAAAAATAAATTGGTGGCGGTTCTGGTAGAGGTAGTCCAAGTACTAGATATACCCGTGCACCTCCGGTACCAATTAGTCAACCATTTGAGAATGAAATAGGTGTAGGTGCTCACGATATAATTATTTAGCAGCTCAGCAAAATTATTGCATAGAAGAAGAGAATGAAGTAGCAACGATTCATTTGAATATAGATGATGATAATATTGGCGAAACACCCAAAGTCGGTAATGCTATTGTTAGATCTGAATTGGTTAATCTTTCTCTCCGTCCTCATGTAAAATCTCGCAGAAGAACTAGTATTTTATGGGAAGTTTTTACAGATGTAGAAGGAGAAACAACGGCCCAATGCAATATTTGTGTATTGATATATGAGCATAAAATCAGAGGTAATAAAGGGGGTATGGGTGCGTTGATGAGACATTTACGAGAAAAACTCTCACTAGAGCTAGCTGCGGCACTAGTTGGTGAGGCTGTTAGTGGGTCAACTCAAAGTAGATTGAACCTAACAACCGGTCAATTAGTTAATAATTATAATAAAATGAAGGACTGAGAAAAAATAGCCAAAATGATAGTTGAGGATTGTTTGCCTTTATTTTTTTCTTCTTCAAATGCTTTTATTCATTATATTCAAGCAATTTATAATTTCATGTTTACAGGTATTTCTAAAAGTACTTGTCGGTCTGATATTTTTAGACTCTATGTACAATATGTTTATTATTTATCTGCATTATTAAAAAATATTTCATGTAGAGTTACTCTAACTCTGATCTTGGTTGTGCTGGTAATAAAAATAATTATTTAACAATTACTTGTCATTGGATAGATAGTAATTTTATTATGCAAAAAACGTATTCTAACATTTTTGTATGATGAAAATCGTAGACCTATCAAAAAATTTATTTCTGAATCTATTTCTAAAGTTGCAAAATATTATGGTATTGAAAAAAAAAGTATTATGTATATCTTTTGACAATGCATCTAACAACAAGACTGTTGTTGATTTTTTAAAAGTTGAACTTTCTACGCCGTTACCCAAAATATTTTATGTTAAGTATGCTTGTCATATATACAATTTAATCGTAAGCTATGGTCTTGAAGTTTTTGATCTTTATATAGAAAATAATAGGCTTGCTGTTGGATTTATTCAAGGAAATCATCAAAAAATTATAGTGAAAGAATTTAAGAATTAATGTGAACAAAATGAACTTAGACTGATATTAATGCCTGAAGAATGTGATACTAGATGGAATTCTACTTGTAATTATTTACGAACTTGTCTTACTTATAAAGTTCCTATTAGAATGACTTTTAATCAATATTCTAGTTATTTTCCCGGGTGTATGTTACATGATTCTGATTGGGCAACAGTTGTTGATCTTGTTAAATTTTTGATTTTTTTTATATATCTATGGTTGAATTTTCTAATGCTTATTATCCTACTGTTTGTAATATTTTAGCTTATTTAGCCGATATTTCTTGTTTGCTTAACGAATATAAGAATATAGAAGGTTACAAAGAAGCTATTAATGCAATGATTGAAAAATTTTAAAAATATTTTTATCTGTTTTCCCTAATTTAGTTGATTGGTGCTATAATAAATTCATGTATGAAATTTAATACTATGTTTGAATTTACTTCTATTATTTATACTACTTTAGGTATAAAACCTGAAGAAGAATCTTCTTTATCTACGGCTATGGGTGTGCGAACAATTACATGAAAGCATTATATAATCATTATGTCGATTTACTTGATGATGTTGTACCGACACATATCACTATAAATCCCGCTCCCCAAGCTCTCGAGTAGTCATCATCTTCTAAAAGACAAGCATATAGTAGTTATCCTGATTTTTTTATGATTTAAATGTTTGGGACAGAGTGCCGGCTTTATTACATAGAACACTTTCTCGGGAAGAGCTTAAGTATTTTTTTCGATAGTCGATAGAGGATCGTAGAGCAAGGATAAACACGCTGGATTGGTGGAAGAATACTAAAAGACAATATCATGTGCTTTCAAGATTAGTTAGAGATATATTGAATGTTCCAATGTCAATCTTTGCATCAGAGTGTGCTTTCAGTCAGAGATGGCAGCAGCTTAGAGACAATCAACACTCATTGGGCGAAAATGCTATGAATATTCTAGTTTGCCTTAGAGCGAAACAAAGAAATCAAGTAATGGAGGTGGAGCTGGCAGACGAACAAAATCTTGAAGAAATTATGACTTTAAGGGAGAACTCAGCACAATCAAGTCTAATGCATGACTTTGGCTTTGGCCCCATTGATTTTGATTGTCCTATGACAGTTTCCATTAATATTAACATGAATGAGTTGGAAAAAATGATGCAAAATTTGTAGATTTGTCAGTCATGTAACTTATAAGTTTCGGACCATTTTGTAATTAGTAAAATACAAGATTCATTCACTCCTTACATATTTTTTTTCATTTAGATTGAATGTCTAATTTGAAATAAATACTTTTAATATATTACTATCAAACTTTACACACAGTCATAAACATAACAAACATATATACATATAATGAAAAAATAAAAATAATATTAGCAAATATTACTTAGACAACTAGTATTGACATAAAAAAATGCTATATAAGTTTATCTTTTAAGTAGTGTATGTAAATTTTTGAATATATGTTCAAAACTTCAAGTATTGTTATATTAAGAAGTATACATTGTATGTATATATGTCTGTTTATTTTCTAAAGTACTATAACATGTAATGTATATATGCTTCAACTTTCAAGTGGTATTTTAAGTAGTATATATTGTATATATATGTGTATATATTTTTCATAGACTAAAGTAGTATATATGAATGTATGCATGTGTATATATTTTCTAAAGTAGTGTATATATATATAATGTATATATGTTGTATGTATAGTGTATTCTATAGTATTTTAAGTAGTATATATTGTATATGTGTGTGTGTGTGTGTGTGTGTATTTTCTATAGACTAAAGTAGTATATATTTAATGTATACATGTGTATATGTTTTCTAAAGTAGTATATATATAATGTGTGTGTGTGTATGTATATATATATTTATATATATATATATATATATATATTTATATATATATATTTTCTATAACTAAAGTAGTATATATTTAATGTATACATGTGTATATATTTTCTAAAGTAGTATATATGTAATGTATTGTTTCAAGTAGTATTTTAAGTAGTATATATATTATATTGTATGTATATGTGTGTATATATTTTCTATAGACTAAAGTAGTATATATTTAATGTATACGTGTGTATATGTTTTCTAAAGTAGTATATATGTAATGTATATATGTTGTATGTCTAATGCTTCAACGTTCAAGTGCTATTTTAAGTAGTATATATTGAACGTATATTGTTTCTAAAAGTATTTTCAACTAATTGTATATATATTTGTATGTATTTTCTAATGTACTATAATATATGACGTATGTAAATTGTATGTATATTATTTTCACGTAGTATTTAAACTCATATATGTTGATTGAACTTATGTGTGTATATTTCTTAAATTGGAAATTGAATATAGTACACATATGTTTACTAAAATAGTATAATATTCAATGTACATATGTTATACGTTTATTCTTTAACGTATTTAATCGTATATATGTGTGTATACATAGTATATATAAAAAAAACCATGAAAATTCAAACTTTTTTTTTAAACATCAAGGAACGGTAACCGTCCCATTACTCGAACTAGGCCGGGTTGAACCTTCAGACCGGTTAAAACCAGTAAAATGGTAAACTGGGCCGGTCATGGGCCGTTTGGCCATTATTTACTGTTGGACCTGGTACAGACCGGCCCATTAAGAATAGGGATCAGATGGGACCAACCCACAAACCAATAACTTTTACTGGGCCAGTATTAGTTTGAATCGGATCGGCTCAGTTGACATCCTTCATGTAACGCCCCGAGTCTGTACCCTGGACACTACATGGTGTTTATGATCTCGAGGGACCACAAGTTAATCCATGACTGATATCTGCTGTGAGCACTGAATAATAATACTTTAATAATGCAGAAAATAGGCTAAAATGCCATAAGGTTCACAATTTGAATACTGATAAAGAATAACAACTGTAATAATATCTGATAGAACATTTGAAATCTGAAATACTGTCTGAACTAGTCTAGTCTGAAAAGACTCTATCTGAACTGTCTGAGTGTGAAGTTGATGGGACAAGCCCTAACTAACTCCAACTACAGAGATACTGAGACTACTGTAATACTGAAATAAAATAATTATCCTCAATAGATGAGGACTCACTACTGAATCTGATACTTCTGACTGAATCTGGCTAAGCGCGGTTAGGAACCTGAGAGTCCGAACCTATGATATGAGACATCATAGTGCAAAGAAAGAGTATGCGTCAGTATGTGGAATGTACTGGTATGATAGATAAGGTAAGCCTGAATGCAAAGGTTCATATGCATGAACAATAACTGACTAAATGATATAGAGTAATTGAATATGAAGATGCATAGATAACTAAAACTGTTGTAAATACTGATATGCAATACTGTGCATATACGTGTATGTTGTGTCTGAGCTCTTACTGAAGCTGAGTAGTGAGTTCTGATAACTAATTAACTGATATATGAGATTACTGATAATTGAATTACTGATAACTGGGTGACTGTATCTGACAATCCTAATTATGTAGAACTGAACTGAGTTCTATTACTGAGACTAAAACTGAGACTGTGGAAGGTAGTCATCTAACCGACATGCCTCAAATATGATAACTGGGATCTAATTTGTAACCCCAGTTGGAAGGGTGTCAATACCGTGCCACAGGTAAGGACAACTGACGAGTCACTCTTATCTGGCAGGTGCCCAGAACGAGAATGGTGGTACCCTCAACTGGCAGGTTAAAATACCTCATCAACTCTCGACTGGCAGGTTGATATCTCAACCTATGTTGTCTACGTAGTTATGGAATGTAAGGACTGATTCTAAGGATAACACCCTCTACTGGCAGGTGAATCCCCATCCTTGGGTTCACTCGGTTCTGAATCCTACCCCCAATTGAAGACACAGATTATTACACTGAGCTGAACTGGACTAATACTGAGTTTTGTAACTGACTGAGTACTACTGATCGTGATCTTACTGAGATTATTCTGTAACTACTGTAGCTTTAGGTAATCAACTAGATTTTTTGGGTATTAAATACCCCCAGGACTCGATAGCATAGAAAGTAAAACATAGCATGATCTTGAAAAGCATAATAATGTTCACTTGTTCATAACTCATTCATAGAGATATTTTATCAGACACTTGTAGGACATAAGCTCGTACATATGCTAGCATGTCATGATTTCACCATTTAATTCACATGGACATTCTATCAAACACTTGGGGAGCACAACTTAATGCATATAATCATAGACAACATTTAACATTGTAATTACCACGCCCAAACTTGCAAATTCAAGGGTTATAACATGGAAATTACCTAAATTAATATATATGCTAGTTCAATTTCATAGAACTTTCAATTAATCATGGATTGAAACTCAATTAATGTCATGAACATGAATACAATCCAATTTAAGCATGTAAATCAGGAATCATTAAGATTGTAATTTTTTTAAAAATAAATTCTTGGACTCTATGGGTAAAAGGAACCCATAGATGAACACCTTACATACCTGAGAAGATGAGTTCTTGAAGGTTCTTGGAGAAATTCTTGAGCCTTGTTCTTATTTTCTTGAAAACTAGGGTTTGCTAATATGAGAGAATGTTTTTAATCTTGAGAAAAGTGAGTAAATAATGATATAATAGGTTATTTAGGGGCTTAATTTCGTGTTTAGGCTGATTAGGGGTTTTGAGAATTGACCAAACAGCCCCTGAAATAAAATCACGGAAACTAAAAATCCCGATTTTGCATGTTAGCGCAACGTGGTGAAATCGCACCAGCTCACTGGAAACTGGACAACTGGGAACTGGAAGATTGGCGCGACGCGCCATGATCACAGAATCACATTGGAAAGTGACACTTGGGAAATTGGCTGGTGGCGCGATGTAGTGGGATCACGATGACTCACTGGATTTTGACAATTTCCCTTTTCACCCTCTCCGCGATGCGGTGAAGTATCAGGTGGTACACTGTTTTACTAAAAATGCTATAACTCTTCACCCAAGTATCAAATTTGGGTGAATTTTATATCATTGGAAAACTGACTGAATTTCCTACACATTGATAAGATCTAAACTAAAAAAATTCGAGTGTTATAAAAATTTATATAGGAATACTCATACACTAAGGGTTAAACTGAGCTAGGAAAATATGGGGTATTACAATATCTCCCCCTTGGGAACATTCGTCCTCAAATGAGACTGATTAAGATGAGAAACACTGATAGACTGAGTTTATATATATATATATATACTGAATATGCATATATGATGCATGGAATACATGACTGAAGCTATTGATAAGATGAGTTTTCATACTAAACATGCATATTTGTTGCATGAGTACATGGCTGAACTGATTCATGAATGCATGACTGTCATGAAGAAGATATGCAACGGTAATGAATACCAAGTTTGTATCTGTAACTGAATATGGAATTGGGTAAATCTAAGAAAGACTGTTACCTTAAGATGAATCTGAGTTTGCGGAGAAGAGGTGAGGATACTTGGTCCGCATATCTGCTTCTGCTTCCCAAGTAGCTTCCTCAACGGACTGATTCCGCCAAAGAACTTTGACCAAGGGAACTTTTTTGTTCCTTAATCTGTGAATCTGACGATCAAGGATTTTGACTGGAACCTCTTCGAAAGAGAGATCATTCTGAATATCGACGCCCTCAAAGGGAACTATGACTGCAGGGTCACCAATGCATTTGTTTAGCAAGAAGATGTGAAACACTAGTTGTACTGAATCTAGATCTGAAGCCAAATCAAGCTCGTAAGCTACCTTTTCGAAACAACTGAGAATTCTGTAAGGACCGACATATTGGGGAATGAGCTTTCCCTTCTTGCCGAACCTCTTTACCCCCTTTATGGGTGAGATTTTCAAGTACACAAAATCATCAACCTCAAACTCGAGATCTTTTCTCCTCAAATCTGCCTATGATTTCTGTCGGCTCTGGGTTGCCCTAAGCCTTTCTCTGATCAACTGAACCTTCTCTAAGGCATCAAACACTAAGTCAGGCTCTATAACTGCGACTTGACCTACCTCGAACCAACTAATTGTAGATCTACATCTCCTACCATAAAGAGCCTCAAACGGATCCATCCGATTACTAGAATGATAGCTGTTATTATATGCAAATTCGATCAAAGGCAAATAGTCATCCCAACTACCTTTAAAATCAACAACGCACACTCTTAACATATCTTCTAGAGTCTAAATAGTCCTTCCTGCTTGACCATCGATCTGAGAGTAAAAGGCTGTACTGAGGTGAACTTGGGTACCAAGACCCTTCTGGAATGCTTTCTAAAAATGAGGGGTAAACTGGGTACCTTTATATGAGATGATAGATATTAGGACTCCGTGTAACCAGATCAACTCTCTGATATAGAGTTTGGCGTAGTCCTCGGCTGAATAAGAGGTATGAACTAGTACTAAATGAGCTGATTTGGTCATCCTGTCTAAGACAACCCAAATCAAATCATGCTGATGACGAGTACGAGGAAAACCCATCACAAATTCTATGTTCACTTCTTCCCATTTCCATGTGGGAATATTGAACTCTTTCATGGACCCACTAGATTTCTGGTGCTTAATCTTAAAGTACTGACACGTAGAGCACTTAGATACAAACTCTGCGATATCTCTCTTCATCCCACTCCACTAATAGATCTTCCGCAAATCACTGTACTTCTTAGTAGCCCCTGGATGAATAGAGTAATGTGCACCATGCTCTTCTGTGAGAATTTGTCGCCTCAAGTCATCTACACCTGGCACACATAACCGACCCTGGAAACGCAGCACACCATCTCCCCCTTGGGTGAAAAACTCTACTTTCTAATATCTGACTGACTCTTTCAACTTAACTAGACTGGGATCTCTGTTCTGCTTTTCCTTCACTTCGGAAACCATAGATGATTTTGAACTATTCTGTACCCATACACTACCCTCTACTGAATCGACTAAGCGGACACCTAGTCGGGAAAGATGATGAACTTCCTAAGCTAACTTCTTCTTACCATTCTCAACATGAGCAAAACTACCCATAGACAACCTACTGAGAGCATCATCCACTACATTGGCCTTGCCCGGATGATATAGAACACTCATATCATAATCTTTCAACAACTCTAACCATCTTTTCTGATGGAAATTCAAATCTTTTTGAGAGAACACATACTGCAAGTTTTTGTGATCTGTGAACACATCAACATGCACCCCATACAAATAGTGTCTCTAAATCTTTAAGGTAAACACTATAACTGCTAATTCAAGATCATGGGTAGGGTAATTTTTCTCACGGGGCTTAAGTTGTCTAGAGGCATAGGCTATGACCTTACCTCTCTACATTAGGACATAACCTAAACCTACTCTGGAAGCATAACAATACATAAAAAACCTATCTGAACCATTTGGTAGAGTAAAAACTGGGGCTGAGGTGAGTCGAGTTTTCAACTCCTAAAAACTCTTCTCGCAAGAATCTAACCACTGAAATTGGACTTTCTTCTGAGTCAATCTGGACATGGGGGATGCAATAGACGAAAACCCTTCAACAAACTGGCAGTAATAACAAGCTAAACTTAAGAAACTCCTGATATCTAATGAAGAGATGGGTCTAGTCCAGTTTCTCACAGTTTTAATCTTTTGAGTATCAACTCTAATGCCATCAACGGAAATAATATGACCAAGAAATGCTACTGACCTTAGCGAAAATTCACACTTACTAAATTTAGCAAATAACTGATGGCCTCTGAGAGTCTGAAGTACAATTCTGAGGTGATCTGCATGATCATTCTCGCTACGAAAATAAACAAGAATGTCATCGATGAAGACTATAATGAACATGTCCAAGTACTGCTTGAACACGTAGTTCATTAAGTCCATGAAAGCTACTGGGGCATTAGTGAGACCAAAGTACATGAATAGAAATTCGAAGTGACCATACCGAGTTCAGAAAGCTATTTTTGGAATGTCACATTCTCTGACTCTGAGCTGATGATAGCATGATCTAAGGTCTATCTTAGAAAAATAACTGGCGCCCTGAAGTTGGTCAAACAAGTCATCAATTCTAGGAAGTGGGTATTTATTGTTGACTGTGACGTTGTTCAACTGACGGTAGTCTATACACATTCTGAGAGAACCGTCTTTCTTTTGCTCGAATAAAATTAGTGCGCCCCACGAGAAAATGTTGGGTCTGATGAACCCCTTTTCTAAAAGGTCTTTTAACTGCTCTTTTAAATTTCTGAGTTCAGTTGGTGCCATTCTATATGGAGGAATAAATATGGGTTATGTGTCCGGAAGAAGGTCTATTCCAAAGTCAATTTCCCTTACGGGAGGAACTCCGAGAAAATCTTTGGGAAACATATTTGAGAATTACTTCAATACTGGAATTGACCCAAGACTAGGAGTCTTTGAACTAGAGTCTTTGACTCACACAAGATGATAGACACAACCTTTGGATATCATTTTTCTCACTCTAAGGTATGAAATCAATTGATCCTTAAGTGCTGAAGTACTACCCCTCTATTCAAAGGATTGGTTCATTTGGAAACTGAAAATGAACAATTTCTGTTTCTACAATCAACTGAGGCATAGCATGAATGGAGCTAATCCATGACAAGAATGACATCGAAATCGGTCATATCTAACTCTACTAAGTCTGCTGAAGTGACTTTTTGAGATATCATGACTGGAAAGTTCCTCTATACCCACCAAACTATGATAGACTAACCTACTGGGGTAGAGACTAAGAAAGGTTCTATTAAGATTTCTGGTTTAACCCTAAAGTCGATAGCTATGTAAGGAGTTACAAAAGACAAAGAAGCTCCTAGATCTAATAAGGCATAAATATGTAAATGGAATATCTATAACGTACTAGTGACCACATCAGGAGAACTTTCCTGATCTTGTCTAGAATGGAGTGCATAAAGCCTGTTTGGGCGTTGCCCACTGGTGGCACTATAAGTGGCACCCTGCTGATTCGGGCTACCAGACTGAGCTGAAGTACGATTGGACTGACCCTGGGAACCTGACTGAGGATAATATCTGATTTTATGGCCTGGATAGCCACACCCGAAACATACATCACTGCCAGCTCTACAGACACCCTGATGGTTTATGCCATATTTATGACAAAGAGGATTTGTTCGAGCACTGCTGACACTACCCTGAGATTTTGAGCCTGGCGCCCTATCTTTGTTACCATTTATGAACTAAGTTATTGGAGCACTGGCTAAGGAAGGAGCTGGAACTAAAGACCTTGGATGGAACTGGGAACGGTTACCACCTTCTGACTTAGGCTGAGTGAAATTGAAGCTACCTATTCTAGCTCTCTTGTTCTCCCCCTCTCTCTCCTTATTCTTCACTTCTTCTATCTATTGATCATGGACCATGATCCTGGATATGTCCATCTCCTTAATCAACATCATAGTTCTGCACTCCTTAACCACACTCTTTGAACCCTAGATATAAACTTGCTCATCCTGGACCTATTGTCTGCTACTACATAGGGAGCATACCTGGAAAACTTGAGTAAACTTGAGTAAACTTGAGGGAATACTCTTTCATACTCATATTACCTTTCCTAAGATTGATTAACTCTAACACCTTGGCTTCTCTCAGCTCCAAGGGAAAGAATCTATCTAGAAAAGTAGTAGCAAACTCTTTCCACTCTATGGGCTCTACATATATGCCCCCATTTACCTTTCACTACTTAAACCACGTATGATCTATATCCTATAGTTGATAGACAGCTAACTCAACACTCTCACTGGAAGTCACTCCCATAATATCTATGACTTTTTGAACCTGATCGAGGAACTCCTGTGGATTCTCTTCAGACTTAGATCCTGAGAATAGGGGAGGATTCATTCGGGCGAAGTCTCAAATCCTGACTGCAGTAGTATTGGCCACTGGTTTGTCCTAAACAATAGCTAGCCGTTTATTCTGAGCTGCTACAGAATTGGCTAAAGTGGTGAACGCAGCTCTGAATTCTGCATAGGAGACATGTTCGTCCAGGGGACCTGTCTGAACGGGCTGAGGTATTGGATGGGTTCTTATTCTTCTTTTGTTGGTCTTTTTGGGAGGTATGTTATGTAAATAAAAGAAAGAAAATAATTAGACTGAGATTTTAGCTTGAGCTCATGCTCACTCGCAAGACATAAATACTGAAAGAAGAGAAACTTTTTCTAAAAATGTCTCATAGCCTCTTGTCCATAAGTATGGCACTACATACACATGCACAAGACTCTACTAGATGCATCTTTCAGACCCCCTAGGATACTGTTGAACCTTAGGCTATGATACCAAGTTTGTAGCATCCCGAGTCTGTACCCCAAACGTTACACGGTGCTTACGATCCTGAGGGACCAAAAGCTAACTCATAATTGATATCTGCTGTGAGCACTAAATAATAGTACTGTAATAATGCAAAAAATAGGCTGAAATGCCATAAGGTTCACAATATGAATACTGATAAAGAATAACAACAGTAATAATATCTGATAAAATATTTGAAATCTGAAATACTGTATGAACTAGTCTAGTCTGAAAAGCCTCTATCTGAACTGTCTGAATGTGGAGTTGATGGGAAAACCCCCCAACTAACTCCATCTACTGAGATATAGTATCTACTGTAATACTAAACTAAAAGAATTATCCTCGATAGATGAGGAATCACTACTAAATATGATACTGCTGACTGAATCTGGCTAAGCGAGATTAGGAACCTGAGCATCCGAACCTATGATATGAGACATCATAGCGCAAAGAAATAGTATGTGTCAGTACGTGAAATATACTGGTATGCTAGATGAGGTAAGACTGAATGCAAAGGTTCATATGCATGAATAGTAACTGACTAAATGGTATAGAGTAACTGAATATGAGGATACATAGATAACTAAAACTGTTGTAAATACTGATATGCAATGCTATGCATATATGTGTATGCTGTGTCTGAGCTCTTACTGAAGCTAAGTACCGAGTTCTCATAATTGAGTGACTAATATCTAAGATTACTGATAACTGAATTACTAATAACTGAGTGACTGTATCTGACAGTCCTGATTCTGTAGAACTGAACTGAGTTATATTATTGAGACTAAAACTAAGACTGTGGAAGGTAGTCATCTAACCGACATATCCCAAATACAACAATTGGGGTCCAATCTGTAACCCCTAGTTGGAAGGGTATCAATACTGTGCCATGGGCAAGGTCCAATCTGTAACCCCTAGATGCTTGCAGTTCCACTTTTGAACTTCGCACATAGTACTTTAATATGTCAACTGGTTTCTTACTAAAGAAAACTGAGTCACTAGTCACAATACATCGTTTTAAACTTTCTATGTCTGTCCATAACAGAAGAAAGAGATTACCCCTCATTTAATATAATTGGTGTTAAAAATTATAAAGACAAATGAAACATTACACTACCCACTAAGAGACAAAAAGGAACAAACAAAAACAGACCTTCAAGCATCTCCCATGCACTAGAGTTGGAGTTGGAGTCCATATATTTCTTTGAAGAAGTTTTTGTTGAATGATTCCAGAACTGGTCATACAGGTGTGGACTCTGTCCTCTTTGCCAAATAAGGATTGGAGCCATTTCAGTTGCAAGAGTTCTAGCATCCATTTGCCAGGAAGAAAGTATGGGAAGCATATAAACGGCCGTCAAGAAAAGAATTCATACATTTGTAAGGCTCACCAGGAGCAAGATTTTTGGATCTCAATCATCTGGGCGACCTTTTTAAAGATGAAGTTTCCATAACACATTTTTTAGATCTCAATCATGTGGGCAAAAAGAAATAAAACAAAATTCAAAATAAGTAAGGCATATCATAGCAACTAGGCACCTCAATTAGCAAATTCATAACCCAAGTGTTAAAAGTTGCATCACGTTTTACAATTCTCCACTACAGAATTTCTTCATCTTAGAAGGAGACACAGGTTCTGTGAACATCAATTCCGAAAACCACAAGTATGATAAGTACACTAAGATAATTTCAAATCCAAAGATCTGCACATATCCAGATCGACACAGGGAGAGATGGGTGCTATTCTGTTCGCTCGGAAAAGGAATAAACTTACCCTGTTAACCAGAGATTTCTGGCTTACGCGGAGCAGCAGCGCAGTGATCAATTCTAGTGTCATGTAGTTGACGGTTGGAATCTTCTTTAAGGTATTCTTCATCGCGTGTATGCTTGAGCGAGCACCTCTTATTTCATTATAAAGCTCAAAGGTTGTCAATGGCTCAGGTAGACTTGCAAGGTAGCACTTCATCAGAGCTGCAATATCTACTGGATTTACCCCCTCAGGTATTGGTGCATTTTGATCTACAACACGAAAGCAAACTAAAGAGTAAATATATTGACCCCTGGACAAATTAAATATGTTTGAGATTGGAAACTGAATACCTTGATTGTAGAAAGAAACCAATTGATGTATGACCTTTTTTTCTCCTTCAGCCTTGAACAGCTCAGGTGAATTCAGCCCTAGACCAAAAGTAGGATCCCAAACATCATTTAGATGTGTCCAAGAAAATTTACATAACAATAATGACAGTTTACTGTATGTATTGGCACATCTCTCACCTGATAAGACAAGATAATCTGCACATCTCACCATGATATAAGGAACGGATCTAGTTGATTGTTGCCTCTGCACAAGGATATCAATGGGGACTCCAAACACTGGATAAACCAAGATATGTCACTAGTAATGCTTCCTGAGAGCTTTGTCGGAGCAAATAATCATATGGTTCATTCCATATTCATCACACCCTCTACTGGCAGGTGAATCCCCATCCTTGGGTTCACTCGGTGGTGAATCCTACTCTCAACTGGAGACACTAATTATTATACTTAGCTGAACTGGACTGATACTGAGTTTTACTGAGTTCTGTAACTGAATGAGTACTACTGATCGTGACCTTACTGAGACTATTCTGTAACTACTATAGCTCTAGGTAAACAACTAGATTTTTCGGGTATTGAATACCCCCAGGTCTCGATAGCATGGAAAGTAAAGCATAGTATGATCTTAAAAAGCATAACAATGTTCACTTGTTCATAACTCATTCATAGAGACATTTTATCAAACACTTGCAGGACATAAACTCGTACATATGCTAGCATGTCATGATTTCATCATTTAATTCACATGGACATTCTATCAAACACTTGGGGAGCATAACCTAATGCATATAATCATGGACAACATATAACATTGTAATTACCACGCCCAAACTTGCAAATTCAAGGGTTATAACATGGAAATTAACCAATTTAATATACATGCTATTTCAATTTCATATAACTTACAATTAATCATGGATTGAAACTCAATTAATGTCATGAACATGAATACAATTCAATTTAAGCATGTAAATCAGGAATCATTAAGCTTGTAGTTTTTTAAAAAATGGATTCTTGGACTCTATGGGTGAAAGGAACCCATAGATGAACACCTAACATACCTGAGAAGATGAGTTCTTGAAGGTTCTTGGAGGAATTCTTGAGCTTTGTTCTTGTTTTCTTGAAAACTAGGGTTTGCTAATTGAGAGATAATGTTTTTAATCTTGAGAAAAGTGAGTAAATACTGATATAATAGGTTATTTAGGGGCTTAATTTCGTGTTTAGGATGATTAGGGGTTTTGAGAATTGACCAAACAACCCCTAATATAAAATCATGAAAACTAAAAATCCCAATTTTGCATGCTGGCGCGATGCGGTGAAATCGCCCCAGCTCACTGAAAACTGGACAACTGGAACTGGAAACTTGGCGCGACGCGCCATGATCGCGGAGTCATACTGGAAGGTGACACTTGGGAAATTAGTTGGTGGCGCGACGCGGTGGGGTCGCGATAGCTTACTGGATTTTGACAATTGCCCTTTGCACCCTCTCCGCGATGCGGTGAAGTACCAGGTGGTACACTGTTTTACTAAAAATGCTATAACTCTTCACCCGATATCGAATTTGAGTGAATTTTATATCGTTGGAAAGCTGACTGAATTTTCTAGGCATAGGTAAGATCTAAACTGAAATTTTTTGAGTATTATAAATTTTTTATATAGGAATACTCGTATACTGAGGGTTAAACTGAGCTAGGAAAATACAGGGTATTACACTTCCTTGCTATGTTTTCCCATATATTATTTTAATCTATTTAGGGAAGGTAGCCTATGAGTTAGAGTTTCCTATAGAGCTAGCATCAGTATACCTGACATTTCATGCCTCTTTGCTAAAAAAATACATTGGTGATCCAGCTTCGGTCGTTCCGTTAGAGAGTGTTGGTGTGGAAGATAGCCTCTCTTATGAGGAAGTCCCAGTTGAAATCCTTGACCACCATATTCATAGGTTGAGGAATAAGGAGGTTGCCATAGTTAAGGTATTGTAGAGGAATCAGTCCGTTGAGGGAGCAACTTGGGAAGTAGAAGCCGATATACGAACCAAGTGTCCCTATCTCTTCCATATGAATTCAGGTTCAGTTTGAGGTAATGGTTTCTTTAAATTAATTCTCTCATTTTCTAACTCAACTATCCAAACTTTCTCATTCCACAACATGTATTTATGAATTCAATTCAGTCCATGTTTTATGTTTTAGATTCAGATATTAAGTCACGATTTATCCCATAAATATTCAGTAGATGGTCTCAGTCTTTCTAGTGTTCCAGCTCAGCTAGTTTTATTTGATAACGAATGATCTCAAGGGGGAGATATTGTAATATCCTAAATTTCTAAGCTCTAGACCCCTTAAAAGATAGGCCACTAAATTTGTTTCCCAATGCTTCAAGTCTCGTCCTAATCTGAATCGTGGCAAGAAGTTATGCAAGTTTTCCTTAAGTGCCTGTGAACTGCTAGTGGTTACGATTCACGTAACGACCCATAACCAGATGTTCTGAGTCATTATGAGCAGTCGTAGTCATAATAGTAAGTAATCAAGAAACTATTCTAGTGCAATGTGTAGACCTTACGAGTCATAATCAGTGACTATGAGTCGTAAGGAGGGACTCTAGTCACGCTAGTGTCCACCAAGGAACCCAGTCCTTTGATCACGATTCTAGCCTACGACTCGTAGTAAGACCTTACACGTCATTAAGAGGGCAGTCGTAGTCTTAATAGTGTATGACCAATAGCCAATCTTTAGACTATTACTACACCTTACAACTTGTAGTCAGTCACTACGAGTCGTAAGGAGGGGTTGTAGTCTGACCTATAAGGACCCAAGGTCCCAGGACCCTAGGTTATGAATCAGACTATGACTTGTAACCAAACATCATGAGTTGTAGGATTAGTCATAACTACTGGGGACCCAAAATCTCTATACATTTTAACAAGGGCTTTTTGGTAATATTCGCCCATTCTTAACCCAAACCCACGTCGTTTGAGCTTTCAAAACATCAGTTATAAAGCGTAAACATTACCTTAATCCCTCAGAACATCAAAATCACTTCTCTTACATAAAAGAAAATCGATTTTATTCTCCCTCAAGAGCAAATTAGAATTTCTCAAGAACAAGATCAACTTCAAGAATTTCACCAAACCTTTTACTTCAGACATGTGGGATATTCATCAATGGGGCCCTTTCACCCATTGAGTCCCAAAGTTCTTTCAAATCTCTCAAGTTTAATTTAACCTTTATGCTTAGGGTTCCATGACAGTTATGAATTTCTTGGAATTATAGTCTATCCTTGAAATTGAACCATCTGTACATGTTGTCCTCATAAGCTTAACATCCTCCCATACCCAGAATAATGAATTCTCTTAGTTTAACAAGATATTATATTTTGGGGTCTTTAATCATGAAATTCCTTACCATGTTCTAATGATGTTATTATATTTAATGTAATATTTTTTTATGGTGGATTATGAACACCCGATACCTAGATATTCATGCATATTTTAGATTTCCAAGTTACAAGTCATTCAGATCATGATTGTATCATTATATTCAGATTTTGATATTCATGTTGAGAATTCATCATTTTTGAATCATGTTAAACTCTTATCAGCATTAGTGTCAGTTCAACTTGGAGTAGGACTTAGCACCGAGTGAACCTAGGAATGAAGGCTCACCTGCCAGTTGAGGACTGAGACCTTTAGTAGAAGTCCCTGAAAATTAAAACTACATTATCAGTGTAGGTTATGAGAGGTCACCCGCCAGTTGAGGAATGACACTCTTTTAGGATTCACCTACCAGTAGAAGACTAACACCTTAGTTCTTTGGGACATCAGTTTAGTGGATCCACATAACCAGTGTTGGTACCCTTAGCAAGGTACTAACATCCTTCCAACTGGGTCTATAGGTTGGATCCCGATAAGCTTAGATTGGGGCATGTTGATTAAATATTAGCTCCCATAGTTTCAGTACAGTATTCAGATTATATCAGTTCAGGTTTGCATGACCAAGTGTCCATATATATCAGTTAACAGTTATTCAGATTATTTCAGTATATATTTTGCTTGGTCTTGTATTCGTTTTACATGTTCATGCATTCATGCTCAGTACCTATATGCATGTTAGTTAGTTCCTATCTCGCATACCAGTACATTCAAGTACTGTCCACATATTCTCATTTGCGCTATATTGATATCACAATATAGGTTCGGACGCGCAGTTCCCAGATCGCACATAGTCCATTCCTGTATCACTCAGCTGCAACATTGGTGACTCCTCATCAATCGAGGACTAGTCATATTACTTATCATGCTTTCCAGTACTTTATTTCATGTTATTTCAGTAGTCAGAGTTAGTTGGGATTTTTTCCAACAACTCATCATGTTTAGAGGCTTTCAGGCAGTCAGACAGTTAGAATGGTCTTTCAATGATGCTTTTCAGTATACTTAACATTGTTTTGATTATTCAAATATTTGATTTTTAAAAGACTCCCGCACAATATTTTTTTATCTTCTCGCTATAATTATAGCTTATTCCAAATTCACATATGACCTTAAGAACCGTATTACGACTAAGGAATAGTCTCGGATCGTGACACTCACCATCCATATAAGTTATATTTCTTGCATCAGTTACATTACTATGTAAAAAATTATAAAATAATATACTATAATATATCATATAACACAATGTGCCCAATACATTTGCATCTCTACATCATAAAGCAGATTTAAATGCAATAATGTATCAACAACAATAAGTAAACAAATGTATCACAAACTTTTAAATTAGTAAACTACGATGTATCAGCTACTTTCATTTAAGTCATGTATATTTGCTTTATTAACTAACACGATGTATTTGTACATGAAGTAAATTTATATAGCACAAATTAAATTTAAAACTATAGCTTATGATACATTACTGTTTAGTGACATATATCATAATATAAATTTAAGTAATGTATCATGAGATAAATATCATAAAATGTATTATATAATTTATATATTCACTGTATAAAGCAATTTCAAATGTTGTAATGTTTCAGTAATCATAGTAATGTATCATCAGATTTTAAAAGTATTGTATCATACGATTTGAAATTGGTGAAACTTTAATGAAAATTTAATCACAAAGTAGTACAACAATCCAAAATGAAACTGATGTTAAGTATTAACATGAAGTTATAATCAATATGAATTGAAAATAGTGTTTCATTAAAAAATAAAAAGTATATCAAATATACATTGTTCAAACAAGATTTAACACTAGACAAATAAAAAACTAAGTAAGAATATGATGAAGCAATATATAAAATATTCTATGTATTTTGAAATACAAGTATAAATTCTTCTTCGTAAAAAATCACAGGTGCATCTGTTGTGATTTTCACGACCACATCTTTCACAACAGTTTGTGCTTGACGTTAGAGTTTCACTTGATTTATTATGCATCTCTTTCTTTGACCTCCCAGGTGGTCTTCTGTATTTTGGTGGTGTGACCACTTCGTCGTCAACACTTTGAGGCATATGTATCCTTCATATTTGGCATAGGAATCATTCAAACTTCATACGTCCTCACTAATGTTGCAAGCTTATGGTAATCAGAGCAATATGAACTCATATCATCTACATTTTTGCTTTTCAAAACTGCAATTGTGTGAGGACATGATATCTGATCAAGTTGAAATCTTCCACAGTTACATGTTCTACTCTCAAGGTCCACAATGTATGTTTTATCAGGTTCGTAACAGAACACTCGTAGTGTGATGAAGCCTTAACCTGACAAATAAATAACCAATAAATTACCGAAAACATAACTCTGAAATGTTATTTAATAAAATTGTGCAAAGTACTAAAATATATATTAAAAAAACTAATATATGTATCTTCCAGAATATACCAATACGTGAAGATTTCGCTCCATTAAGTAGAAGAATTTCTTCGAACCTTCTTCCTAATATAAATTTTTGTATATAATGTTATTTATCTATTTTTGCAGTTTCATGATCCAAATAATATTCTTGCTTCTTCCAGAATTCTAATATCAACAGTTCATGCGCCTCATCAAAACAACCATTGATACATTCAATAATATTAAATTTCATCATCCTGTCTCTATTTATTGGTGCATGAATCCTTGACCACTTTTCATAACCAGTATCACATAAGTAATCCTTTACCCTATGATTCACCTTATCCACCATGGTCATAAGGTAATCAAAATTCTCTTTCTGTGAGCCTTGTTCACAGAATAGTATATGTCATTAAGCCTTTTTTTTTTGCTCCTTCTAAAGTTTATGCAAACATTCTTTTAAAGATGCCAGATGCATGGAAAATGAGAGATATTAGGATACACAATGCTTACACTTTTGATTATGCTTTCATTGCGATACAACACACATGTTCTCACATTTCCCGAATGGACTTCTAAACTACTGAAAAAATCATATCCATGAACAATCACTCTCCAAATCTATAATTCTATAAGCTATTGGCAATATGCAACCTAAATCGTAAAACATCCAATATGTAATTATATTAGATAGTTGTACCAGATACATTACTTGGAAATATAATTTTATGAAACTTATAGAAACAAGTTCATTATACTCATATTAGTTGACATACCTGCGCTATCGAGAGTGTTGACAGAAACAAAATTTCCTTTATCATTTCCATTCAAATGAGCTCCGTCAAACACAACTACTCGAACCCATCCATCATTGACAGATACACAAATTCATTCTCTGCTGACTTATACATCCTAATATGTAAGTTTAGATGCACAGTGTTTAGTATATGAATGCACCTCGATATTTGTCTATATTCATCAACAGGTCTACCTCCTAGAATTCTATAGCACGATTCGTAGCACGTCATGCCTTCATTTAAGTAACATCCATACCATAAGCAGTTTTCACCTCTTCAATTATGTCTATTGGAGTGTGTTTTCTCTTATTATTTATTAACTTTGGGGTTGTAAAGTTACTAACAAAGGCAACTGTAGCTTGCAACTGTTTTAAGACCCTATCGCTCATTAGACATGTAGGTTCATTGTTGAATTTATAAATTTCAAACAGATCTAAATTATTCAAACAATAGCCTTCACGATCTAACTACAATCTTCATTATAACATTTCAGCACATAGTTGTAAAAATAAATATCTATTTATCATAATTGACTACAACTTATCCAAACAAAAAGCGCATCAATGCATTTCATATAACATAAGGCTTAATAGGTAGCATTATAGTAAAATTAATGTATCAGAAAAATAAAAACAGATTCAATATGTAAGCAACCTATGCTTAATGTGTCTATTAATTGTATCTTATGAATATGACGGACATCCATGCTCAAAGAATGACAAACACAATAAAGATACATAAATAGTAATGTATCTCCATATTAGAAGAAACTACACAAGATAAAAGTTAACCATGTACATTAATAACCATATTTTTATTTGTCGGATCTCTTAGCTCTGAAATTAAAGCAGTGATCTAATGCATACTTCACCATTACATAAACAAGAGTTTTCTTATTCTTGTACGACTGATTTTTCTTCACTTCTTTATTTTTTCAATCACTAATGAAGTTTGTTGTTTCAATTTATCGTACGTATAAGGAGTACTCATTTTTCGACTCCACAACAGCAAATGCTATTGCATTTGTTTTCATTCCTTCTACGCAAATCACTGCTCCAGTATCTGCATTAATCAATATCTCTCCTGTCTATTTATCTGTTGTAGTTATGCACAACGGCTACATAACAAATTCAAGAATACTTTTCTTCAACTCAACATAAAGTTCCACTCCATTATCATTCTGAATCACCATTGGTGATATATTTCCTTCAACTACATATCAGGCTTCAATTTTTTCCTTGATTCATCAATATTTAATTTTGCTGCTATTGCGGAAATCAACCTCATATAGAAAATACTTTCACTAACAACAATTTTATCACTTTTATATCGCTCATACAATATTTCAGCTTGCTAGACTCCGGAATGTCTCAACAAAATCGAGATGTTCATCTTGAAGTTGGCTTAATGAACTCAAGATCGAAAAAACAAATAAGGTTTGATTTGGGAGATTTTGATCACAGCAGCTTGATTTGCTTGCTTAGATTTGAATTTTTGAAGTTTTTACTGATTTTCAGGTGTTCAACAGACATCTCAATAATGTGATTGTGTTAATTACTCAGCTAATTACGTATTTGTTGTTATTTTTCTTTTTTATATTCAATTTAACTGTTATTAATGTATCAGTTCGTTATGTATCTCGTCGCTTACTTATGTATCAGGATGGGGAGATTTGGGATTTGATGTAATTATTAAAAGAGTTGGAAGAGAGTGTAATTAGGTAGCAAACTATTGAGAATTATGTTGTTTATGCTAAAATCTATTAGTATTGCTCTTGAAATGTCTTAGACAACCCAAAATTAGAAGCTTAATAGGATTGTCATTGCACATATTCAAATTGTCAAATTTGAACTTCATGTGTCAGTCATAAATTCAATAATTAGCAATATGGAAGAACATTCTCTCTTCTACAATATGCAAAAAAGACCATGAAAGCGGATTTATGAATGAGAAAGAACTTCAATAGAAGTGAGATATGCTAACTGAATGGTAAAGACCTCAACGTCATTTATTCCAGGATTTTTGATAAGAGTACTAAAAAGTTCGACTACGACATGCACCTGCATGAATTCCACTTCTGTTGACTGCAAATAGAGCCCCAATGAAGCCTGGATATTTCCTTGCAATTCGTGACATAGCATCTTTTGCAGCAACTTCGGGTTCCATTCCTAGTCTCATATTCTCCACAACCTGGTAACTAGCATAAGGCAAACAAACATAGAAAAATATTTATCTCCAATCAAATTATGCTGACCTCTAAAATCCGAATATAAGCTTAAACATGTATTTGGTGTTAAAAGGGGGAAAATTCCAGGCACTATCAATCAGGGGAATGATTTTAAAGCTTTGTCTAGAGTTTGTGAGAATATAATTCCAGATAAGAGAATATGGAGGCCAAGATTATGATAGAAGGTTAGCAGGAAGCAGGTGTTTGCCAGTTTTCCTTGTCAGTATTGCTATTATTACTCTCTTACTATCTTATTCTTCAATTTTATTATTACATATAGTTCCCTCTGATTCAATTATTTTATTATTACATATGGTTTCCTTTGATTCTTGATTCAATTATCGAATTATCTGTTGTTGCTACTATTCTCTGCTCCTTTATTTTAGCATGACTTGTTTCGTACTATATTTTCTTCTTGTAATTATTTTTGGCATGTTTCACTTGAGCGAATAGTCTACCAAAACCAATTTCTGAAGGTATAGACAAGGCAGCGTGCACACCATTCTTCAGAAACCCACGTGTACTGGTGGGATTTCTGGATCCACGGAAATTGTATTGTTGATCATAGATGATTTTCTTTCACTTCTCTTTTTCTATTTTGTGATATGCATTAAATATGAAATCAATTAACATCCTTCACGAAGACCGGCTCTTCAAAATTCATCAACCTGTCATTCATTTAGAATTTATGCAACCTCGAAGATGAAACAAACCTAATAAATGTTCTTCAAGTATCTGCGGAGATAATCCGAAATGACACATTAACTGCAAAGATCTATGTTTATTTGATACTAGCAAATAGCAATGCTCCAACACAAGTTCAATCCCAAGTACAAACCTTTCAATGGCAAGTAGGTGCTTTTAGTGCTTTAAACCATCAATAGCATCCCAACAATCACCCCATAACAAAAAACTGAGCTATAAACACAAGTTCTGCACCTATGCCTATCCCAATCAAGAATTTAAAAAGCCACGGTTACACTCCTAAATGTAAAGAGACAATAAAGTATGATGACAAAGCATTCCAAACTTTTTTCTGATGTTCACCATGGATAAAGACATTCTATATGTGCAATATATCCAATCTGAGAGTCTGATTTAATACTATCGCCAAACAGTTTCATTTGCATCGGTAAATATGGCATTATGATGTTCGATTAAACATTGAATGGCATCAATAGCACCCAAGTCGATTGGCAGCCCATCATCCAACGGGATGGGAGAAGATGCATCAACATTTTCACCTTCATCTGGATGCAAAAACAAACACAGGTCAAAAACAATAAGTTTTTTTAGAAGCTGTTTAAGTTGCAAATAGCAAACTCAAAATGCAATGTTTTTACTATAAATAAAGAGAACATACTCCCAGATATTTTACCGTTAAAAGAGAAATATGCCTCGATAAACATAACTTATTTGATTAAATTGAAAATTTATTGATTTTCCATTTGCACAATGACTTACCACTACAGAAACTAATTCAGGCTGTTAACAATTGTAAGAAATGGAAACCTCCACTAGCACAAGTCCATCCAAAAGAGAATGAAAAGGAACATAAAACAAGATATTCTGTCGTGGGTGTCTTCAGAAAACACAAATCTTTGGGAAATAGCCATTCAACGGGCTACAGATACTTCAATACAGAATGTACGCTAAAAAGTAAGGTCTCCATTGCAGTTGTAGAAATATCTCTCTGAAATGCAAAACAAGCTAAAACAGCAGTTATAGCACACAGCTTAAGTTAGTCTCTTCGCGTAACCTCTTTCCACAATTCATTTTGGCATAACAGTTTATGATGTTTCTGATACACATCTTATAACACAGATACATGTTTCAATATTAACTTCCATATCTTTCAAAAGTTCGAGTGAATATATAGTCTATTTGAAGTCTTCACGTACTTGCATCATAACTACCTACTTAGTATGAATTTGTAGTAGTAAATAACCATTTCGCAACTAGCCCACTTATATAATTCATCATCACTAGCAATCTCCAAGTGTGGAAGTAGATGCCTGCAGTTCCACTTTTGAACTTCGCACATAGTACTTTAATATGCCAACTGGTTTCTTACCAAAGAAAACTGAGTCACTAGTCACAATACATCGTTTTAAACTTTCTATGTCTGTCCATAACAGAAGAAAGAGATTACCCCTCATTTAATATAACTGGTGTTAAAAATTATAAAGACAAATGAAACATAACACTACCCACTAAGAGACAGAAAGGAACAAACAAAAACAGACCTTCAAGCATCTCCCATGCACTAGAGTTAGAGTTGGAGTCCATATCTTTCTTTGAAGAAGTTTTTGCTGAATGATTCCAGAACTGGTCATACAGGTGTGGACTCTGTCCTCTTTGCCAAATAAGGATGGGAGCCATTTCAGTTGCAAGAGTTCTAGCATCCATCTACCAGGAAGAAAGTATGGGAAGCATATAAACGGCCGTCAAGAAAAGAATTCATACATTTGTAAGGCTCACCAGGAGCAAGATTTTTGGATCTCAATCATCTGGGCGACCTTTTTAAAGATGAGGTTTCCGTAACACATTTTTTAGATCTCAATCATGAGGGCAAAAAGAAATAAAACAAAATTCAAAATAAGTAAGGCATATCATAGCAACTAGGCACCTCAATTAGCAAATTCATAACCCAAGTGTTAAAAGTTGCATCACGTTTTACAATTCTCCACTACAGAATTTCTTCATCTTAGAAGGAGACACAGGTTCTGTGAACATCAATTCCGAAAACCACAAGTATGATAAGTACACTAAGATAATTTCAAATCCAAAGATCTGCACATATCCAGATCGACACAGGGAGAGATGGGTGCTATTCTGTTCACTCGGAAAAGGAATAAACTTACCTTGTTAACCAGAGATTTCTGGCTTACGCGGAGCAGCAGCGCAGTGATCAATTCTAGTGTCATGTAGTTGACGGTTGGAATCTTCTTTAAGGTATTCTTCATCGCGTGTATGCTTGAGCGAGCACCTCTTATTTCATTATAAAGCTCAAAGGTTGTCAATGGCTCAGGTAGACTTGCAAGGTAGCACTTCATCAGAGCTGCAATATCTACTGGATTTACCCCCTCAGGTATTGGTGCATTTTGATCTACAACACGAAAGCAAACTAAAGAGTAAATAGATTGACCCCTGGACAAATAAAATATGTTTGAGATTGGAAACTGAATACCTTGATTGTAGAAAGAAACCAATTGATGTATGACCTTTTTTTCTCCTTCAGCCTTGAACAGCTCAGGTGAATTCAGCCCTAGACCAAAAGTAGGATCCCAAACATCATTTAGATGTGTCCAAGAAAATTTACATAACAATAATGACAGTTTACTGTATGTATTGGCACATCTCTCACCTGATAAGACAAGATAATCTGCACATCTCACCATGATATAAGGAACGGATCTAGTTGATTGTTGCCTCTGCACAAGGATATCAATGGGGACTCCAAACACTGGATAAACCAAGATATGTCACTAGTAATGCTTCCTGAGAGCTTTGTCGGAGCAAATAATCATATGGCTCATTCCATATTCATAACTGTAGAACTGATTTCTACAGCTCATGGACATTGTGTAGAAGTGCTAATGAAGTGTGACCAAGTATAACAGACACCTCCTGTTACACCTTCCTTAATTCTTAAATGAACTCAAAAGACTCCAGTAAAAGAGTGGCAAAGAAAAATTAAGTAGAAGAAGTTTCGGAATAGATGGATCCAACAAAAGCCATCCCATCCCCCACTTCCCACCCCCACCCCCCTCACCCCACAAAGAGGAGGAACACTAAAATCTTTCTAATCAAGTTATATGATGATCCAGAGAGAAGAAGTTTTACCATCAGTGCTGGCAACTCCCTGCATTTCAAATAATAAAAGTTAAGATTCTTTGAACTCTGTGCCGTAGAGAAACTTTCAAAGGAAAAAGATAAAAGAGTGAAAATTATCATGGACCTTCTGCCACCGCTCAATATCAGTCAGCAAAGTCTTGCTTTTCTGTGCAGTTTTCTTTGCCACCTGGAACATAAAATTATTGCATGTGAAAAGTTCAGACTAAGACTCACGTTGCAAAAGATTCCAAAATATCATATCATGTGTACTTTAGGTTTTTAAATACAGATATCATAAGATTGACATCTCTCGTCCATTTCTTCTTTTCTTCCCTCAAAGATATACAAGACCAATTCCAATAAAGTTCCAAACCAGGGAACTATACCCTGTATAGTTTGCAACTAAATTTGTTATCTTAATTAGGTATTTGATTGTGTGGTTTCATATAAGACTGTGCTTTAGGATACATTGCCAGCACTTAATGATCACTATGAAGAATGAAGATCGTAGCTGCATGACTTCTTCCACTCACTAGACACCTAATGTTTATAAAAGGCAAAAACTTGACCAACCATCAAATGATTAAAACCTACACTGAAAACCAAGGTGAACACATTTCACAACCTAAATAGAAGTCCTCATTCAGTAAAATAAAAGCAGATTCTTTCTTGTATCGCTATTTCCAACTCCAACAAAACAGATGGTAAATAAGATTTGATTGATGTATATAGATCTTTTACTAGGACAGAATCATCGGAGATCTATGCATAAATCATCAAAGAGGTCAAGCTAATAACTTGAACAGTAGAAAAATAAATTCTTCTATCTAACTTCCCTTGGCTTAATTACAGACCTTGAATTTCAAAATCCATATTTCCATACTCTCCTGAACCCAATCTCTCAATTTATGTTTTGGCGGGGTGGTGAGGGAACAGGGGATCAATAGTAAGTTCCCTAAACCCAAATCTTGTAACATCAAAACCTGCAACTAATGGATGAGCTTTGTATAGTAAAAGCTTCATGATTCTGTTTCTAATAAGAAGGGTTAAATACGGTTTCTCTTTGTGGTTTAACTGTCACAAAACCTTCTGCTATTTAAGGATAGGCTCATGAACCCCATCAGTATCTAACTAAAGCACAACAGTCACTTCTGAACCAATAAAAATTAAAGACCAGGTGATCAAGAACCTTGTGCCCCACAACTCTAGTGGTCATCCCAAGAGATATGTTGACATCACATCACCTAGGGTTCTATAACAAGGTAAAGGCTACAAAACCACAATGGTCCCTATTATGGATGACTGTAACAGGAATAAGGGAAACTAATACTGAAAGCATCACTTGATCCTCTGTGTTGATTATTCACAATTGGAAAATGTTCCAGAAAATTTTTGATGTTTTTAATACCTCCTCGACCTTGGTCTTTCCAACAGCAACCTTATCTTTTGTCCCCAAAAACCCCTTCCTCAAGAAGAAGCTGGTTGTAGCAGCCGCAGAAATAAAGCGCTCCTGCATGGCATGTCTTGTTGATGGCTGTTGTAGGAGCGACCATTGACTTTTGACTACTGATCCAACTTTCTCAGCGGCCTCGCCAACGTTTCCCTTAGCATCTTTGGCAACCTCCCCAACAAATGATCCAGCAGACTGCCCGGCTTCTTTCAACTTCACCCCTGTATCAAATATCAGTTATCAAACATACAAAAGCAAAAGGTAGAAACCTGAAATTGCATTTCCAAATAAGTTACCGGAAGATTGGAAGAATCCACTAGCTTTCTCTTGCCACTGAGGCGAAATTACTGAAGGCATTGAAGTTGCAACAAGTACTTATATTAACTGTAAACAGTATCAGATCACCTAAAAATGAAGACAAACAGTTACTGGTGTTAATAAAACTTGTATATCGCCAAACGCTATAGCTCCATTTATACAACTATAAAATATTTCTAAAAATCCGAGTCAATAGTATTTGCATCAGACGCAAAAATAAACAAGAGAAGACAAGTGAAGAATCCAAGAAATTTCTGTTAAGCAAACTGGAGTAGTCCATGAGAACAATAAGCAATTATTGCTAAAATCCAGATATCACTTCGGAAGGAAGCCTTGAGATAACTAGTAAAGTTGGGTCATGTGACCAGGTGTTCATGAATTCAAACAGCGAAAACAGTCTCTTGCATTTCTGCAAGGTAAGTCTGCATAGACCATTGTGGTCCGACCCTTCCTCGCACCCCGCTTATAGTGGGAGGTTTAGTGCACCAGGCAGTCCATTTTATCCGGATATCATTTTGACGAAAAATTACTAACCTAAAAAAACCCCGCCATCGGATCACAACATAAAAGAAAAAAGAAAAAGCGGAATCCGCAGAATCAGAACATGATGGCTCCAATAAATTCCTAATCATAAAGATACGCAATTTTCAGAATTGAGAAGAAATAAATGGCAGTCAGTTTCAATTACTAAACCCACTCCCAAAATTAACCATAATTTAGCTCTATTCCAATAATTAACAAAAAAGAACTGCTAAGATTGATCATAATCTGTAACAGGAAAAATCGATAAACCAAATTCCAAAATCAAAAACCCTGATTAATAGATATTATAAGGGTTTTACCTTTGATCAACGGATTGAAAAACTTTGGAAAAATGAATCGTTGAAGGAGAAAATATTAGTCAATTAATAATAGTGTATTTTGTGATGATTAATGGGGGTCATCTTTTCTATGCTTTAGATAGAAACAATAAAAAGGGATTACGTGGAATTTATTTTGGAGAAAAAATAATTTGTGAAAGTCCCACTTCTGGAAGCTTCCAACGGACATAACGGCTATGCGCCTCTTCTGCTATTTTCTCAAACAAATGTTGCCGCAAAATGTATTACTCGCATGTTTCATTTTACTTGTCAACTTGACATAATTTTTTAAAAAAGATTTTTAGTTGAATGTATATTTTATTAAATTAATTTTATTATAATAATTTTAAATTTTAAATTAACTATTACTATTTTTATATAGAAAAGAAGTAATAAATTAATTTGATTTCATAAATTTAATAAATAATTAAAATAATTATTTTTAGTAAGAGATCAACTAAAATAGTATGTAAATTATTTTAGAAGTGGAAGAAAGAGAGCGAAGAAGCACCGCTGTATACCCATTTTAATTTATCACTAACTTACAAAGTTAAATATAATTTTGCAGAAACATTCAGACTCTAGAGTGAGTAAAGGCTCCTCCCTGCTATCGACTATCATGTTTACCTAAAATTGTACAGTAGTTGTTTTGCACAAATAACTAGTTGATATAGCATAATTATTTATATCACATAATTATTCAATAAAAATATTCAAAATTAACCATTCAAAATGATCCAGTATAGCCTTTTTTTAAGCAAAAAGTCATAACCACGCGTCCATGCCTATAGTACTACTCAGTGCTCACCACTCGAGTTGAATATTTTAACCCTTCTGCTCCCCGACTGATATTTACTGTGAATTAGATTATGACCAAACAACAGGAAGGCTATGATCATATGACACTGTTGGTGAATATGCATTTTAATATTAAAATGATACATCAATGGGTATAAATTGTAGTAGAGGATGATCACTAGTTTTTATACCTCTCATGGTCTTTAGTTTTTTATAACTCAATAATTATTACTCCCTTCGTTTCATTTTACTCGTCCCAATTTGATATTGCACATTGATTAAGAAAAATAATTAATAACATGACTACTTTACGATAGTACCCCTATTAAATGATGTTTACATTTTAATTTGGAGATAAAATAGTTAATACTAAGGGTAAGAAATGAAAAACAATTTGTCTTGTCTTAATTCATGAAAAATGACAAATAAAATGAAAAATTAAATTAAAAAATTTGGGACGAATAAAATAGGACGGATGAAATAGTTTTTTGTAACTTATATAACTTCTGTCACATTCATATACCCAATTTACCACCCCATTTCTTCCTATTCAATACAAGGAAGAATTCCTCACCTATAAACAATGGTGTTTCTTTCTTTGTGTAGTAAGCAGAGAGAATGATGAGTATGAAAAAATATTACAGTGTGTAGTAGTGAAAAAGAGAGTTGAGATAAAGAAAATACTCTAAGTTTTCAACTATATTCACTATATAAAATAAAGTAATAATATATTGATGGGATGTGTTGTTTAGGTCGAGCTTTGAATTTTTCAACTAATTCGGAGTTGCTTGAGTTGTATATCGTGATAAACTGTTGTATCTTGGAGGCGATAAGTCAAGAGTAATACTGCCGGATTGGTGTAGATTATGCTGACATGGACTTGAATCTCCATAAAGAGAACGAGATATATGTGCCTCAACCGTAATATTATTTATTCATTTTATTTTCAACTGTAACTTATTGTAATTTGTGGTATATTACAGTAATAATTTTAAGGAGATCATGTTTTGTTACAGTTTAAGAAATTATGAATATCAAGACGAGATATCTCAACATTAACCCACTTCAACATCACTAGATCTCTTTAAGAGATGGAAGAAAAGAGAGAGACAAGTAAAATATTTTTCTACTTGCTTAATTCAAGCAAAGGAAAAGTAAAACGCGTTTCTACTTGTTGCGGAGGAAAAGTAGAAAAAAAATATTTACCAAATATTTTTCATGAATAAGTGATTGTACTTTTCATGAATATTTGATTTTATCAAATTCTTGAAATAGTGAGGTTTAATGAAATGAGAAAAAGAACATTATCATGGAAAATGTGATGTTTGTACTTTTGAGAATGAATTTTGTAAGAAAATATTACAAGTGCATATATTAGTCTTGAAATAAATTACATGATACTATTTGCATATGAGTTGATGTCTTTGACTCTTACATGCATGTTATCAAAGAAATGAAAAAATTGAGTAGTCATTTTGATATAAAAAAATTAGGTGAGATAAATTTTATTCTTGAAATGAAAAATATCAAAATTATATGATGAAATTTTCCTTGACAACTAACATTGTGTTGAAAATAGTGAAATGCAATTTTGCTGATTGTATGAAGCTTTGTAACTTCTTTTAATTTAAATGTGTGAAAATGGTATGATAAATAAAAAAAGAGTACTAATTGAAGATATGGAATATGTGGCTAATTTCACTTGGTCTGATATTGTGTATGTAATAGAAGTATTTAACAGCTACAAGCAAATTAGGTATATTTACTTGATAAGAAAGTTGTGGCTTGTTTTATTTTTGTTTTAAAAAAATTCTACAATACTTAAAGGTATTCCTATTGCAAATAAAAAACCATGGTGCTATTTTTTGAAATGAAAAAAATAAACTATCATTTGCCAACTCTACTATGAAGGTTGGTCTAGTTATTTTAACATCAAATAGTGAAAAAAGTGAATTGATCAATCACTTTATTTTGAGAAATTGAATTCTCTAATTTTGACTTATTGTGATAGCACCAATGTTATTGATTGAGTTTGAAGCTATTTTTATAACTATATTCAGACCCATATTGTGATCATATTTAACATGTGATACCGATAAATGATTATGTCAAATCTTCCAGATGAACTAGCCAAAATCTGAGCATGATAAAGAGTCTGAAGCACATCGAGAAAAAACAATGAAGCCTATAAAAATACATGAGTTGTACATGAGGAAACAAAACATAGGGACTAGAGATCCTATAACCAGGTTCAATGGGAAGAATAAATCAAATGATGACTTGGTGAAGGATGCATTATTGTTTAATCCCTTCCTATGATGTGAGTGCATTTTTTTCTGTAATAATTTGTGAAGGTTGAGCCTAAGAACTCTTAATGAAATTTTGTATTTCATATTGATAGTATCTAATTTTAGTGTTTGACAATTTGCAGGTAAGATGAGTAGTAGATGAAAAAGAAAGAAGGCATCTCGAGCTCTCCATAAAAGAAAAGATATATCAATAGAGTTAGAATATATTCTCCATAGATATCTAAAAGGAACAAATCAAGCGTGAAGGCCTCAACATTAATTTAACATCTTTTGCACATGGAAAGAAGGCCTATTCAGATCTCAAAATCCCTATTTTAGGGATTATATATTGCGAGTTAAGTGGCTTTTAAAAGACCCATTATGGTCCAACCTTATTCTTTGAAAGGGGATATTTTACTTTTAATTTTCAAGTATTAAAATCTCATGGTTTCCTTTTATTTTGAATATTTCAAACGGCTAGGAGTTCAACCTCTACTATTTAAAGGATGAAAGATAAAAGGGCGAGATAAACACTTGTCTCAACCTTCTCTAGCTCTTTGCTCTACTTTAATTAAGTATTGTATTTTCTAGAAGTTTACCATATACGTATTCAAAAAGAAAGAGAAGAAAAACATGGTTGGTGAGGCTTTGCATTAAAAGCAAGAAAAGAAAAGAAAAGTGTTAGTAAACGCCAAAAAACTTTATTCAATTCTTGTAATGTAATGACCCTTCAGGTTATTTTTCATATTTCCTCTTACTTTTTCCGTTAGAGATTTTCTATAGCTTCCCAAGTCATTTACGACTTGATGTGATTTACAGTTTGGTCACCAGACAGTTCGTTTAATTTTTAGAGCCAATTCCCTGTTTAGAAGTCTTTGCTGGTTCTAAATGGCCACTGAGCAAAAACTTCAATAAAATGATCTTATATGAAAATTCTGACTGCGCCAATAATTTTTTAATGTCGATTTTAGTCTAGGTAGATTTTTGATTTGGGTCCAGAGGCACCCGAGCTCATTTTGACCTATTAGTTAAAAAGTTGAGAAATTAAAAATATAGGTGTGGGACCAATATTTGATCAAAAAGATATCGGATGGAAATTTGAGTGCTCCATCATATTTGGAACATTGAATTTAGTATGATTACATAGTTCATTTGTGTTTACGAGATTCCGGATAAATCCTGAGGCCTTGGTGGAGACTTGAAAGTTTTCCAAGTCTTTAGTTGTCATCTGGTGTAGCTGCTATCGCCATACTAGGGCTGCAATTGTGGTGGTGCGATCGCAGTACATGAGTTTCAATTACAACCAGCTTGTGCACCCCAATGATGGTGCGATCGCATACCTCAGGGTCACGACAGCGACTCTCGAGTACCTAGACTAGGTATAAAATGAACCCATTTATCCGATTTTGCTCATTCTTCACCCATTCTCTTGATAGAAAAAGCCCTAAATAGTATGAAAGTTTAAAATATTGAAGCTTGTTGGCGATTGAAAAGCTATATTAACATTTCTTTTCATGATTATCATCCAATTTAAGGTAAGAATGCACTCTTTTCTTGGTGAAATTTCTTGATTAATTTCTTAAAACCCCAAAATCTTTAGGACTTGATTTTAGCCCCAATTTAACTTGGTTTTCACCTATTTTTAGGGTAATAATTTCTTGATCTTAATATCACGTTGGGTTGGTCTCAAAAATGTGATTTTCATAAGTGGGACCCACATGAGGTTTTTTGAAGTGATTTTTGGACCCGAAGCGCAATGGTGCAATATAGGTATTGATATTCTCGTATTGATGAGTAGAATGTATTTTTGATAGTTTGGCATCTTATGAAGGCTTATCGAAAGGAAAACACAATGGATTAGCAGTCCGTTGAGCTTTTTTCGGCATCGAGGTAAGATAGGTTTATCCCTTGTTAGATTGAGTTATCTCATAGTATTCTTATGATATTGTGTTAGATTTGGGATTGATTTTAGGTGTTGGAATGATGAAATGTAAGACTTCGGTTAGTTGGATCATTTAAACTATTTTGAAATCATAAAGTTGAACACTTAGCTTGTTTTCCTTATGACTTAAGTTAATTGGAATTCATTACTTATGTTTAGCCTGAGAATGCCTTAGAATACTTAAGTTAGGTAATAATGATTTAGACACTCATGCTTAGGATAAAGTGGTCGTAGTTGCTTACACTAATGGAGGTTGCCTTAGTTCCCATTTGAATTAGTTTAAGTGCTTGAGAAGAATCTCTACCTTAGGACTAATGGTGGCTTGTTATACATCTAAATGTGAATTTAGATACCATAGCCAAGTTCAAAGTTGTGTGTGACTTAGAATGTATTTTGAGGATTTAGAAGTGTGCTCTTTGACCCACCGCAAGTCAAGATTGATGAGTAGTTATGTTGAGACTCTTATACGCTTATTAAATGCTTAGAGAATGCCCTTTTGAGGTAATATTAAGGAACCTTGGTACTTGTTAGTTATGAATAAAGATGTTAGAGGTAATGCCTACATGATTATTCCATATGTATGATTTAGTAGCTAAGCTTATGATGAGCTATTGATTATGCTATTGTTTGGCTGTTGATTGGACTACCGAATGTACCATTGTATGAGCCCTTGGATATGATATTATCTAAGCCATAAATTATGTTATTTACTATGCTATGAATAAGACATAGATTATGCTTTGGATTAGTTATTTCTCAAACTATGATAAGTTACCTTTTATGCTAATGATAAGCCATAGAATATACTATTGATAAGTTATTGCTCATGATATTGCTTATGACTATAATCATGCTAAAAAATTATGCTAATAATCATGTTAAAAAGCATCCTTATTAATGACGTTAGCAATTGTCTTATTATTTATGCTATATTGTCAATTCTATTTATTTAATTATATTGTGCCATGAATTATGTAAGAAATCTTGATGCTTGACTATATTGGCACTTATGACATTGATTATATACCCGATTAAATTTTTAGAAGATGTTGTTGATATTAATTATATCAGAAAAGGCCGGAGGATACTATGATGATATTGGTACCCAACAAGGTCGGAGGATATGATGATGATATTGATACCTGCAAGGCCGGAGGATGGTTATTATGATGACACATTGATGCCCGGTAAGGACGGAGGATGATATTATTAATGTGCCTATGTGTACATCTATTGGTTCGAGTTCATCTATGCCCTATACATATATATGTGTGTAGTTGGGTTTGACATTGATATTTGGGATGGCAGTTATAGCTCGAAAGTGGTAAAAATGATAATTAGTGGACTTATGAGAATTAGTGATAATAGTTGGTTAGTGATAAATGATTATAAAGTGGTATAGTTGAAGATTTGTGATATATAAGTATTAGTGGTGGATATTGCTTAAATGACTAATCATGACTAGTTGGTAATGAGAATTAGTTGGTAAAGGATGATTAGTTAATAAATGTTGGCTAATTGATAACTAATGATTAGGGGTTACATGGTGAATATTTGTTAAATGATGACTAGAGTTTATATGATGACTAGTAATCAAATGAACTAGTTAACAAGGGATGGTTAGATAATAAGTGGCAACTAGTGAGTATTGATGATACGATTGCTTAATATTGGTAAATTATGAAATGTTGGTAAATGACCGATTGATGATAATTATGGAATGATGATTAAGTGATAATGAAAGTTAGTTATAATGTTGATTGATTGCTTTATTCTACTCTTGAGTGTACTCTCTAGTCATATGAGAGGCTGTGATGAATTCTTTACTTTTCTGCACCAATTGGCATATGGGAGCTAATTTGTAGTTATGTTTGCTTGTGTTGATGTTTTATGATGCGTCATTATTTTGAATTGCTTATTCCTTATGTTTGCATGATGATTGCCATGTGTTGATGCCTTATGTTATATTGTTATTCTAATTTAATTATTTATCATGTACAACTATGTTGTAGATGATCCAGGTTCATTTACGTACCTTGACTTAGTTATGTTATCTAGCATTTTATCATACTTATATCATGATTTAACTCAGTCGGTCGATGATGCCTACCGAGTACCCATTATTTTGGTACTCATACCACAGTTTTGTACCTTTTTGGTGCAGATTCTAGTACTAGTCACCGCCGATGATCAACGTTCGAGTGGTGATTGATTTTTTTGGAGATAGGGTGAGCTTTTGGAGTCTGAGTCACTCATTTTTCTCTATCTTTTATATTCAGTCTTTTCAGTTGATATAGATGTATTGACTATATTTGAACATTTGAGTTGTATTATTATTAGATGCTCTCGTACTAGTTCTAACAGGTCATGGGATGGTATTTTGTATTGTAATGCCCCGAGTCTGTACCCTAGACGCTACACGATGCTCATAATCCCGAAGGACCACAAGCTAATCCATGACTGGTACCTGCTGTAATAATTGTATAATAGATACTGTAATGATTGCGAAAATAGGCAAAAACATATGCCACAAGGTTCAAATCTGTAAATAAATCTGAATGCGGTATCAAAATACCAAAACTAAATAAAAGTACTGAAAAACTGAACCACTGTCTGAAAATACTCTAATATGAAAAAGCCTCTAACTGTCTGAATTGTTGAGTTGATGGGACAAGCCCCCAACTAACTCCATCTATTGAAATAAAATTGAAGTACTGTAAATAATAAGCATTTCCCCGAGCTATAAAGACTCACCACTACTCTAAAAGTCGAGAATCTGAACTACTAAGGGTGCTCTGGAGCCCGTGCATTTGAACCTATGATATAAGACATCATAGCACAAAAAACATGCGTCAGTACTTTGATTGTACTGGTATGCTCAGTGAGGTAGGCTGAAATACATGGGTTCATATGTATGCACAATAATAATTGAATAATATGAGTATGACTGAGTAAGAGTACATGCATGAATACATAGACTGTAACTGAGATCGTGCTAATATAGAGTACTAAAGCAGAATACTGATAACTGATATCTGAGTTTACGAATACTGTATTACTGATTATCTAAATGACTGTATCTGATAGTTCTGAATATTGTGGAACCATACTGAGTTCCATACTGAGCTAAGTGACTATGTCTGATAAACCTGAATCTATAGAACTTAACTGAGTTCTATTCTAAGACTGAGACTGGAACTGAGACTGAATGAGGTAATCATCTAACTGACATACCCCTTCTCTAACTGATTTGGGGTCCAACCTGTAACCCCAGTTGGAAGGGTGTCAATACCGTGCCATGGGTAAGGACAAGCTGTGAGTTAACCCTCCCTGACAAGAAGCTCTTTTGTCAACCCTCGTTGGCAGGATAACTCAGATGAGAAATATCAACCCTCATAATGTCTGAAAGGAAGATACCTTAACCTATGCTGGCTACATAGTTCTGTAACGCAAGGATTACTGCTAAGGGTCAAACCCTCTGCTGATAGAAATGCCCCATCCCTGGGTTAACTTGATGCTGAATCCTACTACCAACTGAATAGATACTGAACTGATTTCTAGTTTGTACTAGGCTGGACTGAACGATTACTGAGATTACTGTTTAGCTGAACTGAACTGAACTGAACTGAGTTCATTGAGTTCCGTTGACTGACGAAATTTTACTGAATTCTGTTAGCTAACTGAGTTTACCAAGGTCTGAACTGGATACTGAATTAGACTGGACTAATATGGATTCTACTGAGGTTTCCTGAGTTCTGTAACTGACTGAGAGTACTACTGATCGTGTCGTGACTGATACTATTTTATGACTGGCCATGGCTCTAGGTAATCAACTAAATCGTCCAGTACAAGTACCCTCAGGACTCGATAGCATAACTTAAGAGACATGGCATAACATGAAACATGTAAACTATGAACTTGATCATCATTCATTCATTGGGGCATTTTGACAAACACTTGCATGATATAACTTGCACATAAGCTATCTTGACATGATTTCATTCTCTTAACAGTTCACATGGATAATTTATCAAGCACTTGGTGAGCATAGTATATGCACATAGTATTGAACAACAAGTGATCATCATAATTTATTTCTAATTTCACAAGTCAAGGGTTTATCATGGATTTACATGAATCTACACACATAATGATCAATTTCACATGAGATACATATATATAATCATGAATTAGGAACTTAATCCAAATAGGAATCATGGATACACTTTAATTCCAACCATGGAAATCATAAAATCAAATACTTGAAGTTTAAAAGAGATTCTTGGACTCCAAGGGTGGAAGGAACCCTTGGATGAACATTTCACATACCTTTGTTGAAGAATTTCCGAAAGTTTATGGTTGAATCTTGAGTTCTTAATTTGAAATTGGATCTTCTAGGGTTTTGTTCTTGAGCAAATTTGAGAAAAAATGACTATATTTTCTCTATAGTTAATTTAATTTTTTGTTTTGGGGGCTGAGAGTCGAGGGAAAAAAACCTAAATACCCCCAAGGACGCGTTTTTTTAATGACTAAAAATTGGGTTACTGACGCGCAGGTCGACGCAGTGCATTGATGGCATCGATGCAATAGCCAACGCGTCATGCCATGTTCACATCGATTCACTGGAATTGGATGCTGGAAAAAATAGTAATCAATGCGATAGTCGACGCGGCGTGCTAAGATCGCATTGATTCACTATTTTAGGATTCCAAAGGAGCTTCAAACGAAGTCCAAAAAATCCAAAACTTGTTCGAAAACACCTGCGGAAATTCCTGGTCATGAATCAACCTAAACATCAACATTTAATGGATGTAAAGGTCGCGAAATAAAACTTCCAACCTTCGTAGGTTAAAATGACACTAAGTCTGAGTACTTAGCTAAAATATTCTAAGTCTGGGACCCCTTGACAAGCCTAAAAGACTGAATTAAGCTTAGGATTTTATGGGGTCTTACATTATCTCCCCCTTGGGAGCATTGATCCTCGAATGAGACTGCTGAGACTGAGAATACTGAGAGACTGACTTACTTACTGGACATGAACATCTGGAACATGACTATATGACTGATATTACTGATATTCTGAATTATCATACTGAACATGCATATCTGATGCATGGGTATAGCTGAACATGATTCATGAATGCATGACTGAGATTACTGATAAACTGAATCTATATACTGAACATGCATATCTGATGCATGGATGCATGACTGAACTGGCTTATGAACGTATAACTGACTATGCAATGGTAACTGATACCAAGTTTGTTACTGAAATCTGAACATGAAACTAATTTAAGCTTAAGGAAAATATTACCTAAGTTTGGATTAGCGGAGAATAGATGAGGATACTTGGTTTGCATGTCTGCTTCTTCTTCCCAAGTAGCTCTCTCAACGGACTGATTTTGCCAAAGAACTTTGACTAGAGAAATTCTCTGTTCCTTAGTCTGCAAATCTGATAGTCAAGGATTTCGACTGGGATCTCTTCATAAGAGAGGTTGTTCTGAATATCTATGCCCTTAATAGGGACTACGACTGATGGGTCACCTATGCATTTCTTTAGCAATGAGACATGAAACACTGGGTGAACTGAAGATAAATTTGAAGGTAACTCAAGCTCGTAAGCTACCTTTTTGAAATGGTTGAGAATTAGGTAAGGACCGACATATTGAGGACTGAGTTTCTCTTTCTTTCCAAAATGCTTTACTTCTTTCATAAGAAAGATATTCAAGTATACATAGTAACAAATCTCAAACTCGAGATTCATTCTGCGCACATCTGCGTACGATTTCTGTCGGCTCTAAGCTGTCTTAAGACTTTCCCTGATCAACTGGACCTTCTCTAAGGTGTCAAACACCAAGTCAGGCCCACCACTACGGCTCACCCACTTCAAACCAACTAATGGGAGATCTACACCTTCTCCCATAAAAAACCTCAAATAAAGCCATCTGAATACTGGAGTGATAACTGTTGTTATATGCAAACTCAACCAAAGGCAAGTGGTCATCCCAACTACCTTTAAAGTCTATCGCACATGCTCGCAGCATATCTTCTAAGGTCTGAATGGTCCTTTCTGATTGACCTTCTATCTGAGGATAAAAGGTTGTACTGAGATAAACTCGGGTACGAAGACCCTTTTGGAATGCTTTCCAGAAATGAGAGGTGAACTGGGTACCTCTATCTGAGATAATGGATAATGTAACATCGTGCAATCTGACCAACTCCCTGATATAGAGTTTGGCGTAATCCTCGGCTGAATAGGAGGTATGAACTGGAAAGAAATGAACTGATTTGGTCATTCTATCTGCAATGACCCAAACTGAATCATGCTGACAAAGAGTACGAGGCAAGCCCATCACAAAGTCCATGTTCACTTCTTCCCATTTATAGGTGGGTTTACTGAACTCCTGTGATCTGAGGTGATTTTATACACTTTGGTATCATTATTCTAGCTTATTTTGCCTTGTTTTGAAAGTAATTTGAGTGCTTAAGGTGTTCATATTGATATATATAAGCATTTAAGTGTCCAAGTGTGTATTTACAATGTCCAATGTATTTTTCAAACAAGTTTGTGCTTAATTGAGTAATTTAGAGTTCAACTCGAAAAACTAGTTTTACTAGCTTGAGCTAGGTGTGTGTCTAGTTGGCTTCGTTGGATTCTAATGTGTTTAATTTATTTCAAATATTTTAATTATGTAATTTTATGTGGAATCACTTGTTTGTAATGTGCAAAGTCTAATTTAAATAAGTTAAGAGTCAGGATAATAAGTGGAAGATCATTGCGAATTTGTCTTATCTTAGCTTGTGTTTTGATTTTTCATTGAGAATATTATGTTGTTTTAATTTTAATATGTGGTGTATGATATTGTAGGAGGCTTGGTGAATTAAATATGATGAGATATTGATGATTTAAAGGCTAGAAATTCATTGTAAATACACTATAAAAGGTATGGAAAAAAAATAAGATGCTTCATACTTAATCAAATTTTTAAATACAAATTTCAGTGAGACGACGCGAAGTCAACGTATCGCATTGACCTACCAAAGAGTTGAGCAACGCGTCGTGTCATTCAAATTATACACGTCCATTTAATTTCTGCTGACAACAATTGAACTTTGTCCCACAACTACTTAAAGTGCATGTTGACTAAGAAAAGAAAAAGGGTGGCTGGTGGAAAAACCTTGGATCCGTGACTTCTCATATCCCATTTCAATAAGGCAATATACTCCCTTCGCCTCAAATTTTTTAATTTACTTATTTTTTTTCATTAATTAAAAAGAGAATTTTTTTTTTTATATTTTACCCTTTGCATTAATTACTTTTTCTTCAAATTAAAATATAAAACTAGGCATATTATTAATTATTTTTCTTAATTAATATGCCATTTCAATTTGAAACGAATAATTTGGAAAAGAGAGAGTATTATATATTTAGTAGGACAAGGCATTAAAAAGGCTGGACAGCTGGTCACGTGAAGGAATTTTTGAACAATATATATATTCCAACGGACAATTCACTGGACAATTACCCAGACAGTGTTTTGGGACAAAAAGTGGATGCGGCTATACGGTTAATTAGGTTCTATTATTTTTATTTATTTTTTATTTTTTTATATCATGTATTTAATTATTTAGATCATGATTATGAATATTAATGGCTAAAATCCTTCTTTCGGGGTTAAAGCCAAGAACATGATTACTATTATTTTGGATTAATTTCATTTGATTTTTGCTTATCATATTTGGTTGTTTGTTTATTCTTGTTTTAATTATTTTAAGGATTCGTGACCCTTAGAATATATATATTTTCGCCCTTTTGATCTCGGGAGAGGGAATATGGAGAAGATAGAATATGAGAATAAACAAAGTTTGAGTTTTTATTCTTTTATAAAATAAAGAATTAAACTTAACGTTTAGGACAAGGATGTACTTAGATGCCTTACTTGATTCATACGTAGGATGATAGCTTTAATTCATTTAATTGGATTATTACATCCCCGCTCAACGATGTAGTTGTAATGTCCATATTAGGTAAAAGAATATAGGTTGGGAAACCATGATCATGCAATTAACTCTACAAATTAACAACCACAATAGGCAAGTTAACGAATTAATTTCAATAACATAGTATGATTGTTCGAAGTATTTTAACCCTGAGTTTTCTTCATTGATTGTTCCAAGAATTTAATTTTCGCATTATTTATTTTATTTTTAATTTACAAAAATTACAAACTCTTTTCTTATTTATTTTTTCTTAATTAGTTAGACTAAAATTAGATAGGCGGCGAACGCAAGTCCCTGAGAGATTGATTTTTGGGCTTCCTTGAAGCCACTATATTACTTGATAAGATCACGTACACTTGCGTGTACTCTTGGGTGCTGTCATCCTGCATGGACCCACTAGACTTCTGATGCTCAATCTTAACCTGCTGACATGTTGAGCACTTAGCCACAAACTCTGCAATGTCTCTTTTCATCCCACTCCACCAATAGATCTCTCACAAATCGTAGTAGATCTCCGTGGCTCCTGGATAAATACAGTAACGCGCACCATGCGCTTCTGCAAGAATTTGCTGCCTCAAGTCATCTACACTAGGCACACACAGATGACCCTGACAACGCAAAGCACCCTCTCCCACTTGGGAGAAAACCTCTATCTTTTGATTTCTGAATGATTCCTTCAACTGGACTAGATTGGGATCCCTATCCTACTTTTTCTTCACTTCTGAAACTAGGAATGATTCTGAGCTACTTTGTACCCATACACTACCTTCTGCTGAATCAACTAAGCGAACACCTAGTCGGGATAACTGATGAACTTCCTGGGCTAATTTCTTCTTACTGTTCTCAACATGGGCAATACTACCCATAGATATTCTACTGAGAGCGTCAACCACTACATTGGCCTTGCCCGGATGATACAGAACACTTATGTCATAGTCTTTCAACAACTCCAACTACCTTCTTTGATGAAGGTTGAGGTCTTTCTGAGAGAACACATGCTGCAGGATCTTATAATCAGTGAAAACTTCAACGTGCACACCATACAAGTAATGCCTCCAAATCTTTAAGGCAAAAACTACTGCTGCTAACTCAAGATCATGAGTAGGATAGTTCTTCTCATGGGGCTTAAGATGTCTAGAGGCATAGGCTATGACCTTACCTCTCTGCATCAGAACATAACCCAATTCGACTCTGGAAGCTTCACAGTATACAACAAAACCGTCGGAACCATCTGGTAGGGTCAACACTGGAGCTGTGGTGAGTCGAGTCTTCAACTCCTGAAAACTCTTCTTACAAGAATCTGATCACTGGAAATTGACTTTCTTCTGAGTCAATCTGGACATAGGGGATGCAATAGATGAAAATCCCTCAACAAATCATCGATAATAGCCAGCCAAACCCAAAAAAACTCCTGATATCTGATGGAGAGATGGGCCTGGGCCAGTTTCTCACTGCTTTGGTTTTTTGGGGATCAACTCTAATACCATCACCGGAAATTATATGGCCAAGGAATGCTATTGACCTTAGCCAAAATTAGCACTTACTATTTTTGAGAGTCTGCAATACTATTCTGAGATGGTTTGCATGATCGTGTTCACTACGAGAGTAAACAAAAATGTCATCTATGAAGACTATGGCGAACATATCTAAGTACTGCTTTAACACACGGTTCATCAAGTCCATGAAGGCTGCTGGGGCATTATTAAGACCAAAGGGCATGACTATAAATTCAAAGTAACCATACCGAGTTTGGAAAGCTATTTTTGGGATGTCACTTTGCCTGACTCTAAGATGATGATAGCCTGATCTAAGGTCTATCTTAGAGAAATAGCTGGCACCCTGAAGTTGGTCAAACAAGTCATCAATTCTGGAGAGTAGATACTTGTTATTGACAGTAACTTTGTTTAACTAACAGTAATTTATGCACATTCTAAGAGAACAGTCTTTCTTACGCACGAATAAAATTAGTGCGCCCCACGGGGACACACTAGGTCTGATGAATCCCTTATCTAAGAGATCCTTTAACTGTTTCTTTAATTCTTTGAGTTCTGATGGAGCCATCCTGTATGGAGGGATAAAAATGGGCTGAGTATCTGGGAGAAGATCGATTCTGAAATCAATTTCCTTTTTGGGAGAAACTCCAGGAAGGTCTTCGGGAAACACATCTGGGAATTCACATGCTACTGACACTGATTCAAGAGTAAGGGTTTCTGAATTAGAGTCCTGGACTCAAACGAGATGGTAGACACATCCCTTAGATATCATCTTTCTAGCCCGAAGGTAAGAAATAAGTTAACCCCTAAATGCTGAAGTACTACCCTTCCACTTTAGGACGGGTTCATTCGGAAACTGAAACTGGACAATTCTATTTTTTGCATTTGATTGAGGAATAGCAGGAATGAAGCCAATCCATGCCTAGAATGACATCAAAATCAGTCATCTCTAATTCGACTAAATTTGCTAAAGTAACTTTCTGAGATATCCTAATCACACAGTTCCTGTATACCCGTCGGGCTATGATAGATTTACCCACTGGGGTAGAAAATGAGAAGGGCTCTGCTAGAATTTTGGGACTGACTCCGAAATCAACTGCTATATATGGAGTAAAAAATGACAAAAAACTTCATTGATCCAACAAAGCATAAACATGAAAATGATAAACTTGTAACATACCAGTGACCATATCTGTAAAACTTTCCTGATCCTGTCGGGACTAAAGAGCATAGAGTCTATTTGGGTGCTGCCCACTGGTGGCACAGAAAGAGGCACCCTACTGATTCGGGCAACCGGACTAAGCTGGGGAATGGCTATTCTAACTCTGTGAACCCACCTGAGGACACTGTCTAACTCTGTGGCCTGGCTTGCCATATTCAAAACACACATCGTTGTTAGCTTTGCAGATACCCTGGTGGTTTCTGCCGTACTTTTGGCAAAAGGGATTGGTTTGGGCACTGCTAACACTACCCTGGGGTTTAGGGCCTGGTGCCCTGTCTTGATTGCTATCTCTAAATTTTGGCATTGGAGCACTGGCTGAGAAATGAGCTGGAACTGAGAGTGATTCCCACCATCTGACTTAGGTTGAGCAAAATTAAAACTACCTATTCTCGCTCTCTTATTCTCCCTCCCCTTCTTTTTATTTTTTCCTCCTCTATCTGCTGAGCATGAACCATGAGCCTGGCTATGTCTATCTCCTTAATAGGCATTGCAGTCCTACACTCCTTAACCACGCTGCTAGATACTCCTGACATAAACTTACTCATCTTCGCTCTGCTAGCTGCTACAATATGCGGGGCATATCTGGCTAACTGAGTAAACTTGAGAGCATACTCCTGCACTGTTATATTGCCCTGATTCAGGTTTATAAACTCCAAAGCCTTTGCTTCCTTCAACTCTAGCGGGAAGAACCTATCTAAAAAAGTAACTGCAAACTCCTCCCATTCTATGGACCCTACATCTGTGACCCTCTCTTCCTTCCACTAGTTAAACCATGAGTGAGCCACATCCTGTAACTGATATGCGGCCAACTCAGCGCTCTCAACAGTAATTACCTCCATGATATCAGTAACCTTCTGCACCTAATCAAGAAATTCCTGAGGGTCCTTATCTGACATAGACCCGATAAATGATGGAGGGTTCATTCGCATGAAGACTCGAATTTTGGCAGCAACAGTATTGGCCACTGGGTTGGCCGAAGCCACAACTGGATGTTCATTCTAGGATACCACAGAATGAGCTAGGGTGGTGAAGGCTTCTCTGAACTCTGCATGGGAGACATGCTCGCCCAAAGGATCTGGATGGATGGGCTGAGGTGCTGAATGATCTCCCGCTCCTCTTTCCTAAGTCCTCTTTGGAGGTATATTCTGTAAACAGAAGAGAAACTAGGATTAGAAAGAGAGTGTAATTAGAGCTCATGCTCACTCGCATGATATGAATACTGAAAAAGGGAAAATTTTCCTAAAATATCTCGTAGCCTCTTGTCCATAAGTGTGGCGTGCAGCACACCTATGCACAAAACTCTAATAGATGTGGCTTTCAGACTTTCTAGAACACTGTTGAACCTTAGGCTCTGATACTAAGTTTGGGAATAAAGGTTTTAAGACACGTTATGGTCATATTGAGTTCTTAGTGATGTCATTTGGGTAGATTAATGCCCCAACCGTAATTATGGATTTGATGAATTGAGTATTGAGGCCTTATTTGGATTCCTTTATGATTGTATTCATCAATGACATCCTTGTGTATTCGAGGAGTAGAGAGAAATATATGCAACATTTAAGGATCATGCTCCAGACTTTGAGAGATCATGTTCTTTATTCCAAATTCTCTAAGTTTAAGTTTTGGATTGAGTGGGTGACATTTCTTGGGCATGTGGTGTCTAAGAACGGTATTATGGTAGACCCGAATAAGATAGAGGCAATTCATTATTGGGCTAGACATATATCTCCGACTGAGGGTTGTTGCTTCGTTGGTTTGGATGGTCATTATAGATAATTTTTGAAGGTTTTGCTACTATTTCATTACCTATGACCAGATTGACTCAGAAGAAGGTTCCCTTCTAATGGTTCAAGAGTGTGAGTCGAGCTTTGGAAATCTCAAGTATTTTCTCACTTCAGCTCTTATTTTAGCTCTTCCTGTTGAAGGTGAGGGATTCACCATATTTTGTAATGCTTCTGGTGTTGGTATAGGTTGTGTATTGATGTAGCAGGGTCATGTTATTTCTTGTGCTTCTAGATAACTTAAGATGAACGAACGCAACTACCCCACTCATGATTTGAAGTTGGCGTTGGTAGTTTTCATGCTTAATATTTGGAGGCAATATCTGTATGGTATGCATTGTGAAATTTGCACTAATCACCGCAATCTTCAACATCTTATGACCCAGAAGGATCTTAATACTAGACATCATAGATGGATGAAGTTGCTTAAGAATTATAATATTTCCATCTTGTATCATCAGGGCAAGGCAAATGTGGTAGCAGATGCCTTGAGCCATAAGGCAGTGGGTTTGGGTAGCTAGCTTGTATTTTAGTTTCTTAGATGCCATTGATAAGAGACTTTCAGTCCTTAGCCAACTTGATGGTTCTCTTTAATATTTTAGATCCTAGGAGGATTTTGTCTAGTATGGTGGCAAGGTCCTCGTTATTTAAGCAAATTTAGGATCGCCAGTTTAAGGATAGTAAGTTTTGCTTTCTTCGTGATCATGTGTTGAGTGGTAAGTCCAAAAACAACACCATAGAATCTGAGGGTGTATTGAGATTTGATGGACGCATTTGTGTTTTGGGGATCGATGGCTTAATTCAATTTATTTTACGTGAGGCTCACAACTCTAGATATTTTATTCATCCCGAGATAGCCAAGATGTATAGATATTTGAGACAACATTATTGGTGGTGTGGTATGAAGAGATATGTGGCATACTTTTTAGCTCAATGCCTGTGTTGTCAGTCGGTAAAGGCCAAGCATTAGCGACTAGGTGGTTTGACTCAGAGGTTGCCCATTCTCGAGCGGAAATATGAGAGAATTACCATGGATTTTATTGGTGTTTTGCCTCGCACTTCCCATAGTTCTGATGGTATTTGGGTCATTGTAGATTGTTTGACCAAGTCAGCATATTTCATTTCTATTCAGATGTTCTTCAATGTTGAGAGATTAGCCCATATCTATCTTCGGGAGATAGTCTATTTGCATGGTGTGCCCATTTTTATTATTTCATACCATAGTTCTGTATTTACTTTGAGGTTTTGGTGAGCTTTGCAAGAGGATTTAGGCACTCAAGTGGATCTTAGTACAACTTTTCACCCGTAGACAGATGGTTAGTCGGAGTGGACCATTCAGGCGCTTTAGGATATGCTCTGAGCCTGTGTTATAGATTTTGGGGACAGTGGGAGGAATGCTTTGCCTTGGCAGAGTTCGTATATAATAACAAGTATTATTTGAGTATTGATATTGCGCCTTTTGAGGCTTTGTATGGTAGGAGATGTCGTTCTTCGGTTGGATGGTTTGAGACGTTAGAGGTTAGGCCCTGTGGTATTGATTTGCCTCAGGAGTTATTGAATAAATTCAGGGTGATTCAGGATAGGTTTAGAGAGGCTCAAAAGTAGGCAGAAGGCCTATGCAGACCATAGGATTTGTACCTTAAGATTTGGAGTTGGTGATCATGTATTCTTTCATGTATCACCCATGAAAGGTGTGATAAGGTCCAGGAGGATGGGAAAGCTTAGTCTTAGATATATTAGACCTTTTGAGATTCTTTGAACTATTAGTGAGATGACTTATGAGTTAGCTCTACCTTTAGATTTTGTCACTATTTATCCTGTTTTCCATGTTTCTATGTTGCGGTGATACATTTCTGATCCATCTCACGTGCTTAGATGGGATTCAATCTAGTTGGATGAGTGTTTGACCTTTGTAGAAGAGTCGATGTTTATTTTGGATAGTAATGTAAGACAATTGCACATTAGAAAGATTCTTGTACTAAAGGTTCAGTCGAGGCACCACCCGGAGGAGGCCATTTGGGAGATCGAGAACAATATGCAAACCTAGTATCCTTACTTGTTCGAGACTTCAGGTATATCCTAATCCTTAACTTTCACGGACTAAAACTTCTTTAGTAGTGAAAGGTCATTTTCAATATTTCCACTTACTTTCGCCATTAGAGCTTTTCTATTTCTTCTCTAAGTCATTTATGACTTGTTGGGACTAATAGTTCGGTCACCGGTCAGTTCGTATGGTTTTTAAAGCCAATTCTCTATTGAGAAGTCTTCGTTTGTTTCAAATGGCCACCGTATAAAAACTTTAGTAAAATGATCCCGTAATAAAATCCTGACTATTCCAGCACCTTCAAATATTGATTTTAGGCTAGGTAGACCTTTGGTTTGGATCTCGAGGCACCCGAGCTCATTTCGATGTATTGATTAAAAAGTTGATAAATTAGAAATATGAGTGTGGGACTCACATTTTTCTGAAACAACCTTGGATTGATCTTTCAAGTGCGCCATCGCATCAAGAACATCAAATTTTGTATGGTTACATAGTTCATTTGTGTATACGGGATTTTGAATGAATCCCGCAGCCCTGGTGAAGACTTGGAAGATTTCCAAGTCTTCAGCTGCCATCTGGTGTAGCTGCTATCGCCATCCTAGGGCCGCGATTGTTGTAGTGCGATCCTATGGCATGGGTTGCAATCACAACCAGCCTGTGCAACCCAAATATGGTGTGATTGCACACCTCGGCGTCGCGATAGCAACTCTCGAGTACCTGGACAATGTATAAAATGACCCTATTTGCCTTATTTTGCTCATTCTTCACCCATTCTTTTGAGAGAAAACGCTCAAAATAGTGTGAGAGCTTAAAATTGAAGCTTGTTGTTGATTGGGAAGCTAGATTAACATTAATTTTCATACTTATCATCCTATTTAAGGTAAGAATTCACCATTTTCTTGATTAATTACTCAAAACCCCAAAACTTTTAGGGTTTGATTTTAGCCCCAATTTAGCTCAGTTTTCACCTATTTTGAGGGTAATGATTCCTTGAGGTTGATATTACGTTGGGCTGGTCTCAGAAATGTGATTTCCTTAAGTGAGACCCACATAGAGTTTTTGAAGTGATTTTTGGACCCAAAGCACAATGGTGCAATATGGGGATCGATATTCTCGTATTGATGAGTAGAATATGTTTTTGATAGCTTGACATCTTGAGAAGGCTTCTCAAAATGAAAAAGCGGTGGTTTAACAGTTCATTGAGATTTCTCCAGCGCCGAGGTAGGCTAGGTTTATCCTTTGTTAGATTAAGCTATCTCATTGTAATATCACAAGTGTTGGACCCTATAAATTTTTGGGTTTAGTAGTCACTGTCCAAGGTATGGCTCAAGTGACGAGTCGTGAAGACTCCTTACGAGTTGTATAGTGCCAAGCATGGTCTAACCTGTGAGATGGACCATTGTTTCTATTGTGGTTAAGACTACGAACCTACAAGTCATAAGGTGAGGTCACGAGTCGTAGGGTGTGAATCGTGACCAAACTAATGGAGGTGGTCCTGGGTACTGCCTAGACTACGAGTCATGGTGACGACTCGAGATCGGTGACCATGAGTCGTTACGAGACCCGTAACGACTGGGAGTTATATTTCCAACATAATTTCATTAAGGTCATTGTGGTCTTTTCCTTCCACCTTATTTGTTTCCATGACTTAAAACCTTTCCCTTAGCCCCATTTCTTCCAATTAACATAACCTAAACACTCTCTTCTCTCTTGAATTTCGTAAGCAAGAACAATTTGGGTTCTTAAGTGAATTGGTCATCTAGGCTTCAAATTAGGGTTTTCTCTCTGAATTCTTGGTATCTTCAAGCATGTATCTCTTTCTTAACTTGGTTGTATATAAAAACATGCATTTAATTATAGTTTATGTGAATTTAATTGTTGGATTTTTGATGATGGGTTGAGGGTTTTGTATGATGACTACTTGGTTGGTTTTCCCATGGATTTGGAATTGTTATTTATGCTTTATCTCCTATTCGTTGAACTAAAATTGTGCATGGGTATGGTGTGGGAAGAGGGAGGGGTGTCGTGGATTCCCCCAATTTTTATGAAATTCGGTTTGGAATTGGTATTAACCTCAACCCACTTGCATAATTGGTTTTGAAATATGGACAATCAAATGGTTTTGCTTACTATTCTAAGCTATTGCATTTCATTAATGGCTAAACGGATAAAAATGGTTTTGAAAAGGGCCTTAGTGGCCATAGTATGGTTTTTAAATTGGAACTTGGGGGTCGTGGATTCCCCCAGGTTGATGGGTAATTGGAATGGCATAATTCTAAAAGCTTGCAAGCATTATTATTTGGAATGATGATACCAACGATAAATGCCTAAAGGGATGAATCTTAGGTTAAATGGATGGGAACATGTGTAAATAAATTTAATCTGGGCTTAAGAGGGTTGTGTAGCTCTCCTTAGAAGGTGGAGCACCTGGGAGGACCGATACTAGAAACCACATTTGCCGGCGTGGGATCTTCTAAGACCATGTGCATAGGTCACACTTTATATATATTTTGGAATGGCTGGGGTCGTGGATTCCCTGGCCCTCCCTCGAATTTTTTTTGGTTCATGCAGCTAATACACACTGAGACCCTTTCAGCAGGGGGAGATGAACCCATATAGCTCGTGGGTGCCCTTAGGACGGTTAGATCTACACAATCTAGGTTAATGTTTTTAAATCACATGCTTAAACCCTGTACCCTATCCCAACATTTTAGATATATATATGTACATTGAGATTTGATTTTGTTTTAGAGAAAAGGAAATATTCTATCCTATTCCTGAGTTACATGCTAGAGCTCTCCCTACTAACCGACCTAGGATGCTACATTATTTCATAATGTAGAGTCTGAGGACACCTCTTTTACCCATGTGCAGTGCTAGGTGGATTCTTGTTTGTACGTTGGTCTGCGTTGAAGTGGTGAGATCCATCTTCTGGAAGGCCAGACATTTTATGTTTTTCCTTATGAGTATCGAAATCCTATCAATTTCTTTTCATAGTTTGGATTCCTTCTTGGAAAAAGTTGGGGCATATGACACGACTCGACCTAGGTCCTGGTCGTGACGGGTATCTCATGTCCAATAAGGATCGGACACCACCCCCAACACCCAAACCGTAGACCACCTTACTCTCATTTAGGATGAATTTCAAACATATAAAAAGATCAGAGAACTTGAAATTAAGGATATTACACTATGTGTATAACCAAACCAACCAACAACCAAATGTCCCAAGTTTACGATAGTCCGACAAAGGCTCTACCAGACCGAATATCAAAAGAAGGGTCTAGACATGCCCCCGACTATAGCCAAAAATAGTATCCAAAAGTCTATAACCTAAGATAAAAACATAATCCTGAAGTGGAGCCTTCTGAAGCATGGAAGCTCACCACTTCAAGTCGACTCTCGATCAATCCACAATCATAGGGCAGGGAAAGTAGAAGTATGGACAAATCCTGTATCACGTGGGGATACATCATTCGAAGATGGTTAGCGGGGAGAACACTAGCATGCAACTCAGTGAGAGGGACTTGAACCTCCCTAGTCACTTTGACCCCCGTGTCAGAAAACACGGTTTCCAGTGTCAGTCACCCGAACCTCTACTTTCACGACTCAGCTACACAACCCTTATTAGAGCCTGGATAAAACATTTATCACACAATCCCATTCGGGAACCACATTTCACATTAAGGTATACACTGTTGGTATCATCATACCAACTACACTTTCAAGGTAATAACAACATGCCAAAATAATTTTCCATTTACTTGGGGAAAATAACCTCCTTTGTTCATTAATACAAGGTGGGGGAAACACTAACTCCCTTTGTTCATTAAATCATACCATTGTGTTTCAAATATCTCTTTATATCATGCAATAGTTCAAGACTAGTTCAATTTTACAAATTCCCACTTTTCTCATAACTCAAAACCAATTTCACACTATGGGGTTGGGGTCATAACCACCTCAAAAGTCACAAGTTAGAGAAAAATTACAATTCCCTAGTTCATCTACCATACCTATGCAACCACAAGTTCAAAACCATATATAAAGCTTGAATAATCATAATTAAATCATGGGAAAACATTGTTCAACAAAAAACATTCAAAACCCATAACCCTTGCTTTCAAAACCAAAACAATTCCACGTGAACAACACTTTAATATATATGCTTTTACAAAATTGACAATGAGAGAAGAGTCACATGCTTGAAATAGTAAGATGTACAGAGAGAAATCACTCTTGAAAGCCCTAATTGACCAACCTCTTGGAAACCCTAAGTGTTCTTGAACTTGAGGGATTTGAGAGTGTTGAGAAGCAATTTAATGTGTTTCTGAGTGTTAATGACAACGTAATAGGTTTATAAGATATGGGTTTCAAGTTGGGTAAGAGGCAAATATCTAGAATGCCCTTAACTTAAAAGCTCAAAAAGTGCTGCCTTTGACTACGGGTCAACCCTTGACTCGCAGCCACTCCTTACGACTCGTCACCATGTGTCGTAACCAAGGAAGTACCACCAAGGAACCCTACACTGTTATCCTTACAACTCAATGGCACCAATCATAATGGGACCCTACGACTTATAGGGTCCAATCGTAGTCGACACATAACCAAAATTAGGACTTACACCAGACACCCTACGATTACATCTAATGACTAGTGACATAACCTTACAACTATTAGTGAGCCACTCGTACTCAGAGTAGAATCAATCCACAAACTTATTGATTTGGTTAAGAATCATCCCAATGACTCATCAGGACACCCTACGATTCATAAGGTGAGTTGTTACCAAGGCAGCGAGTTCTAAGCTCAAGAATTTATCAAAGGCCAAAAATCCAGGGTGTTTTAATTCTCCCCTACTTGGATCATTTATCCTCGAATGATGGGACAAGGCATTTATTAAAATAATTTGACTTCACATACCTCTACTCTTACCTCTAACAAAGATAGAAAACACAGAGTCTAAGGAAATCGCTTTTTTCTATAACAAAGTCAGAAAACAAAAATGTTAAGGAATACACGTACCTTAAGCACGATTATCCAGAACAAGAAATAGGAATGGATACTTGGACTTTATGTCCTCTTCGGCTTCCCAAGTGGCCTCTTCAACCTTGTAGTTTCTCCATAGAACTTTTACTTAAGCTACGTTCTTTGTCCGCAGACGACGAACTTACCGATCCAAAATTTCAATTGAGACTTCCTTATAAGATAAGTAATCTGGAATACCCACATCCTCCAAAGGAACAACCATCGAAGGATCACCCATGAACTTTCTTAACATCAAAATATGAAACACCGGATGAACGGAGCTCAAACTAGGAGGCAACTCTAACTCATATACAACACTACCGACCCTCTTCAAGACCAAGTACGGGCCAAGATACCAGGGACTGAGCTTCTCTCTATTCCCAAACCGCATTACTCCCTTATGGGAGACACCTTTAAGAATACCCAATCACGAACACTAAACTCTAACTTCCTACGCCTTATATCTGCATAGGACTTTTGGCGAGTTTGGGTGGTCTTAAGTCTTATCCCAAAATCACCTTCACCTTCTCCATGGCTTGGTGAACCGAATCAGGGCGAAACATCTCGGCCTCACCAACCTCGAACCACCCTATAGAAGATCTACACCTCTTACCATACAATGCCTCAAATGGAGCCATCCCAATACTAGAGTGGTAGCTATTATTATATGCAAACTCTATAAGAGGCAAATGATCAACCCAACTACCACCATAGTCAATCAAGCAATCTCAAAACATATCTTTTAATGTCTGAATAGTTTTTTTCGCTTGCCTATCTAACTACTGGTGGAAAGCAGTACTAAGGCTCACCTTATTTCTCAGACCTCTCTGAAACAAATGCCAAAAGTGTGATGAAAATCAAGTACCATGATCTGACATGATAGAAACAGGCGCCTCGTGCAACTTCACAATCTCTTGGAGGTACAACTTCATATAATCCTCTACCGAATAATTAGTCCTCACTGCCAAGAAGTGAGTAGACTTACTCATCCTATCCATAATGACCCAAATCAAATCAAACTAACTCTAAGATCGAGGAATATTAGTAACAAAATCCATATTAATCATTTCCCACTTCCACATAGACAACTCAATTTCTTGTTACAACCCTTCGAGTCGTAAGTGCTCAACCTTCACTTGTTGACACACCATGTATTTAGCCATAATACTGGCTAGATATCGCTTCCTATTGTTCCACTAATAATTATCCATAAGATCATGATACATCTTCATTGAACTAGGATGAATGGCATAACGCGACTCATGATCCTTAGCCAAGACCCTCTCTCATAACCCATCTGTATCAGGAACACATAATCTACCTTGGTACGACAAGATACCATCGCCCGTAATCTCAAAAGCTACAACCTTTTGCTGTCCTATGATAACGCCCAAACTACAGCTCTCGTAAGAGTGTAAGCGGTCGCTGTCAAATATAGAACCCAACTGGGTTGGGTGTCTAATCCCACAGGGAATACTTGGTCACTAAGTGTTGCAATTGTTAGCAGACTGTTGGTAAAAAATTCTACAGAAAGGGGGGATGGTTTAGGCGTGAATTAATACTATGGAAGTAACAACAGAATGCTTGATTTAGTAAGATTTAATCACTGAGAAAAATAAGTTAGGGTTATGTCCACCTTATGAGTTCTACGTATCTATTAACTATGAGTAATGCGGAATTCAGACATGCATGCACTTATAGAGATTCGTATTCTAATGGTAAATCCTAGTGTTTCTAAACCATCAAAGATTATTTCACTTTAACTCTCTCGAGCTTAAAGTGTATAACTAACGGTACAAATTCTCCAAGAGGTTAATCCGGTTAAGGCATTAACGTGTAAACAGGGGTTGGTAGCCCTATTTCCTTATCACACTCTCTTTTCCAAACATATAACTTTTCTCTCGAACAAGTTAATGCTATAATGGCGTATTCTATATGTTTGCAACCACAAGAATTTAATTAAAACAAAGAGAGTAATGATATAAGTAGCATACGCATCAAGAATTCACAAACTCATAGTAATAGATAGTATATCAAAAGGTTTCCATAACCCTAACAGAGAAGTTTAGCTACTCATGATTGTAAAGGAAAACAACGAAGACATCATCATCATCATACCAAAATGATAACAATCTCACGATGGGTATGTATTGGCGTCACTATGAGCATGACGTGGTTTCCTCTCAAAACATTTCTCACAAGTTAGCATTTTTTTCTCTGTTAAAACTTACAGAATCTGTAAACTGAATAATACTAAGTGTCGACTGAATTCTGAAAAAGCAAACGTGAATCAATGCATGAATCAATGCTGAAAAATTCAGCAAATAGGGTTTTTATAACATCCTTGTCCTAGTCCTATTAAGTTACTGCTGATCCCCAAGTCTTTAGAAATACTGTTTTTGCCCGAGACAAGTTCTCCATGTATCACTTTCAGTCCATAAGCTTCCAAAAGCTGCCTTCCCTCTTATGTGAAGTTTCCCTTGCTACCAAAAGGTCCACAAAGTGCTGAAATCTTCATCATTAATATCTGAAAACATGCTAATCACATTGGTTAGCTCACTTACAGGAAAATGGACTAAAAATGCAGGAATTATATATTTTGTCCTTAAAACTTAGCTAAAATATGGGTAAATTATGGTGCTTTAGGCGTGTAAATACGCCTATCATCAACACCCCACACTTAAAGCTTTGTTCGTCCTCGAACAAAATATTACGTCCATGCAATCATCTACTTAGAATATCACAGCAACAACATAAAATATTCAACAAGACAGGCACGACAATTATTAACAAAGAGTAGTTTTCTTGTTCATTACTAGAAACAATTCAACCTCCAACATAGACTTGTGATGATGGTTAATTCGTATCCACAAGTTAAGTCACAAAGAATCATATAACACTACCCAACAATCATCAACCATGTGTGTCTCACACAAGATATCACCCATAATCACTCATAAGTTTTGCATTTTTCAAAACATGGGTACAAGATTCTCCTTGCTCTCACTCTCACAAAGAATTCTTATGTTGCAACTGATGACCATAGGCTTGACCTTAGTGTAATGCTCCACTAATATCAGAATGCTAAGCTTAGGATCAAGTAGGTCTTTACAGGTTGTAATGTAGGCTAAGGGACAGGTAGGACTATTTTGGCCAGAAATAGTGACTATGCTCCCTAAGCGCTTTAATACACTACATTATGTCATTAACACTCTCTTTTAAACAACCCTTCTACCTTTCTTTTCATCTAACACCCCTTTTCACCTATTTTGTTATTCAATTATAAACACAAAGATGAGAATATACAACTTTTTATTTTTTTTATTTTTTTTTATTTTTCTATTTCTGTTTTTTTTTTCTTTTTTTTTATTTTATAAAAAACACCTCTATGATAGCCACTCTTATTCACAACAATTTCAAGTACCAATACATTCTGAGGCATCACTCTCACCCAATTTTCTCTTATTTTGTCACATGACTCTACAATTTAAAGCGCTTAGGAATTTGGATCAAATTATGGTCTTGAAAAAAAAATGGATTAGGCTACATATGAGGCTGTCAAAGAAAATAGCTAAAGGCTTAAAGAGGGTTAACTAGGATAATGTCCACGGGTAGGTAAAAAGAAGGTAAACAATCACAGGCTGCCAAAGAAATGCCTAAATCATCTCCTAAACTCACACTCTTTATTTCGCTTTACACACACACCAGGCAAGTTCTAGCATCAGTCACAACACAGAATATACTATCACCTCACACACACAAGGCATATGGTCAACTTTATTGGGAGCAGTATAGACTCTTGACCCAACAGATGAATGAATTAAACCACACACTTATCACACAGTGAGTCACACTTAGAGCCTAAACGTCTCAATCATAATGATTTTGGCACAAACTCTTGTCATAATACCATGCCGCCTATCAGAACAATTTCATGCAAAATCTAAAAAATCTAAAATTAAACTAACTAATTACGACTAATTAAAACAAACAAGAACTAGAATAAATGTAAATGTAGACAAAGAAGTGTAGCATACAAATACCAGCACCCCACACTTAGACGGGACACACTTCCCTCAGTGGAAAATAAATAAGAAAAACCTGATTAGTCAGACTCCTCCTCTATGTCTGGGGTCATACCCCCTGCATCGGAATCATCATCAGAGTCGTCGTTATCAGAGTTCTCCTCCACGTCTGAGTCTGGTATTCGGCGATCGTCATCGGTTGGCACGTCATCATCAAGAGGTTCCTCGAAATATACACCTACTCCGCACATAGCCCTCGCATGCTCATTCATTGGGTAGTCATAATCCAACTGTTGGAGCTCTGCAGCAGTTGGAACACGACTCTCGCTCATCATGGTGAACCTCGTCATGCTATATAAATGGCGGAAGAATCTTTCGTCGCGAGCATGTCTTTCTGCAGTGGTCAGGTTGACGCCATGCATAGATTCAGTATCTTTCACCTTTGTGAGGTCAACTTTCTTTGGGTTTTGTGGAAGATTATGATCTGCAGGTTCCTCTTTGATGTCCTCCTTCCTCAATATCGCAGTCAACAAATTGCCAAAGCTGAAGTGGGACCTCTTGTGCCACCTGGCCTTACGCATTGAAGATCGAATAATCTCCCCAATATTGATGGGGATGTTCGTCATCAAAGCGTACACCAAGCACACTCTATCACGTGTGATCTTTGTGTACTGTGACCCTAGAATCAGGCAAGAGTTGACTATTCATAACCATATCCGAGCTTCTCTGTTCAAGGAGGCATACGGGAAGGTATTGTGCCGACCGGTATATTTGTGACGACTCCACCGTGCCATTGATCTTGTTCCGCACAGTGTGTGTCTGATTACCCTGTATGGAGATCTGTGATAAAGCTCCTTGAGCGGTGATGGATCCACAGATGGAAGACCCAGAAAAGAGTTGAAGAACTCCGCATTCAGTTGCAAGACTTGGCCCCGAATCTTCACTTCACTTCCGGTAGTCTTCGGGGACCAATTGGCATAGAATTCTCGCGTTAGATCAAGATTGAATTCTCCCATATCTTGGAAAATGAAATCAAGATGTAGCGCCATGATTTTAGCCAAAATGCGAAGTTCTCTCTTCGCTAGACTCTCCTTTTGTATCAACTCCATGTGAACATATTTTTTTACTTTGTTGTTCTTGTACCACTCCTTTCCTTACTCCTCTAGGACCCATTTGATCCCGAACATGCGGCGAGGTATTTGCAGCGAGGAGGATTCAGCTTGCTTTTTTCTTCCCCTTTTCTGACCTTTCTGTGAGGTGGACGCTTTTTCTTTTCCTGGTCGACCTTTTGGTGCCATTTTACCTGAGATTAAAATAAAGTCATGTTAGCTTATCTCGGAAGATTTGATCGACAAACAAACAATAATGGCACCACCCCACACTTAATTTGTTGGCACCAACTAATTAAGTGGATGATATCGATTACTCAAACTTCATCGACATACATGTAGGCAATATGTTCCAATAATATGTTCAGCACAGTCATACTTTCATGGAACCTTAACTATCCTTTTCAGCTCTATGTCATGTAATCTTGACCATACTTTATGGTTTGGATTAATGCACTTTTTGAACAAGACTACCACGTAGAGATCGAATCAAGTTATGGCATATAAATAATCACAACATCTCATGCTTATGTTCAGTCATGATCTTTATCTCGATGAACGAGTCATTCAAACATTCCAACTTTCGACTTACATGATTATGTGATTAGCTTTACCATTTCAATTCCGCAAAAAGATGACAGTGTATAACAACCAAAATACAAATCGGAACAAAGTTTAGAACACCCATACGTATTCTTTCACTCAACTAGATGTATCAATACAAACCAACTACATTCAAACCACCAACACTACTTCAAGATTTAACAAATCATTATAGGCGTAGTATTGTAATAACTACGGAATATAAAAGAAGTACTTACTTGGTGATGGCCTCGGAAGATGATCTTGCAAGGTTAGAAGAGCAAAAAGAAAAATTTTGAGAGATTTGGAGAGTAAAGGCGGTGCCTAGGTTGAGGAAATAAGTGTGTTTTGTTCTAATGTTGAAGTTTTATTTATAGGACAAGGCTTGGGTCGGGTTTGACCCATTTAAAATCGGATTAGGAGACCAAAAAGTAAGCATAGGCGGCGCTTAATGCTTTGCCTATGCTTAGCATAGGCGGCGCCTATTCTATGGCATTGTTAGGCATAGGCGGCGCCTATGCTATGGCATTGTAGATTCAGAGAGCAAAGGCAATGGCATAGGCGGCGCCTATGCTATGGCATTGTTGGGCATAGGCGGCGCCTATGCTATGGCATTGTAGATTCAGAGAGCTTAGGCCATAGCATAGGCCTTGCCTTGTTCGTTGCCTAGATTTACATAGGCCTTGCCTTGTTCGTTACCTAGATTTGCATAGGCAATGCCTAACCAATAGCCTTTGTTTCTTCATTCCAAACTTACCACCTTCAACATGACACAATTCCAAATTAAAATTTGGGCTAGATCTCCTTTTTTATACGTCTTACACCTACATTTACTCAAAAACAACAAAAATAATTAGAACGATGGGTTGCCTCCCACCAAGCGCCTTAGTTTTGGTCGTGGCTCGACTCTTCTTTTTGGATTTTTATTTAACAAAAACAAACTCTTAGTAAAACAAAATGATTAAAAACGATGGGTTGCCTCCCATCTAGCGCTTGATTTATTGTCGCGGCACGACATAGTTATCTCAATTACTTAGACTTCGTCGACATAGATGGTGTCCATGCATTTTATCGAGTCAAGAGGACCGATATATGGCTTCACTCGTTGGCCATTCATTTTAAAGACACCACCATTAATGCCTTCTAACTCTACTACTCCAGACGAGTAGACTTGGCTAATTCTGAAATGACCAGACCATTTAGACTTTAACTTACCTGGAAATAGATTTAGTATGGAGTTGAAAAGAAGTACCATATCACCCTTCTAAAAGTTTCGTTGGATAATCTGCCGATCATGGTACTTTTTATCCGTTCTTTGTAGAGGTCTGCCCTTTCATACGCATGTAGACGAAATTCATCCATCTCATTCAGCTGCTCCAATCTCAGATTAATTGCATCATCCCAAGTCAGGTTAAGCCTCTTCAACGCCCACAAGGCTTTATGCTCGAGCTCAATCGGCAAGTGACAAGCTTTCCCATAAACTAATTGGTACGGGGACATGCCAATTGGTGTCTTGAATGCAGTTCTATAAGCCCATAATGCATCGTCCAGCTTCTGAGACCAATCCTTCCTACTAGCATTTACAGTCTTAGCAAGGATCAGCTTGATCTCCCAATTAGAAACCTCTACCTGCCCACTAGTTTGTGGGTGGTAAGGTGTAGCTACCTTGTGTTGCTTGACCCCATATTTCACCAACACGGCTTTAAACAGCTTGTTGCAAAAGTGTGATCCTCCATCGCTTATGATAGTACGTGGTACCCCATAACGAGAGAAGATATTTCTCTTTAAAAATGCTACAACACGCTTGCCTTCATTATTGGCCAGCGCTACTGCTTCGACCCATTTGGATACATAGTCCATATCAACTAGGATATATTTTATCCCAAACAAACTTACGAATGGGCCCATGAAATCAATACCCCATACATCAAACAACTCTACTTCAAGAATTTTCGACATGGGCATCTCATGGTGCTTCGAAATCACGCCTTGTCTCTGACATTGGTCACATCTTCTCACAAAAATCGTAGGCATCCTTAAATATTGAAGGCCAATAATAGCCACTTTGTAATACCTTTCTAGCTATCCGATCACCTGCATGGTGACCCCCAACTTGGGAAGCATGACTTGCCTCTAAGATGCTAGGCACCTCCACATCAGAGATGCATCGCCTAATAACACCATCAACACATCGTCGAAAAAGATACGGTTCATCCCAGAAGTAGTGTTTCACATCATGCATGAACTTTCTCTTTTGATGAAAGGAGAGATTCTTAGGCATCACTTTACTTACCACGTAGTTCGCAAAGTCTGCATACCACGGTAAGTCTTCCACCATAGCGGCTAGGATCTTTTCGTCGGGAAATGCATCATCAATCTCAAGGTTGGGTTGCGCTATGTGCGCACTCTCAAGTCTAGATAGATGATCATCTACTTGGTTTTCGCAACCTTTTCTATCCTTTACCTCAAAATCAAATTATTGAAGCAATAACACCCACCGAATTAACCTTGGCTTAGCATCCTTCTTTGCCATTAAATATCTCAGAGCCGCATGATTTGTATGAACCACCACTTTGGTTCCCAACAAGTAAGCACGGAACTTTTCAAAAGCATAAACAACTGCTAGAAGCTCTTGTTCCGTGACGGTATAGTTCTTCTGGGCTCCATTCAAGGCGTTGCTCGCATAGTATATTGGATGAAATAGCCTTTCTATTTTCTGACCAAGTACAGCACCCAAAGCTACCCCACTTGCATCACACATTACTTCAAACAGTAGAGACCAATCGGGTGCTACGATAATAAGAGCTTCAACTAGCTTCCCTTTGAGGCATTCAAATGCCTTCAAGCAATCTTCACCGAAGTCGAACTTTGCATCCTTCTCCAAGAGTTTGCATAATGGACTAGCAATCTTGGAGAAGTCTTTGATAAACCTTCGATAAAAACCTGCATGACCAAGGAAACTACGCACTCCCTTTACAGAAATTGGAGGTGGTAGTTTCTCGATAACTTCAATTTTGGCTCGATCAACCTCAATTCCTCTTTCGGAGACTTTGTGCCCAAGAACAATGCCTTCCTTAACCATAAAATGACACTTCTCCCAGTTTAGCACCAAGTTGAACTCAACACATCTCTGTAATGCCATACTCAGATTCTCCAAGCACGATTCAAACGATTCACCCACAACTGAAAAATCGTCCATGAACACCTCCAAGGTGTCTTCAACCATAATCGAAAAAATGGACATCATACAATGCTGAAAAGTGGCAGGTGCATTACATAACCCAAATGGCATACGTTTGAAGGAAAACGTACCATATGGGCATGTAAAAATGGTCTTCTCTTGATCCTCAGGAGAAATGCAGATCTGATTATAACCGGAATAACCATCTAAGAAACAAAACCATCCCTTCCCTGCCAATCGGTCAAGCATTTGGTCCATGAATGGCATTGGGAAGTGATCCTTAAGCATCCACGAATTCAGCTTCCGGTAGTCCATACACACTCTCCACCCTGTGACAGGTCTGAGTGGAATCAGCTCATTCTTTTCATTCGCAACTACCGTCATGCCCCCTTTCTTGGGCACACACTGTACCGGACTTACCCACTTATTGTCGGAGATTGGATACACTACCCCAGCATCTAACCACTTAATAATTTCTTTCTTCACCACCTCCTACATGGGTGGATTCAAACGTCGTTGATGCTCAATGGTAGGCACACAATTTTCCTCGAGCTGAATCTTGTGCATGCATATCCCAGGAGGGATACCAATAATATCAGCAATAGTCCACCCGATGGCTCTCTTGTATCTCCTCAGAATAGAAGTAAGAGCCGCAACCTGCTGCTCACCTAAATCAGCCGCAACAATAACCGAAAGTGTATCACCACTTCCCAAAAAATGCATATTTCAGGTGACTGGGCAGCTCCTTCAATTCTAGCACTGGTGGTTCTTCAATGGATGGCTTTGCTGGTGGTGAAGGGCGATTTTTAAGATCCAGATCTAGATTCTTAGGAGTATGGGAATAGGAGCCAATTCCTGTTAGAGCACAAATAGTGTCTTTATACTCTTCAACATCCTCACGCTCAAAATTCATAAGCGCAACAACCAATGGATCAACAATAAGCTGCTTCTCTACAGATAATTCTTTCTCATCATCATAATAAACATCAGCTACAGAGAACACATTCATATCTTTGGGCTGCTTCATTGATTTGCATACATCAAAATGGACTACTTCGTCATTCATCCGAAATAAAAGCTCATTAGCTCTTAGATCAATAAGCACACTTCCTGTTGCAAGGAAAGGACGCCCCAAGATTATGGGAACTTCAGAATCCACCTCGCAATCCAAAATAACAAAGTCTGCTGGAAATATGAATGTGAAAACCTTCACCAATACATCATATAAGATACCAACAGGTCGTTTTACCGACCTATCTGCCATCACGAGCTGCATATTGGTTGGTGTAGGATCACCCAACCCCAACTTTCTGTAAATAGATAGTGGCATCAAATTAATGCTAGCTCCCAAATCGTACAATGCCTTAGCAAAATCCAAAGATCCAACCGTGCAAGGAATAGTAAAAGCACCAGGATCTGCCTTCTTCTGAACTAGCGATCTTGTAGCGATTGCACTACAATGATGAACATTATCTGCCAGCTCATAGCTTGCTGCCCGCTTCTTTGTCAAAATGTCCTTCATGAATTTAGCGTATCCGGGCATTTGCTCTAGCGCCTCCACCAAAGGAACATTAATAGTCAGCTGCTTTAACATAGTCATGAATTTACTGAATCTGGTGTCATCGGCTTTCTTCTTCAGTCTTTGAGGAAAAGGTGGTGGTGGAAGGGGAATAGTTTTCTCCGCCACTTCCTTTTTATCTTGCTTCCGATTGTCGATCTTTTCAGGTTGCAGACATCTAGGGGTAACGTCAGGAACACTCTCTTCAGCTTCTACGACATCTTCACATTCTGCATCAATAACATTATCTGCTATATCATCAACCACCTGCTTGTCTTTGGATGGATTTTACAACGCTTTACCACTCCTGGTAGTAATAGCCATGCATGATCCATCATTCCTTAGGTTTTGCACAGTGTCGCTAGGTAAGGTGCCAGCCTTTCTTTGATTGAATGCCGCTGATAGTTGACTCAATTGTTGCTCCAGCTGTTTTATCGTGGTAGAATGCGAATTAACCAATTGATTTATCGATGAAAAATCATTCTTTACCTCAGTAACTCCCGTGTTGGTTGCCTCCATTCCTTTCAACAACTTAGCCATCATATCTTCCATGGACATCTTTCCAGAGCCAGACGCCACAGCCTCACGGTTTCCAGAAGGAACATACAAACCACTCATGTCAGTCTTATTCTTCCAACCACCTTGATCGTGGTCCTTGTATCCAGATTTATCATAATAGTTCCAACCTTGGTTTCCTTGGGCATTGCCTCGAAAACCCCCCTGATTATTCAAGTAGTTCGCTTCTTCCTCAGAGTTGGATTTATCTCTTCCCTGTGATACAACGACCTTAACCTTTTTGGTCTTCCCTGATAATAAGTGCTTGGTAAGAAGATCCATCTGCGTTTTCATGTGACCCATATCTTGGTCACGTTCCTCTTGTCTATGCCTTTGCTCTGCAGTCAAGCCAATAGATACGGTAGAGCTTGCTACCTCAGAATCCCTGGTATGCCAAGCTCTACTCTGCTTTGTCATAAAATCTAGCATATCACTTGCCTCAAGAAAAGTAAGGTCCATGAATGACCCACCTGCAGCATTATCAACCACTGGATTTGTCACCGAGTTCAAATCCCTATATAATATTTCCATCAAGTGGATATTCGTCATCTGATGGTTTGGGCACCGCATAAGCTTCTTCTTGAACCTCTCCCATGTTTCGTTGAGAGCTTCAGTTGGAAGCTGTCAAAAGTTGCTGATCTCATCCTGTAATTGGGCTCTCTTGGATAGCGGAAAGAATCTTTCTAGGAAAGCGTCTTTCAGTTGCCTCCAATTAGTAATAGAATCAGGAGTTAGCCCGTTCAACCATAGAGTTGCCTCTCCAGACAGAGATAATGGAAATAAGCGCAGCTGAATTGCATTCTGCCCAACTCCTGGATTGTCAAATGACTTTCATGTTGAAATAAAGTTGATCAGATGCATATTCGGATCATCTTCTGTGAGTCCACCAAATAACCCCTTGAGCTGCAATAACTGAATCATGGTTTTATTGATATTGAACTTAGCTCCGGGTGCCAAGGGTGGAGGAATAATAGTCCCTGTGGCACCAGCTCCATCCAGATCGTCATCATCATCATCAAAAGGAGCCTGCACAACTCGGCGGTCAGGTCTCATTCTAGCTTGACGATCTCTCTTGTGCATAGGTGCCGCCACTTCATCAGTACGCCTGGGATTCAGTAACTCATCATCACCCAGGTCCTCATCATCAGGATTTATTGCTCGCCCTGGGTTATCAATATTCTGTTGATGTACTTGAGCAGCTGCCAGTGCAGCTAATCTAGCCTGCTCCTGTTGAGCCACCCTTCTGTCAATGTCACTCTGCGCATCCATTCTGCCAATAAGTTGAGGTTCAGGATTTATGGGTAATAATGGTTGACCAGAACTACGAGTATTTGGCATGCACTCAACAGAACCTGAATAAAACAAAAACAACAACTAAAAGTAAAATTCGAGAATCTTTGACCAAAGGGTCTAGTAACTATCACAAACTTAGTTGACAACCGTATTCCCCGGCAGCGGCGCCAAAATTTGATAACGCCCAAACTACAGCTCTCGTAAGAGTGTAAGCGATCGCTGTCAAATATAGAACCCAACTGGGTTGGGTGTCTAATCCCACAGGGAATACTTGGTCACTAAGTGTTGCAATTGTTAGCAGACTGTTGGTCGAAAATTCTACAGAAAAAGGGGATGGTCTAGGCGTGAATTAATACTATGGAAGTAACAACAGAATGCTTGAGTTAGTAAGATTTAATCACTGAGAAAAATAAGTTAGGGTTATGTCCACCTTATGAGTTCTACGTATCTATTAACTATGAGTAATGCGGAATTCAGACATGCATACACTTATAGAGATTCGTATTCTAATGGTAAATCCTAGTGTTTCTCAACCATCAAGGATTATTTCACTTTAACTCTCTCGAGCTTAAAGTGTATAACTAACGGTACAAATTCTCCAAGAGGTTAATCCGGTTAAGGCATTAACGTGTAAACAGGGGTTGGTAGCCCTATTTCCTTGTCACACTCTCTTTTCCAAACATATAACTTTTCTCTCGAACAAGTTAATGCTATAATGGCGTATTCTATATGTTTGCAACCACAAGAATTTAATTAAAACAAAGAGAGTAATGATATAAGTAGCATACGCATCAAGAATTCACAAACTCATAGTAATAGATAGTATATCAAAAGGCTTCCATAACACTAACAGAGAAGTTTAGCTACTCATGATTGTAAAGGAAAACAACGAAGACATCATCATCATCATACCAAAACAATAACAATCTCACGATGGGTATGTATTGGCGTCACTATGAGCATGACGTGGTTTCCTCTCTAAACGTTTCTCACAAGTTAGCGTTTTTTTCTCTGTTAAAACTTACAGAATCTGTAAACTGAATAATACTAAGTGTCGACTGAATTCTGAAAAAGCAAACGTGAATCAATGCATGAATCAATGCTGAAAAATTCAGCAAATAGGGTTTTTATAACATCCTTGTCCTAGTCCTATTAAGTTACTGCTGATCCCCAAGTCTTTAGAAATACTGTTTTTGCCCGGGACAAGTTCTCCATGCATCGCTTTCAGTCCATAAGCTTCCAAAAGCTGCCTTCCCTCTTATGTGAAGTTTTCCTTGCTACCAAAAGGTCCACAAAGTGCTGAAATCTTCATCATTAATATCTGAAAACATGCTAATCACGTTGGTTAGCTCACTTACAGGAAAATGGACTAAAAATGCAGGAATTATATATTTTGTCCTTAAAACTTAGCTAAAATATGGGTAAATTATGGTGCTTTAGGCGTGTAAATACACCTATCATCATCCTACATCTCCCTTAATCTTCACTAAGACGGGATCTAGTACATGCTTCTCCTTTATTTAAGTAACAAGGGATGACTCCGCCACCTCTTGCACAAACACACCACCATTATTAGGGTCTAAGAAATGAACTCCAAGGTTAGCTAAACAGTGTATATCTCTCACCAACTCCCACTTGTCCTCATCCACATGAGTTAGACCCTCCATGGATAACTTTCTAAGAGCATCAGAAACCTCATTAGCTTTACCTAGGTGGTAGTGAAGACTCATATCGTAGTCCTTTAGCAACTCAATCCACTTTATTTGCCTGAGATTCAATTCCTTCTGGGTGAACAATATTGTAGGCTCATATAATCAGAAAAGATATCTACAAGGACTCTATACAAATAGTGATGCCTAATCTTCAATGAGAACACCACAACCAATAACTCCAAGTTATGAGTCAGATAGTTACTCTTGTGAACTTTCAAATACCTAGAATCATTGGCCACCACTCTACCATGCTACATCAACACACAACCAAGTCCCACATGGGATGCATCTCAATAAACTACAAATCCATCATTACCCACGGGTAGGGTTAAAACTGAAGCTGAAGTCAACTTATCTTTCAGCTTCTCAAAACTACCCCCACAAGCATCATACTATAAGAACTTTGCCTTCTTCTGGGTCAACTTAGTCAGTGGGGCATCTATAATTGAGAAACGCTCCACAAATCTCCTATAGTAACCGGCTAAACCCAAGAAACTCCAAATATTAGTTGGAGTTGTGGGCCTTGGCCATTTTTAACCACTGTAACTTTTTCTGGATCTACTATGATCCCTTTACTAGAAATGACATAACCCAAAAAAGTAATAACTTTCAACCAAAACTCACACTTCGAAAATGTAGCATACAAATGCTGATCTTTCAAGGTCAATAACACAATACGGAGATGATAGGTGTGATCTGCCTCACTCCTAGTGTACACTAGAATATCATCAATGAACACTATGACAAAAAATTCCAAGAATTGACAAAACACCCGATTCATGATATCCATAAATCCCGCTAGGGTATTAGTTAGACCAATAGACATGACTAGAAACTCATAGTGACCATACTGGGTTCAGAAGGTAGTCTTAGGGATATCCACCTCCCTAATCCTTATCTAATGATAACTCGATCGAAGAAATACCTCACACTCTAAAGCTGGTCAAAGAGATCATCAATCCTCGAAAGTGGATACTTATTTCTTACCGTCTCCTTATTCAATTATCGATAGTCAATACATATTCAAAGGGAGCCATCCTTCTTATGTACTAACAAACCAGGAGCACCACATGGAGACACACTAGGGCGGATAAAACCCTTTTAAGAAGGTCTTTCAACTGCTCCTTAAGCTCTTTCAACTTAGCTGGTGCCATTCTATAAGGAGGGATAGAGATAGGACAAGTGTCCAGAACAAGTTCAATCCCAAAGTCAATCTCCCTATTGGGAGGGATACCAGGAAGATCATTAGGAAAAACCTCAGAGAATTCATTAACCACGAGAATGGATTGTAAGGAGGGACCCTCTGAGCTAGAATATTTAACCCGGACCAAATTATAAATACATCCCTTGGAAATCAACTTTTGGGCTCCAAGATACGATATGAATCTTTCCTTAGGCACTAGAGAACCTCCTTCCCTCTCAATGACCGACTCATTAGGAAATTTAAACATAACCTTATGGGTTCAACAATCTAAGAAGGCATACTACGAGTGCAAGCAGTCCATCCCCAATATGACATCAAAATTAACCATGTCTAATTTTTTTAGATCTACCAGAGTTTCTATGCCACCAACAGATACCACACAACCCCTATAGACTCTTCTAGACACCACAGAGTAACCCACTATAGTAGAAAAAAAATGGAATCAGGGATACCCTTGGGACCAAAACCAAAATATACAACCATAAATGGGGTCACATAAGAAAGAGTAGACCCCGAATCAAGCAAGTAATACACATCACGAGAAAAAAGTAGTAACATACCAGTGATGACATCGAGAGATGCCTGAGAGTCCTTACAGGTAGCAAGAGCATACAAGGGATTCTGGCCAGTGCCAGTACCAGAAGAAGAAGTAAAAACAACACCCTTTGGTACATGAGCTAATGAAGTGGCAACAAGAATCTTATTTTTCCCTGAAGCAACCTTTGAAGGACAATCCCTCTGTAAGTGACCAATCTGACCACATTTAAAACACATGGTCTTCCCATCTTCACAAAACCCATGGTGCACCTGCTCATAGAATATACAAGGAGGATATGCTGGAGCTGGCTGATCCTCACCAGCTTGAGATTGGGCATACTATGCCCTAAACCTACTATCATGCTGAGAACGACGATCACCCGACGGCTTCGTATAAGGAGCACTAGCCGTAGAGTAGTAACCAGAATCCCCCACTTCTTCTTAAACCACTTTCCACCATCTTTACCACTCTGCTGCTGACCCTGATAAGAAAATCTAAACTTCTTACTCTGTCTTTCCCTTATCTCCACATGCTTCTTCTTCTCTTTCTTAAGCTGCTTTATATACACAACCAATCTGGAGATGCCCATATCCTTGTTCAACAAGGAAACCTTACTCTCTAGAATAAAATCATAGGACAACCTAGAAGCAAATTTCCTTATTCTATCCCTTATGCTAGACACTAACTCAGGAGAATATCGAGACAACAAATGGAATTTCAAGGCATACTCCTTGATTACCATCCTGCCTTGCCTAAGATTAACAAACTTTGTTTCTTTAGCCTCTCTCAACTCCTGCAAAAGAAAGCGGTCTATAAAATCACAAGAGAAATCATCCCACAGTGTAGATTCAACATCATCTCCCCTAGACTATTTCCATTCCTCATACCATTCGTATGCTACATCCTTTAATTGATAGGCAGCGAATACCACACCCTCAATATCTGAAGCATGCATAACCCAGATGATCTTCTCTATCTCTTCTATAAAATATTAAGGATCCTCCTCAACCTTAATGCCAGTAAAAGTTGGAGGACTCAACCTCATAAAATGGCAAAAACTTATGGCCTCAGAAGATGGAGTAACATAAGCTACACACTTAGATTGAGAAGCTACCACCTGAACTACCATATGAATAAACTGATGAAATTCGACATTCAACACATTACCCTAAGAAGCTCGAGAAGGACTAGATAGGATCGGTCCAGAAGGAAAATTAGGAAATGGACCACTAGACCGGGTCTGTACCCCATAAGCAGGGCATGTCCCATCAATATTGTTCTCAAGTGGGATAAAGGATGTTTCATGAGCTTCAGATCATCTGGGAGGCATGATCTTAAAAGCAAACTTACGAAAGTTAGAGAAGATTTTAAGACCTTAGGCTCTACATCCCTAAATAAGATAATAAGAAAGAGAAACATTCCTAAATGCCTCATAGCCTCTCCCTTATAAGTGTGGCACATTACACACTCATAAAAGAGACTCTACTCGATATGGCTTTGTGGACACCCAATTGACCATGAACCTAGGATCTGATACCACCTGACATGATCCAAGCCAAGTCCTGGTCATGATAGGTATCTTAAGTCCAACAAGGACTGGATACCACCCCCAACACCTAAATCATAGACTACCTTACCCCCATGTCGAATGAATTCTGAACATATAAAAAGATAGGAGAACTTGAAATTATAGATGTTATGATATGTGTATAACCAAACCAACCAAAAAAAAACTATCCAAAGAAACAGTCGTCTGATAAAGCCTTTACTAGATTGAATATAAAAAAGGGGTGGGACATGCCCCCGACTATAGCCAAAAATAGTAGCCAAAAGTCTATAACTCAAAAGAAAAACATAATCCTAAAATGGTGCCAACCAAAGTATGAAAGCTCACCACTTTAAGTCAACTCTTGATCAATCCACAATCACTAGGAAGGAGAAGTAGAAGTATGGCCAAATCCTACATCGCGTGGGGGTACAACGTGCGAAGACGATTAGCTGGGTAAACGCTAGCCTGTAACTCAGGGATAAAGATAAAATAACGCCATCAATTAAAACTAAGACATCCAATAAACATAACTATAAGCAAATATATTTATATATATACATAATGTCGAGATAAGGAACAAGGTTTAACATGCACTTTTAAAACCTTAACCTGAATTGTGTAGCTCAACCGTTATATAATAGTACCCACGAGCTATATGGGCCCCAACTCTCACTTTTTGGTTGGGCCCCAATATGTGTAACCACACAAATCAGAGAATAATATGATATGTATACAAACAGAGGACTAGAAACTCCCAACATATACTAAGGTGACTTAAGTACCTAATTATGTAATGATTTACGGAGGACTCGAACCTCCCTAATCATGAAATAATAATGAGGGATACTCAAACCTCCCTGGTCATTTGACCCCCATGTCAGCAAAGGTGGTTTCCAACCCTTACAAACCTCTACTTTTATGACTCAGTTACACAACCCTTATTAAAAATCAATTAAAACATTTATCATACTATCCCAATCATGAACCATATTTCACATTAAGGCATACATTGTTGGTATCATCATACCAACTACACTTGCAAGGTAATAACAACATGCCAAAATAATTTTCTATTTACTTGGGGAAATCAACTCTCTTTATACATTAATATAAGATAGGGGAAACACCAACTCCCTTTGTTAATTAAATCATACCATTGTGTTTCAAATAACTCTTTATATTATGCAATAGTTCAAGACTAGTTCAATTTTACAAATTTTCACTTTTATCATAACTCAAAACCAAGTTCACACTATGGGGTTGGGGTCATAACCACTTTAAAAGTCACAAGTTTGGCAAAAATCACAATTCCCTAGTTTATCCACCATACCCATGCACCCATATGTTCAAAACATTATTCAACAATAAGCATTCAAAACCCACAACCCTTGCTTTCAAAACTAAAACAAATTCATGTGAATAACACTTTAATACATATACTTTTACGAAATTAACAATGAGGGAAGAGTCACATGCCTAAAATAGTAAGATGTACGGAGAGTAATCACTCTTAAAAGTTCTAATTGACCAACCTCTTGGACACCCTAAGGGTTCTTGACCTTGAGGTATTTGAGAGTGTTAAGAAGTTACTTTGATATATTTCTGAGTGCAAATGATACCCTAATAAGGTTATAAGATGTGGGTTTCAAGTTGGGTAAGAGGGAAATGTCTAGAGTGCCCTTAACTTAAGAGCTGAAAATTTTTGCCTTTGACTATGGGTCAACCCTTGGCTCATAACCACTAACCAAGGTAGTACCATCAAGGAAGCCTACACTATTATCCATATGACTCAATGGAACCACTCATGATAGGACCCTATGACTCATAGGTCCAGTCGTAGTTGAGACAGAACCTAAATTGGGACTTACACTGGACACCCTACAATTATATCTAATGACTCATGACATATCCTTACGGCACGTAGTGAGCCACTCGTACCCAGAGAAAAATCAAGCCACAAACTTACTAATTTGGTTATGAATCATTCTAACGACTCGTCAGGACACCCTACAATTTATACGGTAAGTCGTTACCAAGTCTGTGAGCTCAAAGCTTTAGAATTTTTCAAGGCCAAAAATTTAGGGTGTTTCATCATATCCTGATAACGTTCAAAATACACCTCTCTTATGAGAATGTAAGCGATCGTTGTCAATATATAACTCAACTAGGTTGGGGAATTCCACAGGGAATAGTGTGTGAATTTGAGTTATCTGCGGGTTAATCAACTGATAGTTACCAGTTTTCTATGAATGGGTTTTTTTGGAAGTTTAACAAATAGTTACTTCTCAGTTCAGTGTTTGAAATCAATATGATAAGAAAAACTAGAGTTATGTTCACTATGGGTATTGGGATTTGACAGATGCTAGTAATGGTTCAAGATTCTTGTGGTAGGTAGTAACAACAGACTATCCTTGTCGAAGTTATGTCTAAATATTTCTCAACCTATTTAGAAATTTAATTACCTAATTCTCTCAAACTTAGGGAATTTATATTTCATAACAGGATGTTATCCCAAGTTAATTAATCTTGTTACAACATTAATTATTAAATGGAAGTTTAATGCTTCTAAGTCCCTGTTGATAATTCACTTCTTACTAGGGTTGATTTCTTATCTCAAGAAAATCACCCATAAGAAAAGTCTATTGTTTACAACCAATAGTCAGCATGTAAAATAATGGAATTAATAAGAAGTTCCTACCACCGTTAGAATCTTGACCACTTAGTTATGTTATAAACCCAAACCCATAGATCCCACAACTCGGGTTAAGGGAATTTAGCTACTTATAATAAAATAAGCAAGAAAACAAGTTGAATTCATACTTAGATAGATGATCTTATAGCAAGATGAACAGAAACAAGTGTTTCTCAGATTTGATCCAGTAGAAAATCCCAAAACAATTGTAATAATCTCTCTAAATAATTAAAACCAAAAGATAGAGAGAAAAGTTCTCAAAATGTGAGTTCTAGATGTGCAAGATGATGAATGAAAACTCTAACATATGCTTTAAATACTTCAGTCTAATTATGGAAACAAAATCATAGATCACAGTATTTTCTCGAACAGGTGACGACGTGTGTGATGGCTTATCAGGAGTCTGACGGCTTATCAGGATTGTCGTCAACACCTTTTCACTTTGATAATCTCTACCTTGGGCTGATGATGAGGCTTGATGGCTTATCAGTCATGTGACGACTTATCAAAGATGTCATCACTTCTTCACTTCAAAATCCATTCCCTGCCTAAGCCTAACGATGAGCCTGACGGCTTATCAGATATCTGACGGCCTATCACAGATGTCATCACACATTCCAGCTAAGGCCATTCTCTATCTAAGCCTGACGACAACTTTGATAGCTTATCACAAGGATGAGGACTTATCAGACAAGTTGTCAGCTATTCTTCATTCTCTACTTGCTCAAAAATTAACTCTTTTACTCCCATAATTACTGATTCTCTTGTATCTCGACTTTTACTGCAATATCAAAAGGAAAACAATCAAAAATGACAAAAGTTGCTTAAGACTTTGCAATTATTCTCAGTTAAAAGCCTCAAATATGTTATCATCTGCTCACACATCAACACCCTCAACTTAAAATAATTGCTTGTCCTCAAGCAACTAAAACACAACCAAGAGGATACAATGCACATTCAGCAGTCAACCATCCATATTATCTCAAAACATCTTCACCATCTCCAAGGTCAATCAATTTAAAAATAATTGTGTATGTTATTAAAGAATAACAATGTGACACACAGGAATCAAGATATGTCATCAGTTCAGCAACAACAACCATGCATGTACCAAGACTACACTATCCAAACAAGTTAGCACTTAGCAATGTAACCAGTGTGCCCTCACTACAAAGAAGTTCTACTTCACTTAAATCAAACATCACCTATGTAACCATGGGGACAATCAAAAGACACCCACTCTCAAAATGAGGTTCCAATCAGTGTATGCCGAATACCATAGGCTTGCTCTTATTCTCATTACCAAGATTTCCAGACAGGTCAGCTAGGATTACTATTGGTCTTTTCTTTGGCTTGTAATGTAGGCTAGGGGCTGGTATGATACTCGATGATATTTAAAGTGACTAAGCCTCCTTGACACTACACTAGCTTTTGGGGTCTCACTCCTTAACCTTTTTTTATTCTTCTTTTTTCTTGATCACACATATTCAGGATGGGTGCAGTCCTTTCTACAATCACTTCTTCTTTTTACAAATTTTCTTTTCTTGTTCTTTTTCACCGCACTTAGATTTTTAGTTTTTTCTTTTATTCTACCTTTCTTTATACTCATTTTATATCACACACCCCTATGATAGCCACCCTCAACTTAAGCCATTTGCCTAAATCAAGGTGCATAATGTCCTAGAAGGACCAGGGCCAAAATAGGTTCATTATGATATAAATGGGATAGTGATAAGTGTCATAAAAAGAAATAGGCTATTCAGGTTCAAAACAGGGATCAAGGGATATTACGCATACATGGAAGGTCATTTAGGCTAAAGTGGGCTAACATTAAAATAGCCTATAATGCTTTCCTAACCCCTATCCTTCAACCTTGGTAAGACTAATTGGGAAAGTTCTGGATTCAACATACAAAGGAAACTAAGCAAAATCTCACACTCACATGGCACACAAGTATATCACAAGTTACTACTCATCCAGTTCATGCAATTGTCTAGCAATGACTATTAAGTTACTAGAACTAATACCATACAAAGATGCACAATGGTCATAATTAGATACAAATCACACAGTTAAAGAATTAGACCATTTGAGAGGTGTTCACAAAATAACAAAACCATGTTAACTGCCTCAGGTAATTGTATTTCTCCTAGTCAACTACAAAATGTTACAACAATAACTCACCCTACACCCTCAGCTTAACATCAAAGAAAAACTAAAGAGTTAGAGGATACCTGGAGTAGATCAATCACGGGGATCATGGGTGCCTCCCATGTAGCACTTGATTTAACATCGCGGCACGACTCAAGTATCTCGATTACCTCAGACTTCATCAAGACAGATAGTAGCAATACTTTTTATCGAGTCTTTTAGACCGATATAAAGTTTGACTCATTGCCTATTTACCTTGAAGATGCTACCGTCTTCATTTTCAAGTTCTACTGCTCCAGATGAGTAGACTTGACTAACTTTAAATGGACCTGACCACTTGGATTTAAGCTTACCGGGGAACAATTTGAGTTTGGAATTGAACAGAAGCACCAAGTTACCTTTTTGTAAATCTCATTTCTCGATCCTCCAATCATGATACTTCTTCATCTTTTCTTAATATAGGTCTGGTCTTTCATATGCCCTGAGATAGAATTCATCTATCTCATTCAGTTGTCCCAGTCTTAGCTCTGCTGCCTCTTTCCAACTTAAATTTAACCTTTTGAGGGCCCATAAAGCCTTGTGCTCTAGTTCTATTGGTAAGTGGCATGATTTTCCATAGACTAACTAGAATGGTGACATGCCAATGGGTATCTTGAAAGCAGTCCGGTATGCCCACAAGGCATCATCGAGCTTTCAAGACCAGTCTTTCCGATTAGCGTTCACTGTTTTGACTAGGATGTCTTTAATCTCTAGATTTGACACCTCCACTTGCCCACTAGTTTATGGGTAATATGGAGTGGCTACTCTATGCTGGTTCACCCTATATTTTTCTAAGACAGCTCAAAACACTTTGTTGTAAAAATAAGATCCTCTATCGCTTATAATAGTACGTGGTACTCCAAAGCAAGAGAAAATGTTCTTTTTGAGAAATTCAGCAACCCTCTTTACTTCATTATCAGACAAGGCAACAGCTTCGACCCATTTCAATACATAGTCAATAGTAACTAAAATATATTTCATCCCATACGAGCTTACAAAAGGACCCATGAAATCGATGCCCCAGACGTCAAACAACTCAACTTCAATCATCTTAGTCAAAGGCATCTCATGTCTTTTGGAGATCGACCCCTGCCTCTAACATTGGTCTTATTTCAACACAAACTCATGAGCATCCTTGAACAACATTGGCCAATAGTAGCCGCTCTACAACACCTTTCTATCCATTCGGTCACCTACTTGGTGACCTCCAAATGGGGATGCATGACATGTTTCCAATATACACAATACATCTACTTCTAGCACACATCTCCTTATAATATTATCAGCACATCGCTAAAAAAGATACGGTTCATCCTAAAAGTAATGTGTCACATTATAAAGGAATTTCTTTCATTGATAGAAAGAAAGATTTTTTGGAATGACCTCACTCACAACATAATTTGCAAAATCAGTGTACCAAGGTATTTTCTCCATAGCAGCAGCCAAGATCTCCTCATCAGGAAATGCATCATTTATCTCCATTTCATCACTAACTGCCTACTTATCTTCCATTCTAGATAGATGATCCGCCATTTGGTTTTCACAACCCTTCCTATCTTTGACTTTAAAGTCAAATTCTTGTAGCAGCAACACCTATCTAATCAACCTTAGTTTTTCATCATTCTTAGCCATCAAATACCTCAAGGCTGTGTGGGCAGTGTGAACCACCACCTTGGTCCCAAGTAGGTAAGCGCTGAATTTCTCAAAACCATACACTACAGCCAGGAGTTCCTATTCAGTGATGGTGTAGTTATTTTGCACTCTATTCAGTGCTTTGCAGGCATAATATATTGGATGAAATAGTTTGTCCTTCTTTTTTCCAACACAGCTCTAAGGACAACACCGCTGGTATCACACATGATCTCAAATAATTTTGACCAGTCCGGTGTAACAATGATAGGGGCCTCGACCAACCTCTTTTTAAGGAATTCAAATTACTTCAAGTAATCATCATCGAAGGAGAACTTCACTTCTTTCTCCAAAAGTTTGCAAAGTGGATTTGCAACCTTCGAGAAGTCTCTTCTAAACCTCCGATAAAAGCCAGCATATCCAAGAAAACTATGCACTCCCTTCACTGAAATGGGAGGTGGTAGTTTCTCAATAACTTCAACCTTGGCTCAATCAACCTCTATCCCTTTTGCTGAAATTTTGTGCCTGAGAACGATGCCCTCCTTTACCATAAAGTGGCATTTCTCCCAATTAAGCACCAAATTAAATTCAACACATCTTTGCAAGGCCATACTCAGGTTTGCCAAACACAGCTCAAATGAATCTCCCACCATGGAGAAATCATCCATGAACACCTCTAAGGTACCCTTCACCATATATGAGAAAATAGATACCATGCACCATAGGAAAGTAGCGAGTGCATTCCATAGACCAAACTGCATCCTCTTAAATGCAAAGGTGCCGTATGGGCATGTTAATGTCATCTTCTCCTAATCTTCAGGAGCAATACATATCTTTCTATATCTAGAATACCCATCCAAAAAGCAATACCATCCCCTTCCGGCCAATCGATCAAGAATTTGGTCCATAAAGGGCATCAGAAAGTGGTCTTTCAAAGTCCATGAGTTTAGTTTGCGGTATTCCTTGCAAAACCTCCATCCAGTCAGAGGACTGAGTGGAATCAACTCATTCCTTTCATTTGCAACAACAGTCATGCCCCCTTTTTTGGGCACGTATTTGACTGGGCTCACCCATTTACTGTCAGAAATAGGGTAAACCACTCCTGCATCCAACCACTTAATAATTTTCTTCTTAACCACCTCTTGCATTAGTGGGTTAAGATGACGCTGGTGCTTGATAGTTGGAGTACAATTTTCCTCAAGTTGTATTTTATGCGTGCAGATGCCAGGGGGAATGCCAATAATATTTGCGATAGTCCATCCTATTGCTCTCTTGTACCTCTAAAGTACTGAAACAAGTGCTTCTACTTGCTGCTCTCCCAAATCAGCTATAATAATAATGGGTAGCGTGTTTTCGTTGCCCAAAAACACATACCTTAAATGCCCAAGCAGTTCTTTCAATTCCAACACCAGTGGATCCTCAATGGATGGCTTAGCCGGTGGTGTGGTCAATTAGTAAGATTAAGATCTAGCTTCTTAGGAGCAAAAGAGTATGAACCCATTCCTGACAAAGCACAAATAGTCTCTTCGTACTCCTCAATACCTTCACGATAAAAATTTATCAGAACTGTGGCTAAAGGCTCGACAACAAGTTTATCCTGTATTGACACCTCCTGCTCATCCTCAGAATACACATCAATAATTGAGAACACACTTATTTCTTTATGTTTTTTTCATTGATTGGCATACATCAAATCGCACTACCTTATCATTCATCCTGAATAAGAGCTCATTAGCTCGCAAATCAATCAACACACTTTCGGTTGCAAAGAAAGGTCGACCCAAGATTATGGGAACCTCAAAGTCCACATCACAGTCAAGGACTATAAAATTAGCATAAAGTATAAAGCCGGCGACCTTTACCAATACATCATGTAGTATTCCTATTGGCCATTTTACAGACCTATCCGCCATCACCAGCCGCATATTTTTGGTGTCGGATCTCCCAAACCCAGCTTTCTATACACGGCTAGTGGCATCAGATTTATGCTCGCCCCTTGGTTCACATAGGGCCTTACCAATATTGAGAGACCCGATTATACATGGAATAGTGAATGCTCTAGGGTCGGCCTTCTTCTGTACGAAGGATTGTGTAGAAATAACACTGCAATAGTGGAGATTGTCCATCGGCTCATAGATTACTGCCCTTTTCTTTGTCAACAGATCCTTCATAAACTTAGCATATCCTGGCATTTGCTCCAGTGCCTCTACCAATGACATATTCACTGTCAATTTCTTGAGCATTGCCATGAACTTGCTAGATTTTGCATTATCAATTTTTTTCTTCGATCATTGAGGAAAGGGAGGTGATAGTTTTGGAATAGTGGTAACCACTACCTCCTTCTCCTTCTCTTTTCCCTTTTCTAAAGCATCAATAGGGTTGTCTAGCTTATCAGCCTCCACTGGACCACCTTCTTCTGGTTCATCATTAACTACCTCATCAACTACATTTTTGCCCACAAAAGGACTAGGTAATATATTACCACTTATAGTAGTAATCTCCATACATGATCCATCATTCTGCGGATTCTGAACCGTATCACTAGGTAATGTTCTACTCTTCTTCTGGTTCAGTGCTGCAGAGAGTTGGCTTATTTGCTGTTCCAGCTATTTGATCGTAGTGGAGTGCGAGTTTACCAACTGAATAATAGAGGATAGATCGATCTTCATAGTAGTCACCCCTGAGTTGGTAGCCTCCACTCTCTTTAACAATTTAGCCATCATGTCCTCCATAGACATCTTTTCAAAACTTGTTGTAGTAGCCTCACAATTTCCAGGAGGGACATATAGCCCGCTCCTATCATTATTTCTCCTCCAATTTCCATGCTCCCGATTCTTATATCCATCCTTGTCATAGTAAGTTCTACCTTGATTTCCTTGTCTATTTCCTCAAAAACCCCCCTAAGTGTTTACATAGTTTGCCTCTTCTTCTAAGTCAGACTCTACTTTGCCCTGCGATCCCACAACCTTTACTTTCTTAGTTTTACCTGATAGTAAATGCTTGGTTAGCAAGTCCATCTGTCTTTTTAGGTGAGCCATGTCTTCATCACGCTCCTCGTCTCTTATGCATTGTTCCATAGTCATACCCACCGAAATAGTGGGGCTTTCTACCACAGAGTCTCTGGTATGCCATGCCCAACTTTGTTTGGTCATTCTCTCTAGCATTTATGAAGCCTCTAGGAATGTAAGATCAACAAATGAACCACCAACAATATTATCTACAATTGGTTTTGTCACAGAGTTAAGAGCCCTGTACAAAGTCTCCATCAAGTGTATTTCCGTCATATTATGGTTCGAACACTGCGTCAGCTTCTTTTTGAATCTCTCCCAGGTTTCATGCAAGGCCTCAGTTAGGAGATGTCTAAAGTTACTGATCTCATCCTTCTATTGTATCCTCCTGGAAGGTGGAAAGAACATTTCTAGGAAAGCTTCTTTCAACTACCTCCAGTTGGTGATAGAATTGGGTGTCAGCTCATTAAGCCATAATGTTGCCTCCCCAGGTAGAGACAACGGAAATAATCTCAAATGGATAGCATTCTAACCCACTCCTGGTTTATTAAAAGATTTACAAATGGTGACAAAGTTCACCAGATGCAAGTTCGGATCATCCCTAGGAAGGCCACCAAACAACCCCTTCAGATTAAGGAGTTGAATCATAGTACTCGGAATGTTGAATTTTCCCCCAGTTGGACCCATTGCACCTGCTCCGTCCATTCCATCATCATCATTGTTGAGGTCATACTAGACCGGCTGGTGATCTTTCTTTCCTCGGAATAGACAGTTCCTGTTAGCATTACACTATACTGGTGTAGCTATTTACTCTGCACGCCTTGGGTTACCAGGGTTCAACAACTCCTTGTCTCCTAAATCTTCATCCTCAGGATTTGGATGCTGTACTTTTTGACTGACATTCTGCATATTCACCTGAGCTTTAGCTAAGACTGCTAACCTATCAGCCTCCTGCTGGTTTGCCATTCTGCCGATTAGGTGCAGTTCCGGATTAAATGGTAATAATGGTCCTTCGGAACTTCTGGTTCTTGGCATACACCACAAAAGTCCTACAGAAAACAAAAATAACAAATAAACATAAAAACTAGGAAACTTGACTAACAGTCAATTAGCACACATAAACTTCAATTTACAACCATATTCCCCGGCAACGGTGCTATTTTTGATAACGCTAAAACTACACCTCTCTTATGAGAATGTAAGCGATCGTTGTCAATATATAACCCAACTAGGTTGCGGTCAAATCCCACAGGGAATAGGGTGTGAATTTGAGTTATCTGTGGGTTATCAACTGATAGTTACCAGTTTCCTATGAATGGGTTTTTTTTGGAAGTGTAACAAATAGTTACTTCTCAGTTCAGTGTTTGAAATCAATATGATAAGGAAAACCAGAGTTATGTTCACTATGTTTATTCGGATTTGACAGATGCAAGTAACATTTCAAGATTCTTGTGGTAGGTAGGAACATTAGACTATCCTTGTCGAAGTTATGTCTAAATGTTTCTCAACCTATTTAGACATTTAATTACCTAATTCTCTTGAACTTAGGAAATTTACATTTCATAACAGGATACTATCCCAAGTTAATTAATCTTGTTACAACATTAATTATTAGATGGAAGTTTAATGCTTCCAAGTCCCTGTTGATAATTCACTTCTTACTAGGGTTGATTTATTATCTCAAGAAAATCACTCGTAAGAAAAGTCTATTATTTGCAACCAATAGTCGGCATGTAAAATAATGGAATTAACAAGAAGTTCCTACCACCATTAGAATCTTGAAAACTTAGTTACGTTACAAACCCAAACCCATAGATCCCACAACCCGGGTTAAGGGAATTTAGCTACTCATAATAAAATAAGCAAGACAAAAGGTTGAATTCATACTTAGATAGATGATCATACAACAAGATAAATAGCAACAAGTGTTTCTCAGATTTGATCCAGTAAAAAATCCCAAAACAATTATAATAATCTCTCTAAATAATTAAAGCCAAAAGATAGAGAGAAAAGTGCTCAAAACGTGAGTTCCAGATATGCAAGATGATGAATAAAAACCCTAACATATGCTTTAAATACTTCATTATAATTATGGAAACAAAATCATAGATCACAGTAGTTTTTCGTACAGGTGACGGCATGTGTGACAGTTTATCAGGAGTCTGATGGCTTATCAGGAATGTCGTTAGCTCATCTTCACTTTGATAATCTCTTTCTTGGGTTGATGATGAGGCTTAACAGATTATCAGACATGTGACGACTTATCAGAGATGTCGTCACTTCTTCACTTTAAAATCCATTCCCTGCCTAAGCCTGACGATGAGCCTGATGACTTATCAGACATCTGACGACCTATCACAGATGTCGTCATAAATTCCAGCTGAAGGCCATTCTCTGTCTAAGAATGATAGCAACTTTGATAGCTTATCATAAGGCTGATGACTTATCAGACAAGTCATCAGCTATTCTTCCTTCTCTACTTGCTCTGAAATCAACTCTTTTACTCCCATAATTACTGATTCTCTTGTATCTAGACTTTTACTATAATATCAAAGGGAAAACAATAAAAAATGACAAAAGTTTCTTAAGACTTTGCAATTATTTTCAGTTAAAAGCCTCAAATATGTTAGCATCTGCTCACACATTATGTCATAACCTAACTTGGTATTTTGGTTTAGAGACTTTTATGGATATATTGTGGGTTGGTCATTGTTTTGAACTTTTAGTTCCATTTGAGTTACATTAACTATCTTATCTTTATATTTGGTTGCTTTCGCTATTATATCATATTGTTCTTTGGTTGGCTATACTAAAGGTGTGGTCTCTGGTCCGCGATTGACTTGAGATACCTGTCATGATTAGGCCCTAATTTGGATTGTGACAAGTTTGGTATCCAAGCATAGGTTCAGGATCATTGGGTGTCCACAAATCCATGTTGAGTAGAGTTTCTTTTATGAGTGTGTAGTGCGCCACACTAATAATGAGGAGGTTACAAGGCATTTACGAATGTTTCCCTTTATTGTGTTCTATTTTGAGCTATAGAGTTTAGTGTTATAAAATTCCCTAACTCTGATTGAGATGGATTAATTCAAAAGTTTTGTAATTTCTTTTGAGAAAATACTTCTTCAGAGAGACCTATACATCGTTATAGGATTCCTCATTGGGGATCCGCAAGAGATCATCTGGAGTTATGGAATCTTGTGCACAGCTTGTGATTATCATGTGTGCTGGATCAACATCATTGTCGTTGTCGTCCTGCAATCATTCTTTCAGATCATAGTTTGGTGATTCTCTCTGGATAGAAGGAACTTGTGATAGATCATACTGCCTATTTGTTCTCTAGATCTCAAAATCATTAGCTGAGACTGCAGCAACCAAACCATGGCTGATGGGGACGTGTGTCGACACCATCTTATCTGGATCATATACAACCCAGCCAGAATACATTATCTTCTCGACCCTTGGTATCATGGAATTCTTCTTTATCTATTCATCTTCTAGTGTAGAAGTGAATCTCATGGATGAACAAAGCAGAGATGGTTGGCCTAATTCCAGTGTAGAATGGATGATACCAAATAAAAAGGGAGGCAGGGGGTACGAAAGGCCCTCGGTAAGACCGGCAGAGGCTAGGCAACAGACCCCAAAATTTAAAACATGAAAGGTGGTTTCACAACCATGTAGGTGGCATTCCATACAAAACAAAGATTTTGTCAAACACCACAGACACAGAGCCTAATTTTCCAACAGGTTTCAACACCATGGAAGCGGTATACCTTAATAAGTCAAAGCTTTAATCGATACCACAAACATAGAGACTAGCCTTTCTAACATGACAGGTGATTTATGTCCATATAATCGGCATGCCATACAAAATCAAAGCTGTTAATCTACACTCCACAACTTTCATACGACTGAGATACGCATCTATATAGACGGTTTGATTTTAGCTAAAAAACCTTCACAACCCTTAACAGGATGGCGTGGCTTTAGAACTACAATCTACACATCAAGGATGGTTTTCCTTGGCAACAAAGCCTTCACAACCCAAAAAAGGGATGGCTTGACTTTGCCAGTCTTAGAACACATAAGATCCCTTGTGTCCTTAGTACAAAATTGTTTCATATTTTCCTAAAATGGGTTTTACGGAGGATCTCCCTGGCTTGTTTCCCTCAAAAGGACTTAGAACAATATGTGAACTATGGAAGACCCCAAATCTGCATGTTCTCTTACAGATATTGAATCTTTTTGGAAAGCTATGGCATGGACTAAGCCAATTTTATTTCATATATATGGAAAGGACTTAGAAATCTACGTCGTGTGGACAAAGACAATTTCATTATTTATGGAAAGTACTTAAGCATCTACGCCGTGTGGACAAAGCCAACTTTGTTTCATAAACATGGAAAGTAACTTCGGGGTACCATTGTTGCCATCGCAACAAGATAGTACTTCGCCGTAGTATTTCCTTACCCCCTACTCCGACATAGAGGATCAAAGTACCCATTCTTTTGGAAGATAGAAAGCAATAGCAAGAGAGTTTAGCCAACAAACATTTTTCTTGATAGCAGAGAAAAACTATACAAGAGGTTTTTAGGTAGAGCAAATGATAGGTGGAGCAAATTATGCCTCTAACCTAAAGGCCTAGGCTTCCTTTTATAGAGTAAGTAAGCGTACAAGCTAAGTTATTCTATGGATAAACATTAAATAAAATAATACAATCCTATCCTAACAACTAAAGGATAGGCATTATCCGTTAATAAGGGTAAGTTTTATCCTTTGAGAAGGGATAAACATTATCTTTTAAGACTGGATAGGCCTTATCTTCATTCACACTAGGCCCTACTAACATGTGGGGGACCAAATAAAAACAAAATACACTATGTTGTTGGCATATGACAACATATACAAGTAGGTGAGTCAGCAGCTTCACAGGCATCTTGCAAGCAGGTGGATAAGCTCTTTGTCTTTGAAGTAGCTGAGTCAGCAGCTTTAAGACAACCCATCTGAATGGGTAACCCACTGAGAAGGGTTTTCTTGGATATGAAGGTAACCCACTGAAAAGGTAACCCATTGAAGAGGGTAACTTCTTGCACATGTCATCTCTTAAGCGTTGGTGTTAGATAGAGCCGGCGGCGGCGAGGTCGCGTATACTTCTTCTATCCACAAATCTACTCCGTGCTTCTGCTTGAGGCATTCTTGGAATTTCAAGCTTCTCTTCATTGATCTGGTGAAGTAACTCCTTGTGAACGATGAATGTTCGTATTCCTGCTGTGGAACTTTCAGTCGTATACTTGTGATGGAGCTAGTGACTTCTTCCCTTGTGATTTCATATTATGGCTAGTATTCTTTTATTACTCACCGGAAATCATCCCAGTGGGGATAACCGTCGTCTGCGTAGTTCCATTTTCCCTATTCCTTTGGCCAGATTTCTTTTGGAATACATCTGTTGTACTGGAAAATGAAGCACTAAGCTTTATAGTATTTATCTTCGAGAGAGAGTATGGATACAAGAAATTTATAGAGGAGTGAAATCTCTGATTGAGCTTGGACATCGTGGCCTGAGATTCCGATAAGATGATGCAACATGAAGGCCAGTACATCATAGGAATCTTTGAAGCATCAAACCTAGTATTCTTGTGGCTTGAAACACAACATGAATCTCTTCAGAGATGGCAAGATTCGATCGAAATGCCTGAAGGAATCACAATTGAACTCCATGAGTATGTAGTGCTGGTGGCACAAATACCAGAATAGCTATAGGAGTTCTTGCGGGAAGTCGTTGTCCAGCGTAATGAACACATGGAAGAAAGGATACTCCGGGTGTACTCCGAACGGCTTCAGGATGGATCCGCCATACTTTATGAACTCTTAAAGCTCGTAGATAGTTCTTCTTTCTTAGAGAATAAATGGATTGAAGGGATACATATACTGGTTGAATAGATCTGGAGGGTAGTCTGCTAGCCCAGAAGATAGTATTCCTGCTGTGTTGAGCATGACAATTTGACTGGCCTAGTTTTGGTTGCCTTCTCCATTGCTGGATATCAGGTAGAGATCACCAACATAGATGCCGCCTGAATCTTCATACACGTCTATTAAGAAGAGGGTATCCTCCATCATTTCTTCTTCCAGGGAGAAGACCGATGTAAGATCATTCTCCGTGCTAATATAGACTCCCGCATGATCATATATCTCTTCAAAGAGGTGGATAGAGTCTTTTGACTTCTTATCCTGAGGACAGTTTCTGGAAAAGTGGCCCGACCTTTTGCAGATGAAGCTGCCATCATTTTTCTTCTTATATCTGGTTGGGCTCCTCCGTCTAAAGTACCTGGTTCGCCCGGTGACCCTGCTTCTGTCATCGGGAGGCCTTGGTAGTTTGAACCTCCTAAATAACAGTCTCTTTTTTATGCTATCTTGCGGTGAGAACAAGAGAAATTTGACTTGGTAACGAAGTTATCTTTGCTGCAAGCTCAATCGAGGGATGGATTGTACTTGGCGATCTGCTTCAGCATGGTCCTCTTGGTGCGCATGCTGTCTAGTGCCTGGAAGATGGCCTGCCGAATGTATTCTATCAGTGGGACGGTTATGGATTTGAACTTCTCCTCCACAATCATCATTGTATGATTTGTTAGCATCTCTGGCAGTGATGATACGAAGGCCTGCTTTAGGCTGGGTTCTCCGCCCAACTCAAAGTAGATCTTTACCATCTTCTGGAAGTGGATATCAATGACATTTCTGTCAAACAATAAGAACTTTATATCAAAGAGATATTGTTGAAGCTTCTCCTGTCTGTGGTCTGCGTCTCCGCAAAATACCTCATGTAGAATCCTGATGTTGAAGGAAAATTCCTGGGATGTCATATAGGTGTTTTTGTCAGAAATCCCAAGAGCATTCTACCAATCCCTAAGTATACCAGAGAATCTAGATGTAAATTCAAAGAGCATCATGTATTTCTCCCGCTCATCCAGATTCTTCATCACCATCCAAGTATAGGAGTCTTGGATCTAATGGGGCCAGGATGAAATCTTAATGTCATCGAGAGTGAAGGTAGACCTTATGGTGGCTCTCCCTGGCCTGTTTCCCTCAAAACAAACACAGAACAATATGTGTACTAAGGCAGACCCCAGATTTGCGTGTTCTTTCACAGATATTGAATCTGGCTCTCAATGATATTAAGATTTCATCCTGGCCCCAGTAGATCCAGGACTTCTATACTTGGATGGTGATGAAGAATCTAGCTGAGCGGGAGAAATACATGATACTCTCTGAATTTACATCTAGATTCTCTGGTATACTTAGGGATTGGTGGAATGCTCTTGGGATTTCTGACAAAAACACCTATATGACATCCCAGGAATTTTCCTTCAACATCAGGATTCTACACGAGGTATTTTGCGGAGATGCAGACCACAGACAGGAGAAGCTTCAGCAACATCTCTTTGATATGAAGTGCTTATTGTTTGACAGAAATGTCATTGATATCCACTTCCAGAAGATGGTAAAGATCTACTTTGAGTTGGGCGGAGAACCTAGCCTAAAGCAGGCCTTCGTATCATCACTGCCAGAGATGCTAACAAATCATACAATGATGATTGTGGAGGAGAAGTTCAAATCCATAACTTTCCCACAGATAGGATACATGCGGCAGGCCATCTTCCAGGTACTAGATAGAATATGCACCAAGAGGACCATGCTGAGGCATATCGCCAAGCACAATCCATCCCTCGATTGAGCTTGAAGCAAAGATGACTTCGTCACCAAGTCAAATTTCTCTTGTCCTCACCACAAGATAGCATCAAAAAGGCGACTGCTATTTAGGAGGTTCAAACTACCAAGGCCTTCTAACGCTAGACACAGGGTCACCCGACAAACTAGGTTTTCAAACAGAGGAGCCCAACTAGCTATAAGAAGAAAGAAGATGGCTTCTTCATCTGCAGAAAGCTGGGCCACTTCGCCAGAAACTGTTCTCAGGCCAAGAAGTCGAAAGACTCAATCCATCTCTTTGAAAGATAGCTGATCATCCGGGAGTCTATCTTAGCACAAAGAATGATCTTGAATTGGTCTTCTCGCTGGAAGAAGAACCTATGGAGGACACCCTCTTCTCCATAGATATGCATGAAGATTTAGGAGACATCTATACTGATGATCTCTACCTGATATCCAGCAATGGAGAAGGAAACCAGCACTAGGCCAGTCAAATCCTCATGCTCAACACGGCAGGAATACTATCTCTTAGGCTAGCAGACTACTCTCCAGATCTGTTTAACCTGTATATGGATCCCTTTGATCCATCCATTCTCTGAGAAAGAAGAACCTTCTACGAGCTTCAAGTGTTCATAAAGTATGGCGGATCCATCTTGAAGCCGTTTGGAGTACACCCGGAGTATCCTTTCTATTATATGTTCATTGCACTGGACAACGACTTCCTGCAAGAACTCCTATGGCTGTTCTAGTATCTGTGCCACCAGCACTAGATCTTCATGGAGTTCAAGTGCGATGACTTCAGGAATTTTAATCGAATCCATCTAGCTCTGAAGAGTTTCATGTTGCGGTTCAAGCCACAAGAATACTGGGTTCGATGCTTCAAAGATTTCTATGATGCATTGGTATTTATGCTGCATCATCCTGTCAAAATATCAGGCCATAACGTCTAAGCTCAACTGGAGATTTCACTCCTCTAGAAATTTTCTGTATCCATACTCTCCCTGGAAGATGAATACTATGAAGCTCAGCACTTCATTTTCCAACAGAACAGATGAATTCTAAAAGAAATCTAGATGAAAAAATGGGGAAAATAGAACTACGTATACAATGGTCATCCCCACTGGGATCATGTCCGGTGAGCAACAAAAGAATACCAGCCACAATATGAAATCACAAGGGATGAAGTCACTGTCTCCATCAGAAGTATCCGGCTGGAAGTTCCATAGCAGGAATGCAAACATTCATCGTTTAGAAGGATTTATTTCACCAGATCAATGAAGAGAAGCTTGGAAGGCCAAGAACACCTCAGGTAAAAGCACGTAGTTGATTGGTGGATGGAAGAAAGATACAAGACCTCACCACCATCGGCTCTATCAAACACCGATGCTTGAGAGATAACGTCAGATGACATATGCAAAAAAGTTACCCTCTCCAGCGAGTTACCCTTTCCAGTAGGTTACCCTCTCCAGTGGGTTACCCTTTCCAGTGGGTTACCTATGGTGGCGAGGTCACGTATCCTTCCTACCTTAGAGATTCTTCAACTGGATTAAGGACTGTTGTGGATTGGGGATCCGAAATGGAATCATCATTGATGTTTAAGCCATACAGGTTTGGGACAAGCTGGACTGGATCAACATCTAGATCTCCATGGGACGGCAACCACCTGTGATTGAGAAGACCATTTTTTAGCAAGGCATTCCATTCTTTATCTTTATATGGCACTTTTGGTTTGTGGATTATTAGATTATCATCTGTCAGATCATGCCTCTTGGAAGATCCAATATTTATAAGAACTCTGTTTAGCCCTCTGCCCTACGTAAGGATAATGTATATAGAACTTGACCTACTTATGGGGTTCAAAACCGATCTAAGGTCCCTGTTCCTAATTATACTTCCCCACATAAAGTTCCACTAATCTCAACTAGTCCTTCCTCGACTGGTAACACTCATGCTCAATCACCACAAAAAGATATCTCTAATGTAGAATTCCATTGGTCTATTCATTTGCATACCCAATTGGTGGCCTCTCAATCTTGTCAGTACGGTCTTATTGGTTCTATTGTGGTTTCATCTGAGGTTACTCAAGTTGGTTAGTTCATGAGGTTGAATCCCTCAAAATTTATAGGATCAAAGGTTGAGGAGGATCCTCAATGATTTATTGATGAGATAGAGAATATTTTTTGAGTGATGCTTGCTACTGATATTGAAGGTGTGGAGTTTTCCACTTATCAGTTAAAAGATATTGATTATTGGTGGTATAAGGAGTAGGATCAGTTAAGAGGTGATGAAGCTGAGCAGGCAATATGGAAGGAGTTTTTTGATACTTTTCTTGATCGTTTCTTTCCTTAGAAGTTGAGGGAGTCCAAGGATGAAAAGTTTGTGAACTTGAGGCAAGGTAGGATGAATATAAAGGAATATGCCCTAAAGTTCCATCAGTTGTCTCATTATGCTCCAGAGTTAGTGTCTAGTATAAGGTCTAGAATTAGTAAGTTTGATTTGAGTTTTTCTCGTGAATTGGTATTAGAGTGTAAGGTTATGATGTTGAACAATGATATGGGCATCTCCAGACTGGTGGTTTATATGAAGCAGGTTGAAGATGAAAAGAAGAAGTAGATGACAATTGGGGAGAGGCAAAATAAGAAGTTAAGGTATTCAAAGTAGGGTGAAAGTTAGTAAGCTAGTAGGATAGATGGTAGACAGTGGATCAAGAAGAAGGATTGGGGAAATTCTATTTCATATTCATTGGCTAGTGCTACTTATCTTAATCCATTTAGTGATTACCATTTTCAGGCTAGTAGTGGTCCTAAGGCACACAGTGCCTATTCTCAGGCTAGTGGAGCTCAGTCAGCCCTACCCCATCCTCCTTTCTATTTTTGTAGGAAGATTTACCGTGGTTATTATGATTAGGGGAGAAATTAATGCTAAAATTATGGTTGGGTATTATACAGTGACACTATCCTTAAGCTAAGGTGGCTACCGAAGCTAAGAAGGTCTCGATTACTACTTTATCGGCTCCTGCACCTAAGGGTGCTACTTCAGGTACCGATATTGGCCAGAATTATCTTTATGATCTTGCCACCCATCAGGAATCCAAGGCATCTCCTAATGTTATTATTGATATGTTAAAACTTTTCTCTTGAGATGTGTATTATTTGCTTGATTCGGGGTCTACCCTTTCTTATGTGACCCCTTATGTGGTTGTGCATTTTGGTTTTGGTCCTAAAAGTATTTTCTACCCCTTTTCTATGTCTACTCTAGTGGGTAATTTAGTATTTTTTAAAAAGATCTATAGGGGTTGTATGGTGTGTATCCTTTATAGAAAGACATTGGTGGATTAGGTAGAGCTTGATATGGTAGACTTCGATATGATCTTGGGGATGGATTGGATTTATTCATGCTATGTTTCTTTGGATTATAGGACTTGAAAAGTCAGTTTCCAATCCCCTAATGAATCGGTACTTGAATAAGAGGGGAGTTCCTTAGTACCTAAAGGGAGGTTTATTTCTTATCTTAAAGCTGGAAGTTGATTTCAAATGGGTGTCTATATCATTTAGTTTGGATTAAAGATCCTAATTCTGAGGGTCCCTCTTTGCAATTTGTCCTTGTTGTCAATGAGTTTCCTGACATATTTCCCAAGGGTCTTCTTGGCATTTCTTCTGATAGGAAAATAGACTTTGGGATTAATCTTCTACCAAATACTCATTCTGTCTCTATTCCTCCTTATAGAATGGCTCTAGCTGAATTAAAAAGGATAATAGAGTAGTTAAAGAATCTCCTTGATAAGGGCTTCATTCATCCTAGTGTTTCTCTATAGGGTGATCCCATGCTTTTTATATGAAAGAAAGGTGGGTCTCTTTGGATGTGTATATATTATTGGCAGTTGAATAAGGCTACAATGAAGAATAAGTACCCTCTTTCTAGGATTGATGATCTTTTTGACCAGCTTCAGGGTGCTAGATATTTCTCTAAGATTGATCTTTATTTAGGTTATCATTATTTGAAGATTAGGGAGACTGATATCCCTAAGATTACTTTTCGAACCCGGTATGATCATTATGAATTCTTGGTTATTTTATTTGGGTTGACTAATGATCCGACGGCCTTTATGGATCTTATGAGTTGAATGTTCAGATAGTTTTTGGACTTATTTTTTATTGTCTTCATTAATGATATTTTGGTATATTCCAAGAGTGAGGAGGATTATGCCAATTACCTCTGAATTATATTGCAGACTCTTAACGATCAAAGGTTGTACACTAAATTTTCTAAGTGTGAGTTTTGATTGAATGCTATGACTTTTCTTGGGCATGTTGTTTCTAATGAAGGGATTAAGGTGGATTCTCATAAAGTTTAGGCTATTAAAAGATGGCCTAGACCCACGACTCCAACCGACATTTGAAGCTTCTTAGGCTTGGTTGGGTATTATAGGAGGTTTGTAGAGAGTTTATCCTCTATTGTTGCTCCATTGATGAAGTTGACTCAAAAAAAGGTGAAGTTCTTGTGGTTCAATTCTTATAAGGGTAGCTTCGAGAAGTTGAAGGATAAGTTAATTTCTATGCTAGTTTTGACCCTGCTTGAGGTTACTAAGGGTTTTATTGTATATTGTGATGTATCTTGTGTAGGACTGGGTTGTGGGTTGATGCAGTATGGTAAGGTGGTGGACTATGTTTCTAGGCAGCTTAAGGTTCATGAAAGGAACTATCCAACTCATGATTTGGAGTTGGTGGTTGTGGTTTTTGCTTTCAAAATTTGGCTTCATTATATATATAGGGTGTGTGTGGACATTTATTCCTATCATAAGAGCTTACAGTATGTGTTTACTCAGAAGAAGTTGAATCTTAGGTAGAAGTGGTGGCTTGAGTTGCTAAAGGACTTTGACATGAGTCTTCACTACCATCCAGGTAAAGCTAATGTGGTTGTTGATGCCCTTAGAAGGTTGTCTATGGGGTGCTTATCTCTCGTGGACAAGAAGAAGAGAGGATTGGTGAAGGATATTCACCGACTGGCTAATTTAGGAGTTTATCTTTTGGACTTGGAGGATTGGGAAGTAATTGTTCAAGAAATGGTTCAATCATCTCTTGGTGCTAAGATGAAGGACAAGTAGGCTTTAAATTCTATTCTTATATAAATTAAGGATGATGTAGGTTAGAAAAAGGTTATGGCTTTTGATATTTGTGGAGTTGGTATCTTGAGGTACCAAGACATGTTGTGTGTTCCTGATGTTGATGGGTTGTAAGAGAGGATCTTGACTGAGGGTTATGAGTCCAGGTAGATGGTTCATCCATGTTGGAGTAAGATGTATCATAATTTGAAAGAGATTTATTAGTGGAACAATCTGAAGAGAGATATGGCAAATTTCGTAGATAAGTGTACATATATCTACAATTAAAGGTAGAGCACTTGAGGCTTGGTGGTATGTCTCAAGAGATAGAGTCGCCGATATGGAAATGGAAGATGATTAATATGGATTTCATTATGGGTCTTCTACGGTCTTGAAATTAGTATGATTGATTTGGGTCATTATGGATAGGATGACTAAGTCCGCTTATTTCTTGCCTGTGAAGAGTACATACTCTAAAGAGGATTATGCCAAGTCATTCATTGAGGAGATAGTTAGATTGCATGGAGATCCAGTGTCCATCCTTTAGATCGAGGTGCAAAATTATCTTATCACTTTTGGCATTCATTCCAAAAAGGTTTAAGGACTAAGGTGAACCTTAGCACTACTTTCCACCCTCAAATAGATGGACAAGTGAGACAACCCATTTAGACTTTAGAAGATATGATAAGGGATTGTGTGATTGACTTTAAAGGAAGTTGGGTGCCTCACTTACCTCTTATTGAGTTAGTGTATAATAATAGTTATCACTCGAGTATTCAGATGGCTCCTTTTGAAGCTCTATATGGTAGGAGGTGTAGGTCTCCTATTAGGTAGTTTGAGGTTGGTGAGACTAGGATGTTTGGTCCGGACTTGGTTCACCAAGCCATGGAAAAGGTGAAGGTAATTAGAGAAAGACTTAAGACTGCCCAAAGTCTCCAAAATACTTATGCAGATATGAGGTGAAAGGAGTTGGAGTTTGCTGTAGGTGGTTGGGTATTCTTAAAAGTCTCCCCTATGAAGGAAGTGATGAGGTTTGGGAAGAAGGTGAAGCTCGGTCCTCGTTATATTAGCCCATATCAGATTTTAAAGAGGATTGGAAATGTTGCTTATGAGCTAGAGTTGCCTACGAGTTTGGGTTCTATTCATCCCGTGTTTCATATGTCAATGTTGAAAAAGTGTGTGGATGATCTTTCTTTGATTGTCCCATTAGAAGATATTGGTATCTCGAATTCCTTATCCTATGAGGAAGTCCTGGTTGAGATTTTGGATAAGCAAGTTCATAGATTGAGGACTAAGGATGTGTCTTTGATAAAAGTCCTTTGGAGGAATCAGAAGGTGGAAGAAGTTTCTTGGGAGGTCAAATAGGACATGAAATCCAGATATCCATTCTAGTTCTTTGCGTTGGATAAAAATGTTTGCGGTACGGGTTCCCTTTTGCTCTTATTGGATTTTAGGGTTATTTATGGTTTTGTGGTTGCATTCTTTCTTGTTGCCATTCTAATAGGTGCCTTGACTCCTCATTCAGGGACAAATAGTCTTGGGGGAGGGGGGGTTAATATAATACTCCAGGTGTTGGACCCTATAAATTTTTGGTTTTAGTCATCACTGTCTAGGGTACGACTCAGGTGAAAAGTCGTCAAGACTCCTCAAGAGTCATATAGTTCTAATTATGGTCGAACTAGTAAGATGGCCCATTATTTCTGTTGTGGTTATGACTACGACCCTTTTAGTTGTAAGGTGAGGTCACGAGTCGTAGGGTGTGACTCATGACCAAACCAGTGGAGGTGGTCCTAGGTACTGCCCAGACTACAAGTCGTGGTGATGACTCATGACTACTGACCATGAGTCATTACGAGACCCGTAGCGACTAGGAGTTATATTTTCTGCACAATTTCATTAAGGGCATTATGGGCTTTTCCTTCCATCCAATTACTTTTCATGACTTAAAACCTTTCCCTTAGCCCTATTTCCACCAATTAACATAACATAAATATTTTTTTCTCTCTTAAATTTTCCAAGAAAGAACAATTAGGGTTTTTAAGGGAATTGGTCATCTAGGCTTCAAATTAGGGTTTTCTCCTCGAATTCCTGGTGTCTTCAAGCATGTATCTCTTCATTAACTTGGTTTTATATAAAAACATGTGTTTAATCATGGTTTATGTGGATTTAATTGTTAGATTTTGAATGATGGATTGAGGGTTTTGTATAATTACTACTTGGTTTTCCCATGTTTCTGGAATTGTTATTCATGCTTTATCTCTCAATCTTTGAACTAAAATTATGCATGGGTATGGTGGATAGGAAGGGGGTTGTGTATTCCCCCAAATTTTATGGAATTCATTCAGGAATTGGTATTAACCTCAACCTACTTGCATAATTGGTTTTGAAATATGGACAATCACATGTTTTTGCTTACTATTCCAAGCTATTGCATTCATTAATGGCTAAACGAATAAAAAAGGTTTTGAAAAGGGCCTTAGTGTCTATGGTATGGTATTTGAATTAGAAATTGGGAGTCGTGGATTCCCCAAGTTGATGGGTAATTGGAATGACATAATTCTACAAGCTTGCAAGCATACTTAATTGGTATGATGATACCAATGATAAATTCCTAAAGGGATAACTCTTCAGTTAAATAGATGAAAACATGTGTAAATTGTTTTAATCTGGTCTTAAAAGGGGTTGTGCAGCTCACCGTGAAAGGTGGAGGTCTCGGGGGGGACCGATACTGGAAACCACATTTGTCAGTGTAGGGGTCTTTATGACCATGTGCATACTTCACACTTTATATATATTTTGGAATGGCTGGGGTCATGGGTTCCCTGGCCCTCCCTCAATTTTTTCAGTTCATGCAGATAACCCATACTGGAACCCTTTCAGCAGGAGGAGTTGAATCCATATAGCCCATGGGTTCCCTCAAAATAGTTAGAGCTACACAGTCTAGGTTAATGGTTTTAAATTGCATGCTTAAACCATGTACCCTATTCCAATATCTCTTTTATATATACATATATATATGTATATATATATATATCCCTTATATATTGAGATTCGATTTTGTTCTGGAAAATGACATTATTTTATCCCTTATCCTGAGTTACATGCTAGCGTTTTCCCCGCTAACCATCCTAGGATGCTACATTGTTTCATAATTTAAGGTCCGAGAACACATCTTTTACCCCTGTGCAGTGTTAGGTGGATTTTTGGTTTGTCGATTGCTATGTGTTAAAGTGGTGAACCTTCATATTCTGGAAGGATGGATATTTCATTGCTTTCCTTATTAGTATCAAAATTCGATCGACTATTTTTCATAATTTGGATTCCTTTTTGGCCATGGTCGAGGGCATTCCCCAAATTAACTTGGTATTTTAATTTAGAGGCTTTTGTGGACAGATTATGGATTGGTCATTATTTTGAACTCTTTGTCCCATTTGAGTTAAATTAATGATCTTATATTTATACTATGGTTGGTTCTAATATTATATCATATTATGCTTTGGTTGGCTATGCTAAGAGGGTGGTCTTCGATCCTTCATTGACTTGAGATATCTGCCACGACTAGTCCCTGGTTTGGGTCATGACACTCATAGTATTCTTATGATATTGTGTTAGATTTGGGATGGGTTTTAGGTGTTGGAATGATGAAATGCAAGACTTGGGTTAGTTGGACCATTTAGGCTATTTTAAAATTATAGAGTTGAAATACTTAGCTTGTTTTCCTTATGCCTTAGGTGAATTGGACTTTATTACTCATGTTTAGCATGAGAATGCCTTAGAATACTCAAGTTAGGTAAGAATGCTTTAGACACTCATTCTTAGGGTAAATTGGCCTTAGTTGCTTACACTAATGGAGATTGCCTTAGTTCCCATTTGAATTAGTCTAAGTGCTTGAGAAGAATCTCTACCTTAGGACTAATGGTGGCTTGTTATACATCTTAGTGTGGATTTAGATACCATAGCCTAGTCCAAAATAGTATTTGACTTGGAATGTATTTTGGGGATTTAGAAGTGGGCTTTGTGATCCACCATAAACCAAGATTGATGAATAGTTATCTTAATACCCTTATACACTTATCAAATGCCTAGAGAATGCCCTTTTGAGGTAATACTAAGGAACCTTGGTACTTATTGGTTATGATGAAAGATGTTAGAGGTAATGCCTACATGATTATGCCACATGTATTATTTATTGGCTAAGCTTATGTCGATCTATTGATTATGCTATTTTTTGACTATTTATTAGATTACCAAATGTACCATTGAATGAGCCCTTGACTATGATATTGTTTAAGCCATAAATTATGTTATTGACTATGCTATGAATAAGATATAGATTACGCTTTGGATTAGCTATTGTTCAAATTATTTATAATCTACCTTTTATGCTAATAATAAGCCATGGAATATACTACTGATAAGGCATTGCTCATGATATTGCTTATGACTATGATCTTGCTAAACAATTATTCTAGTAATCATGTTAGAAAGAATCCTTATTGACAACGTTAGCACTAGTGTTATTATTTATGTTATATTGTCATTTTAATTTATTTAATTATATTATTCCATGAATTATGTTAGAAATCTTGATGCATAACTATATTGACACTTATGGCATTGATTATATACCCAGTTAAATTCTGGAAGATGATATTGATATTTATTATACCCGGCAAGGCCGGAGGATACTATGATGATATTGGTACCTAGCAAGGCTGGAGGATATGATGATGATAGTGATACTTGGAAAGGCCAGTGGTTGGTTATTATGATGTTACATTGATGTCCAGCAAGGTCGGAGGATGATATTATTGATGTGCCTATGTATACATCTACCGTTTTGAGTCTGGCTATGCCCTATGTATAGATTTATATATATATATATATCCTTATATGTAGTTGGGTTTGACATTGATATTTGGGATGCCAGTTATAGCCCGAAAGTGGTAAAAATGATAATTAGTGAATTTGTGAGAATTAATGATAATTGTTGATTAGTTATAAATGATTATGAAGTGGTATAGTTGATGATTTATGATAAATAAGTATTATTGGTGGATATTGTTCAAGTGACTAATCATGACCAGCTGATAACGAGAATTAGTTGGTAAAAGATTAGTTAATAAATGTTGTCTAGTTGATAACTAATGATTAGGGGTTATGTGATGAATAATTGTTAAATGATGATTGAAGGTTATATGATTACTGTAATGAACTAGTTAATAAGAGATGGTTAGATAATAAGTGACAACTAGTGAGTATTGATGATACGGTTCCTTTATATTGGTAAATTGTGAAATATTGTTTAATGACCGATTGATGATAATTGCGGAATGGTGGTTAAGCGAAGATGAGGGTTAGTTTTAATGTTGGCTGACTGCTTTATTCTTCTCTTGAGTGTATTCTTCAGTCATATGGGAGGCTGTGATGAGTTCTTTACTTTTCTGCGCCAATTGACGTATGAGAGCCAATTTGTAGTTATGTTTGCTTTTGTTGATGTCTTATGATATGTCATTATTTTGAATTATTTATTCCTTATGTTCGTGCAATGATTGACATGTGTTGATGCCTTATGTTGTATTGTTATTCTGGTTTAATTATTTATTATATACAACGATGTTGGAGATGATTCAAGTTTATTTTTGTACCTTGACTTATTTATGTTATATTGCATTTTATCATACTTATATCATGATTTAGCACAGTCGGCCGATGATGACTATAGAGTACACATTGTCTTGGTACTCATACTACACTTCTATATCCTTTTGGTGTAGATTTGAGTACTAGTTGTCATCGTTGATCGACATTTGTGCGATGATTGATTTTCGGAGATAGGATGAGCTCTTGGAGTCCGAGTCACCTATTTAACTCTATCTTTTATATTCAATCTTTCGAGTCAAGATAGATTTATTGACAATCTTTTAACATTTGAGTTGTATTATTATTAGATGCTCTTGTACTAACTCTAGCAGGTCATGGGATGGTATCTTGTATTGACAGTTTTATCTATCTAGAACCCTTTGCTTATTTATAAATTGTGTTCTTGAATTTCACCTATGATGGGCATTTTCTATCGAATTAGCCCATTGTGTTAGCTCTGGGTTATGATTTGTCTTACCTACTAGAGGAATTTAGTAGGTGCCATCATGACTCATAAATCGGATCGTGAAATATAATATTTAATTCATCAAACATGGCTAGTAGAATCTCTTACAACCCAAGAGAACTAAAGTAAGGCCTATTATAGGTCCCAACCAGTATAAATATCTAGTGTCATGTTTACTTTCAACAATTATCTTTATAGCATTCAAGAAACTTTCAATATACTATCTAGATAGTTTATTGTCTAACATATTAAGTCAACTGATAATTCAATAAAGAGTAATTCAACTCCTTCTTACTACTTTCAATTGGTATCAGAGTCTAGACTCACCTATATTTTCCTAACAACAAAGTGATAAAAGACCATGACCCAAACTGTTGTTGGATCATTATTCTCATAAGGTAGATCTCAAATTAGAACTCCTTACTTCAATGAAAAACATTTATCCCATTAAAAGATTAGATTAAAATCTGTATGAAATTCTATACTTTAAAGGTATGGAGAGTGATCTTCCAATTATTCCTACAAACAAAGATGGAAAAATATCAGATAATGGTCAAGCATCAAGTGAAAAATTTTCAACTTTGGAGGACTATGCTGGTGAACAAATGAAAGGTCATTTAAATTAACTCAAAGTCCAAAATGTGTTATACAATGCTTTCTATGGTGAAGAATAGGAAAAGATCTCTTTCCATGAATCTACCAAGGAAATCTATGACAAACTAGAAGTCAAAAATAAAAGAACTAAGAAGGTCAAACAAACTCTTGTAAGCCTATGGCTTATGAGTATGAATTTTTCAAGATGAAGGATGGAGAATTCATTGAAGAAACATTTTCAGATTTGGCAAAATAATTGGTGAACTCAAAGCAGCAAGAAAGACTTATCCTGTAACAAATTTCATCACCAAGATTCTCAGAAGCTTCCCTCCTTAATGGCTCTAAAAAAATTGACTCTTGAAAGCATGAATCTGAATAAAATGACTTATGATGAATTAAGAGGAGATCTTATCTCTCTTTTAAAAGGCTCTATTGAACAAGAAAGAACAAGTGCAAGATGAGAAGAAGAAGATTGTCGCTTTCAAAGCTACAAATGAAGGAGAAGATTATGCCTTAGATAAATATAAACTTGCTCTTATCATCAGGATAGTTATTGGAAACTATAGAAGATCTAAAATCAAATTACTCAAAAAGAAAAGAAAATTACTAAGTACAACAAGAATGAAGAAAAATTCTACAATTGTAAAAAATATGGCCACATTGCTTATGATTGTCCAGAATCTAGAATAGGATCCTACAAAAAAAATTCAAAAGGCTTTCAGTAGTTGGGGTGATGATGACCACTCTGAAAATGAAAATGATGACACTAAAGATGTTTATTTTATGGTCATTAGAGAATCCATTTAGGTAAGACTTGAATCTTGCAATAAATGTTTAAATTTAAAAAATTTATTAAATCGCACCATATCTAATTTAAATAAAGCTAGTGATGATTAAAGAGCTTTATTAATGGAACGAAGAGACTAAGAATTTAAGCTCAAAGTTTGTGAAATTGAAAAAGATTTTCCACTAGAAGAGATTGATGAATTAGAAATTAAAATCAACAGTCTTGAAAAATCTCCCAGTCATAGTATTATCAGAGTAAATCAACTGACTAATTCCTTCAAGTCAGTTGATAAAATATTTGACAGTGAAAGATCCACTCATGATAATAGATAGATGTGAAGGGTCTCAACGGTCAACTAACTCTAATAAGTCGACCAGAACAATCAGTCATAGTCATAATACTTATCACAGTTGCTCAAACACTCAAAGATACTCTCATCTTTTATTTTATCACTGTGGTAAATTAGGTTATAAATATTACAATTATAGATTTCATTCAAGAAATCCTGACAAATGGATTTGGAGATCCAATACTGAGTTTACCAGTCCAAGTACTAACTTCAAGGGACCAAGAACACTTGGGTACCACAAAATTAAATGATATCTCTGTTTTACAAGAACACCACTGGAAGCCTAAAGAAAAATGATATCTTGATACTACGTATTCAAATCACATGGTAGGAATTTAAAATTTATTTAAATTTTTTGTTGATTACGACGGAGGAGATATTAGCTTTGGAGATAATTTCAAAGGTAGAGTAATAGGTATTGGTACAAGTTTATTTAGTGAATCATATGATATATCTAATGTTTCTCTTATTAAAAGTTTGAAGTACAATCTGCTGAATATAGAGTCAGCTATATGATGCTAGCTTGGAGGTAAAATTTTAAAAGAATGGATATAGAATTGAAAAGATTGAAAAGCCTCTTCTTCCTAAAAATAGACATAAAAATGTGTATGTTTGGGTTTCTATTCAAAGGAACGGAGATCATAATTGTATGGCCTTCATGTTAGAAGATCCATGGATTTGAGACAAATGGTTTGATCATGTAATCATGAGACTCATTGAAAAATTTACCAAATATGAGATAGGCACTAGACTTTTTAGGTTTGACTACAAGAAAACTCATATTTGTGATGTATGTCAACTTGGTAAGCAAACTAAAAATTCTTTCCTATCAAAGATATTGTCTCTACTACTAAACCACTGCAGTTACTTCATATGGACATTTTTGGGCCTACTAGAACAGCTAACAGTAAATGTAAAAGGTATGCTTTTTTTTTATCATTAATGGTTATTCCTGTTTTATCTAGGTTATATTTTTCTAACAAAGGTGATAATTTATTTTAAAGTTTTCTATGAAAAGGTTCAAAGGGACAAAGGTTACTATATTTTTGCTACAAAAAGTGTTCATGGAGGAGAATTTGAGAACAAAAACTTTGAACCTTTTTGTAACAGTCAAGGTTACACTCATAATTTCTCGGATCTAAGATCTCCTCAACAAAATAGAGTTGCAGAACACAAGAATAGAACTTTAAAAGACATGGCTTGAACCATGATATGTGAAAACTCCTTACTTCATAAGTTTTGGGTACAAGTTTTAAGTACTACTTGTCATATCTTGAACTAGTGTCTTATATACCAAATTTAAAGAAAGCTCCTTATGAGGTATGGAATCATAAGAAACCCAAAAGTAGGTAGTTTTATTCTTTTAGATGTAAATGTTTCGTTCATAAGAATGGTAAGGATAATGATGGGTAAGTTTGATCCTTGAAAGGATGAAGGTATATTTATTGACTACTCTAATACTATTAGATCTTATAGAGTTTTCAATAAATGTACCCTCTGTATATAAGAATTTGTGCATGTTATTTTTATCATATTGTGAATATTAGAAGTATAGATGATGAGGATGAATAAGGAAAACTAATAAGATTGCTTCCATAGAAGTTGCCTCTTCATCAAAGTTGACTATCGTCGAAGCTGTTCAGCCAACTACTACTATAATTGATCAATTTGCAATGGAAAAAGTTCCAAATGAATGGAGAAATAAACATAAATATTCAAAGAAATTCATCATTGGAGATTTCTTGGAGTTCTTAGAGAGATTCTTAGGATTGACCTTGATTCTTGAGAGCTGAGATTTGTTTTTTTTAAAGAGAACTACCTTTTGATTTTGAGAAAAAGTGAATAATGAAGGATTTTACACATTTTTAGGGCTTAAATCCCACATCTACGTGGAATAAAATCATGGAAAAGGACTATTTTAACCCTAGTCACAACTTTAATTTTTCATGAAATTTTCCCAATCCGGACCCTTGGCGCGATGCGGTGCTATCGCACCGTGTCACTGGAAAATGAAAACTGGGAAATTCCATGGTGGCACGACATGGTGGTATCACGTTACCACTATATTTATGAACTGAAAGTGCACCGCGACACGGTGGAATCGCATTGGTACACTAGAAATTAACAATTGTGAACTGGATCTATGGCGCGATGCACCAATATCGTAGAGCAACACTAAAAATTGACAACTGCTATTTTGACACACTCTGCGATGCGCTACTGTCCTGAATGACGATGTTTAATGACTGAAACTTAAAATTGATATAACTTCTTACCCGGTTGTCGGATTTAGGCGAATTTTATATCATTGGAAAGCTAATTGAATTTCCTATGCAATGGAAGGGTCTAATCTAAAAATTGTTAAGTATTTCAAAAAAATTATTTAGGATAATCCATGTACTAAGGGTTAATCTAGGCTAGGGAAATACGGGGTATTACAATATCTCCTCCTTGGGAACATTCGTCCTCAAATATGGCTAGTTAAGCTGAAAGAGTACGAACAATCTGAGCTTACGTACTGAACTAGACATGCACAACTAAAGCATAATTACATGATTGGTCTGATAGACTAAACTTATATACTAAACATGCATATCTGATACATGATTACATAGCTAAAATCGATTTATAAAATACATGACTTACATAAGGATGATATGAGATGGTAACTGATACCAAGTTTTTAATGGTACTAAATATGGGACTGAGTAAGTTTAAGAAAGATTGTGGTGATGTACGAGACATCATCTAACTGAAGGATGACTGAATGACTTCGACACACTACTGAGGCCTAAGGAACACAGGGTATAAACTGAACTTTACGGACCATTTATAGTGTAAAATGAGTCATGAGAAATGAGCATACTGGGAAACATGAATACATATGTCATGAACTGCATGACCTGAGTTTGGAATTTTTGAATTTATAGAACCTGATTCGTACCTAAGAGTGAATTAAAATTCCTTATACTAGGAACTGTAAGCATGCATGGCTTTCAATAGTGTGAACGAATATGATTTATGATTATAGAGCTGACATGTAAGGCATGAGTACTGACATTATTGACATTACTATTAAAATCTGAAAGGCTGACTTGGTTACTTGTTCTACCATCTCCCTCTTGGGACACTATATTCCTCAAGAATGCCAACTTGGCTGAGATACTAAGGAAAAAAATGAGACGATGCATGGGGCACCTATAAACTAAATCATGATTAAATATCTGGGATATGAAACTGAGGCATAAATATGTAAATGGGAGATCTGTAACATACCGATGACCATTTCAGGAGAACTTTCTTGATATCGTCTGGACTGAAGTGCATAAAACCTGTTTAGGCATTGCCCACTGGTGGCAGTGGAAATGGAACCTTGTTAATTTAGGCAACCTAACTGAGCTGAAGAAAGACTAGACTGACCCTGAGAACCTGACTGAGGACAATCTCTGACTCTGTGGCCTAGCTTACCATACTCGAAACAAATATCACTGCCAGCTCTGCACACACCATTATGATTCTTACCACACTCTCCATAAAATGGATTAGTACGACCATTGCTTATGTTATCCTGAGTCATCGGTACACTGGCTAAGGACGGAGCTGGAACTGAACACTTTGGATGAAACTGGGAATATTTACCGTCTTCTGACTTAGGCTGACTGATATTAAAACTACCTGTTCTATCCCTCTTATTCTTTTTTCTTTTTTAAGTTTCTACTCCTCAATCTATTGATCATGGACCATAATCATAGATATATCCATCTTTTTAATCAACATTGTTGTTCTGCATTCCTTAACCACACTATTTGATACCCCAGATACAAACTTGCTCATTCTAGACCTATTGTCTGTTACTACATGGAGAGCATATCTGGATAGCTGAGTAAACTTGAGGGAATACTCTTTTACACTCATACTACCTTGCTTGAGATTAATGAACTCAAACACTTTAGCTTCTCTCAGATCTAAGGGAAAGAATCTGTCTAGGAAAGCAGTAGCAAACTCTTCCCACTCTACGGGCTCTGCATCTATACCCATGTCTACCTTCTACTGATTAAACCATGTATGGGATATATCTTGTAGCTAATAGGTAGCTAACTCGGCACTTTTACTGAAAGTTACTCCCATGATATTTGTGATTTTCTAAACCTGATCGAGAAACTCATGTGGATTCTTTTCTGACTTAGATCCCATAAAGGAAGGAGGCTTCATTTGGGTGAAGTCTCAAATCTTGGTTGCAGCAGTATTGGCCACTGGGTTGTCCGGAAAAACAGCTGGCCATTCATTCTAGGTTGTGACTGAATTGGCTAGAGTAGTGAGTGCAGTTCTGAATTTGGTGTGAGAGACATGTTTGTCCAAGGGATCTGCCTGAATGGGATGAGGGGCTGACTGGTTTCTGGTTCTTATTTTATTTGTCCTTTTGGGAGGCATGTTCTGTAAATGAAAGGAAGAAGAAGATTAGACTGAGAGATTAACTTGATATAAAGCTCACTCATACGACAAAAATACTAAAATAAGGGAAATTTTTCCTAAATCATCTCATAGCCTTCTGTCGATAAGTGTGGCGTACTACACACCTATGCACAAGACTTTATGCGATACAGATTTTTAGACTCCCTAGGACACAATTGAACCTTAGGCTCTGATACTAATTTTGTAACGACCCAAGACTACCCCTAGTCATCACACGGTACTTACGATCCCGAAAGACCACAAACTAACCCATGAATGATATCTGTTGTGAGCACTGAACAATAATAATGTAATTAATGTGGAAAAAAATGGTCTAAAATTCTATAAGGTTCAAAACATCTAAAATACTGATAATGAATAACATCTGAATCTGAAATACTGTCTGAAAATCTAGTCTGAAAAGTCTCTAACTGAATCTGTCTGAAAGTGGAGTTGATGGGACAATCCCCCAACTAACTCCATCTACTAAAATACTGCTAAGCTGAAGTACTAAAATAAAAGCATATCCTTAATAGATGAGGACTCACTTCTAAATCTACTACTGCTGGTTGAGTCTGGCTAAGCGCGGTCAGGAACCTGAGCATCCAAACCTATGATATGAAACATCATAGCGCAGGAAAGTATGAGTCAGTATGTGGGAATGTACTGGTATACTAGATGAGGTAAGGATGAATGAAAGGGTTCATATACATGAACAGTAACTTACAAAATAATATAGAGTAACTGAATATAAGAATACGCATATACTATAACTGAGTTTTCTGAAGATAAGTACTGAGTTTTATGAAGATAAGTACTGAGTTTTGAATACTATATAACTGATATATGAAATTACTAATAACTGAATTATTTATACTGATTGACTGTGTTCGACAGTCCTGATTCTATAGAGCTGAACTGAATTCTAAATTGAAGACTGAAACTGAAACTGTGGGAGGTAATCATCTAATCGATATGCCCCAAATCTGACCTGATAGGGGTCCAATATGTAACCCCAATTGGATGGGTGCCAGTACTATGCCACAAGTAAGGACAAACTGAAGAGTAACCCTCATCTGATAGGTACACTAACGAGAACGGTGGAACCCTCATCTGGCAGGTTAGAACACCTCATCAACCCTCAACTGATAGGTTTGATGTCTCAACCTACGCTGGCTACGTAGTACTGGAATGCAAGGATTTCTTCTAAGGATCACACCCTCTGCTGAATGGTGAACCTCCATCCTTGGGTTCGCTCGGTACTGAATCCTACTTCCAACTGAAAGACATTGAACTGGACTGGACTGATACTGAGATTGCTGAGTTTTTCCTAAGTTTTGTAACTGACTAAATTCTACTGAGTTCTATAAAGGACTAAGAGTACTACTGATCATAAAATGACTGATACTATTCTATAACTGACATTGTCTCTAAGTAACAGCTAGATTGCCGGGTATTAAATACCCCCAAGACTCGATAGCATGAAAAGTAAAGAAAAGCATAATCTTGAATAACATAACAATGTTCACTTGGTCATAATTCTTTCATCGAGGCTTTTCATCAAACACATGTGATGCATTAACTTGTACATGAATGAGGATTACATGTAAGCATGCTATAATGGTATTATTTTATTCTTATAGACAATTTATCAAACACATGGGAAGCATACTTGGTTCATTAAATCATAAATACTTAGGGTTAACATGGATACAACAATTAACTTGCAAATTCATGGATTATAACATGGGAATTACTCAATTCAACATACATTCTATACAACTTCATGGAATCTACCATTAATCATGGGTTGAAACTCAATAAATACCAAAACATGAAAACAATCCTATTTCATACATGTAAATCATGAATCATAATTCTTAAAGTTTTAAAAACAGATTCTTTGACTCTATGGGTGGAAGGGACTCGTAGATGAACATCTCACATACCTTAATTCGTGAGATTCTTGGAGTTCTTAGAGAGATTCTTGGGATTGACCTTGATTCTTGAGAGCTAGGGTTTGTTTTCTTGAGAGAGAACTACCTTTTGATTTTGGAAAGAAGTGAATAATGAAGGGTTTTACACATTTTTAGGGATTAAATCCCGCATCTGGGCGAAATAAAATTATGGGAAAAGACTGTTTTAACCCTGGACGCAACTTTAATTTTTCGTGAAATTTTCCCGATCTGGACCCATAGCGCGATGCGGCGCTATCGTGTTGTGTCACTAGAAAATGATAACTGGAAAATTGCATGGTGGCACGACGCGGTGATATCGCGTTGCCACTTTCTTTATGAACTGGAAGTGCACCGCGACGAGGTGGAATCGCATTGGTACACTGGAAATTGATAATTGTGAACTGGGTCTATGGTTCGACGTGCCAATATTGCAGTGCAATACTGAAAATTGACAATTGCTATTTTGACACACTCCGCGATGCGCTACTGGCTTGAATGACGATGTTTAACTACTGAAACTTAAAATCGCCATAACTTCTTACCCGATTGTTGGATTTAGGCAAATTTTATATCGTTGGAAAGCTAATTGAATTTTCTACGCATGCCAGGCTCTAATTTGAAAATTACTGAGTATTTCAAAAAATTTATTTAGGATAACCCATGTATTGAGGGTTAATCTAGGCTTGGTAAATACGGGGTATTACAAAAAGTTTCCTCCTTTGTTCCTCTTAATTCTAATATATTAGACTAAAATCTTTCTCAAGACTCTTCCAAATCCTCTCGCTCTCTTTTAAGTAAGGTCCTTTTCAATTTAATGAATCTAAAAGTTTGAAGAAAAAGGTAAATGTAACGATCCAAACCATTTTTCATGTAAAAATGCTCAAAAAATAATTTTTAATAAATAATAGGCTCGAAATGGAACATTCTATTCGGGGAGAAAATTGAAGCCTAAGAAAATTGGCCAAGAGGCCTAATAATTGGATAGTAACCGCTACAATAGTTAGATAACCACTACACCGGTAAAAGATAGTGTGCCACCTGAGGAATTTTTAAAACCCCTATTTTTTTATTTTCCTAGGTCGCCCCCTTCCTCCAAAAATACTCTGGGAAATCCTAAATCCCCAACCATGAGATTTCAAAGCTAAGCCCAAGGTTCATGAGAGATGTTTCAAGACACACTCGAAGGTAACCACAAATGGTTTTACGTCTAGCACACGCGGGATAACTCACTCATCTCTGTATCAGTATGTTTTGTCTTGGAGGTAAGCTAAGATTTATTTTGTAGCAACTAGACTTGGTATACATGCATGTACATTAATAGTAATATTGGGTAGGACTTTCCAAAATTGAACCATAACCGATAACCCAAGAAAAATTAAATTATTGTTAATGAGTTATCGATTGGTAAACGGATTAAAAATTTATAGTTAATGGCTTATTGGTGTTGGGGCGGGTTACTCAATTTTCTTATCGGATAAACTGTTAACCTATTAAGAATTATCATACTTACATTTTTACTCTTAGATATTATATCTCTTGTAAACCTAAAATCTAAGGCCTCATTCATTATTCCATTCACTTTTTAGCATAGGAAATAATATGCCACTTCTTGTGACTTATAATCATAAAGTGTAGTTGGTTCCTATAACATAAAGAAATATGAAATTCATTCTTAACTCAAAAGAAAAATTATTCTTCATAATATGAAGGGCACAACAAAAATAAAATGATCCCACTTTGTCCTTCACAAAGTTTGATATAAAACTAAAAAGTTTCACATCATATCAAATTATTGATTATTCTGTCGACCTAGTAATTAAAAAATATTTCTACATACATTTTAGGCTAACAGAAAATTCTCATTTTATTTTATGTTATAACCTATTAAAAAAAGTATATGAAAAATTCTCAAGAAGACTAAAAATTTGATAAATAAATGAGTGATAGTATATACAAACAACTTAGCAAAAAATAGAGGAAATATGAATAATTTCCTTATATTTCCTACTCTTAGATTTATCCGATACACCACTCAATAATTATCTATTAATTACTAATCAGATATTGAACCAACCGTTATCTTATCGTTTGGTGATGTACCTAGTTTTGATGGTACACTTTTTACTTTCTAGGATGGATAATTGCATGTTTTCTAGCAACTATTGGTGTTATTTAATATGTTTTGTGTTTGTTCTCAGGAATTAAACTCAAATAATGGGAATAACAAATATGTAAACTAAAGAGAACTGCGATAAGGATACCAACAAACTGTTGATGCCTTGACGGACCATCAGACCACCTGTCTCCATAAGGCCAAAATGGGATGAAACTGGAATAGAGCGATGAGTCGATTGATGGGTCATTGAGACCGCGATGGGTCATCACCCCAACCATCCCAACCAACCAAAACCAAGGAAAATTATGTGGAATTTGATGATAGGGTCAATAGGCCACCATACCAGCGACGAACCATCACCAGAGTCGTCCGGAACTCCTTTGTGCAAATCATCTCTAGATAGTCAGTGATGGTTTAGCCGACAAATCATCGCTCTACTAATTGACTGTCTGGCAAATCATCAGTTCTGATGTGGCATCTCCAATTTTAATTTCAAAACCCAACCTTGTTGGAGCCTATAAATACCCAACTTAGGGTTAGAATAGGCATCTTTTAACTATTGTGAAATTTGTAACGTAAGTTTGTCTGAGAAACACGTTTAGAGCTAAAGAACACATTGCTTAACTTTTGAATTTGAATTGGGAATTCTAATTTTTTTTTTACGGTAAGTTAAAGCTGTAAGTTTATGAAATTAATCTTTTCATCTATTTTCTAATCATGTATGGATAAATCTCCATAACTAGGGTTATAGAAGCGTTGGTGAAATCTCAATTATAGGTTTTAGAATACAGAGTTTATATTGACATTGTGATTTTATCACATTTTCTTTATTTTAATGGTTTCTTATGGTTGCAAACTTGAGAGTGTGACCTAAAACATAACTTGCTTGAACAAAGAAGTTATTGTTGGGAAAACAGAATAGTGACAAGATATTATAGTTCTTACCTCTAATTTATAGATTGATGCCTTAACCAAATTTATCTCTTGGAGAATTTATTACAATATTATGTTATCACTTTAATGTTTGAGGAAATTAAGTGAATTCATCTTTGACGGTTGGGAAACACTTGGATGGAAATTTTATGTAACTTTCTCTATAATCATAAGTGTTAATATGGGATTATATAACCAATAGCCTTGAAAGAATTGAAGCACCATGGTAAACATAACCCTAATTTACTATTTCTAAATTGTTAACACATTATAAGGAAGACGTTGGTTATTACTAAACTAAAATTACTCAATTAATATTTCAACCAAAAACCCCAACTCAATGGAAACTTATGATTAGAAGTCTATTAATCTACATAAAACTTAATTAGCACCTTATTCCCTATGGGATTCAAGACCAACCTTTGTTGTGTTATATATTTGACAATGACCAGTTACACTCTTCTTGGGGAGTTGTTGTTTGGGTGTATCAAATTTTGCCACCATTGATGGAGAATACAATTGTCAACAATGTTTATGTGCATTAACCGACTCTTGGTCAAGTTTCCTAATTTTACTTTTATTTATTGTTTTTGTGTGTGCAGGATATTGATTGTGCATTCCACAAACTCATCAATCAGGCAAAACTCTTGTACCTTATGATCCTAAACTTCAAAGAACTTTGAGAAGAGATATAGAAGAACAGCAAGAGGCAAAAAGGTTGGTTGCACTAGTTGTTGCCCAATTAAACCAACAGGACGTTGATACACCCGATCATGTGCACTATGAGGATCATGAGGATCTAGGAGATGATGAGTTGGTTGATGCAATGAATATGCGACGTATGAATAATGTTGCTCTAGACAACCAGAATTAGCAAGTACATGGCAGAGAACACTAACAGCCTGCGGTGCAATTTTCCCTGGATGATGATGATGATGATTTAGATGGAGTTGGTGCTACCAGAGAAATAATACTACCCAAATTGGCCTCTCGGGGTGAAGTTTAACATTACTAGCACAATGATTTAATTGATCAACTTGAAAGGTTTGTTTGCTGGACTACCCAACTATGATTCTAACATGCACTTGGTGAATTTTTTCAATATTTGTAAGTCGTTCGACTATCGTAGATTAGGTCAAAATATGTTTTATTCTATCTGGGGAGGAAAATCTATAGGGAGGACCCATCTTCATAAATTGACCAATCCTTGTGGCCTTAGTAGACAAAGCACTAGTCGCACCTTGCTCAGTTTGAGTAGCAACCAATTAGGCAATAACATGAATAGACTAACAAAATTATACGCTCGTCACGTTGCCCTGAGGGACCTGAAGAGAACTAGCCAAAATAGGAGGAATTCCAGCACTATCAGGAATAGGACCATAAGATCAAATATGTACTCCAAACGTGGGACGTACCCTTTCAGCATTATCCCCAAATGGGATGGAAGAATCTTCTTGTGTTCCAGTTTTACGAGGCATGATCTGAAAGACGAACAAATAATGATTAGAGAATATTCCAAGATTGAGAACTCAAGCTTGAAGATAGAACACAAAGAAAGGAAATATTCCTAAATGTCTTGTAGTCTCTCTCTTATGAGTGTGGCGTGTTTCACACCCCTAAAAGAGACTCTACTCGAAACGGCTTTGTGGACTTCTTAGTTCACCATAAACATAGGCTCAAATAATAACTTGACACGACACGACCTCGGGCCTTGCAGTAATGGGTATCCCAAGTCTAACCAGGACTGGAGACCGCCCCCTATTACCAACCCCAACCACCTATGTCCAACCTTAGATGGGCTGAATTTCAAACATATAATAATATAAAATTATTGTTCTCATTAAGAATCTGGGATAGGGTCACATCCGTGACCAACCCAATCGAGTACAAACCAATCAATAGACCATAAAACAAAGGGAATACCAAAACATAATACGATAATCAACCCCAAAATGTAATATAATGGAACAGTGAGAAATCATCTCCGATGATTCTATCCTCGATATCAATACCAATGCTAAGGATGACACCTCTACTGATTCCTCCCATAACAACCCCCAGAAGTACCACAAAGCCTCTATCTAAAAGAGTAAACAAATCCGGTTGGGACATGCCCCCAACCATGGCCAAAACCAATATCCAAAATGAAAGAAAATGTCTAAAGAAATCCATAACATAAAATGATGTCTTTCAAAAGGATAGAAGATCACCAATTTAGTCCAAATATTGATATCGAATCTACATGCTAAATAGGATATTAGAATGGTTAGTTTCTATATAGCGTGGGTATACAGCCGTAGTAGACGGAGTAAGTGAGTGATTGCTAGCATGAATCTCAAGATAAGGATAAAATAATGCCAATCATAAAACCAAGTAAAACTATCCATAATTCATATAACCAAACATATATAAGTGCTGGGAAAGGGGACCGGGTTTAGCATGGACTTAAAACCTTTACCTGGGCTGTGCAGCTTTGTCGTCCTAACCACCCACGAGCCATATGGGTTCAGCTCCCCCTGCTAAAATGACCTCAATGCGTGTAGCCATACAACCAGGGAATATCCCATGGAATGACTAGTACATCCCTCAATATAAAATGAGACACTTGCATATGGTCATCAAGACCCCTTATATCGGCAAATATGAGTTTTAGGTTTTGGTCCTCCCGGGACCACCACCTTCCATGGCTTAGCTACACACCCCGCCATTAATGACCAATTAAAACCATGTCCAACAATCTATTTACCATTTATTAACCAAGGCCAATATTGGTGGTATCATCATACCACCCCTTACTTGCAAGCAATATCCATAGCCAAACTATTTAGGTTAAGAGGACCTTAGGTGCCCTTTCATATACTATATTAAATCCACTTGGGAGACTTGATGTTCTCAACAAGCATAACCATTTATCCTTTAGCCCTTTCAAACCATTTAAACTATGTAAAAATCTTTTATCAAATTTAAAATATGCAAGATTTCTATTAAAAGAAGTCAATGCAATGAACATATCCTTATAAGCATTTTATCAAACACCTTGGAGGCATAATATCACCAAAACCAATTTCAAGGACCATTAAGCCATTACCATGCAATACAATTGTCCAAAACCACCCTTAATTCATATAAAAGCATAATTGGAACCATAGAAAAAACCATAGCCAAGCATTTAATATCAAAACTCCTAATAATAGTTGAAAATCATAATCATAAAATAGTAAAACCATGAAATCAATAATATAAACCATGACTTTAGTTGAAATTACAATGAGGGAAGAGAATCATGCCTTATACCAAATAATTGATGGAAAGAATTCACCAATATAAGCCCGAAAGCAATCCATAAAATGAAACCCTAGCCTTCTTGCCCCAAAATCTCTTGAGAGAATTATGAGATGTTTTGGAATAGTTTCTAAGTATTAATGAATAGAATAATAGGGTTAATAACCTTTTAAATATATTATAAGTCGTGGATCCTAATAGGGTAAGTAGGAAAATATCTAGAATACCTTCACTTAAGTCCCTTTAAAATCTGTCACAAGGATACGTCTGACCCTTACGAGTAGTACCCCCTTATAAGATTAGTATACACCACTCATATCCAAGCCTTAACCCTTAGATCAAACACTATCTAGTATACGACTCATCCAACCAAGTCGTAACCACAACATATGATCCGGACCCATAACCCATATCCCTAGAAGAGTAAAATACCAAGAGGATCAAATACTATCAGTCATACGAGACCCTACAATGACTCGTACCAAACCCTTACGACTCACTCTTCTAAGTCATACCCATTCTAGTGAACAAAACCATCCTACTAACTAACACTATTCAACATACGATAGGACCATACCACTCGTACCCAGCATATGGCTCAAACCCATAAGTCATATTGGGTCCAGAGAATAGATTTCCATGAAATTTTCTAAGGGTCAAAACCCAAGATTTTCTAGATTTCCAGATTTTAGAAAATTAGATAGTGAGTACAAAAGTATTCAGTTTAATAGGGTTACAGTGTCGGCATTGATTTCCATGTTATCGTGATTAATGTTTTCCCTAGTTAGAAGGTAATGTAAAATCTTGAGGTTGAGGTACAGTTAGAAAAAAAGTTTAATAATGTAAACTCGGGTGATAGACGCCAAATTGGGGTACTTGGTAAGTTATGGTTTTGAAATCTATGTGAGGACTAAGTTTACCAAAAAAAATGAATTAAATGGTTGATGTAATGGTAGACTTGATTGAATCATGATGGATTGTGGGCTAACACTTGTGATTATCTTTTGTATGAATTATAATTTATTTATTTATTGAACATAATCATATGCATTGTGTTGAGATGTTAAGATAATGGGTCATGTGCCACACTACTACAATATGATATGATGAGAGATTAGGTCGGGTACCACGCCGATATAATATGATATGATTTGATAACAAATCGGGTACCACACTTTTACGTTATGATGTTAATGAAGAGGATGAGTAGAGAAAGAGATGATATACACATCTTGCATACATGCATCCTTGCATATGATTTAAATGTATTTGTATTTTATTTGCCTTCATAAATTTACTTATTGTGGTGATTTATGAAAGATTGCATGAATGCACAGGGGTCTCTTGGGAGGATCGGGTATGGTATAATATGATCATAAAACTTATGATAATTATGGGATATGGTAATATAGTGTCTTGTGATTGTAAGAACCAAGAGGACGTGGGAGGATGTAAGATTTAAGGACTGTACATATACAAAGTATAATTCAAAAGACAAAGATGCTAAATGATGTGTTGAGAATTTTATAGTTAGTAGGTTAGAACAAAAATTTTACTTGTTGATATGATTTTCCCATATTTATATTGATGTTATTTGTTTCTCAACTTGTTCAACTGATGATGCTTACCATTATGTGTGATTGTACTGATTCTACACTAACTATAGTATTGAAGGGTATAGCTATGGTGCAGGTCAGTTGGAGTTTCTATAACAGAGATACCAATAACTCAATAACAATTCCTACCATCTCTATCATTTGTAGATATTGCATTATGGATATACCTATTTCTTATCTAGTGCTCTTACACTAGTTTAGACTAGGTTCTGGGAAGTCACCTATAGTTATTTTCTGCATTTACTTTTCATATTTGATGTATTGAAACAAGCTTAGGAAAGATTTAAATGAGTAATCGTATTTTAACTTGGCATAAATTTTAAAGGTGAATATTATTATAATTAAGTGTACATTGTAATAACTTTTGTATTTCATTGAATAGTAGGATTATCAGGGTTCTCTTATCTAGGGTAAGTTTAGGTAGGTGCCCGACACGATCTGATGGGTTGGGTCGTGATAAAGATAATATAAGAGCCTAGGTTACTGGTCTTCCAATACAAGACCAAATGTCAAGTATATTCCTATTGATTGGTGTGTTGACATCCACATCAAATCTTTAAGAAGCTACAAGTCATCTAAAAATTTATCTCACTTTCTTCTAATCTATCATGCCATATCAATGTCGTATCCCCGTATTAAGTTTAACTGGTATATAATCAATCATAAATGATATCTAAATCATTACAATTGGGACTAGGTTGTACCAATTGGTATCTTTTAATGTGGAAAGGTCAGAACAAAATAATAATATAAGTTAGTAAGGCCCTAAGAAATGGATTGTGATATGTATTTGATATGGTGTTAATTAATTGCGATGAGCCAATAATATGTTAAATATGTGTTAGGTGTATGGTTGTTGATGGTGGTATATGTTAAGTTATGATTTTTAACTCTCGAATATGATTGTTGAGTGTGTGTGCATAGATGGTGAGTAGCTAAGTAAACCGGTAGACGTAAGGTCCAGGTGAGTTCCTAAAAGTGTTTTCAATTTTATGACTTGAGCCAAGGCTCATCTTTACGAGATTTGGAGTACTACTTGCTTTCTATCCGATCTTGTACAAACCACCTGAATGCGCCGTTGTTGGAAGAATACTTTGGAGGATAGCAAGTTGATTGGCTAAGAAAATTGAAGAAGTTCAGCACTAAATAATTTCATAGACAAAAAATTATCGGTCAAAGTTAATATAACTGCAAATCCAATTTACATTAAAAATAATGAGAAATTATGACGTTACTTAAACAGGCATTAAAAGAGTTTTGTAGAAAAAGAACCAAAGATTGGGTAAGGGAAAAATTCAAAGTGGAGCTACTAGAGGTTACCGCTGCAGTGAATCGTTTACCGCTGCTACAGCTCCAGGCAGAATCCCGCCAAGTGCATTCTCTGTTTTTACTGTTTTTCAGTTGTCATAAGGGAACCCTGTTTTCAAAGCAAGATAGTGATAAAAATTATCCAAAATGCATTATGAGATAAGATAATTATTATTAAAGGGGCGGGAAGGAAAAACGACTGAAAGTTTGGAAAATAAGAAAAGTAATATTTTGTTAAGCGACACTGATATAATTTCGAGAGTCAATCAAATATCACGATTGAAGCAGAAAAAATGGCACATCTTAAATGACTCAAAATAACTAATTAGAAGTGATATAGCAAAATTGCTATAAAAATTATCTGTAATTTTTTTTAAGTGGGTCTCATATAAGGTGTCAAATTAATTTACAACATCAAGAGTTAATTTATCATTTTATGTTTAATTTATCTTTTTTATTAAATATTATTAATTTTTTAATACTTATATGATTTATAATAATTACTTAGGGGTGATATAGTAAAATTATGGTTGAAGTTGCTGAAGCAGACATGTCATAAATATCTATTTTATCTTTTTAAAAAAATTAAATTTCATTAATTTTCTAATATGTAAATTTTATATAATAATTAATTAGGGGTGATATAGTAAAATTTCAGAGCAAGCAGGCACCTAGAAGCAGGCATGAAAACCACCAGTTGCCTGCTTTCAACAGTCGCTACTCACACTTATATATAGTGCTAGATATATAAGTTATTCTTTTTGTACCATTTTACGTGATACAGATAAAATTTTAAAAGTTAGTAAATATATATATACATACATATATATATATATATATTATTATTATTATTATTATTATTTAACTATTGTTATTTGTGTTAATTTCTATGTAATTTTTAAATAATATATCTTACTCCTCTACTTCAATTTCTAATTTATGCGACACTAATTTCTAATTTATTATTTGAAGAGTCAATCAAATTTTTATATATTTTTTTTAGCTATTTTATATTGTTAATTATTATAATTTATAATATCTTTGTTTATTTTTAAATAATATTTATTATATCTAATAATAAAGTATAGAACCAACATGTGTGCTTACCATCCACACCTTTTATATATGTCAATTTTCTCATTTTTTTCTCTATGCATTAAAGTCATTGCCAACACCCACTGGCCTACCACTTTGCCAAACTTCAAAATGATGTTATAAATTAAATATTTTTACACAAATGTCGAGTTGTCTTGTTAATTCATTCATATATATCCACAGCTAAAAATATCGAAATATGCATTACAAAAATAAAAAGATATATATAATGGTAGTATTACAATTATTAATTAAAAGCTGAGAAGAGTATTCCCGCACAATGGAGTCTAAGAAGAGTAGAATATATGCAGTCCATATCACTACCTCAAAGATGAGTTAAAAAGGTTTTTTTTTATAGACAGATCTTAGACTTGGGATAAAAACAATCTAGAAAAGGACGTAATACAAAACAACTAAATAAAATAAATAAAAAGAAAGGACAACAAACCGTAGAAGAACTCCTTAAACTATCGTTTGGTAGGATGCATTAGAAAAAATAATGCATGCAATAATTTTATGTATTACTAATATCTTATTTGATACACTTTTTCAACTTATGTATAACTGATGCAAGCATTATTAATACATTCTATTGTTTATTATGCTATGCATAACTAATGCACGAAAAACTTTTGGTATTAGCCATGCAATGAACTTTAATACATGTATTAGTATGGGTAAAGACCCACCAACCTCTCAAAACTTCTCTTCACATTATTTTCATTATATTTGTGTAGGATATGTTTATAAATAACTTTTTTTATTTAAAAATGTATAATACAAGTTATTTAAAAGATTGTTTTTTTCTATTTTATCCTTAACATTAATTATTTTTTTTCAAATTAATTTTAAAATACAATGTAAGCATCATTTAATAAGGATACTATGATAAGATAGTCTTGTTATTAATTATTTTTTAATAGGTATGCTAACTCAAAATGTGATAAATAAAAGCGAATTCAAAATGTGACAAGTAAAAGCCAACGAAGGGAGTATTATTCTTATACACTGTGCCTGCCAAACGACTCCTACAACTTCAACACTATATCATTATCATCTAATGTTCTTTTACGAGCACAAGTACAAAGAATCAAATGCCAACTTCACTTTCTCCCATTTACTCACCATTTTTCTTCATCTAATATTCTTTTAGGAACATAAGTACAAAGATTCAAGGCTAAATACATATCCAGCCCCTTAACTATTCGACTTTTTCCGTATAGGCACTTCAATTAGGCCAGGTACCTATTAAACCCTTTACTCCTTCACAAAACGTTTCAATTGAGCATAATTGTTGACGTGGCGCTGACATGGCGTGACATGTGTAATACACTCTCCATTTAGGAGAGTGAGAGACCATAATTAATAAAAAAATTAAACATAAAATCCCAACCAATTAAAAAAGATATATTAATGAAATTAAAAGAAAAATAAAGCATCATCTTCTTCTCCATAACTTACCATTTTCCATTTTTTTTACATACAAAAAATAACATCATCTTCTTCTTCATAACTCACTATTTTCCAAATTTTTTTCATACAAAAAATAGCATATCTTCATAACTCACTATTTTCCATTTTTTTACATACAAAAAATAGCATATCTTCTTCACAATAACTCACCATTTTTTATTTCATCTTCTTCTACATTAACTCACCATTTTCCATTTTTTTACATACAAAGAATTCTTTCACAACGCTACACACACAATTACACACATACTCCCCCAATTTTTCGTATCCTATAAAAGTAGAAATCATCGTACTCGACGGAGATTTTCCTTCTGAAATGAATTGGTCACATTATGAATTTGAAAAAAATATCGTTAAGGAGAGAACCGGAAAGACGCCTCTGCTTATCGGAGAAGTCAATTTCACGATGTGTGACGGTGTTGTTACAGTTGGGGAAATTGAATTTACTGATAATTCGAGCCATTACGGAAGCCATTACTAAAGTACGTACGGAAGTCAGTTTGGTTCAAATTGGAAATAATCAAAACACTGTTCAAATTACGAAAGCTATTATTGACGGTTTTATTGTTAAAAATCACCGCGGATAAGTGAAAGAAGAAGAAGATACCACTTCCTTTTTTACTTTTTTGTGCTAAAAATTTGAAGAAAGAAGTGTTTGGAAGGGAAAAAGAAGAAGATATCATTTTTTTTCTTACTTGTTTATGCTCAAATATGGAGAAAGAGGTGTTTGGAAGGGAAGAAGAAGAAGATACTATTTTTTATTTATTTATCAGTGCTAAAAAATGGAGAATATATATTTTTTTTAGTTATCTGCTCAGAAATGGAGAAAGTAAGTTTTGAAGGTAAGAGAGAGAGGAGAGGGCAGATCGGGTAGATGCATTTGCGGGTTGGGGGGGGGGGAATTAATGATTTTGTTTTAAAAATTTAGATTTAATTATATTAGAAAATTATTTTTATAATTATTTTAAGTCAAAATGTCATGTGTCGTTATTTAATTCGTTACTTTGCCACATCCTCAGTGTGTGTATTACACGCATTTTATATTTTTTGTCACATCAGCAAATTGGGCTCAATTGAAATAATTTGTGAATGAGTAAAGGGTTCAATAGGTACCTTGCTTAATTGAGGTACCAATATGGAAAAAGTGAAATAGTTCAGGGGCCTGTATATGTATTCCGTCAAGATTCAAATTCCAATTTCACTTTTCCTCATTTACTCACCATTTTTCTAAAGAAAAATTCCAAACAACTTCTTATCAAAAAACCCAAGAACCACAAACCCTTTCATGGATTTTAACCAAAATAAACAAACAACAAAAAAAATCTCCCTTTTTTCACTTCCTTAGATTTTTGTTTCTTTACTAGTTCTGTTAAAAAGACTATCCTTTTCAATATTTTTTCAAGAACATTATTTATGGCCAGTGTTTAAGTGGTTGAAATTGTGGTGAAATAAAAAAAAGTCCTTTATAATAGGATTTGTAGTGGTTGAAATTGCTGGAGAAATGACAAAAATGCCCTTTTGCTAAAGGTGCAAGACAACCTTGCTATAGTGCTCTTATAGGGTTTGAGATCTACCCTTTCACTTCTTCTCCACCATTATATCATCATTCTCGTCGTCAAATGGAGTTTTGCAGCGGTGGAATCTTAAAATGAGGTTTTATGGCGGTTGAAATTGCTACAAAATGACACAAATCTCCTTTATATTGGGGTTTTATGGTGGTTTAATTTGTCTTCATTGCAATTCAGGTTTGAAGCCATGGCGGATGGGTTGTCTTCTTCACCATAATTATTCATGTGAGCTTCATATTCAGAATTTTTTGTTTTCATCAACACCTACTCTATCACCGTCACTGCCTATGCCAGCGTTGTCAACATTGAATTCTAAGGCGGTTTTTGTGGGGGCTAAGATTGTTGTGAAAAGACATAAATGTCCCTCGAGGAATTATGCGGTGACCAAAATAGTGAAATGATAAAATTGCCCTTGGCCTAAGCTGGCAGGACAATAGTTCCCTACCTGTTTTAAGCCACTTATATATATATATATATTATTGTATTGATATTTTATCTCTTGCAATCTTATTTCATGATTAATTTTTATATTTATTATACCTTCCACCAATTAACCCATTAATTACCATTTTGAGCAATGATTTGGCTTATCTACTGGTGGATTAAAGTAGGTTCCACCATGACTCACGAAATTGGGTCATGACAGTACTGCCACCATTGTTAGTCACTACAGTGGTAAACTTTTTCTCGACCCAGCTTTGTCTTGACTTTTAATGCTCTAAGAAAATATAATATATTTGGGTGATTGTCCCAATAATTAATTGTGAGATCTGTCGCAAGAAAAAATATGACAATAGTCGTCCTAGATTAGGTAATATTGTAATGGTCTCCTAGTAAAAAAGCATGGTTAACTAGCATGTGTTAGGCAACTCTCTTAATTGCTGGTTATGGTTAAGAACCCATCCAGTGCTAGCGCAAGTATTCCATCCCCACTCCCAGGGTCGTTAAGGGGCGAACAATGGGTAAATTGGTATCTAATGTAATAACTCAAACCATCATTGTGTGTGAAAATTCCCCAAAAAAATATAATAAATAATAGGCTTGAAATGGATTTGGAAAAATTCTAATCGGGGAGAAAATCAGGGCCTATGGCAATTGGGCCAAGAGGACAATAAGTGGTTAGTCCGACTACTCATAATCATTATAACAATCAAATAACCAATATAGTGTTAAAAGCTTTATTTCAGTTGTTAAAGATAGTGTGCCAGCCGAGGAACTTTAAAACCTATCTTTATTTTTATTTCCCTAGTTGCCCCTTCCTCCAAATATACTCTGAAAAATCCTAACTCCCCAACCATAAGATTTCAAAGGTCAAGGTTCATGAGAGTGGTTTCGAGGCACACCTAAAGGAAACCCAATATAAGAATATATTGAGAACATGATCTTGGGCATATTTATACACCCAAATACTATATTTTACCCGTAATTTAGCTAAGTTTGGAGAAAAAATTATCTTGTCCAAGTGTGTTTATCTATACTTTTGATGTAAATGAGCTAACCTAAATATTATCACTATTTCAGGAGTGAATACGGCATTCCAGAGACCCAAAATGACAAAGGATTACAAAAGACAAGCTTAATTATGAAAGATGCAAGAAAACACATATTTCTATCAAATTTATGCACCACACCCCTTGGGGTTGTGCGATGGGCATGCGCCACACCCTTTGGGGTCGCGTGTTAGGCCATGCGGTGCAAAGGCCCTCTAGTTGTCAGTCAGTCTTTCAATTCAAGAATTTTCCAAGGGCGTACATCTATAAATACCCCAGGCACATTTATGAGAAGTGTTTACATTATTTTAAAGGATATTAGAGAGGCTAAGGGTTTTCACTATGGTTTATCTTCCATAAACTCTATTACTTACCTATAGTATGAATAACTTTATCATTGTAAGTTTATTTCCAGCTATGAATGGCTAAAAACTCTTGTTCTGGGGTTGAGGTCGAACACATGCTTGTATGTCATACTTTTGAATTAGTTTAACATTGAATTTATTAAAATGGTTGTTCTTACACTTTTGATTTTACTATTTTAATGCATGTACATCATTAAGATACATCTATAATCCTCGTGTGAAACCAAAAGGAGAATCATTTGGATAAAACGTAGAGTTTAAGGGATGATTTCTCATCTTTATTAAAATTAAAGATTTGATTCGCGTCTAGGATAGGAATATACTTAGAATTCCTTGTTTGGTTCAAATATAGGATGATAACTTAATACATCTAAATTGGAGTATTGCATCTCCGCTCAACGATGTAGTTGCAATATCCTTTTAGGTAGACGATTAAAGGCTCAGAAGACCATAATCATATTGTTAACCCTATGAATCAACAACCAAATAAACAATATAACCAAAGAAAGAGTAAAGGCATATATGACTACAACAAGCGCCTTGGTGCTGGAATTCTCCCTCGATATTGTTTATAATCTTTCTCAAATTGTGATTGTCATATTTCATCATTTTTGCATACTATTGGTTCGTTAGAATTTCACAAATTATCTTGGTATATAGAAACACCTGTCTAAAATATTATTAGAGATTCAGTTAAGTGAATTCCTAAGCTTATATTCCCAGTGGGTTTGATTTTTGGCTCTCAAAGAGTCACTATATTACTTGTTAAACCACGTACATTTGCGTGTGCAGTAGACTGCATTATGTTTTTGGTGTCGTTGCCAGATACTTAAGTAATTAGTAATTTTTTGGATTTTATGTTCATTAATAATATTATACAATTGTTGACAACTTGATCTTAGCAATTGATTCTGCAGGTTTCAATTATTCCTCAAGCTAGAAAGAGAATTAGTTGAACGATGTTTGGAGCCTGAACAAACATTCCATCAGCTGCAAAGAGTAGTAACCCTTCAATATCCAATTCAACAATTTTAGCTGGCTGATCTGGTAGTAATTATTCCTATAATGGAAGTAACTAGGCCAATTCAAGAGGTGGAAATCCCACTCACTAATAATTTCACCTCTAGTATTCTCAAACTGGATATAGGAGGTCGATTTAAGCTCAACCAAAATTTGGTGCAGATATTACACACTAGAGGATAGTTTATAGGCCTATCTCATGAGGATCCACAGCAGCACTTGTAGAACTTTCTTGAGATTAGTGACACATACATTCCCATAAGAGTCTCATATAACTACGTGAGACTCGCCCTTTTCCTTTTTTTATATGTTAGAGAAAGCAAAGAGGTGGTTAAAGGTTGAACCACCTAATTCAATCACCACCAGGGATGATCTAAAAAGAAAGTTTTTAATTTATTTCTTTTCATTTAGAAAGACTGTGAAATTGAGGAGTGAGATCTTTAGCTTTAAACAGAAGGATGGTGAAAATCTATATCAAGCCTGGGATAGGTTCAAGTCCATGCTTTGCGATTTCCAAGCCACCATTAGACTAATGATGTTCTGGTGCATACTTTTATAGAGGCACTTGATCCTAACACAAAGATTCTTAAGGACTTAGTAGGTTGTGGACAAGCCTTAGAAAAGACATATGATGAGTTGTACACACTTTTGAATCATATCTCACAGGGAAATCCAAAATGGAATGCAGATGTTTTGAGAAACACCATAAAGAAGACTTATGATTGATAGAGGTGGATCAATTGAAAGCCATTAAAATACATATTGCCTCATTTCATAATCAAATAAACACTCAGTTTAGTAACTTGTATTTGGGGCATCAATAAGCTCCTGTGAATATAGTGCAACAAAATATACTTGGTGTGAGGTATGTGGTAATGGTGATCACTCAACTAATGCATGTGTAGTGAATCTATAATCGGTGAACTTTATGGGTAATACTCAATGCCATGTAATCAAAATTTTGGGAACACTTATAATCCAGGTAGGCTGAATCATCCCAATTTTTCATAGGGTGGAAATCAAGGGCAAAATGCAAATTAGTATAGGAACCAAGAGGGGAATTGGAACCTTTAGCAATAGACTCAGGGTGGTTAGTCTAATATTTAGTCCAGCAATATTGAGCAAATACTGAAGTAACTCATAGCTAACCAAGTATAAATGGCTTCTGACATAAAAAAATCAGTAGTTAGCCATAAAGACTTTTAAGGTTAAGATGGGACAACTTGCTGGGGCATAAAACACCAACCTTTGGAGAGGTCTTCTAAGTGACACTGATCAAAATTCTAAGCAGGTTAATGTGGTTTGTACTATAAGTGGTAGGAAATTGGAGGAATTAGAGCCCAAGCAAACAACTTCCAAGGCTGTGGTGAGAGGTGAGAAACAGGAAGAGGCTGAGAAAGATGTGAATAATTAGAATAACGTAACAAGTGTGAAACCACATCCCCAATTTCCACAAAGGCTAAAAAGCATAAAGAAAAGGCATGTTTTCAAAAGTTTATTGACATGTTAAAATATGTACACATTTATCTTTCTCTTATTGATGTTTTGCAAAGAGTTCCTAAATATGCCAAGTATATCAAGGATATTGTGAAGAAAAAGAACATGTTAGAGATTAGGCTATCATTGCACTTACTAAAGAGTGTACCTCATGGATTCAGAATAAACTGGCAACAAAGCTCAAATATCCAGGAAACTTTACTACTCAAATCTCCATTGGGCAGTCTTTTACTGTTAGGGGATTGTATGATCTTGGATCCATCATAAATCTGATGCCCACTTTTTGTTCAAAAAAATGGAGTTAGGTGGTTCGAGAACCACCATAGTGATTCTGCAGTTGGCTGATCACTCATTTTCCAGGCCTGATAGGATAGTTGAAGATATATTGGTATAAGTGGGTTTAGTTATTTTCCCTATTGATTTCATATATTAGACTTTGACGCGGATTCGAAAGTCTCACTTATTTTAGGACGTCCATTTTAGCTATTGGGCGTACTTTGATAGGTGTAGTTGTCGAACAGCTAATAGTGCAAACTTATGATAAAGTTGAGGTATTGGTTGTGTACAAAAAAATAAAGTTGCCAACTATGTATGAGGAATTTTATACCATTATGGTGATAGATCTTAAGTTAGAGCTCTCATTTATTAGTTTCAAGGATCCCTTGAAAAGGCTTTAGTGGGACATGACATCTTCGGGGATGCAGAGGCTAATGACATGGTTCAAATTCCAGATATGGAAAGTATTTTGATTCATAGGGCCAAATTAGAGCCTCTGTATAGGATTGTTGTCCCTCCTTGTAAGTCATCTAGTGAGGAGGCTCCAAAATTAGAGCTAAAGGCATTATCTCCACACCTTAAATATGCTTTTCTATAGGGATGATGATACCTTACATGTTATTCTATCTGTAGGATTATCTAATGTATAGGTTCAAGAGGCATATAGTCTTAAAAGGGAGAAAGAAAGCAATTGGGTGACAAGTGTCAGATATTTAGGGAATACGTCCATCAGCTAGATGTATAAGATATTCATAAAGAAAGGACACAAATTGAGTGTGCAACACCAAAGAAGATTGAACCCAATCATAAAAAAATAGTAAGAAAGGAGGTGATCAAGTTGCGTGATGCAAGCATTGTGTACCCTATCTCTGATAGAAAATGAGCCTAGTATGTCTTAAAGAAAGAAGGTATGACAGTGGTGACCAATGATAATGATGAGTTAATCCTGACTCGCACAGTAACCGAGTGGAGAACTTGTATGGATTACCAAAAGCTTAATGATGCTAATCATGAAGATCATTACCTAATCTCTTTTATTGATAAAATATTGGATAGACTTACTGGGAAGGAGTATTATTGTTTTTTAAACGGATATTTCAGCTATAATCAGATAGCCATAGCACTAGAAGACCAAGATAAAACCACATTTACTTATTGTTATGGGACATATGCCTTCAAGCGGATGCTTATTGGAATGTGCAATGCACCAGCCACATTCCAGCAGTACATAATGGACACCTATTATGACAAGGTGGAAGATTTTGTTGGGGTATTTATGAATGATTTATTTGTCTTTGGTAACTCGTTTGCAATGTGTTTGTAGAATCATGAAAAGGTCCTAGCAAGATTTGAGGAGACTAATCTATTGTTAAACTAAGACAAACGTCCCTTTTTAGTCAAGAAAAGGCATCATCCTTGGCCATAAAGTTTAGCTAGAGAGGATTGGAAATAAATTAAGCAAAGTAGAGGTTATATAAAAGTTGCCTCCCCCAATGTCAATCAAAGATGTGCACAGTTTTCTCGATCATGTTGGGTTCTATAGGAGATTCATTAAGTATTTCTCAAAGGTAGCAAGATTTCTAAGGCTGACTGTATTAAAGCATTCGATGAGTTGAAAAGAAAGTTAAACGCTCCTATCTTTATAGCTCCTGATTGGCAGTTTCTATTTGAGTTGATGTGTAACACCAACAATATAGGAGTGGGAGAAGTGTTAGGTCAATAGAAAAAGAAGGTTTTCCATTCCATATACTATCCCGGTAAGACTTTACATGCTTTCTAAACTAACTACCGTTGAGACCAAACAAACATGGTAGCTCTGATACTTATTTCTCATGACCCAAAAAACAAGGGTCATGATGACACTTGTCGCAACAAGCCTTGATAAGTAAGCCTGTCACCCAAACTGATACAAAATAAGAAGTTAATACCAAAACTAAGGCAAGAATCCTAGAATGGAGTCAAGCCATATATATATAGTAAATATAGAAATACATAATCAATAATACCAAATCAAATCCAAAAAACTGGTGTCACAGTGTAAGAACTAACTAATACAACTCGAAATCAAAATACATAAGATATCCAAAATAGGAGCAACTCTATCTCTGAATATAAATAAAGACATAGTCTAAGTAAGGAAAGGAATTAGTCAACTCCAAACGCATAAAAGCAACCGTTACCTTAAAAATCTCCAAGTGTCATCTGAATCAACCTCTATGAGGAGCATTCGAACCTGGATCTGCATCGAAAGGGTGTAGTAAGGGTGAGTACGGTTCACTTGTACTCAATAGGTATCATAGGCCGATTGAGAAAAGTAGAAAATAAAGCATATAAAATGCACGCTAAGACCATGCCACCTGCAACCAAAAAATATCCCAAAGGGTAGCCCACACTATCTCTACTAACAATTCTATAATATTCACATACACTATAGAAATTATGAGAAAAGAGCATAAATATACAAATATCACACATACAAGTACAAGGAGGAAATACACATAGACAGGTAAGCATCAGGAGTGATAAGGAAATGCAATTAAAGGTACAGTGTAAAGTCAAAGATAGAAATACAATTACAACATAAGCACAATATATAAAGTGTAATGGAGATGATGATGATGATAATGATGATATAATGTACGAGGTTTTTGCACAACCTCCGTATACGCCTATGGAGCTAAAGCTTCCAGACATAGGACCCATGGGAGGTTCATCAACTCATATAAAACTAATCTAAACCAATATTTATATCTCCTCTATGACACGTCCTTCAATAGAGGGTATTTAAAAAGTCATATTTTCTATCAGAAAAAACCAGTGTTTCCAGTATTCCTAGTATTTCCATGGTGGTACCAATGTTTCATGAATGAATATAATATGAGAATGTAATGGTCACAACTAACCATAATGAGATATTCTATATCCAGCCAATATAACAACCAAGTGAGCCAAAATCCACTCATTTGTCCAATCACCCATGAATTCCACATAATACATATGCTAATAGAATGAAGTACATTAAAGAAGTTACCATTGATACGAAATAAGGCTTTTTCATCAACAAGGTACAACTAATTTCACATACACATGGCCAAAATTATCGTATAGGACCCCACATGGTCACACAACAAAGAATATTCCAAAACCACCAAATAACATTAATTTATAGGCTCCCACTGGGTGAAACACAAGAAATATAGCCATTTTTATGATTAATTCCCACACCTTAAACATGATTCTGTATTAATATTAACTACCCGACACAGTCTAAAGAAACTTAAGCCATAACCTACCTCGAATGCCGAAGATCAGCCTGCAAGCCTTCAATCCGAAGCCTTACTCCAATGAATGGACTCAGAAAAAACTACAACATATAAATATAGAATCTACATATCAAACAAAAGCAAACAATACCCATATTGCCTACTCTCAAGTTGGGGTCCAAAAAAAACCTCAACGCTGGTCTCCAAAAAAGAAGGATAGAATCAGAATTTTATTTTTAAAACATGTTATGCATATTTTTAGGAGTCTACAGATGAAAATCCAACTGAAAATGAGTTAAAAACAATGTCTAAATTGAAGAAAAATTATGTTTGAGCTTTACCAATAAAAATCCTCAAAATTCATTTTAAAATCAAGAATTGAAGTTGTTTTGAAGATGAAATCAAAAGAAAAGTGATAATTATAAGATTCTAAACTCACCCAAGTGAAAATTGGTTGAAATCAGAGAATAATTATTTTCTAATCTTTAAGGGCCAAAATCCCCAATTTCTACCTTTTTAATTCATATTTAAGCATGAATTACATGATTAAATTTGGACAAAATAGTTGAAAAGGTGTTATAGAGCTTATGCAAGCTTAAAAATGGGAGAAATTGCTCCAAATTGCAAAACCTTAAGCTTCAAGTCTCAAAAATGGTGAAAATTGTGAAATAAAGTATATAAAGGACCTAGGCATCGTATTCGCGATCACCGGGTAGCTTTCGCATTACCTGATCTGACGGCGGGTATTACATATGAGATTCTGTCGTCACGTTCATGGGGGATCATGATCGCGACCAAGACATCACGTATGCAACACTTGGGGCTGATCAGTCGAGTCATGAATACGACTGGACAATCATGATCGCGGGTGCACCAACACCAGCACCAGCGGGAGACTTTCCAATTCTCCACAAACCTCTTAGGATTCATCCATAATCTCGTAAATGAAAACGAACTATGTTTCCCAATGAAATTCAATACTCTAGACTTAATGAAGATATCAAATTATTGATAAAATGTTATTTTCACAAAGTTGACCCCCACAACCCCATTTCACAATCTTCCAAAACGAGGGTTGAAATAAGATATAAGAGCCATAAAACCATACCAACCATGTTACCACCCTAAAATTGATATTTCAGATCTGCAGGCGTAGTCCATTTTGCTATCCACTACAAAGATCAATATATATTGATCGAAGTCAACTATAAGGCTTCTTAAGCCATCAAAAACTATAATATCACATAAATTACACCGAAGTGCATTGGGAACTATGTCAATTATCTCTGCACCCTAAAAATACAACAAAACAACCATGGGAAGGGATAAAATAGTCAAATCATCCAACAATAAACATTTCTCATAAATCACCAAAAAACAGGTTATTACAGTTCGGGATAAGGAGCCTTCACCATATGTTTCTATTACTCTCGAGATAGAAATTTTTTGCCACCTCAGCCATTGGTAGGCCAAGGGGTATCCTAAGATCCACTAGGGTTTATTTCTTATTCATTGCTCAAAGATGCCTTGGTTCAATTATTAGGATTGGTTGATGGTACATATTATAATAGTGCTCAGTCTACAAATCAGAGTGGTACAATGCAGTGGCATAATTTGTTGTTGTAACTCTCAGAGTTAAGTTCCCTCCAATACTATTTATTTCTCAGTCAGGTAGCCACCTAACCAACTATGTCTGTTGAGGAGCATAAAATATTGGGCAGATTTTATAGATTGACTCTACTTAGCTTTGCAGGGGATCCAAATAAGGATGCATTTGAATTCTTGATTGTTTGTGAGGATTGTATTGGTAATTTGAGCCTAGTTAAGATTCGTGGGGTTGACTATACTAATTTTTAGCTAGACTTGGTAGTTAGTCATTGGTGGAGAGGTTATCTTAATTCCAAGAATAGCTAGATATCTTTCTTTGACATGGACTCAGTTCTCTGAGATATTCTTGGATAATTATATGTCTCAAAACCTTTAAGAGCATTTGAGAAATTAGCTTTTGAGACTGTGTTAGAGTTCTATGACCGTTTTAAAGTATGAGGTACCATTCTACGAGTTGGATAGACACACTACTTCTACCTTACTGATTGAGTATGAGCAAGTTCGGTGCTTTATTAGAGGGCTAATACTTCCTTATTATATGGCTACTTAGAGTTTAGTTAAAGCTGGCAAGTCTTTTACTAAGGTTTCTGATTATACCCAAACTATAGAGGAGATGCATCGTGAGGCCTAAGGGTACATGAATTAGAGGCCACATTACTCGGGTAGATTTAATGGGAGCCGGAGAGGCTCACAATTTAGAGGTAGAGGTTCTCAGGGTAGGAACCCTCTACATCAGTCTTATCAACACCAAGGTCAGTCTAGTAGGCCCGTTCATACAACACTTCAAGTTACAAATGAAGGTTAGTTTAATTATAGTAATGTTAGTGGCCTGAGCAACATGCAATCTTTGGGAGGTACACATTTTGGGCCTTTTAGCTGAGGTGGATATTCTAGTCAAATGAATCTTCTGGAAAGAGTAGAATGCTAGGGGATTGGTTTGATTGTTGGGTTATTGGTCATTTATATAGAAACGTGTCCTCGATATGGGATAAATTATCCTGTAACTCAGAGTATTCATCTAATCATATCAGTGCTGCCACCAGATATGGGTGGTAATTAAGGTTATAAGAGTGGTCTCTAGGGCTTTCGATGAGGTCCTTAGGTAGGTAGACAGGTGGTCAGTCAGTCCCAATCCTAAGATATACAGGGTCAGTTGTATGTTCTACCTAGTAGGAAAAAGGTAGAGTCCTTAGATGTTTTCATTACAAGTATAATTTCAATAATATTGTCCACCAGCTATTACCTTATTTTATTCGAGATCTACTTAGTCATATTTGTTACTTATTATGAACTATGGTTAGAGTTGTATTGTAAGCCTTTATACATGTCGTTACATGTATATACTCTCTTAGGTGATTCTTTAGTAGTGGATCAGGTTTATAGATCATGTGTTGTGACTGTTCAAGATTTTGATACTCAGGCAAACCTTATTGTGTTAGATATGGTGGATTTTAATATAATTCTAGGCATAGACTGGTTATCCCCTTATTATGTAGTCTTGGATTGCTTTGCCAAAACTATTACCTTAACTATGCATGGCATACTCTCAATTGTGTGGCGGGGTTTTTTTAGCTGCACATCGCTAGGGATATTTCCTTATGTTTGGGCTAGGATAGTGGTGTCAAGTGGATTCAAGTCTTTTATTTTCATCCTGTGACTCTGTGCGTTTCTCAATGTCTTTCCTACCGACCTACTTGTCTTTCTCCTAAGAAGGATATTAAGTTTGATATTAATCTTGAGTTATGTACCCAACCTATTTCAATGAAACCTTACTACATGGATTCTACTATGCTTAAAAATCTAAATTCTTAGTTTTAGGATCTTCTGAGTAAGGATTTCATTAGGCCAAGTGTATTGCCTTAGGGTGCTCCTATCTTGTTTGCGAAGAAAAAAGATAGATCTGTGTGTATGTGTATTGACTATAGGTAGTTGAATAAGGTGACAGTGAAGAATAAGTATCCTATGCCTTGTATTGATGATTTATTTGACCAACTTCAGGGAGCAACAATGTTCTCTAAGATTGACTTGAGATACGATTACCATAAGTTGAGGATTTGGGAGAGGATATCCGTAAGATAAACTTTACGACTCATTATGACCATTATGAGTTACAAGTGATGTCTTTTAAGTTGACCAATGCCCTAATAATATTTATAGATTTGATGAATCATATTTTTATGCCTTATTTTGGACTCTTTTGTGATTGTCTATATTAATGATATTCTTGTGTACTCGAGGAGTGGAGAGGAGCATGATCAATATTTGAGGATTGTGCTCTAAACTTTGAGAGATCATATACTTTATACCATATTCTCAAAGTGTGAGTTTTTACTCAAGTATGTTACATTCATAGACATGTGGTGTCTATGGATGGGATTATGGTGGATCTAGTAAAGATTGAGGCTATTCATGATTGGGCCATACCTACATCTTCGACTGAGGTTCAAAGCTATATTGGTTTGACAGGTTACTACAGACAGCTTATTGAGGGTTATGCTACTATTGCAGTGCCAAAAACTAGGTTGATTAGAAAGAAGGTTCTATTTCAGTGGTCCAAGGAGTGTGATTTGATCTATTTGAAGCTCAAGGTATTGCTCACTTTATCATTTATTTTTTCTCTTCCAGTTGAGGGTGTGAGGTTTATAGTTTATTATGATGCTTCTAGCGTTAGTTTGAGTTGTGTTTTTATGCAGTGGGCCTGAGTTATTTCTTACACATTGAGGAAACTGAAGTGCATGATTGCAACTAGCACACTCATAATTTAGAGTTGGCATTGGCAGTTTTATTTCTTAAAATTTGGAGGCATTACGTATATGTTGTTCATTGCGAGATCTACAATGACCATCGTAGTCTTCAGTATATTATGACTTAAAGAGAGCTTAATTTGAGGCAGTGCAAGTTGATTGAAATGCTGAAGAACTATGATATCTCTATTTTATACCATTTGAGCAAGGAAAATATGCTAGCGGATGCCTTGAGCTGAAAGGCGATGAGTATGGGTAGCTTGGCCTTATTTAAATTTTGTAGTGGTTGTTTGCTTGGGTTATTTATTACTTAGCTAGCATGATGGTTTGACTTGATATTTTAGACCCTAGAAGGATTCTTTCTACTGTTTAGACTAGATCTATATTGAAGGAGTAGATGCAGGACCATCAGTTTGAGGATAGTAAGACTTTAACGGTTGTGTTTATGTTTCAAGGGTTGGAGAATTAGTTCAGTTGATATTGTGGGAGTCTCATAGCTCTAGTTATTTTATTCACCTTAGGACAACTAAAATGTATAAGGATTTGAGGTGGAGTGGCATGAAAAAGGATATAACAGATTTTAGTTTATTTTCTATGTTGTCAGCAGGTTAAGGCCAAGCATCAGAGGCCTGGTGGCCTGATTCATAGATTACCCATTCCCGAGTTAATGTGGAAGTGGATTACTATAGACTTTGTTAGTGTGTTACCTTGCACTTCACATGGTTCTAACGATATTTGGGTCATTGTAAATTAATTGACCAAAGAAGCCCATTTTCTCCCTATTGAGATGTCCTTCAATGCTGAGAGGTTCACTCGTATCCATGTTTTTGAGATAATTCACTTGTTTGGAGTACGCATATCTATTATCTGAATATCCATGTTTGTAAGATAATTCACCTAGATGTAGTACCCATATCTATTATCTCATATAGAGGCTTAATATTCACTTCTAGTTTCTGAAGGACTTTTCGGGAGGAGTTGAGTACTCAAATGGACCTTGGCATAGCTTTTCACTCTCAAATTGATGGGAAATTAGAGTAGTCCATTCATGTTCTTAAGGACATTCTTCGTTCATGTGTTATAACTTAAAGGTTATTGGAAGCACACATAGCCTTAGCAGAGTCCGCTTACAATTATACCTACCATTCAAATATTAAAATGGCACTAATGAGGAATTATGTGGTAGATGTTATCGATCTCCGATAGGGTGTTTTGATATTTCTAAGATTAGTTCCTGTGGTGCTGACTTGCTTTATGAGTCATTTGATAAGGTTTGAGTTATTCAAGATAGACTAAGGGTAGCTCAGAGTAGGCAGAAGAGTTATGATGATCATAGACTTCATGCCTTGAGGTTTGGATTTGGTGGCTGAGTTTTTCATTGAGTATCATCCATGAAAGGTGTGATGAAGTTAGAAAAGTAGGGTAAGATCAATCCCAAGTATATTGTGCTAATTGAGATACTGCAGACGATTATATAGGTGTCTTATGAGGTGGACCTTCCCCAAGATTTTTTTGTTATTCATCCAGTTTTCCATGTCTCCATGTTACAACGTTATATTCCATATAAGTCTCATGCGCTTTGGTGGGACTTTGTTCAGTTAGATAAGATGTTGACCTTCTTAAGGAGCCAATTTCTATATTAGCTAGTTATGTTAGACGGTTACGCTCTAATGAGATTCTAATGGTTAGCTTTAGTGGAGACACCATCCAATAAAGGAGGCTACTTAAGATATCGAAAGTAAGATGCGGTCCCAGTATCCCCATCCGTTCAAGCTTCATGTATACCTTGATCATTTACTAACAATAGTACTTTTAGTAGTAGATATTATAATGACCCTCCGGATGATTTTCTATATTTCTGCACCATTTAGATATTTAGAACTTTCCCATAGTTGACCCAAGTCATTTATGACTTGCTGGAGCTAACAGTTTGGTTACCAGACAATTCATTTGGTTTTTAGAGCCAATTTCTCATTTTGAAGTTTTCGTTGTTTGGATTAAAGTATAGAGAAACGGCCTTGTATGCATATTATAACAGTTTTGTTAGATCTGAAACATCATTTTTAGGCTAAATGGACCCCTGGTTGGGTTACCAAGGCTCCCAAACTCAATTTGGTCTATTGAGTAGATTTTAGTTAAAATGACCATTATGTGTGGGACCCATATTTCATTAAAACAACCTCAAAGGGAAATTTTGATGGTGTCATCGTGTTTGAAATATCAAATTCGGTAGGCTAGCATAGTTCATTTGCAATCACGGGATTCCAAATGAATCACGAGGGTTCGATTGGACTTTTGGAACTTGGCCAAAACTACTGGTGCATCTTCAGTTGGTGTAGTCCAAAAATGGCCTTTCCATTTTCAAGGAGTTGGTTGCGTTTATGAATTCTAAGGAAATAGAATACTGCAATCTTGAGACCTTTATTGCAATTGCGAAGGCTAAGATTATTGCTCATCATGTTCGCGGGTTTGTCTCTATGTTTGTAAAGGGTAAGTCAGGTCAATATCGCATTAGCGATGGGGTCCTCGCGATTGCAAAGAAGGGACCCGTGATAGTATTAAATATTGTGGAACCCAATTTTCTCTCATTTATTTCAAGTTCTAAGTCTATAGAATTCTAGGAGGCTTAGAGAATTGTTGAGCTTAATCATTAGGTATTAAGAGTGAACTACAGTTCGTTAGGGTCATTTTCTTGTCAAAGACTTTCGTATGTTTTCTCTAATTTCTTAGTTAATTCTCCAATATAAATTTAAATCCCTAGATTCTTTGTGGATAGATTTGAGGGAGTATTTGTGCTCGGATTTCATCCACTTGTAAATGACCCTTGATCTTAGAGGGATGTTTTGACAATTTCAAAGTTGTGATTCCGTAAGCAATCCCCACATGAGATTCTTCGCTCAATTCTGGACCCAAAGCATTTATATTTAATATGGATATTTTTATTCTTATATTAATGTGTAGATTGTTATTTTGATAATGTGGCATCATACAGAGGCCTCTTAGAATGGGAAAGCTACGATCTAGTGGACTTTATTGAGTTTTCAATGGTGTCCAGGTAGGCTAGGCTTACTTCTCTCTTATATTGAGCTTTATTATGGTATTAGTATAATATTATGCTAGCTATGGGTAGGGTTTATGGCTTGGTAGTTATTCTAGTATTTTATAAGTCTAGTCACCCATTTTGGGGCCTTTTTTGAAATTCGACCTTGTCACATCTCTTAATGATCAAAATTTCCTCTTAGGACTAGTGTTGGATCATCTTCAACCTTGAGCTAAGATTATCAATATAGGTGTTTCCCTTAGTGCAGATTTATGGGTGTAGTGGTGGGCCTCGCCGACCTTCCTTATAGGTAAAATATCTAGATTATCCTCTTGTACACCTAGGCAACCTTCTTGAGATCCCTTTTGGGAAGTTATTGAACCCTAGGATGACTTAGAGCTTCCATAAATTTTTGGTTAGTCGTGATACTCAAACTAGAATACGATTATCCTTTAGGCTAATTTATTAGACTCATTGAGTAAATCTTGCCACCTTTGTAAACTCTTCGTTAAAGTTGGTAAGTTTATATTATATGGTTTCTAAAGAAATTATGGGATTATCATTATAATTGTTTTAAATTTATTTACTAGTCCCGGTTCAAGTCCGACAATTGTGATTTATTTTGGCATTATTATTATGGTATCATTCTTCAGTTTTAGTTTGAGTTTGGCATTATAGTTTGGAGGGAGCTTCAGATATGGTTTCGCAGATGGTTATCATTAAAATTTATTGCTATTATTAGTACACTTTTCCATGCTTGCATCCATATCTCAGTTGAGTTATTTCCGTGCCTGCTTTTATCTTTTGGGCTTATGGGGGTCTAATTAGGTCATAGTTAGACTATATTTATCTTAATTCATTCTTTCTTGCCCACTTATTGTTTTATTCAAATTGGAGTATTTATTTCAGATTTATATTTATCCCTGACTTAGTTTAGTTTCTCTCAATTTGTCATACTTTTATTATGATTTAGCTCAGTTGGTTGATGTTGCCTACTGAGTACTCGTTACTTTGGTACTCACAATTTACTTGTGCATATTTTTTTATGCAAATTCGTGTACTAGTCACTGTCCTTAACGTACATCCAACTATCTTTTGGGACTCAGAGATAAGGTGAGCTTTCAGAGTCGGAGCTGATCTTCTCCCCTTCTACTATTTTTGGATAATCGTTACTTTTGAGACTATCTGTATAATGACATTATTCCGTACTCATCTTTTGTATTTAGTGACTCTTGTACCGACCTTGCCATGTCATAGAATACTATTGTGTACATTTTTCTCATTCCCCGCCTTTATTTCGTAACCTACACTTATATTTATCTATTTACTATTCAGTTTTATGTTTCAGTTCTGATATTTCTTATAACTTCCACCAATTAGTCCATTACTAGCATTTCGGGCTATGGTTTGGCTTATCTACTGGTGAGTTAAGGTAGGTGCCATCATGACCTGAGAAAGTGGGTCATGACACTTAGGTCGAAAGTCAACAGTCAGGTTTGGGTGGGGTTTGGGATTAAGTCTTGAATCACGAGTTAAGGTCAGGAGTTAAAAATCGAGATTAAGAGTCAGGATCAAGAGTTAAGACCAAGATCATGACCAGGATCGACTCCCAGGTCAGAAATTGGAACCTAAAGTAGGACCGAGCTCATCCCCAATCAGGAGTTAACACGGCCCGACCCCGGGCCTTGTCTTAATGGGCATCCCAAGTCTAACCAAGACTGGGTACCTCCCCCTGTTACCCAACCCAACCACCTATATCAAGCCTTAGATGGGCTGAATTTTGAATATATAACAAGATAACGTTGTTGTTCTCATTAATACTCTAGGATAGGGTCACAACCGTAACTGACCCAACCGAGTCCAACTGTACCACACTAACCGCCTAACCATACCAAACCAAACCATAGACCATAAACCAAAGTGGATACCAAAACATAATACAATAATCAATCCCAAAATATAATAGATGGAACAACCAATAATATCGTCCAATGATGTCAGCCCACCGGCGTATTCCAATGCCAAGGCCGACACCAATACCAATCTTACCCATACCAACCCTCAGAAGTACCATAAAGCCTCTATCCAAAAGAGTAAACAAATCCGATTGGGACATGCCCCCAACCATGGCCAAAACCAATGTCCAAAGTAAAAGAAAAGTGTTTAAATAAATCCATAACATGAAATGATGTCTTTCGAAAGGATGGAAGCTCACCACTTAAGTCCAAATATCGATACCTAATCCACATACAAAATAGGAGGAGTAGAATGGTCGATTCCTGCATAGCGTGGGTATACAACCGCCAGTAGACGAGGTTACCAAATGACCGCTAGCATGAATCTCAGGCAAGGATAAAATAATGTCAGTTATAAAACCAAGTGAAACCATCCATAATGCATACAACCATACATATGTAAATGTCGGGAAAGGGAACCGGGTTTAGCATCCATTTAAAACCTTTATATCTGAGTTGTGTAGCTTTGCCGTCCTAACCACCTACGGGCCACATGGGTTCATCTCCCCCTGCTGAAAGGGCCCCAGTACGTATAGCCGTACGACCAGGGAATATCCCATGGGATGGCAAGTACATCCCCCAAAGTAAAATGTGACACATGCACATGGTCATCAAGACCCCTCATATCAATAACTATGAGTTTTCGATTTTGGACCCTCCCGGACCGCCACCTTCCATGGCTTAGCTACACACCCTGCCATTAATGCCCTATTAAAACCAATTTCCAAATAACTAAACCATTATCCATTTATTTACCAAGGCCAATATTGGTGGTATCGTCATACCACCCCTTACTTGCAAGTAATATCCATAGCCAAACTATTTAGCTTAAGGGGACCTTAGGTGCCCTTCCAATACCATATTAAATCCACTTGGGAGACTTTCATGTTCTCCGCAAGCATAATCATTTAGCATTTTCAAACCATTTAAACCATGTATAAATCCTTTATCTAGTTTAAAACATGAAAGAGTTCCATTAAAAGAAGTCAATGCAATGAACATATCTTTATAAGTATTTTATCAAACACCTTTGGGGCGTAATACAACCAAAACCAATTTCAAAGACCATTAAACCATTACCATACAATCCAATTGTCCAAATCCACCACTAATGCATATAAAAGCATAATTAAAACCATAGAAAACCATAACCAAGCATTCAATATAAAAATCCCCAAATAATAGTTGCAAGCCATAATCATGAAATAGTAAAACCATGAAATCAATCATATAAACCAAGCCTTCAGTTGAAATTACAATGAGGTAAGAGAATCATGCTTTATACCAAAGAATTGATGGAAGGAAATCACCAAGACAAACCCAAAGCATCCTCAAGATGAAACCCTAGCCTTATTTCCACAAAGGCTCTTGAGAGAATTATGAGATGTTTTGGAATAGTTTCTAACTGTTAATGAATAGTATAATAGGGTAAATAACCTCGTAAGTGTATTAGAAGTTTTGAGTCCTAGTTAGGGTAAGTAGGGAAATATCCAGAATACCCCCACTTAAATCCCTTAAAAACCCATCACAGGGATATGACTAACCCATATGAGTCGTACCCTCCTTTATGATCGGTATTCACCACTCGTATCTAAGCCTCAACCATTGGATCAAACACTGTCCAGTATACGATTCATCTAACCAAGTCGTAACCACATCATACGATCTGTACCCATACCCCGTATCCCTGGTAGAATGAAATACCAGGAGTATCAAACACTGGCCACCATACAAGTTCTTGATACGACTCATACCAAGCCCTACGAATCATATCCCTAAATCGTACCTATTCCAGTGACCAAAATCATCCCACCAACTAACACTGGTCAGCATACGACAGAACTCTACCACTCGTACCCATGAGTCATATTGGGTTCGGAGAACGAAATTCAAAGAAATTTTCTAAGGGTCAAAACCCAGGATGTTTCAGTCTCCCCCACTAGGAACATTCATCCCTGAATAACGGACAAGGTGGGGGTAACCATACACAGAGTCATTTACATTATCAAACATGCCTTTAACAATGTTTGAAAACAAAGAGGATGTTAATCTTTCCTTTAGCAAACTCAGAAAATAAAGAATGGTCCAAGACATATACCTTTTGCACGAATCCCAGGAGTAGAAAACAAATGCAGATACTTGGACTTCATGTCCTCTTACGCTTCCCAAATAGCTTCTTCCACTTTATGGTTCCACCATAGAACCTTAATCGAAGCCATATTCTTGGTTCGTAACCTATGAACTTGCCTATCTAATATCTCAACCGGGGCCTCTTCATAGGATAGAGAATCTGAAATACCCTATTTTTTCCAAAAGAACAACCGAAGAAGGATCACCAAGACACTTCCTCAACATAGAAACATGAAAGACCGGATGAACCAAACTTAAGCTAGATGGAAACTCCAACTCATAAGCAACATTGCCAACTCTCGGCAAAATCACATAAGGACCAATGAACCGAGGACTGAGTTTCCCCTTTTTGCAAAACTGCACCACTCCCTTCATGAGAGACACCTTGAGGAACACCCTATCCCAGACCTCAAACTCCAAGACTCTACGCCTAACACCCGTATAGGACTTTTGGGGACTTTGGACATCTTTAAACCTATCTTGAATCACCTTGACCTTCTCTATCGCTTGATAAACAAAATACGGACCAAATATGTCCACTTCTCCTAGATCAAACTGCCCAATAGGAGATCTACACCTCCTACCATACAATGCCTAGAAAGAAGCCATACCAATACTCGAATGACAATTATTGTTGTAAGCAAACTCTACCAAAGGTAGATGCTCAACCCAATTGCCTCCATAGTCAATCACACAAGCCTAAAGCATATCTTCCAATGTCTGAATAGTTCTCTCTTCTTGACCATCTGACTATGGATGAAAAATAGTACTCAGACTAAACTTAGTCCACAACCCTCTCTAAAAAAACCGCCAGAAATAAGATGAAAACTGCATACCACGATCAGAGATATTCAAAATATGTACCCCATATAGCTTCACGATCTCTTGAAGATACAACCGCACATAATCCTCCACCAAAAAGGTAGTTTGCACTTGCAAGAAATGCACAGACTTGGTCATCCTATCCATAATGATCCAAATCAAATCATACTGATTCCGAGATCGAGGAAGATCAGTAAAGAAGTCCATATTGATCACTTCCCACTTTTATTCAGGCAAATCAATTTCTTGATACAACCCGCTTGGACTCATGTGCTCAACCTTAACCTATTAACACACCATACACTTGGCCATGAAATCAGACACATCCTTCTTTATGCCATTCCACCAATAGATCTCCTTGAGATTATGATACATCTTAGTCGAGTTGGGATGAACAACATAGCGCGACTTATTCACCTCAGCCAAAACCCTTTGCTGCAGCCCATCGATATCAGGTATACATAACCTCCCTTGGTACCGTAAAGTACCATCACCACTGATCTCAAATGCTACTACATTTTTTCCACAAACATCAGCCTTAATTTTCATCAAGACAGGATCCAACACTTGTTTCTCTTTAATCTCTTCACCAAAAGATGATAGAACCACTTCTTGCACCATCACACCACCATTCTTAGAGTCCACGAGAAAAACTCCAAGATTAGCTAAGCGGTGAATATCCTTTATCAATTCCCACTTGCCTTCCTCTACGTGAGCCAAACTGCCAATGGATAATCTGCTAAGAGCATCAACAACTATATTAGCCTTACCTGGGCGGTAGTGAAGACTCATATCATAATTCTTGAGAAGCTAAAGAAACCTCCTCTGCCTGAGATTAAGCTTTTTCTAAGTGAACACATACCGAAGACTCTTGTGATCAAAAAATATATCCACGTGAACACCATACAAATAATGCCTCCATATTTTTAAAGCAAACACAACCGCCAATAACTCCAAATCATAAATAGGATAATTTCTCTTATGTACCTTCAATTGCCTAGAAGCATAGGAAATCACCTTCTCATGCTGCATCAAAACACAACCAAGCCCTACCTGAGTCACAAACCCATCATTGCCTTCTGTGAAGGTTAGGATTGGAGCTGAAGTCTACTTATCCTTCAACTTTTCAAAACTCCCTTCACAAGCATCCAACCAAAAATACTTAACCTTCTTCTGAGTCAACATAGTCAAAGGAGAAGCTATTAAAGAAAAACTTTCCATAAACCGCCTATAATACCTAGCTAAACCCAAGAAGCTCCAAATATCAGATGGATTCATGGGCCTAGGCTGTCTCTTCACTACAACAACCTTCTGCGGATACGCTATGATCCCTTCACTAGAAAAATATGGCCCAAGAAAGCCACAACATTCAACCAAAACTCACACTTAGAGAACCTGGCATACAACTACTTTTCTTTTAAGGTCTACAACACCACATGGAGGTAATTAACATGATCTACCTCACTCTTTGAATAAACCAGAATGTCATCAATAAATACAATGACAAAGATATCCAGATACTGCCTGAACACCCTGTTCATAAAGTCTATAAATGTTGATAGAGCATTAGTCAACCCAAATGATATCACCAAGAACTCAAAATGCCCATACCGAGTATGAAAAGCCATATTAGGGATATACACCTCCCTAATCTTAAGCTGATGGTACCCAGACCAAATATCTATCTTAGAAAAGAACTTGGAACCCTATAACTGATCAAACAATGCATCTATCAGTTGAAGAGGATACTAGTTCTTGACTGTTACCTTGTTCAACTGCCTGTAGTTTATTCACATCCACAGGGAACTATCCTTCTTGCACACAAATAACACCAGTGCACCCCATGGAGAAACACTAGGATGAATAAACCCCTTATCTAGAAGATCCTTAAGTTTCTCCTTAAGTTCTCTCAACTCAGTCGGAGCCATTCTATATGAAGGAATAAAAATTGGATAAGTGTACAGAAGCAAATCAATACCAAACTCTATTTACCTATCCGAAAGAATACCAGGAAGATCATCCGAAAAGACTTCTGGAAACTCATTAACCACATGGACCAAAGACAAAGCAAAACCTTCCGAGTTAGATTCTTTAATCCAGACTAAGTGATAAAGACAACCCTTAGAAATTAACCTTCTACCTCTGAGATAAGAAATAAACCTCCCCCTAGGAGCTAAGGAACTACCTTCCTATTCTATAACCGGTTCACACGAAGACTTAAAGATAACCCTACAGATCTGGCAATCCACAGACGCATAACAAGAATATAACCAATCTATACCGAGAATTACATCAAAATCTATAATATCCAACTCTAATAGATCCTCCAAGTTTTGCTTGCTACCAACAGATACCACACACACCCTATAGACTCTCTTAGCAATAACTGAGTCACCTACCGAGGTAGAAATAGAAAAAAGATCCGAGATAACTTTTGGATCAAAACCAAAAGACACAGCCACATAAGAAGTCACATAAGAAAGAGTGGACCCCGGATCAAGTAAACAATATATATTATGAAAGAAAAGTTGTAACACACCAGTAACGACATCAGGTGATGCCTTGAATTCCTATTAGGATACCAAAGAATACAACCTATTCCGACCAACATGCAACCAAGAGCAATAATAGAAGCAGATGCCACCCGACCAGGTGTAGGAGTAGAAAATAAATCCATAGGAATCTTATTCACCTATGTATCAACCTTATTGACCAGAAAATTCCTAAGCCGATGTCCTACCTGGCCATACTTGAAGCATTTGTCCCTTCCTTCCTCACAATAGCTCCGATGGGGATGACCATAGAATCAATAGAGAAGAACAAAAAAACTGACTGACCTCAACTCGCCTGAGGTTGGGCAACATATGCCTGAGAATTGTCACCACCTTGGTGACGCCTGTCTCCTAAATGGTGAGGAGAACTCACTGAAAAGAAGCTAGAACTCCCCTACTTCTTTTTTTTGCTACTTGTCACTATCCTTACCACCCTGATCATAAAACTTGATCCTCTTTCCCTGCCTATCCCCAAATTCTGCCTGCTTTTTCTTCTCATTCTCAACCTGATGCATACGAGCAGTCAACCTTAATATGTCCATATCTTTAATCAACAAGGTAGTCTTTCCCTCCAAAATCAAATATCTATTCAACACAGAAACAAACTTCCTTATTCTTTAACTCATATCAGTCACCAAATCAGGAGCACACCTTGATAGATGATGGAACTTCAAAGCATATTTCTTTACTGACATCCTCCCTTACCTGAGGTTCACAAACTCCCCCATCTTAGCTTCCCTCAACTCTTAGGGAAAGAACTAATCTAAGAAGGCATTAGTAAAGGCCTCCCACAACCCTTCCTCTTCCATATCACCTTTATCCCTTTCCTACTCCTCATACCACTGATAAGAAATATCCTTGAGATGATAAACTGCAAAGTTAACCCCCTCCATATTAGTAGCCTGTATCACATGAAAGATCTTTTCTATCTCTTCTAAGAAACCCTATGGATCCTCCTCCACCTTCACTCCAGTAAAATTTTGAGGACCCATCTTCACAAATTGGCCAACCTTTGTGGCCTCAGTAGACAAAGCACCAGCCATGCCCCGCTTAGCCTGAGCAGCAACCAATTGGGTAATAACATGGATAGACTGACGAAACTCTACATTCGTTACACTTCCTTAAGGGACCTGAGGAGAACTAGCCAGAATAGAAAAAACTCCAACACCATCAAGAATAGGACCATGAGATAAATATGTACGCCAGACGTAGGACATACCCCTTAAGCAATATCCTCAGATGGGATGGAAGAATTTCCTTATGTTCTAGATCTAGGAGGCATGATCTGAAAGATGAAGAAATAAGGATTAAAGGAGATTCCAGGATTGAGAACTCAAGCTTGAATATAGAATACCAAGAAAGTGAAACATTCCTAAATATCTTACATCCTCTCTCTTATAAGTATGGCACACTTCACACCCCTAAAAGAGTCTCTACTCGACACGGTTTTGTGGACTTCCTAGTTGACCATGAACCTAGGCTCTGATACCAACTTGGCCCGACCCGACCTCAAGCCTTATTGTAGTGGGCATCCCAAGTCCAACCAAGATCGGGGACCACCCCTTGTTACCCAACCTAACCACCTATATCCAACCTTAGATGGGCTAAATTTTGAACATATAACAAAATAGTATTATTGTTCTCATTAAGACTCTAGGATAGGGTCAGAACCATAACCGAACCAATTGAGTCCAATCGTACCACACCAACCACCCAACTATACCAAACCAAACCATAGACCATAAACCAAAGGGAATACAAAAACATAATATGATAATGAATCCCAAAATGTAATAGGATGGAACAACCAACAATGTCGTCTAATGATGTCAGCCCACTGGCTTATTCCAATGCCAAGGTTGACACCAATACTGATCCCGCCCATACCAACCCCCCAAAAGTACCTTTAAGCCTCTTATCCAAAAGAGTAAACAAATTCGGTTGGGATATGCCCCCAACCATGGCCAAGCATTTAATATAAAAATCCCTAAATAATAGTTGGAAACTATAATCATGAAATAGTAAAACCATGAAATAAATCATATAAACCATGCCTTTAGTTGAAATTATAACTAGGGAAGAGAATCATGCCTTATACTGAAGAATCGATGGAAGGAAATCACCAAGACAAGCCCCAAAGCAATCCTCAAGATGAAACCCCAACCTTCTTGCATTCTCTTCTGCAAAAGAATCAGTATAATAATTTTTGGCTTCTAATTATTGTTCTCCTTTCTCTCAAAACTATAAATGAATAATGTGGCTTGATGAACCTATATTTATTACTCAGATTTTAGTTTATTCCCATAGTACTAATGGCATGAACTGATTTTTATGATTGTGGGATAATAGGTAGATGTCTTATTTTCTATCAGTGAGGAAGAGTTACTTGTTATTTGTGTTAGTGGAAGATAGTAGGTATCTTGTATAATTAGTTGAGATGTGTACAAGCTAGATGGGACTATATGATTAACATTTATCATGTGTAAAGAAAGAGGTAAAATAATACTATTACAAGAGAAGAAAAAGTCTTGATGCATTTCTTGCAACAGCCCACAAATCTGTCTTAATCTTTTCACACCCCGTTGATAATCCTTTGAAAGGGAACAGTGTAAGTATGACTTCTCCATTGGCATGTTCTCCTAAATGCCAAGGCTATTTAGTTTCAGGGAATGGTTCTCCTTTATCTTCATTTTCCTAAGAAATCCATAACTTATCAAACACCAAAAACCAACACTATTTCCACTCCAACCACAACTTCACAACCAAAACAAGAAAACACCAACACTTTTAAGTGGAATTTAGTAAAGAAAACAGCAGCAATGGCTTTAGATACTGTAGAAAGTGCCTTAACAAAACACGAACTCGAACACCCTTTACCTAAAATAGCTGGCCCATAAGTTCAAATTTCAGGAAACTTCTCTCCTGTACCTGAAAAACTATCACTCAATCACTACCGGTGATCAGAAAAATACCCAAATATGTGCAAGGTGTCTACTCCCGTAATGGAGCTAACCCACTTTTTGAACCAATAGCCGAACACCATTTCGTTGATGGAGATGGCATGGTTCATGTTGTTCAATTCAAAGATGGGTCAGCTAGCTAAGCGTGAGGATTTACTGAGATAGAATGATTTGTTCAAGAAAAAGTATCGGGTCACCCTGTTTTCCCTAAAGCCATTGGGGAATTATATAGATATTTAGGGATATCAAGGCTTATGCTTTTTTATTCTAGTGGACTCTTCGAAATTGTTAATCATAGTAAAGGAACTGGTGTTGCTAATGCTGGGTTAGTTTATTTCAACAACCGATTACTCGCGATGTCTGAAGATAATTTTCCATATCATGTTAAGGTGACGCCTACTAGTGACCTTACAACAAAAGGGAGGTTTGATTTCAATGGATAATTGAAATCCACTATGATAGCTCACCCGAGACTCAACTCTGTTTTGGGTGAGCTATTTTCTCTTAGCTAAAATGTGATTTAGAAGTCGTATCTTAAGTACTTCAGATTTTCTAAAGATGGTAAGAAGTCAAACGATGTGGAAATTCTTGTGGAGGATCCAATAATGATGCATTATTTCATGATAACTAAGAAGTTTATCATCATTCCTGATCAACAAGTTGTGTTCAATATGTGTGAAATGATTCGTGGAGGATCATCAGTGGTTTATGACAAGGAAAACATTTCAAGATTTGGGGTTCTGGAAAAGTATGGTAAAGATAATTTGGGTTTAAAATAGGTTTAAGTACCTAATTGTTTTTGTTTCTATCTCTGGAATGCATGGGAAGATAAAGATTCTAATGAAATAATAGTCAGTAGTTCTTGTATGACTCCACCAGATTTTATTTTCAACGAGTATGTGAGGGTCTAAAGAGTGTTTTATCAGAAATTCATCTTAATTTGAAGAACACAAAATTACCAGAAAAACAATAATCCAAAACAAAGAGGAACAAGTAAATTTGGAGGCCAGAATGGTTAACAGGAACAAACTTGGTAGAAAGACGCAATATACATATTTGGCTATTGCAGAAGCCTTGCCAAAAGTTTCTGGATTTGAAAAAGTAGACCTTTTTACTGGTGAAGTTCATAAATTCATTTATGGTGACAACAAGTATGGTGGAGATCCTCTTTTTTTACCAAGAGACCCGAATTGTCAAGCAGAAGATGATGATTACATTTTAGCATTTATGCATAATGAAACAGAATGGAAATCAGAGCTATAAATTTTCAATGCAATGACCTTAAAGCTCAAAGCCACAGTGAAACTACCATCAAGAGTGCTTTGTGGTTTTCATGGCACTTTCATAAATGCCAAAGATTTAGCAAATCAAGCCTAATTTCAGTGACAAAAAAGTGGCTAGCTTCACAAACTATGGATATTACAGAGGAAATTTACCAGAGGGATAGTTTAGAATGTACGTCCCCAGAATTTCAAGCTCATACATTTCAAGTTGTAACAGAACTAATACCAAAGTTTCCATCTTCACAATATACTTATATAAAGTATTGGAACCCAATTTTCAACTTGCATAAATCAAACAACCAAAAATATCCAACTTGCACTCTATAAAATCCTTTCGGGTTTGAGAAAACACAAGCACAACTAAAAATTTTCAATGCTCTGTTTCTCTCAATTTCCTATCCCTCTTATTTTTCCTCTCTATTTTCCTCAACCTGCAATTCTTCACATCCGTAGCAGCGAATTGCCACGTGGACGATGAGAGAGGGTTGTTAGCTTTTAAGTCGGGCATTACAATTGACCCATTAGGTAATCTAGCAATCTGAAAGTCTTTATTGATTATTGCAAATGGTCGTTGTATATTGTGGAGATAACTATAGGGTAACTAGTCTATCACCTGATGGAAAACCCAAAAACACCAAATATTATTGGGTACCATCTCCTTATCTCTCTTCAAACAAAAAAATCTAGACAATATTTATCTTGCGAATCTTAAGAACTTAACAGGAACACTATTAGGGAGAATCTACAAATTAAAAATAAGGAATTTAAAGCTAATTCTCAAGCAACTTTCAGCAAAAATTCAATACAAATGGCATATATAAGAAAAAATTAAGCCTGATTAAGACTGTTTTAAGCAGCTTTACGTTCATCAATAAATCAAATAAACACATAGGATCCACAAATTAAAAGAAAACAATAACTCAAGAAACAAGTCATCGAACTATATATATAGACTAAATCATAAGTAATAACTCATCAAACTTAGAGGAAGCAATCAAAGAACTAGCTTGGGTAAATGCCGCAATAAAAAAATCAGAGAAGAGACGAGAGCTTGGGTATAACAATGGAAAAAAACCTAGTAGCGGGAAACTAAGAGGCGATCTCTAATATTTTGGGGATTTGCCGTGTTTACAGATATTTGGCAGAAAATTAAAAAAATAAATATGAAATTTAACGCCTAATTAAGCGAATTAGTAATAAAAAAATTATTAGTGACAAATATTTAATAAAATAACAATAATTAAATCAAGTTGTTTCCTTTTATTAAAATTTGGCAACAAAGTTATGTTTGTTGTGAATAAGTTGTTGGAATTTTTTTATATTAACTGTAGAATATAGCAACAAAATTATAATTTTTGGCAACGATATAAAAACTGTGGTTAAAAATTACAAATGTAGCAACAATAAAATTAAGTTGTTGCCATTTATTGATCTAAGCCAACAATAATGTTGTCATTGCTAAAAAGTTGTTGCTAATTGTATATTTTCTTGTAGTGTTGGACAAATCCTTCAATAAGCCTACCATCCAAATTACCTCAACAACTGCAGCTGACATGCTGCGATGTTCTGCCTCTTTTGAATTGCGACTTACATTTTTTTGTTTCTTGGATTTACAAGAAACCTAATGAGGATCCTAACTACAAGATGAACCCTATCACTAATCTACTTGTGTTGGGGCTTCTCAATCTGAATCACAATGTACCACCAAATCTATTATGGATTTTTTTTCATAAAAACTCCTAGTCTGGGTGAACCTTTCACATATCTTACAACCCTTAATGTTGTCATCCAGTGTGATTGTTTGGGATGCTTCATAAATTGGATAAGCAGTTGAACTACAAAGCAAATGTCAAGTCTAGTGATAGTCAAGTATATCAATTTCCCAATGAGCTTCTGATATCTATTTACATCATCAAACAAGGGATATCATTCTATCATATATGCTCATCATGATCAATTGATATGAGATTAATGTTATCTTTCAAGGGTGTAAAGAATGGTTTAGCTCTTGTCAATCCAACATCAGATCTAAGCTCCAATGTGTACTTCCTCTGATTCAGCAAAATTCTATGTTAAGACCTCAATACTTTAATCTCTAAAATATATATTTCAGCTCCACCAAGTTCTTGACTTTAAACTAACTATGCAAACACTCTTTTACATCAGTTATAAGTTTTGAATTTCTTCCTGAAAGTAGAAAATCATCTACATAAGTCAATAACACCATAATATCATCACCACACTGCTTAGTGAATAGAGAATGATCATGTGAACTCTGCTTATAGCCTATATTCAGTAGAGCAATGGTTAACTTAATGTTCCACTATCTTGATGCTTTCTTGAGTCTATATAGTGAATTCAACAACTTACATACTCTAGTCTCCCCTTACTATAGAATCATTACGGCAATGACATATAAACCTCTTCATAAAGATCTCCATGTAAAAAAGCATTACTCACATTGACTTGGAAAAGATTCAAATCCTTAGAGGTTGCAACACTTATCACTATACTAACAGTTCCCATCTTGTCCATAAAGAAATTTTTTTTATGATAATCCAAACCATCTCTTTGTGGGTATCCCTTGTAACTAACCTTTCCTTATACTTATCAATCTCACTATTAGCCTTTATTTTAACTTTATAAACCCATTTAGATTAACCTTATAAACCCATTTAGATCCTATAGGTTGCTTACTAGGTGGCAGTGTTACTAACTCTTAGGTCTGATTTTCTTCCAAAGCATTGATTTCCTATTGCATTGCATTTATCCACTCTTCATATTGTGAAGCTTCTTCAAAAGATTTTGACTCCTAATTTGCCGAGATGAACCTTAGATACTCCTAATATAATCTTGACAGATGAGAATATGCAGCGTAGTTGGCTATAAGATATGAGCAATTAGTTATTGTTTGATAAGAGTGATATAATCAGTAAGCCAAATAGGAGGTTTCACATTTCTTTAGGGCCTTCCTTGTACAGGTTGAGAGAAAATCACAAGTACTGCTTGAGATATGTCTTCTTGATCGTTTGCATCATTGAACGTTGTAGGTCTTGGTTCAACAAATTCATTATCAATAATAAGTTTTGTGATGAGTCTGCAACTTTTGAAGCTAGTGTTTCATCAACAGATGCATCAGTGGATATGATTGGCATAGTTTTTTGAATGAATAAATCAGGAATTTAATTATGTTGTTGAGTAGTGTTATTCTTAAATATTGAGTGATCATTGATCTGCAATGGTTTAACTGTGAACATATCTGCAACACCATCATTTTATGCTTCATATTTAAAAGAAAAACTTAGCTAGTTACAATAACAAACCGGTTCCCCATTCACACAATTAGTATCCTTTCTGATTTTCACAGTAACCTATTATGACTGCTCTTTTTTCCCTCGAGTGGAACTTGTCACCTTTAGGCAAACACTGACATAACAAAGGCATCTAAACACTCTTAAGTGATTAATCTTAGTAGGTTTTCCGAACAACATCTTATATGGAGTCATACCATCCAGGACTAAGGAGGGGGATTTGTTATAAGATACATAAAAGTTCTTATACATTCCCCCTAGAACCTGATGGGTGTCCCACTATGAAACTTCAATGCTCTAGCCACCTCCAAAATATGCTTGTGCTTTCTTTCTATAGGCCCATTTTGTGGGGGTGTATAAGCACAACTTGTTTGATGAATGATCCCATTGGATCTAAATAAGTCAGTGCACTGAGAGTTAACAACTCTGTTCCATCATTTGATCTAAACAACTTAACACATACATCAAACTGATTTTTTATTAAGGAAAGAAAATGTTGCAATATGCTTAAAACTTCAGATTTGTTAAACAGATTCAAATGTATCTGCTAAAACTATCTACAAATGTCACAAATGAATGCCATATATCATAGGTGTGTTTCTTGTAGAAACACCATTCTAGTAGGAACCCCAAGCATCCAAGTGAACTAAATCAGAATAATCTAAAGCTTTATTAGAACTATACCATGGATTTTTAGTCTATGTTGTTTGGCAAGTGGATAGATGTCACAATTGTTATGAATTTGAGGCTAAACTTTGCTGGGCAAAGATAAGATATGCTACATTGCAGATCCTGAAGGACGTACCAATCTATAGTTCCATATAGTGTCTTCTATATTAGTCCTCAAAATTGAAGTTGCAATAATTGTTGATCTAATACAGTCCTGTAAAATGTATAACCCTTCTCTTTCCTTACCAATCCCCAAGATCTTGCTATTGGAGAGTTTCTGAAAGACTACAATTAAGGAAAAAATAATGGCATAACTTAATTATTTGGTTAACTTGGACACTAACATTAGATTAAACTTTAACTCTGTAACATGCTACACATTGTTCAACTCATTATCTCCTAAAATAATAATCTTTTAGGCACTGCTTATTTGTGTATTTACACCTGTTAGAACCTGCACTCTATTAGAAAGACCATCTTGCAAACTTCTAAGTAAATGAAAAAGTTCCCTCAAAGGTGTAATGTGATGGGTAGCACCTGAATCTACTATCAATTCAGATGCAAAAGCATTGGACAATAAAATAGTTATATATGCCAAATTCAAAGAATACTTAGGTGATTTCTCTTTACCCATTATCTTCATTATTTGATCATATTGTTACTTAGATAAAAAATGGCCCATGGATGAAGAAGATGCACCATCTGTACCATTGGTATTAGCTCATGGTTTGAAGTGCGATTTACTAGAAGGACGAGGATGATAATAATTAACATGTGACTTAAAACCACTGGATTGGTTCTGAGAATGCACTATGGCCTATAACCTCCAAATTAATTATGATACTAGCCCTGCAGTCTATACTCTTCAGATTAATTATTGAAAGCCCCACAATATGAAAGAGATTCATCTCTTTAGTATTAGCATTAGGTCTAACATTTTTTTCAACAACATTACCATTCCCAGGTTTTTAACTCTAAAAATCAGTAGGGTAACCAACCAGTTTATAGCAATCATTCTTCAAATGATTATGATAACCACAATATTCATAAAACAAGTCAAATGTCTTTGAAACCTCCCTATTAGAAGTGAATCTACGTAACTGTGAACTTCTAGCAAGAAGTGTCAATGCCTCCTTTTTCCATCAACAAGCACAAAAGTCCTCTGAATTTCTTCTTGGGAAACAATACCATGCACCTCATTCAGAAAGAAAATTGGTGCCTAGATAAAATACTACAAATCTGACTAAAGCTTTCATTCAAGCCCATAAGGAAAAATAACAATCCAAAGATAATAAACTCTAATTCAATTTAAGGTGCTCGGTGTAAGTACTCAATTCTTTACAATCACAATGACGTAACAATGCCATTATATCTAGTTTATGCCATGCATCAATTATCCTCAAATAATAACTAGTTACAGAGTCCATACCTTGTCGTAGATTTATGATTTTTGTCTAAAGATGATAAAGTCTTGTCAAATTTGAGCAATCAATACATTTATTAAAATCAATCCAAACTTGGCACTCATAGCAAACAAAATACTAAGCATCAACTCAGCAACAAATATATAACCAATCAACGATAGTACTATTGCAGTGCATTTTTCACATAATTTAGCCAATTCACCTTTATACATATAGTTCTCACATGATCCATTTATAAATACAAATTTTTCTTTACCTCATAAAGCTAATTTCATCGGCCAACTGCATAGCCCATAGTTTTTTGATCCGGTGAGCTTAAATGGTAGTATTACCTAAGTCTATTAGACAACTGAAGATATAGAGAATGATGATGATCAATGGTGACAGTACGGTTACCATTAGTTCTAGGTTTTGTATTTTCCGCCATTGAGTTGCTATCAACAAAAAATTAATTCTATGTGAACTACTTTTACAAATTTATGGGCTAATTTGATTTCTATGGAGAATCACAACATAGACAACGATTGTTACTTTGATACCATGTCAAAAACTATTAATCTAGATAGTTATTTGCTAAACTAGACATGCATTCTAGAAGAATCTACATATAGCAAAGTGGGAAAAGGAATAAAGAAGAAGATATTTTTTTAATTACAAATGAGCAATTATTCTTTACAAAGATATCAATATATAACACTTGATTAGCTAGGAAAAATTTCAATTCATCGAAGTGCTAACCAACTATCATGTCACATTCTAGTGACAGCTCATGCTTCATACAACCTCTTCTTTCAACAACCATCGAACTAACTACAACTCTTAACTAACTATCAGTATTTCAATATATTATAATAACTCTTGTTTATGAAGTACAAATATTGTCCATTCTTCTTTATCATGAATATAATTCATGATTCCATGTATATTTACAAAAAAGAACAATATTGCATATATATTCGTAAAATGCAGGTAATATGTCATGCAAATTATCATCAGACTTGATATTTTTCAACTAAATCATTCTGTGCATCAACTATATCAAAATAAGTTATATATGATTCCCTACCTACTAAAGAAAGATGGAGTATTTTCTTATACTGAGAAATGCATCTTAGGTTTAGGATTTGTCATAAAATAATATAATGTATAAGACGTGATTTTCTCCACCCTTGTAAGTCATTAGTAGATCCCCGCCTTACAAGTGTGGAATTTAAGTGTGGAATTTATTCCTTCTTACGATGTCAGTTGTCAGCAAAAATAGAAGAAGGAAGGAAAACGTTATTTTTGCCTCCTTACCTTCAAAAACTTAAATCACGCAGTTAAATTATCCTTTAGGCTAATTTATTAGACCTATTGTAAGCCTTGGCACCTTTGTAAACTCTTCATTAGAGTTGGTAAGTTGATATTATATGGTTTTTAAGGAAATTATGGCTCTGAATTATCCTTGTCATTATTTGAGATTTATTTACTAGTTTCAATTTGAGTTCGACAATTGTGATCTTGTATGTCATTATTATGATTGTATCATTCTTCAGTTTTGGTTTAAGTCTAGCATTATCCTTGACTTAGTTTAATTTCTTGCATTTTATCATACTTTTAGTATGATTTAGATCAATCGGTTGATGATGTTTACTGAGTACCTATTGCTTTGGTACTCAAGCTACACTTCTGTATCTTTTTCTGATGCAGATCCAAGTAGTAGTAGTCGTCATTGATGTTACATCCAACTTTATTTTGGGACTCAGAGATAGGGTATGCTTTTAGAGTCGAAGCTGATTTTCTCTCCTTCTACTATTTTTGGACAGTCTTTACTTTTGAGACCACCTGTATATTTACAGTATTCCATACTCATATTTTATATTTAGTGGCTCTTGTACCAACCTTACCAGTTCATGAAATACTCTTGTGTACATTTTTCTCATTCCCTGCCTTTATTTAGTATCTTGTACTTATATTTATCTATTTACTATTTAGTTGTATGCTTCATTTTCGATATTTCTTATATCTTCCAATAATTAGCCCATTAATATCATTTTGGACTACATTTTGCTTACCTACTGGCGGGTTAAGATAGGCGCTATTATGACCTGAGAAATTGGGTTGTGATAAATTGTTATCAGAGCTCTAGGTTCACTGGAATTGTTGGTACAATTGCAAGTATCTAGTAGAGTCTTGCGGATCAGAATGATGATGTCCGGTTCTTATCTTGGGAGGCTATAGGACATTCTTAGGAGAACTTCACTTTGTTCATTCATTTCATGCGTAGAGTCTGTGTTGTTTTCAAAAACAATTCACATTGCTTCACTCTATCGTAAATGGTCATGACGCAAGCTCTGATGATTGGAGACGAGGACCTTGAGTCTGTAGTTAGGGCTCTTGTTAGAGTCCATGGTCGACCCAGGGGGTTAGGTCAGGATAGAGACACATCCTAAGCTAGGTGTTGTGTCATGACTCAAAAACTAAGGATCATGATGACACTTGTCACAGCAAGACTTAACAAGTAAGCCTATCACCCAAACTAATACAAAATGAGAAATCAATGCCAAAACCAAGGTAAGATCCCTAGAATGGAGTCGAGCCACATATATATAGTAAAAATAGAAATAATAATCAATAATACCAAACAAAATCCCAAAATCTAGTTTCATTGTGTAAGAACTAGCTAATACAAATCGGAGTTAAAATACATAAGATGTCCAAAAACAGGAACAACTCTGTCTCCAAATATAAATAAAGACATAGTCTAAATAAGGAAAGGTATTAGTCAAATCCGGACCTATGAAAGAAACCGCTACCTTGAAAAGCTCCAAATGTCGCTCGAATCAACCACCATGAGGCGTGTTCGAACCTGGATCTGCACCGAAAGGGCATAGTAGGGGTGAGTATGGTCCACTTGTACTCAGTAGGTATCATAGGCCGACTGAGCAAAGTAGAAAATAGAGCATATAAAATAAACACTAAGGGAACGTCACGTGCAACTAGAAAATGTCCCAAACAGTAGCCTACACCATCTCCATTAACAGTTCTATAATATTCACATACACCATAGAAATTACGAGAAAGGAACACAAGTATACAAATATCACACATACAAGTATAAGAAGGAAATACACATAGACAGTAAGCATCAGGAGAGATAAAGTATCACAAATAAATGTACAATGTAAAGTCAAAGAAAGAATACAATTACAACATAAGCACAATATATAAAGTGCAATGAAGAAGATGATGATGTGATGCACGAGGTTGTTGCACAACCTCTGAATAAACCTATGGATATAAAGCTTCCCGATGTAGGACCCATGAGGGATTCGTCAACCTGTATACAAAATCTAATCCAATATCCATATCTCCTTTCTGGCACATCCCTTAATAGAGGGTTTTTAAGATGTCATATTTTCTGTCAAAAAAGCCAATGTTTCTAGTATTTCCAGTATTTACACGATGATTTCAATGTTTCATAAATGAATATGATATGAAAATGTAACTGTCACACCCCAAAATTTCGGAGATGCGACTAACACCTGGTGCTACACTTGAATGGACATATAACTTAAAACCCAACCAAATAACATTAGTGGACTGTCAAGGACAAGTTGAATTTTTAAAGAAGGAAGCATAATGAAGATAACACAAAAACAACAAAAGTATAATGTAGAGACAATTGGACTGTACTGATCACTTGACCCACATCAATAATCGTCTACAAGCCTCTAAGATAAGAAATATCTAATAACTAGTCGGGACAGGCCCCGTAGTATCCATCAATCATACAAACCAAAGTAAATTCTAGACTCGGCAACTCCGGAAAGAACAAAGCATACCAATCATCAGTTGAACTCGGTCACACGCAGTAAGGACCCCTTGCCACCTAGTAACCTACAGGCATGAATGCAGTGCCCCCTCTCCCCCCCCCCCCCCGGTAATGAGGACATCAGTATGAAAGAATATACTGAGCATGTAAGGCATAAAGTGACCATATATAAAATAATAGCTTAAATAAAACCAGACATCAATATATAACCATAGGGACAAGTATAAAAGATCACCTTTTTTTATAACTGTGGAATCATGTACATTACATTCATTACCTTATTTTTTTACCCTTCTTGCTTTATAATCTTTGTAATCCATATAATGCAAATGACCAGCTGATCAGTAGGAAATAACAAATCAGGATCGGCCCATGCTAGGCTTATGTCCCTGATCTGCCACCTATAAATACATCAACTGGGATCGGCCCTGTGCTAGGTAATAGAACCCCTTGGGCTGCCACCGATAATCATATCAACTAGGATTGGCCCTGTGCTAGGTATAAGAATCCCTTGGGTTGCCACCCATAACAGATTTCCATTACTTAGTTTAATTAGCCTTTGAGATTGTTACTTCGGTGATCATAATTATTTTGAGATGTTGGAACTATAAACATGAGATGTATACATATAGATAAAATGCTCGAGGCAACAACAATGACAAATGAAGTACCGAAAAAAAAGGGGACTTCAATGTGACAATCTGAAATTCATATGACTCAATGAACTTTATTAGACACGGTGAATATACACAACTAAGCCGTGAGGCCATGTGAGAAGTAAGGACTTTAGGTCGATAAATGATCCACTACGGTGGATATAAAAAGAAAAAAAGAAAAAGAAAAGACAAATAGTTCTACTTAGCACGAGTTTATTGAAGACACATCTAGACATCCCAAAATTGTTCTTTCAATTGGTGACACATAACTTCTCAAATAAAGAGGTTTGGACTATATAATAAATACTTACTATATGATAAAAATTAAAAAAGGAAGATGAGAATGGAAACTATCCAGGAACGTGAAAAAGATTTCAATTAGGAATAATTGCACATTCTAATCAAGGACATAAAAATCATACGATTAAACTAGAAGGGACTCCTTAAGGACGGGTTATCCTAACATGATAGAAGTGGTATTAATTTAAAGGAACATGTATCTGTGTGGACCAAATAAGGTATACAATCAATTAGATAACCATGAACATTTAAAATATGCCAGCAATTAATAAGAGTACAAGTTCAAGTTTATACACGAACTCTAATCTTTCGACATATAAGCATCCCAACCATAACTTAAAGAGTTCAAATTGTTATCCAACACTTATTGCAACTCTCCCTTAGATTATAAACGAGTATATACAATCTTAATGCACAATTTAATACCTCTTAAATTTTCAATAGTTCTATTAGACTGATACAAACCAAGATTAGTTCAAATGAAGCTTAGTTTGCACCAATTTCACTAAACCCTCAAAACAGAAAATCAGGGAAGCTCCCCTAATTAGTGTTGCAACTTAGTTTTGAATAGGTAGACAGCGAAACAAAGCTTTATAGCTTTCATGAAAGTTGTAGGTAAATGTATTGAGATTGAAAGGAGATGAGAATCACCACAAAATGCATTTTGTACAACAATACATCATTAACATACTAACTGCTGCACTCAGGGGATTTCTAAACCAGAGAATTGGGCAGAACTTGTCCTCTATTGCGTCCACTATTTCGGAGCCATAAAAGCAGAATCAGCTTTTGATATATGAATATAAGTTGTAGATATATGTGTAAGTTTTCCAAAACATATTTGTATACTTAGAACGGGTCACTACACACCGAGATATGCTAGTTTTACTAAACCCTATACAATTTCACACCGTTTAAAGTCACTTACTCACACCCTATGATATATCTTAACCCCCAACATTTTTCCTATCGGTGTTTTCTTGCATATGAACTACTCTTATGACTAGAGATTCCCTATTTCTCTACTTTAAAACTACGCACTACATCCATACTAACATGATCTCTCAACAAGGGATAACTATTTCAAATGAGTGTGAACAATATAATCTGGAGATTCTATGAGACGACCCTCAATAGTAGTACACTCGATTCAAAATATTGAAATCAAGAATTGTACCATGAGAACATGGTAATGGACGCTACATACATGTTCATAACTTTTTAACCAACACAATTACCACAATTCAATCTTCCTTTTAAGGCCTTAATGTACACCGACATAGTGGTAATGCTAAAGCTAATATCCAATCAGTCCACAATTTACCAGACTCGTAGGCTCAAAAAGTTTTGACTAACCAAAGTCACACAATATAAAGCAAGGAATAAGTGAAAGAATAACCAATAGGAGTCAAGAAAATTGTAGCCTCCACAATCTTACCTGCCCCTCCTTTAGCTCATACAACTATCGCAGGACAACCTACTATGGTGACTTGCTACCAATTCTATCAGTGACTACTCCTTAGATTACCATTACTAAACCTCTGTAGGACCACGCACGACTAACGTCAGTAACCCAAAGTCATGTTACACAACCATAGATAAAATGCAAGGCAATGCATGTGGTGTCGGCGTATGCCCCGATCCCTAACCTTAAGGGAAAATAATATATATAGAGTGTGTGTACTACCTGATGCTAGCCTTCAACGGCATAGGATACACATGATATAGGCATACACCTCTATCCTAGAATCAAAACGCAACCAGCTATTCAATTTTAGGTTGTGTTATAACTTATAAGCATGGGTGGTGAGCATAATACCCTTTAACTATGTGTAAAAATTAAACTAGTTTAATAAAATACACGTTCCCTATTTGGCTATAGATGTAACAAATGTCGCATGTAGCGATACCGGTGAAGAAGTGAAGCCACACGACTTTGCACCATCAATGGTTCTCTATCTGAAGATAAAATTCTTTGTTAAGGAAAGCTACAAGTTATTGGTGTGGAGATGTCCCAACGAACAGTAAACACCACGACCTCGACAAAAGAAATCCAAATCAAGCTACTTGCAAATTGACCCTCTTTTTCTAGTTCTGTAGTATTCTATAACCTGAAAAGTCTATCCTCACCTTTAAACTAAGCTGCCCAACTTCTCTTCTATTCGTGAACAACCTTCTCGTGAATACGAACAAAAGAAAATTACATACTACTAAGCTATCCAATAAAGACAAATAAGTAAGAATTAGTGCAGGACATGAGTTTTGCTTTAATAAAAGGTAATATCCACACCATTTAGACACATCCGAAATTAATTTTGCCCGATCACAAGCTAGATTTGAAAATCATATACTTCTTAAGAAATCACGTCGAAAAGAAGGAAATAGCCTTGACATACCTTAAACTCATGCTCAAATAACTTGACGGGAGTAATCAAACGAGCATGTATATGATAAGGAGCATAACCAAATTGAACAAAGATTTTCATCGTCCTTGTGCTCTATCCGAGTATAGTTGAGAACTCTAAAAAAAAATGTTATTTATAGAATATAAGCTTCACTTCATATTCCTATAACTAACTGAAGAACACCAAGGTACTGATCTTAACACATCTCAAGAATTGTGATTTATCATAATTTCAAGAAGATGAAACGTTACCAACAAGTTTTAAAATCTAATTTAGCCATTAACTTTGTTTTCTTAATGTTCTATGAAGAGAAATGAAATGAAAAAGGCTGCCTAACTATTGTATACTACATACCACAATAAAATATTCAAAGATTAGGTCACCATTAATTATTATATTAGTAATAGAATGAGTAATGTAATGCCACCACATAAATTACTTTATTATTGTGAATGATTTCCACTTCCACGTGAAACTGGTGGTCACCACATAAATTATTTTTGATCCATTACATATATATATTCGGATATTGTATAAATTCGTGATAAAACAAATACACTATTTTAAATATATCATAATTAATAGAAAGTTATTTTGAACAAAATCTGCTTATCATTACAATAACTTTTCAACATAACTAGATTTTTACATCACCATTAAAATATCAATAAATTATACACTCTTTTAGAATAAATTACATACAAATATGTGGTATTTAAATAAAGTTTGTTCTTCTAATACTTATAACAACTAAACAAATATGTAAATAATTAATAGACCGAACACCCGCACAATAATTTTCATACATAGCCTATCCTTAAATATCTTTATTAAAAAGTGGACAATAGTTGATAAACATGAAAGGTATAATAATAATCATTAAACATTATATGAGTATACATATAAAGCACCACTTTGCGTTACAACTTAGAATAACAGACGACATAGAAGAATTATCTTTACACATAGCACAAACATAATATTTTTACCAAAATTCTTATAAAATTTAAATAGAATACTTTCAAATGCCTATGATGTTTATGATACAATAATTTAATTAAACTTCTAAAGCTTTGTTAGAGGATAAAAGACAGTTATAAACATTCGGCGTGTTACAGTAACGTTCACAAACAACCATAATGAGAGATTCAATATCAACCCAAGTAAGCGAAAATCCACTCATTTATTCAACCACCTATGAATTTCACATAATACATATGCTAATAGAATGAAATACATTAAAGAAGTCAACATTGATACCACGTAAGGCTTTTTCATCAACAAGATACAACTAATTTCACATACATATTGGAAATATTATCATATAGGATCCCACACGGTCACACATAGAAAATAATGTTCCAAAACCACCAAATAGCATCAATATATACAGGCCCCACATGGGCACAACACAAGATTTACAACCAATTTCATGATTAGTTCCCAAACTCTTAACATGATTTTGTATCAACATTAACTATCCAACCCAGTTTGAAGAAAGTCAATCCATAATCTACCTTGAATGTCGAAAATTGGTCTGCAAGCCTTCAATCCGAGAACTTACTCCCACGAATGGACTCAGAACAAACTATAACATAGAAATATAGAATCTACACATCAAAAGAATCCCATGAATGGACTCAGAACCAACTATAACATATAAATATAGAATCTACACATCAAAAGAAAATCAACGATATTCATATTGCCTACTTTTAAGTTGGGGTCAAAACGGAGCCTCGAAATTGATTTTCAAACAAAAGGGTAAAATTGTAATTTTATTTTTGAAATATATTTCTTATATTTTTAGGAGTCTACAGCTGAAAATCAAAGAAAAAATGAGTTAAAAATAAGGTATAAATTTAAGAAAAATCACGTTTAAACTTTACCCGCAAAAATTCTTGAAATTCATTTAAAATCAAGAATTGAAGTTGTTTTGAAGATGAAATCGAAAGAAAAGTGAAAATATAAGATTAGAAACTAACCCAAGTAAAAATGGGTTGAAATTGGGGTTTATATCGGAGAATTACCATTTTTTGGGCCTTACAGGCCAAAATCCTCAATTTTTACCTTTTTAATTCGCTTTTAAATAAGAATTCCAGGATGAAATTTGGAGAAAATAGTTGAAATAGGTGTTGTGGAGCTTACCCAAGCTTAATAATGAAAGAAATTGCTCAAAATTGTGAAAACCTAAGTTCCAAGTCTTAAAAATTGGTGAAAATGGCGAAATAACGTATATAAAGGACCTAAGCATCACATTTGCAATCACCATGCAGTGTTCGCGTTACCTGGTTGAGGGCAGGTATCACATATGCGATCCTGTCATCGCATTCACAGAGGATCACAATCGCGACAAAGATGTCATGTATGCGATACTTGGGGTTGATCAGCTGAGTCACGAATGCGACTGGCCAATCATAATCGCATGTACACCAACACCAACTGGAGACTTGGAATTCTTCAAGTCTCTGCGAACCCTCGAGATTCATTTGAATCCCATGAATGCAAACGAACTATGCTATCCTATTAAATTCTATGCTTTGGAATCAATGGAGATATCAGATTTACGAAAAAACATCTTTTTCACAAAGTTGACCCCCAAAACCCAATTTCATAATTTTTCGAATGAGGGTCAAAATGATATATAAAAGCCATAAAACTATACCAACCATGTTACCACCCTAAAATTAATGTCTCGGATCTGCTGGCGCAATTCATTTTGCTATCTACTACACAGATCAATAAATGTTGACTGAAGTTAACTATAAGGCTTCTCAAACCACCAAAAACCACAATGTCACTTAAATCACACCGAAGGGCATCGAGAACCAGGCCAGTCACCCTCACACCCTAGAAATACCACAAAACAACTACGTAGAGGGATATAATGGTCAAATCACACAACAATAAACATTTCACATAAATCACCAAAAATCAGGTTGTTCTATCATCTACCACTAAATACTAGTTCGTCCTCAAACTAAATTCAAGGAAAAATACCTGAATCAATAAAAAGATAAGGATACGAAATATGCATATCAGACTCAATCTCCCAAGTATCCTTATATACAGGTCGATGTACCTACTGGACCTTAACCACTGAAATATCAGTAGAATGCAACTATCTAACATCCCTAGCCAAGATGGAGACATGCTCCTCAATAAAAGACAACCGCTCATCTAAATGAACCGAATCCCAACGAGTGACATGAGACTCATTTGGAATGTAACAACGAAGCATGAAAATATGAAAAATTGGATGAACAGCTGATAAATCTGGAGACAAAGACAACTTATAAGCCACATCACCAATAATACGTAGAATCTCAAATAGACCAATATACCTGGGGCTAAGCTTGCCCTTTTTCCCAAACCACATCACACCCTTCATTGGCGATACTCGAATGAAAATTCAATCACCAACACCAAAACTCAAGGCACGAGGTCTACAATTTGCAAAGCATTTTTGCCTACTCTAGGCTACTTGAATTCTATCCTGGATAACCCCAACTCTATCAAAAGACTCATGAAGCAAGTATGTACCTCGAGGTCTAATCTTAGAAACATCAAACCAACCGACTGGAGAGAAACAATGCTTACCATACAATCAAAAAGAGCCATATTAATATTGGAATGGTAGCAATTATTATATGCAAACTCTGCTAAAGCTAGATGTTTCTCCCACTGACCATCAAATCCTATCACATAAGCTTGGAGAATATCCTCCAAGACATGAATAGTCTGCTCTGACTGGCCATCAGTCTGGGGGTGAAATATTGTACTAAGATTGACCTGAGTACCTAACTCGTCCTGAAATATCTTTCAAAAGTGAGATGTGAACACTGAACCTCGATCTGAGATAATAAACACTAGCACACCCTAAGGATGCACAATCTCACAAATATAGATACGGGCCAACCTTTCTGTATTGAAGGAGACCTGAAGCGGAATAAAATGAGCAAATTTGGTAAATTGATCCATGATGACCCCAACACTATCAGAACTATGCAAAGTACGAGGTAACCCAAATATAAAGTCCGTGATTATCCATTTCCATTTTTCTCGATAATGTATAAACTCTAAAGCAAGCCAGCAGGCCTCAGAACTCAGCCTTTACCTACTGGCAACATAGGCAATGAGCTATAAAATTCTTTATATCCTTCCTCATGCCACTCTACAAGCAATGCTGCCTCAAATTATAATACATCTTAGTCACTCCCAGATGGATGGAATACTTGGAATAATGTGCCTCTTCCAAAATCATTCTAATCCAATCAGCCACTCTCGGTACATAAACTCGGCCTCCAATTCTTAAAATTCTATCTGATTCAAGTAAGGCTTTCTTAGTCTCACCATTCAATACCTTATCTCGAATCACTCTTAATCCAACATCATAAAACTATAAGCTCAAATATGCTCCATCAAACAAAACCTAGCCTCCACGAATTACAAAACACACCCAAGTGTTAAAATATCAAGCCTAACCATCTGTTTCGATAAAGACTGAACCTCTAAGACTAAAGAACTTTCCTGGGTCAGAAGATTTTCCAAGCTACCCATGCTTGTTGAATTCGGCTCGAGGAATCTGCAACTATGTTAGCCTTGCCCAGATGATAGAGAATAGTCAACTTATAATTCTTAAGCAACTCAAGCCAATGACCCTATCTCATATTAAAATATCATTAGGTAAACAAATACCAAAGGCTATGATGATCAGAGAAAATCTTACAACGGACTTCATACAAGTAGTGCCTCTACAACTTCAAAGAAAAAACAACCGCGCATAACTCCTAATCATAGATAGGATAATTCTTGTCATGAGACTTCAACTGGAGAGAAGCATATCCAATCACCTACTCTCTTGTATCAACACAACACCTAATATAACACCTGAAGCATCACAAAATATGGTAAAACCCATGTCCTTCTTAGACAAAGTCAAAATAATAGTTGACATTAATAATTTCTTGATCTTTTGAAAGCTTGCCTCACAAGTATCAGACCACTAAAAAGAAATCCTTTTCTGAGTCAACTTGGTTAATGGGGCTGCAATGAATAAAAAACCCTCAACAAGATATTGATAGTAATCTGCAAAGCCAATAAAACTATGAATCTCAATGGAAAAAGTAAGCCTAGATCAATCACGAACTGCTGCAACCTTGGTCGAATAGAACATAATACCATCATTGGTCACCACATGACCCAAAAATGAGACAGAGTCCAACTAAAACTCACACTTAAAAGTCTTAGCATACAACTTCTCATCCCTCAACCTCTGGAGTACAATCCATAAATGTTTCTCATGATTTGCCTCACTCTTGGAGTAAACCATGATATCATCTATAAATACAATAATAAAGGAGTCGATATACAATTAAAAAACCTAATTTATCAACTCCATGAACATGACTAGGGCATTGGTCAACCCAAAGGACATGACCAAGAACTCATAATGATCGTACTGAGTCTAAAAGGCTGTCTTTGAAATATCTAAAGCTCTAATCCTTAACTGGTGATACCTTGAATTCAAATCAATCTTCAAAAATACCAAAGCATCCTGAAGCTCGTCTAATAAATCATCAATATGAGAAAGAGGATACTTATTCTTAACTGTTACCTTGTTTAATTATTGATAATCAATATACATATGCATAGACCCATCTTTTTTCTTCACAAACAAGATAGGCACACCCTAAGGTGATACACTAGGTCAGATAAATCCCTCATCTAATAACTCTTATAACTAATCCTTCAATTCCTTCAACTCGGCTAGGGTCATCCTATAGGAAGGAATATGGTTCCCAGCTCACCGTCAGTGGCAAAGTTAATATCATAATCTGAGGCATATCAGATAAATCCATAGGAAAGATATCCACAATCTCGTAAACCACACAAATAAAATCCAAATAAAGAGTTGAAGAAGCACTGGTATCACAAATATGAGCTAAATAAGACAAATATCCCCTCCCAACCAAACAACGAACTTGAATATAAGATTTAACCCTCTTGGGACCCAAATTAAGCACACCTTTTTAAGCTATACTTGGCACACCCGATGGAGCTAAAGTCATGATCCTAGCATAACAACTTAGGACAATATGGTAAGAAGATAACTAATCGATACCCAATCCAGGAAATATCACATCACAGGATCGGTGCACCTAATCCGGCACTAAAAAGTCTCCAACGGGGGTAGATACACCAATAGGTATGGCAAGGGGCTCACTAGCAGAATCAAAACCCAAAGCAAAATATGCAGACACATAGGAAAAAGGAAAGCCTAGATCAAATAACATGGATGCAGGTCCAAAATAAATGGGGATGAAACTTGCGATAACAGTGTCGAAAGCCTATGCCTCTGGTCTAGCGGGTATAACATAAAACTATCCACGACCACCAACTACCTGAATAGACTTACAACCAACCCTATGGGATCTACTATCTCTATCTCACGCACCTCTAGTAGGGCCACTACCTTTCACAATTAAAATAGGAGTATCTTTTAACACACGATGGGGGCAGTCTATGGACAAATAACCAATCTTATCACACACAAAACAAGCCCTATGACTTAACTCAATAAGAGAAGGTATGAATGAACTAAAATAGCCACCCAAAACTATTGAACTAGTAAACCTACTACTTGAACTCTATATAGATGCTTGTTTGGTTCTACTATGATACCCACGAAAACCTCTAGAATCTCTACCTCAAGTGGTCTGACCTCCAATCTCTCCCACACGATACACCTTTTTAGTGCCCTGAGATTCTCAAAAAATGTAAGTTTCCTTTAGTTGACTGATAGATCTCGATCGATTGAGACAAGGTAGATGTAATCGATCAAAACAAATCTAATTTAAAGAATAAAGTCATTTATGGACTGATTCTGACCCTTTACTAGAAGATATAAGATTTGTAGTGTGGCTTCATAAGAGGTATTCGTTATAAAGATATTGTTTAATGAAATGCCCAATTGTGGATTCACTGTGCCTACCTATAAAGAAAATGCACAAGTACTCTATAATGTTGGTACTATGATAGGATATTTCTAGCCTTATACATGTGGCTACTACTAGTTTAGTTATGACTGTAAATATATAGGTGGTATGGTGATGGATCTACTAAATCCTGAAATACTACTAAATGAGTAAAAGTGGAAGATCATATATCTATTCATGTCTCTCTTAATGTTTGATGAGATAAAATGTTACTTGTGATATAATGATAGATATTGAGTCTGCAATGAAGGGTACTTATAGCATTATAGATGGTTTGATAGTAACAGATATTGTAGGAATAGAACGAGTGGATGATGATGAAGTGTTTTTTTGCTTTGTCAAGTTAGGACTATTTTTGGGATGCTATTATAGGTCTTATGCGCACATGTTCAATGGCATCCGAGACAATTATGAGGATGTAATTATTCCCCATAGATATAGTCTAGTGTTTATATACTTTAATTTTATCCTCTAGGAAAATTATAGGGATGTTATTATTTCCTATGGATCTAGATAAATGTAAGTGCATTTATTCCCTATGGATCTAGGTAAGTGTAAGTGAATGTATTCCCTATGGATCAAGGTTGAGGTTCACTCATTTAGGCCTCTCTAAGTTTAATAATGCTTTGGGCGTGGATGCCTATGAGTTCTTGATTGACTATCATGAGAAGTTGCATAACTTAGGTTTGCTTGAGTCACATAGTTTTGCATATACTACTTATCTATTGGTGGTTTCCGCTAGCAATAGGTGGAGTTCACTTGTTGGTTGCAGACCTCTTGATTCTCCTGAGATAACTTGGGATCAATTTATTGAGGCCTTTTTGGAGATGTCCATGCCTTACAATTAGAAGGATCGATGAGAGATGAGTTTAATTACATGGAGTAGCACTCCATGGCTATTGCAGAGTATGAGGCTTGATTTGATGCCTTGTATAGATATTCTTATGCCAGTATTACCACCGAATCTAAAAATATTTAAAAGTTCAAGAAGGATTTGGACATTTTTTTAGCTTGCTACGGCTTAGATAATTGTGTTTGGAGCATCTCTTCAGAGTATAGTGGATTATGCTATGATGACTGCAACCTCTTTTGATTGTCAAAAGACATAACTGTACTCACAGTAAGAGGAGCCATAGTGAATCTAGATGGCTGAGATCCCACCTGAGGAGACAACAAAGAGGAAGGTTGAACTCCCGACCTCAGAATACCATACTCAGATGCAGGGGCTAAAGAAGGAAGAACACTCGGGGTCTAAAAAGTACCAAAGTTAGAAGTAGGTAAAATTGGAGGATCCATACTCAAAATTAGATGAACGCCATAAACAGACTGTAACACCCTGGATTTTTTTCACTAAAAATTTCTAAGTTTTTGAACTTACTGCCCAACCTACGAGTCACCTTACGAGCCATAAGGTGTCCTCACGAGCCATAGGATCCAAATCGTTGTCTGACCAGTGAGTGGTGCCTATGCTAATATCCTAATTACAACTAGAAGTCATGAGTCATAAAGATTTATTAGCTGTCATGGTATCCAAATTGTAGGGTGACCAGTGTGTACCCTAAATGTTTTTGTCTTAGTTACAACTAGGACCCTACGAATCATAGGGTATCTTGATAAGTCCTATGGTGTGGGTTATACGATAACCAGAAAGGGTCCCCTCAACTACTATCTAGACTACGAATCATGGTAAAGAGTTGTAGTGAGTCCTTACGAGCCGTATAGTGACTCATATTCACTGGCGATAATTTTTGAGATTTTAATGAGGGGTACTTTGTACAGTGCTCTCTTTACCCACTTAAGACCCACAAACCTAAAGCACCTTTGAGGTATTAATTTCAACACTCATCAATCATAAACACTCTCTCAAACTCTCTCAAATTCCTAAGGTAGGAACAAGTGAGGGTTTCTAAAAAATGGTCATCTAAGGGCTCTAGGATTAATTTTTATCCATAATTGTGAACCTTTCGGGCATGTGACTCTACCCTCAAACTTATTTTCCTTTAAACATGTGTATTAAATGATTATTTACTTGAAAATAAATATGGGTTTTAACATGGGTTGAGGGTTTTGGCATGGTTGATTCTTAAATTATTTTCCCATCATTTATTACGCATTGGTTGTGCTTTATCAATGGTTTTTGAGATAATTAGGTGCATAGGTCTGGGAATCGTAATGAAGGTTGAGGTATTCCCCCAATTTGATGATTATGGTATTAAAATTGGTTTACAAATTGTGTTCCCTCAACCCATTTGTGAAATTGGTTTTGAAATATGAATTTGTCATATGGTTTGACTTACTTACCCACACTATTGCATTGCATAAATAGTTAAAAGATTAAATATGGATTTTGAAGGCTTTGTTGGTTGTGTTTTGATCGAAATTGAAATCTCAGAGGTCGAGTTATTTCCCTAAGTTGATTTTATAAACTTAAAGGGGTTGAGGCATTCTCCAAACTTGATTTAATAAATGAAGAGGGTCGAGGCATTCCCCCAAGATGATTGAATATAATTTAAAATGGCATGAGTGTTAGTTTGCAAGTGTAAAGGTATTACGATACCTATAGTGTGCCTTAATATATCATTCCATCGTTAAATGAATGGGTTATGTGAATTTTGTTTTAAATTGGAATTAATGAGGGTTATGTAGCAAAGACGTGAAGGTGTGAGTCTTGAAGGATTTGTACTGGAAACTCACATTTATCGGTGTGAGGGTTGGTCTTAATGATTATGTCCTTGTGACACACTTATTATACATTTGTATCCTGTACTGATCTATGGTCGGGGAATTTCCTGGTCTTCTTTGATACCTCTAATTCATGCGGGTAACACGTACTGAATCCCTTTCAACAGGGGAAGCTAGACCCATATAGACCATGGGTATGTTTATGACGGTTGAGCTACATAGTCCATGCTAATGTTTTACTTTATGCTAAGCCTTGTTCTCTACCCTATCATGATTATATATATGTGTGTACATTATATGCATGTGGATTTTACTGTGGTTTTGAGTTGGCACTATTTTATCCCTTCCCTGAGTTACATACTAGCGTTCAACCCGCTAGCCATCTCCAAATATTGTATCCCCACGCGATGCAGGAATTGGGGACACTTTTGTTTTTCCTGCACAGTGTTAGGATTTCTATATTGTTATCTATCATCTTTGAAGTGGTGAGCTTCCATTCTATGGAAGAACTATTATTTTGAAGTCTTATTTCATTTGTCTTAGACCTATTTTTTGGGTTTTGGTTTTGGATATCATTGGGGGCATGTCCCAACTTAGATTGGTTTTTGGTTCTGTTAGAGACTTTGTGGTTACTATGGATTAGGATGTTGTTGACATTCTTAGATTTCTTGAGTTTTGATTATTCTATCTTGTTATATGTTCAGAATTTATCTACTGCTAATGTATTTGGTTCTGTTTGACTAAGAAAATGAGGTGGTTATTGGTCCACAATGGACATGAGATACCCGTCACGGTCATACCTTGGTAAGGGTCATAACATAGACTCTAGCACAAATAAAGGTACAATACTCAGAACTAGAGGAACACCAGGAGCACCTAAAGGATCACCCTTAACAAGTGAACCAATAACCCTTCCAAGACTAAGGTAGAAGAAATTGGTGGAATCAAAGTACGACCTACACCTTCAACATGCTCAACCCAAGGCTTAGGGGAGAGTCCCCTATCACTGCTCCTAGACGGAGAGGATCCTTATCCTCTAGAATGTGCTCTCCCCTCGAATGAAGGATCCTCATCTCTAACCTCACGATACCTTGTCATCACCATCTACGCAATAAAGAGTGAAATATGACTTAGAACACAAGTTATGAAGGAAATCCAAATGATAAGAAAAAAATAAGGGAAATTTCCTAAAAGTACCCTATAGCCTCTCGAAGATAGATATGGAGTCTAAGCACCGATTTGCAAGACTTTATTAGATATGTTGTTCTTACACTAAACTGAGAAGGAGATATTGGCTATAGTGTATACTTTTGACAAGTTTAGATCCTATATAACCATGTTGTAATAATGTACTTATTTAATAAGAAAGATGCAAAACCAAGGCTCATTATATGGATTTTCATATTGTAAGAATTTGATCTTGAGGTTTGAGATAGAAAAAGGGCAGAGAATTAAGTGGAAGATTATTTATCAAGGCTAGAGGATTGGTCTCGTATAGTTAAAGCTGAGCATATTAGGGAAGATCTTCCAGATAAACAACTCTTAGCATTGAGTATGGCAGAGCTCCCATGGTATGCAGGCATAGTGAACCCATTAGTGAGTGGTGTGTACCCTTCTAAAATAATGAGTCAAAAAAAGAAATGTACTTTGATTCACACTCGTATCTGTAGGATGAGCCATATTTGTTTAAGTAAGGGGGTCGATCAAATTGTTCAAAGATGTATTCCAGAGTCTTAAGCCAAACAAGTGCTTGAAAGCTGCCACTCATCATCGCACGGAGGTCTCCTAGATATAAGTAGTACCATCGGGATTCCATTGGCCTACTTTGTTCAAAGATGACTTTGGTTTTGTTAAAGAGTGTGACCAAAGCAATGAGAAATATATCTAGGAAACATAAAATTCATTCTAACAACATTCTTGAGGTGGGGATTTTTGTATGTTTAGGGAATATATTTCATGGTTCCATTTAAACATTCATGTGGTAATCAGTACATCTTGGTTGTGGTGGATTATGTGTCTAAGTGGTTAGAAGAGATAACTCTCCCTACTAATGATGCAAAGGTAGTGGTGAATTTGTAAAGTAGAATATTTTCTCTAGGTTTGGAACCCCGAGAGCGATCATCAACGATGAAAGATCTTATTTCGTGAATAATTGGTATAGGAATTTGCTAGCAAGTACGGGGTAAGACATAGAGTTTCTACAACATACCATCCCCATAAAAAAGGTTAACTCGAAGTATCAAACTGTGAAATCAAGTAGATTCTCCAGAAGACTATGAATGCTCAATGCAAGGATTAGGCAATCAAATTGGATGATGCATTATGGGCATATAAAACTGTTTATAAAATGTCGATTGGGACCTCATTGTATTGATTGGTATATAGTAAAGCTTGTCATTTTATTTTTAAGCTTGAGTATCAAGTGTATTGGGTGCTGAAAAAGTTGAATGTTTATCCTAAGATAACAGAAAAAATAATTGCTCCGGTTGCATAAAGCTGATGAGATTTGCTTGCATGCTTATAAAATATTATACTCTACAAGGACAAGATGAAAAGGTGGTAGAAACATATATCATGCCCTAAGTCTTTGAGCCTGACTAGAAAGTATTGTTGTTTAATTCGAGGTTATAGCTTTTCTTGGAAATATTGAGGTCAAAGTGGTCTAGGCCATTTGAGGTTGTTTGAATGACCCCCTACAGGGCCGTTGAGTTATGGCGTAAGGATAAAAGTATGACCTATTTTGTAAATGGTCAACAAGTCAAGCATTACTTGGCCAGGCATGAGGATAGATAGAAGACGTCCATTACGTTTGCAAATGAATGATGGTGAGTTGAGTCATGTTGTGATGTTAAATAAGGTATTACATGGTAGGTAACCCAACCTTCTAATGGATTTTTTACTTATTTTGTAGTGATTTTTATGTTCTATGGGGCCAATAGAAGTTGGGTAAAGCAAAGAGTCTGAAAAAAGGCCAGAAAGGCAAGTTGCTGGATGAAAATAAGAATTGTGTGCTACACATCTGAGGCCATATGATTGGCCTGTGCCGCGCCATTTAGAATGGGGGCTTATTGCCTCAAGATCATGATAGTTTATGCCTAGTGATGGCCCTACATCACAAACCTATTTCCTTGTGATGAGTCTTGCATCGCGACCCCACCTTAATTTTTCCCAAATCTAGTTTTAATTAATCAGTTCAACCCAACCTAGTTAGCTCAATTCAAAAACCCTAACCTAATTTTTACCCCTCTCCTCACCTTATATGCTCCATATATCCCTCTTCTCTCAAACCTAACTAGCGATGCATCAAACCCCAACTAAATTTCCTCTTATCTTGTACTTGTTTCTTCATTCCAAGGTATGTTTTCTTGAACTCTTAATACTTGTTGTGGATATTTTGACAAAATGGGTGCATTTAGTTTGAGTTTATTATGTGTTAGATGTGTAAATGAGTGGGATGTGTTCTAGTTTGCATTTTCAACTTTGGGTAATGATCACTGTGCTTAATGGCATTATGGTGCATATGGGTGTATAAAATTAAAACATAAAATTAATTTTGGGGTCTTCATGGTGTTGTTTTGGGTTAATAGGTTAGTGTGTCATTATGTTGGTTGAGTTATCATTGTTTTGGCCATAATTTTCCTGTGAGAGTGACATACTTAATATGCAATTTAAAATATTTCTACATGCTTAATTTAATACTTGGTGCGGCAGAAGGAGAATTATGATGAAACTGTTTATATTATAATGGAGTTGTTTTGGTAATGCACATTCATTATGTTTGGTGTGGCTCTTTTTGAACTATAGTTGTGCTCAACAAGAATACGTTATGTCATAATGACTTTGTGATGGTCTTAACCACGAATAGTGAGTAAGGGAAGTCTAAGTGGTGCATACCTAATGTTTTTTGCAAGTGGGGAAGTCTTAGTAGTTGAATATGCTAACAAATTATGTGTGGAGTGGTTCCCCGAACCCCTCAGCTTAATTCTGGTTAGCTGTTGCGTACCTAATTCTTTTTGTAGGTATTTATGAAATAGGACTCATGGAACCCAAACAAATCAAGGGGAAGGAAGTTGCATCAGCCTCTCAATAGGGCCAGAAATAAACTCGATCGAGGTAGCATACACCTGTAGCTCAAGCTGCCCCGATACTCTCCTAAAGTGGGTGTCAGAGGTTCAGTATAAATTGTGTTAATAAGAAAGCAGTGAAATGGTACAAAGACAATAAGGAGAAAAATTATCAATTGATAGACCATATTGACAAATATAGCTTGGAAGCCAACTACCCATACAAGGATGAATGCAATCTGGCTTTGGTTAGAGAGTTATTTGCAAATTGATTCCCAAATACTCAAGGCAATAACATCAAAGTTCGTGGACAAATTATCAAACTAACTGTATCAACACTTAACACGTTCTTTCATACACCAGATGTTGATCATACTAGGCTAAAGAAGCTGTACAATGAGCCATCATATCGAGCCATTCATCATATACCTTATAGGTTAAGATAAACTACTATATGGGAACACCACAGAGAGAATGAAAATCATAAATCCTACCCATATGCTTATTTAACCAAAAAGTTTAGATTTGGATGCAGATTATTGGTACTTGCTTAATTCTAGGGACCCACTTCAGTAATGACACACGTGACCAAGTATGTATAGTGTTTGCATTGATGGCTGATGTCCCAATTAATATTGATGTAGAAATTAGACCAGCTGTGAGGAAAGCTTGAGTTCACAAAGGCATTAGGTTCAACTTTAGGGGTCTTATGACAAGGTTTTTGAAGGACAGTAGGGTCGAGGAAGACCCAATGGATTATAAGAATCTTAACATGATAGGAGTCAATGTTGCTAAGGTGAAGGAACCTGATTCCACCTATGCTCTAGTTCTCACCACTATTTAGAGAAATGCATGTGATGATAGATTTTTTTGCAACCTCTATGGCATGACTAAGATGATGATGATGGATAGAGGACACCAACCTACTGTAGATAAGCTGAGACAGTTGGATAGTAACTACCCAATGAATGATCATGCAAAAGAAATGTACCAATTTGGTCAAACCTTTAGAGAACTATAGATGATGACGTTCCAACAAATGATGAGAACTTGCTAGTTGAATCTAATGTGGAGATTGATTCTAACTAGGAGAATTTTGAGGTGGGATATATTAGTCTCGATGTAGATGAGGGTGATAACTAGAGCCTAGGAAGTCCTTTTTCCCCATCTGTTGTTTATGATTTTTGTTGTGCACTGAGGATAATGCATTTCTAAGTGTGGGTGATGGTAAAAGTATTCCTTGGGTTGTTTAATTTCTGCAGGTTTGTTAGTACATAAGTGGTATCATGTTTCAGTGTTTTGATGGATTTTCTACTAGTCGGATCATTGTGGTTTGTAATAAGTAGTAATTTACACTTTATGAACTTTTATGATTTAGTAGTAGTAATTGTTATTGGTGTTAGTTGTTTTTCTTTTGGGTTTCTCGACTTTTGTTTTTGGTTCTTTTCCTGAGGATAGTCCCTTTGAACCGAGTAGAATAAAATTTTGTTTTATAGGGATAAATTTTGCATTAAAATCATAGTTAAGTACTTTTCTCATTGATGTATGGATGACGACCCTCTTAAGAGAAAATTAGTCATAGGTAGAGAGTGGAAAGTAGAACCCTTTCACCGATATGAGATTAAGCGCTCTTGTAGGCAGCATGACTTTATGACACAAGTGTGGTTTAAATTGAAAGCATGTGTGATGAGTGAATTATTACTTTGAAATACTTAGTCTCATTTATATGACTCTCATATGATTTTTGCTTAATTTTGAATTTGCTTATTGTTTGATTGGAAATCTACAGTGATCCGTCATGATTTGAACATATGCTATGTATGTAAGGCTGAGTTTTATTCCATTTTAACATATTTGTGTTTAGAACTTTCCCGATGTGTGTGAAAAATGAAATCGAGAATGTGAGTTTTAGGAGATAATATAGGCATTTCTTTGATAGTCATGTTTGAGACATGATAACAGCCAAATTAGCATGAAACTTTCAAGGACTATAATCCAAGGCCGACCCAAAGAAAACCAAGACATGATCGTCTCAAGGATGTGAGGATAATTTGGAGGATCCTTTTTAAGCTCCCAAGATCTCAAAACCATGTGTGGAGGAGAGCTTGGAGTCAGGAGCTAAATTTAACTAAAGACTTTAACAAGAAAGCAAGACAAGGATACAAATACTCTATTGATTATTGATGAATCTAGATGTGTTTAAAACCATATTGATACTATTCAAGGAGTGTTTTGGATGGACCAATTCATAAATAAGGATCGAGATCCACTACAGAGGTTGTTAGACGGTAAAATAGAACCTAAAGGCATTCTAGAGTGAGCTGAGTATCAAAGCATTCTCTATATTTCTTGGAAGGCTATGTACTTTCCAAGAGTGTGAAGGTTTTTTCACCCGAGATGGGTACTATGAGGAGGTTTGGTATGATTATTCCCCTTAGAATTTGTACATTTATGCTTGGGAGCGCCAATTGGTTTGTGCAACAGAGAGTTTTAAATGAGAAAAATTGGCCTAAGATTATAATGGACCAATAGGAAACCATCTCTTTCTATCTGCCCTTCCTATCCCAAAGAAATGTGGCTACTTACTCCAAATCATTTAATGATGAGAGACAAAATATTGAGAGGAGTAAGAGAGTGAAAAGTAGTAACCCAAGAGTAGAAAAATAAGAGTTTGTGAGGAGTGAAGTGAGGGGTTACCACAAAACCAATCTAACTTTGTTTGTCCTTTAATGTTTGTTTGATGCATAGGTACTAATGTTGCAAATAAAAGAGTCAGACTTTATGCTTGTGCAGGAGGAATACAAGCTTCAAGCATAGAGTCTAATCAAAATATTGGGATATTAAGATAAACCTATGCATCAAACAACACGAAGAGTATTCCAATACTTCAAAAGAAACCTTGCACAAAGGTAAAGAAGAATTTTCTTAAGAACTTCAAGGTGACAAATCTAACTCTTGCAGTAAAAAATATGAAAGACTATTGTATGGATAGTATCCAAATGAGTGTGAGTGATAGCTTGCCTACATATGAGCCTAATGATTCTCTGCCTCTTGTTGATGATTTATATTTTGAGAATATGGATACACTAGTTGAACCTATTGATGGACAAATTGACTCTTCTTGTAAGATCAATTTGAGTCCACCTAGTGTTGAATGATAGTACATTATATTGTAAAAATGGTATTGATCAACTTGCTTATGTAACTAGTCCTCTACTTGAGGATGTTTGTGATGTGGTTAATGAACCTCAAGTTAGTGATGATGTTGATATTGTTGAACCATCAAATAGAAGTAGACTTTGATAAGATCCTATCATTTTCCTTGCTCGTAGGGATGATTACGTGCTTGAAACTTATTTGAAACTTCATAATTGTTCTTTTGAGAGTGAACTTACATATTATAATTCTTCTTCTTAGATAATCTTTCTTTGTTTAAATATAATATCCTATTTGAAGATGATAAAATCACTCCTAGTGAACTACCTAGTGGTGTAGATCATGTTGATGATGTAGTCCTTTTAGAAGGCTATACTCTACCACTATGGTGTGATAATATTCCTCCTAAATATGGAAATCTCTTCTTGGAATATGAGAGTAAACTTACGAAAAAGAATGATCAATTGGGTAAAGATAGCTTTGATTTGCTTGAATATTTGAGAAATCCAACTAGTGATTGTTCTTGTAAAAATAATTTTGGTTATGATCCTTTGTATGACACCCTACCTTTGTTTAATGAATAAGTTGATTCTTGTGGTGAAATAAGTCATGATCTTCTTGATGTTAGTGTAGGTTCGTGTCATATTGAGGGTTCTTCTCTTGAGAATGGAGGCGTTGGTTGTTTATAAATTACTACTTCTTATTTGTGAGCTTGAATCTAGTAGTGAGTATATGCATGAAGACACCTTAGTTGAAGTTAACTTGCATGGCACCTTTCTCTACTCTCTATTTGCTTATGATATTGCCTATGATTGTATAGAGAGTATGTATAGTTTTGGTTTTGGTACCCTTGGGGAAAATAGGTCTTTATACTACCCATGTTCATGGATACTTCTTCCTTTGACCTCGGTGACCATTTGGAATATAGTGGTTTTCATACACCCCACTTGGTGCTTAGTCAAAATGACAAGAAGAATTTAATAGGAACGATTGGAAATATTCCCTAAGATGGAGAGTCTTTCTTGAGGATTTCTAATCCACTTGAGGGACCAAAGTAGTTTAAGGGAAATATATCCAACAAATATGAATGTTTTGAAGGGGTTATGTATTTATTGGGACATAAAACCAATGTGAGTTTTCATGAGTGGTTGATTAATTACCATGGTTCTTTTACCTTTTCCCTTTGTCAAAGTCTCTTGAGTGTCCAAGTAACTTTTATATTATGGGGTTACACACCCTTGAATGATCATTTTGATGCTTGGCTATATGTTAAGTGTGTTCCTCCTTAGCTTGGTGAAAAGTTCATTATTACTAATCCTAACCTTCATGGCATGAGGATATTGTTTTTGTTTGTTTCCCCTATGGATTTGCAAAAATTAGATTCGAGGTCGAATCATTTCAAGAAGGGGAGGATAATACAAGACAAATTGGCATTGAACTTTCAAGGACTATAATCCAAGGGACCTAAGCTACAATCATCTTAAGGATATAGGGATATGGTTGGAGGACCATTTTCAAGTTCCCAAGAGCTCAAAACCATGTGTTGAGGGTATCTTGGATCGGGGAGTCAAATTCAACTCAAAACTTCAACAAAAAAATCAAGCCCGAGGACTACAAACACTCTAATGATTATTGATGAAGCTATAAGTGTTTCAAGCCATCTTAATACAATTCAAATATTGTTCTGGATGTCCCAATGCATACAAGGAGGATTGAGGGCTATTGAAGAGGTCATTGAAGGGTCAAAATAAGCTCGAAAGCATTTTGGAGTGACTTGCAACCTAACCTGTGCCAGCATGTGCTCCATCTGCTCCAACAGATCATCACCTATGTGGGCATGTGGGCCTAAGCAGCCAACTTGCTTTATTTTATTGAATTGGGTCACTTTTGGGTCTATATATATAATAAATAGCCCATGGCTATTAATATTGGTTCCCTTAGCTTATTTTGGAAGTTTTTATTGATTATTATTATGACTACTTACTTTATTTTGTTGAATTGGGTCATTTTTTGGTCTATATATATATGTAATAAACATCCTATGTCTCTTAATATTAGTTCTTTTAGCTTATTTTGGAAGTTTTTGTTGATTTTTATTATGACCAAACTTGTGAGTGTGAGTGTGATAGCTAGGATTAGCTTTTGTTGAGCATTAGTTTTGAAACGTGGGTTACTTGGGAGTTCAATTCCCTTATGGTTTACGTAAGAGATAGTTGTTTAATTACATTTGAAAATGAGGTTGTTGAATTTGATACATTCTCCAATCGTCCTTTATTTTATTTTCTTGTGTTTATCTATCTATCCATCTAACCTTTAATTTTTTGCAATTTCAATTCTATCATTTCTTTAGTTTTTATTTTTGTTTTTGTTACTTTATCTACCCCTGATGTATGATATTAGTTAGTTCCGTTGAGCCTTTATTCTATTCTTTGGTAGCTTAACATGCAGATTACTCCTTTTCTTTTAATAGACCATAGTTTGATCCAAAACTCCTAAGCACTTCAGTTGAAAAATTAAACTTGTCAGGGAATGAGAATTGATAAAGAAGGGAAAATTTAAGATGAATCCCCAATATTATAGCTCTTGGTGTGTAAAAGGTTAATATTTTAATTGGTAGGGAGTGTGGAAAAAATAATAATAATAAAAGAACAAAAATGTTTGAAAGATAAGCAAAAACTCCCTACTAAAAGATGTGTAATCTAGCTTTAAAATGGGGGCAAGAAAAGAGAGTTGTGAAAAAGGAAAGAGATGGAAATAGGTTGGTTGAAGATGAGCTTATTAAAAAGTGTAGTGTATTAAAGCGATGGGGAAACTTAGTCACTATTTCTATCCAAAATAGTTCTTACTCTTTCCTTAGCCTACAAACAACCCATAAAGTCCTACTTTATCTTGATCTTTTATATTCTTATATTAGTGGAGTACTACACTAAGGTCAAGCATGAGGTTCATCCTATATTACATGTGAATTCTTTGGCAAGCGAGCATAATTCTATTCGAATTCCATGTTGTTGAGTGATACTGGGTAACTCTCTTATTGAGAGGGCACATGTTTAATAAAGGATAGGTAACTTATATGATTCCCTTTTTGAGTAATGTTCATGATTTTGCAAATTTTGTGGAGTCAATTTTTTAGGCTAGGAGGTTTTGAATAATCATTTGTGTGTTCGTAGTAGTCAGTTGACATGCTTTGTGTAAGAGTTTGTTGTTGATATTAGTGTGTGGTTCTAACTTGAGTGTCTTGTTTAATTAGTGAAGTTAGAACCCTATTTGGTAAACATGGGCGCATAGAGTTATTCAAGGATGAACAAAGCTTTAAGTATGGGGTGGTCATCTTGGGAGTATTTATACACCTAAACACTATTTTTTACCCATACATTAGCTAAGTTTGGAGAACAAATTTATCTTGTGTAAGTGTGTTTAGACTTTTAATGAAAATGTGCTAACCTACATGACTAACACTATTTCAAGAGTGAATAAGGTATGCGGAGACCCAATATGACAAAGGATTACAAGAGACAAGCTTAATCAGGCAAGAAGCGAGGAAGAAAACATTTCTAGCAAAGCCATGTGTCCTACCCCTTGGGGCTGTGCGATGGGCATGTGCCACACCCCTTGAGGTCCCGCATTTGGCCATGCGACACAAGGACCCTCTAATCGTTAACCATCCTTTTAATTCAAGCATTGTCTAATGTCTTGGGGATAATTTCATCATACATCTATAAATACCTCAGACACGTTTTAAGAAGGGTTTATGCATTATTTTAAAGGATATTAGAAAGGCTAAGCATTTTGATTAGGGTTTATTTTCCAAAAACTCTGCTACTCATTTTCCTTTGGCATGAATAACTTTATCATTGTAAGTTTATTTTCAGATATGAGTGGCTAAAAACCCTTGTTCTAGGGTTGAAAGCTGAACACATGATTGAATGTCGTACTTTTGAATTGGTTTAATTGAATCCAAATGCATGATTGTATGTCATACTTTTGAATTGATTTAACATTGAATTTATTATAATGGTTGTTCTTAAAATCTTGATTTTATGATTTAAAGTTCAGACATCATTAGGATACACCTATAATCCTTCTGTGAATTTGAAAGGAGAATCATCAGGATAGAATGTGGAGCTTAAGGGACAAATTCTTATATTTAATAAAATTAAAGATTTGTTTTGCTTCTAGGATAAAAATATACTTAGAACACCTTGTTTGGTTCAAATATAGGACAATAACTTAATGCATCTAAATTAGAGTATTGCATCCCACTCAACGATGTAGTTGCAATGTCCTTTGAGGTATAAGATTAGAGGCTTGGAAGATCATAGTCATATTGTTAACACAGTGTAACCAAAGAAAGAGTAACGGCATATATGATTGCAACAAGCGCCTTGATCCTAGAATTCTCCCTCGATATTGTTTACAACCTTGCTCAGACTGATCATATTTCATTATTTTTGCACACTATTAGTTTTTAGAATTTCAAAAATCATCTTGATATATAGCAAAACCTATCTAAAATATTATTAGAGATTTAATTTAGTGAATTGCTAAGATTATAGTCCCTGTGGGTTTGATATTCGACTCTTAAAGAGCCATTAAATTACTTTTGTTAGTCCACATACACTTGCATGTTTAGTAGGTCGCAACAACATATGTGGGGCAACTCACTCCTCTTTGTAGAAGTATATTTCATCTAAGAGGTAATCTAAGATTTATTTTGTAGTAACTAGACTTTGGCTAGATGCATTTAACATTAATAGTGATGTCAGAAATACCATGCATTAGGCCTTTGGGCACAAAGTTGGATGGAATGATATTTTAGAATTCGGATAGGCAAGGATATATGAAATATAAGTCAAAGGACAAAGATATACGAAATACATTCAAATCATAGGCAAGGATACATATATGCACGATGTGCACATCCCATGATTATCATAAGTTTTTCGGTCATATTATACCATATATGGGATGTGGTAATATGGTGTCTTATAATTATAAGTACCAAAAGGACACAGGTGGATGTAAGATTCAGGGATTGTAGATATATGAAATATAAGTCAAAGGACAAAGATATACGAAATACCATTCAAAGTACAAAGATGTACAAAAATGTTAAATGACCAGCAGTTCATAGAGATGCTAAATGATATGTTGAGAATTTTATAAGTGGAGCTTAAAATTAGAATTTTACTTGATGTTGCAATTTTCCCGTATTATTTTGTAAGTTATTTGTTTCTAACCCTGGTAGGACAATGATGCTTAATAGCACGTGTGGTTGTACTGATGTTACACTTACTATACCTCTACTCAGGGATATATCCATCGTGCACGTTAGTTGGAGTTTTTATATCAGCAATGTCGATCACTCAGCAGCAGCTGCTACCATCTTTTTCCTCCATGGATGCTACATCACGGATGTCCCTACTCCTTGTCTAGTTTTCTTGTATCGATTTAGACTAGGTTCTGGAGAGTCACTTGTAGTTATTTTCTGCATTAATTTTCATATTTGATGTATTAAAACAAGCTTGGGAAATATTTAAATGAGTAATCATATTTCAACTTGGCTTAAATTTCAATGGTGAATATTATTATAATTAAGTGTATATTATAGTAACTTCACCATTTAGTTGAATAGTGGGATTATCAGGGTTCTCCTACTAGGGTAGGTGTAGGTAGGTGGCTGGCATGATCTAGTGGGTTGGGTCGTGATAGTAAAATTTGATTTTATAGTTCTTTAAACATTAAGACTAATTTTTCATGGTCTACTAATGAATCTATTTTTCACTCTCTCAGAGAACTATCCATGGTCTATGGTTAACTTGTAGATCTGGATCTCTTGGAATATTTGCATTGTCCTATTAAGATCTTGTTTAAAGTCCAAGATTGGGCTAATCTCTTCTCTGCCACTCCAAAAATTACTTATGAAACTCTTATTCATCTTTCTTCTTCTAACTTACGATCTTGTCATTCCGACAAATTAGAAATTTTTGTTTTGGACAAACGTATTTTCATTGACTGTGACTTGTTTGATTCTATCCTTGGCATTCATTGCACTAGTTTTTATACTTTCTCTAAGAGCCCCTGGCCCTCTGATTTTGATATCCCTTTGAGCAAGACAAATGGTCTATTACTTTGGACTCTTTTAACCCCCTTCCCACCGCACTTGATCGAAAGAATATATCTTTTAAAACTCATGTAATTGCTTATATTGTAACCACTACACTCATTTAATAATGTATGATCCTGTCCACTATCTCTAAGAGTGATACTCTATTTTTCTATAATTTGTTAACTCGGAATAAGATTAAGCTTTCCTCATTCATTATCAACTTTATGATTGAAGCCTCTCTTGCTCCCTCAAGTCTCCCTTATGATTTGATTATGACTAGTATTTTGAATGAAAGAAACATCTCTATTGATGACATTCCCTCTGTCACTATCAAACAATGCTATAACTCTAAGCCTTCATTAACATGAGATATATTTTCATTGATGATACCTGGGTTTTCAAAGCTAAAAATTATCATGTTAGCGCTCCATCCTCTCCAAAGTTCAGGACGTTCTCTCCTACTAATCTTGGTTCCTCCTTTATGTCCATGGTTCTCCTTAGTTGCATTTATGGTATTGATATTAAATTAGATACTCTCAAGGACTTTCTCCTAGCATCTAATTTTCAGATGGATAAGATTTAGCCATTTAGGCCAATGTAAGAAAATTAGTGTGGATATTTTTTGGACTCCACTGAAGTTGGGTCGGGTAATCAAGGAAGCCATCAAAGTTGCTAGGAAAATTTAGACTATTATCGACGCTCTCTTCATCACTATCGTTGATCACTTTACTACCTTGAAGGATGTCTCTACTTAGACATTGGCGTATTTTCTTGATCGTTTTGTTCCTACTCCTACTCCTACTTATTAAGGTTGTGTTTATTTGGATGTTTATAGCTGATGTTCTTTGCTAATTTTTGAACTGTATCTGACTATAATCTCATGAATACTTGTTTCTTTTTGTTTTGTTGCTTAGGCATATCTTTCGTAGACATATCTTCTGTATGTATTGCTTTTTTTATTAATGTCAAAGGGGAAGAAAGATATAATATATAGGAAAGTCGACTAACGATTGTTTTAAGTTGTCAACCATCAAAGAAAAAGGAGATCGATACTGTCTAATTTCAATGTCTGACAATTTGCAGGTAAGATGAGTAGCAAATGAAAAAGGAAGAAGGTATCTCAATCTTTTTATCAAAGAAAAAAATATCAATCAAGTTAAAAGATATTATCCAAAGATGTCTAAAATAAACAAATCAAGTATGAAGGCCTTAATGTTAATTCAACATCTTTTTCGCAAGGAAAGAAGGCTTATTCGGATCTTAGAATCCCTATTTTTAGGGATTATGTATCGTGAGTCAAGAGGTTTTTAAGAAATCACTTATGGTCCAACCTTATTCTTGAAAATAGAATATTTTACATCCAATTTCTAAGCATCAAATCCCGTGGATGCCTTTTATTTTGAATCTTTCAAACGGCTAGTAGCCTAATCTTTACTATTTAAAGACTAGAAGATTAAAGGGAGAGCTACACACTTATCTCAATCTTCTCTATTTCTTTGCTCTGTTTTCATTAAGTATTATATTCTCTAGAAGTTTACTGTGTACTCAAAAATAAAGGAAACAAAAATATAATTGGCAAGACGTTGTATCAAAAGTGAGAAAAAAAATGTGAGTAAACATCAAAAAGCTTTACCTAATCCTTGAAATATTTGATTCACCAATAAGAGTTAGTAGAACCTCTTGCAATTCAAGGAGATTGGAGTAAGATCTATTAGGGGTTCCAACCAGTATAAAACATCTGGTGTCATATTTATTTTCAGTAATTTCCTTCACAATATTTAAACAGTTTTTTATATAATGTCTAGATAGTCGACTATCTGGCATATTAAGTTGGTTGATAATTTAAGAAAGAGTAATTCACCCCCCCCCCCTACTATTTTCATGTATAAGTGAAGTTTCAAAATTATAGGACCACTCTTGACAGATGTCACACTTCAAATTTCATTGAGATGGACAGGCACCTGACACCCTAAAGACTCGAGCGAACCAACTTATAGTCTTATCATCCATACAAATAACTATGATGATAATGAAGTTTTGACAACACATTTCACCTAGGTAGGTGTGGAAGTATTTTGTTTCCTATGAGAATTGGGCTTGTTCTTAAAAACACTCATGGAAAATTGAGATAGCATATGCCTGTAACGTGCTAGTTATTAAAGCTTATGTCAACATCTTGAATATTGTGTATGGGCAGTAATACTTTATTTCTTTTAAGTAGTCATAGTTCAAGTCGGAGACTACTATTGACTCTGGAGTAAAGATTATTATTTTATTAAGTGAAGATTCAATGTAGAACACACCTTTATTAAGCATAGTAATCTCCCTTCAACAAAATTAGTGAAATACACTCTTATGTTAATATTACAATGAATGGGGGATTGTTGGTCCATAACATTTTAATATTATTATATTAGTGTTCTTTATGCTACATTGATCGACTATGTATGTGGCATAATGTTAAAATCCTTAAAGTAAGGGTGTTAAGTGGGCCGGGCCGGGTCAACCCAGAATCGGCCAATTAAATTTATCCGGGTTGTGGGCCGAGCTGGGTTCGGGTTGGGATTAAGTGGGTCGGGCCGGGCCAGGTTCAACAGTAAAATTTATACAAATAGCCCTAACTCTGTCCACTTAACCCAACCCGATCAAACCCACCTAAACCCGGTCAAACTCAGTTAAAAATCCGGTCAAACCCGGTCAAAAATAAAATAAAAAAAATTATTTTCAATATACACTATATATATACCCACCTATATATATTTTAAATACGTTAAACAATATATATACACTATATATATAATATATACTACATTAGAATTTTAAAATATATACACATTTACACATATATACGCACCATTCAATGTATATATACTACTTTAAATAAAATATACTACAATATATATACATTACAATATATATATATAGTTATATAATAATTTATAAAATATATACAGATGTATACGTTAAATATACACGTCTATAGAAGATATATACACATATATATGCACCATTCAACGTATATGTACTACTTTAAATAAAATATACTACAATATATATACATTAAAATATATATATATATATATATATACATATATATACATATATATATATAGAGAGAGAGAGAGAGAGTTATATACTAATTTATAAAACATATACACATGTATACATTAAATATACACTTAGAAAGAAGATATATACACATATATATGCACTATTCAATATATATGTACTACTTTAAATAAAATATATGCTACAATATATATACATTGCAATAGATATATATATAGTTATATACTAATTTATAAAACATATATACATGTATACGTTAAATATACACATCTATAGAGGATATGTACACATATATACGCACCATTCAATGTATATGTACTACTTTAAATAAATTATATTACAATATATATACATTACAATATATATATATAGTTATATACTAATTTATAAAACATATACACATGTATACGATAAATATACACGTCTATAAAAGATATATACACATATATACGCACCATTCAATATATATGTGCTACTTTAAATAACAAGTATGCTACAATATATATACATTACAATATATATATATATAGTTATATACTAATTTATTAAACATATACACATGTATACGTTAAATATACACGTCTATAGAAGATATATACACATATATATGCACCATTCAATGTATATGTACTACTTTAAATAAAATATACTACAATATATATACATTATAATATATATATATATATATATAGTTATATATATATATATATATAGTTATATATTAATTTATAAAACATATACACATGTATACGTTAAATATACAAGTCTAAAAAAAAAATATACACATATATACGCACCATTCAATGTATATGTACTACTTTAAATAAAATATACTACAATATATATACATTACAATATATATATATATATATATATATATATATATATATATATATATATATATATATATATATATATATAGTTATATACTAATTTATAAAACATATACACATGTACATGTTAAATATACACATAAATAGAAGATATATACACATATATACGCACCATTCAGTGTATATGTACTACTTTAAATAAAATATACTACAATATATATATACATTACAATATATATAGAGTTATAAACTAATTTATAAAATATATACACATGTATACATTAAATATACACGTCTATAGAAGATATATACACATATATACGCACCATTCAATATACAGGTACTACTTTAAATAAAACATATACTACAATATATATACATTACAATATATATATATATATATATATATATATATATATATATAGTTATATACTAATTAATAAAACATATACACATCTATACGTTAAATATACACGTGTATAGAAGATATATACACATATATACGCACCACTCAATGTATATGTACTACTTTCAATAAAATATAGTACAATATATAAACATTCCAATATATATATAGTTATATACTAATTTATAAAATATATACACATGTATACGTTAAATATACACGGCTATAAAAGATATATACACATATATATACACCATTCAATGTATATGTACTACTTTTAATAAAATATACTACACTATATATACATTACAATATATATATATATATATAGTTATATATATAGTTATATTATATATATATAGTTATATACTTATTTATAAAACATATACACATGTATACATTAAATATACACGTCTATAGAAGATATATACACATATATACGCACCATTAAATGTATATGCACTACTTTAAATAAAATATACTACAATATATATACATTACAATATATATATATATATATATATATATATATAGTTATATACTAATTTATAATACATATACACATCTATACTTTAAATATATACGTCTATAGAAGATATATACACATATATACGCACCATTCAATATATATGTACTACTTTAAATAAAATATACTACAATATATATGTAGTTATATACTAATTTATAAAACATATACACATGTATAAGTTAAATATATACGTCTATAGAAGATATATACACATATATACGCACCATTCAATATATATGTACTACTTTAAATAAAACATATACTACAATATATATATACTACAATATATATATATATATAAAGTTAAATACTAATTTATTTAACATATACACATGTATACATTAAATATATACGTGTATAGAAGATATATACACACATATACGCACCATTCAATATATATGTACTACTTTAAATTAAATATACTATAATATATATAAACTACAATATATATATATAGTTATATACTAATTTATAAAATATATACACATGTATACGTTAAATATACACGTCTATAGAAGATATATACACATATATACGCACTATTCAATGTATATGTACTATTTTAAATAAAATATACTACAGTACATATATATAGTTATATACTAATTTATAAAACAAATGCACATGTATACGTTAAATATATACGTCTATTGAAGATATATACACATATATACGCACCATTCAATATATATATACTACTTTAAATAAAATATACTACAATATATATATATATAGTTATATACTAATTTATAAAACATATACACATGTATACGTTAAATATATACGTCTATAGAAGATATATACACATATATACGCACCATTCAGTATATATGGACTACTTTAAATAAAATATACTACAATATATATATATATATATATATATATATATATATAGTTATATACTAATTTATAAAACATATACATATGTATACGTTAAATATACATGTCTATAGAAGATATATACACATATATACGCACCATTCAATGTATATGTACTACTTTAAATAAAATATACTACAATATATATACATTACAATATATATATAGTTATATACTAATTTATAAAACATATACATATGTATACGTTAAATATACATGTCTATATAAGATATATACACATATATACGCACCATTCAATGTATATGTACTATTTTAAATAAAATATACTACAATATATATATTTAGTTATATACTAATTCATAAAACATTTGCACATGTATATGTTAAATATACATGTCTATAGAAGATATATACACATATATACATAGCATTCAATATATATGTACTACTTTAAATAAAATATACTACAATATATATATAGTTATATACTAATTTATAAAACATATACACATGTATACGTTAAATATATATGTCTATAGAAAATATATACACATATATACGCACCATTCAATAGATATGTACTACCTTAAATAAAATATACTACAATATATATATATACTACAATATATATATATTGTTATATACTAATTTATAAAACATATACACATGTATACGTTAAATATATACGTTTATAGAAGATATATACACATATATACGCACCATTCAATATATATGTACTACTTTAAATAAAACATATACTACAATATATATATATATATATATATATATATATATATATATATATATATATATATAGTTATAGTTTTAAACTAATTTATGAAACATATACACATGTATACGTTAAATATATACGTCTATAGAAGATCTATACTCATATATACACACCATTCAATATATATGTACTACTTTAAATAAAATATACTACACTATATATATACTACAATATATATATATATGTAGTTATATACTAATTTATAAAACACATACACATTTATACGTTAAATATATACGTCTATAGAAGATATATTCACATATATACGCACCATTCAATATATATGTACTACTTTAAATAAAATATATTACAATATATATATATATATATATATACACTACAATATATATTTAGTTATATACTAATTTATAAAAGATATACACATGTATACGTTAAATATACACATCTATAGAAGATATATACACATTTAGACGCACCATTCAATATATATGTACTAGTTTAAATAAAATATACTACAATATATATATATATATATATATAGTTATATACTAATTTATAAAACATATATATATGTATACGTTAAATATATACGTCTATAGAAGATATATACACATTTATACGCACCATTCAATATATATGTACTACTTTAAATAAAATATACTGCAATATATATACACCATAATATATGCGCACACTATATATATAGTTATATACTAATTTATAAAACATATATATATGTATACGTTAAATATATACTACTTTAGAAGATATATACACACATATACGTACCATTAAATATATGTACTACTTTAAATAAAATATACTACAGTATAAATACACTACAATATATACACACACTATATATATATTTATATACTAATTTATAAAACATATACACATGTATACGTTAAATATATACCGCTATAGAAGATATATACGCATATATACATACCATTCAATATATATGTACTTTTTAAATAAAATATACTACAATATATATATATACTACAATATATAATTATATATATATTTATATATTAATTTATAAAACATATACACATGTATACGTTAAATCTATATGTCTATAGAAGATATATATACACATATATAAATTAATAATACTTGATAGTAAATGAATAATATATTAAAACTAAGTTATAATTAAATCCAATTTTGTTTTTTAAAAAATAAAAAATTAACCGGGTCAGTTAACCGGCGGATCCTGACCGGACTTGGTCCGGATCAGATTAACCGAGCCCAATCAAAAAAATAAACTGGCTTGGGACCCGATACCCTACAGCTCGTGGGCTAATCGAACTGGATCAAATCAGACTGATTTTTATAATCGGCCCAACCCGGCCCGTTTGACAGACTTACCTTGAAGGCAGCATATTCTCCTAATATCTTGTGTTTCATGACCTTTACTCTCATTTAGTTAGTGGTTTTGGGTGCATGAATGTGCATTCTTCGTATAACTCATATGGCTATTATTTATTGTAACTCTCATGAAAGACTACTGATCTATCCTCTTTACCATCTCTTATTCATTCTTATTCATTACAAGGATGGATACATCACCTATAAATAAAGGTGGTCTTGCATATATTTTAAGTATAAGAAATATGGAGTGCATAAAAGAGAGTAATTATATTAGTGAAAGAGAGAACTGAGACAAAGAAAACTACTCCTAATCTCCAACGATATTCACTATACAAAAGAGAGTAATTATATTAGTGAAAGAGAGAGTTGAGACGAAAAAAAATTCCAAGTCTAACTATATTCACTATACAAAAGAGAGTATTATATGTTGAAGAGAGGTGTTCTTTTAGTGGAGATTTGAACTCATCAATTAATCCAGAGTTTTTTGAGTTGTACGGTGTTGTTGGTTATTGTATGCTGAAGTGAACAGTCAAGAGATGTACTGCTAGATCGATATAGATAAAGCCGTATGGGGTTTGAATCTATTTAAAAAGAGCGAGATATCTATACCTCAACCTAAATATTATTTATTTATTCATTTTATTTTTAACTGTAATTATTATTATTTTTTGTATATTACATCTACAAAAACTTTAAAAAATAATATGTTGAAATTTATTTTATCTTTTAAAAATAAGATAGAGGTAATGTTATTATATTGTGTTCAAACCAGTAAATCAGAAAATAGTACAAACTGGAAAATAGAAAACTTTATTAAAAAATATTCGAGACCGCAGAGTTTTCATTGTGTTCCGTTAGAAAATTTAATCTCCTCCACTGTATCTGGGGTTATGGACCACTTCTTTCAGGATAAAATAAATATACTTGTTGTAGGAATAGCGGTACCTAAAGTGATCACAACTTTGACGAACTCAACGCCAGTAATAATTTGCACGAAGACTAGTCTATATTGTTTATAAGAGCATATGCAAATGAAGTTCAAAAAATTTGAAGCAGAAACTAAGGCGAACCTTCATATTCATAGCCAAAATCTAAGTTGAAAAGGTGCAAAAGAACACATCTTCAGAACAATTTTGGTGCATGTTTGGAAGAAACACCTATTCAGAATAGGTCGAGTGTTTATTAAGAAGGAACACTTGTTCATAACAGGTTTGATGTCTATTCGGAAGAAACACCTATTCAGAACATTATCGATATTTATTCAGTAGGAACACTTGTTCAGAATAGGTTTGGTTTCTATTCGGTAGATGGAACAAGTCATTTCCGAATTTAAATAATTTCACAAATTAATATCAGAAAGGAAATTAATTAGTAAAAATAAATAATAAATTATCCAAAAATTTATCAATCACATTATTTGTCAAAGTCAAGTGAGCGACAACGATGGCCCAAGGGGAAACTTTCTTCTCAACTCATTGTTTTTTGGTAGAAGTGCTTCTAAATATAAGCACGGTAGTCTTTCTTTTGATCACCAACGAGAAAGAAACTTCTTATCTAAAATGAACTTATTCTTTAATTTTTTCTTCATTTTTCATTGACACCTACTCCCTACATCTTAAAATAGTAGGCATATTTATGATTTACACAATCCTTAAGAAAAAATTAATTAGCAGTGTGATTTAACTAATATATCCCTCATTAATTCTTTAATCTTCATATATTTACGTGTTCCTTCGTTCTAGAATCTATATATATAAAAGAGATTAAGTAGCATGCTGATATGACATATCTAGAATGTCAAGAAAGACATTTATCTTTTACCACATTTTTTTGACTTTTTTTTCACATTTTATATGTTAAAAATCTTTTTTATTTTTTTAAAAGAAAAAACGTAACGGTAACGGTTATATTTTCTCCACATTCATTATGAATTATTGTAATTGTTAACATTACAGAATTTCAAAGAGCCTCTTTATAAAACCCCTTCATTACTCTCTCTTTGGCATTAATACATAATTTTTTCAAGCACTATATAAGTGTATCCATTGCATTGTCTAAGCAAATGATTTCAAATTGGGAACCGCTAATTGTTGTCACTTTCTTTTTCTTTGTTATCTTCTTTCTTTTTAATTTTCACTCTTAACATGCACTTATTCATGTTTAATTGTATATCATATTTTTGTTGTTTTTTCTTTATTTTGAGCCTTTTTATTTTTTCAATACTTCATCTAATTTTTACTAATTTGATTTTTGGTGTTTCGAGTTCTGTAGGAAGAAAAAATGGTATTTGGAATGATATATATGAGGAGTAAATCAAGGAGAAGTTTTTGGGATATTGACAAACTTATGAAAAGAAGAGCAATTCTCTTTTACTTTTGCTCAAATAAATAACTCTTATTTTATGTAAATAGTATTAGCTGTAGAATTATTTGTACGGTAAATTTGTATATTTATGATTTTTTGACTTTTGTCTCCTAATTTCATGTGTAACATATTCTTAAAAAAATCTACTCTTAACTGTGGATAAATAATTATATTGTTAAATAAAAAAAACATTTTATTCTTTACAGTATATTCTCCCTGAAAGTGTAATTGTATACTATTTACCTTGTGAAGTGATTTCAAACCTAATTTCACCAATTACTTAAGTAAATGTAGAAAATACATATTATATCAATTACTCAAGTAAATGCAAAAATAAAACAAGACAGGACATGATTTCATATCAAAGGCCATGGAGTGGCAAATATTCTACTCACTATAGTTTGGGCTATTTTATGTCAATGGTAATAGAGTGGCAAAGAAATAAAAAAAAAATTATTACTTTTTACTTTCTAGACAAGGTAAACAATTTATAAAAATTTTTGGTACTATTAGTCCTATGAATTTAATGATTCAACATTCATTTTTATGTGTTTGTCAACAAATATATGTATAATTCTTAGTAAGGAATGTCAAAAGGTAAAGAAGTAACTACATGAAAAAGTCAAGGAGTGTCGATACGTAATTAATATGTGTGTGTGTGTGTGTTAGGAATAGAAAAAAATGACGTGACATCTTTTGTTGGCTAAGAAATACAATTTTTTTTGAATTTTTTTCTATTTATTTTTATTTATGTGCTATATTAAAAAAAATAAAAATTGAAGTAAATTTTTTTAATAAACATGCTAACTATTTTGAGTTTTTGAGACGGAAGGAGTACACCTTAACTTCAACAATCCTACCTTAACTCCAATAGAAAAAACTTAAGGGGTCGTTTGGTTGGGAAATTGTTATCCCGGGATTATCCGGGATAACTTATCCCACTATGTATATGGGATAAGTTATCCTATCACTATGAAAAAAATGGTGGGATAAGTTATCCCACCATGGATTAATCCCTCCAACCAAACAAGGGATTTAAGTGATCTTTTATTTTATCCCGGGATAACTTATATTTCTAACTATTTTTTCTTGTTATTTTTTCATTCTTTTTTATCTTTTTTTTTTAAAATTTCTTTTTCTTTTTCATTTTTTTCTTTCCACTTTATTTTCTCTCTTCTACTTCTTTTTTTTTTCCTTTTTCGTTTATTTTTTAATTTTTTCATTTTTTTTATTTCACTTTTGTTTTTTCACTTTTATTTCTACTTTCTATTTTTCTTTCTTTTTTTTCCTTTTTTATTTTTTTTTCAAATTTTTATTTTTCATTTTTGTTTTTTCTATTTTTTTTCTTTATTTTTTTTTACTCTTCTATCTCTATCTTTTATTTTTAAAAGACAAATATCTATATAATATATACATATTCAAAAAATATACAAAATAAATAGACATACAGATCTGCATATGTATTTACGGTAAAAAACATACATATATATTTGTATATGTATTTACAGAAATACATATCTGACTCACATGTATATATAAACATATAGGAAATAAAATCTTTATAACAAAAATGACAATTATATACATATACATATAGGTAATAAAAAAATACATGATACACATCTTAAACAGTAAAAGAAAACAAATAAGTATATATGTTACCCTCTAAAATGACATAGTATGTACAGTTCAAAGACAAATCCAACACCTTATAAAATAGATATAGCTCTGCATATGTATTTACAGAATACATACCTGATCCATATGTATATTCTTATATTATATGAGTCACCTTTGTATTTCGCAAATACATATGAAGATATATAGTATAGTTATGTTTGTTACTGTTTAATATGAATATGATATGTATTTCGTAAATACATATGTATATTTTATACTGTAAATACATATCCAGATCTGTATGACTATATATTTTGTATGTTTTTTGAATATGTGTATGTGATATACATATTTGTCATTTCAAAATAAAAGTTAGAGATAGAAGAGTAAAAAAATGGAAAAAAATAAAAATATAAAAAGAAAAAAATGAAAAAAGAGAAGTGAAAAAGAAAAAACAAGAAGAAAGAGAAATAGAAGTGTAAAAATAAAAGAAAAATAAAATAAAATAAAATAGAAAAAAGAAGAAGAAAACGAAAATAGAAAAAGAAAAAAAAGATACGACAAAGGAGAAAAAAAAGAAAGCGAAAAAGGGAAAAAATAGAAGAGAGAAAATAAAGTGAAAAGAAAAAAATGAAAAAAAAAAACAAAATCTAAAAACAAAATACTAAAAAAATAAGATGAAAAAACAATTAACAAGAAAAAAAAGTAGATATATAAGAGAGTGAAAGACAGTAATGATGTTTTATTTTGAAATATTGAAGATCATGGAAGATCATGGAGATAATTATCTTCAAATATGAAAAAGAGGAAAAAAAAAGAAAAAAAAAAGAAATAGAAGAGAGAAAATAAAGTGAAAATTAAAAATGAATATAAAATAAAATAAAATGATAAAAAAATAAGATGAAAAAAAAGGGTAAAGATATGACTATATTTGGAGGAAGTGAAATAGTGGAGTCAAAATATGAAAATAAAAAGTACTGAGAGTAAAACATGCACTTGCCTAGGGGTGGGCGTTCGGTATTCGGTTAGGTATTATCATAATTCGAATTCGATAATTCGATAATAGGCGAATGAAAGTACATGCCAAATACCATACCATTAAACTTCGGTTTGGTAATTCGGTAATCAGTAAATTAAACTTTGATTCGGTACGGTATTTGATAATACCATATTAAAGTTAAATTTGATAGACTCTAGTCTTGGCCAATGGTAACAGTTTACTTTAGAACAGAATCAAAACACAAGATAAAGTTTCTGCCCTATGCCTTATGGAAACAACACTTTTTAACACTTCATCAGTGATGTTTTATAGCTCATTCATCATCTGCTGATTTAACATAATAACTGTTTAACGCAGAAATGACTCCGGAAGATAATAACCACATATGTTCCTTAAATATTTGCCTCGTAGTGACTAGTGAGTTAGTTTAAATAAAAGAATTCACTAACCCTTTCATCAAGAATAACTTATGAGATATTTAAAATCATATAATATAGTGTCAAACCTTTTTGATAACTTAGATATGACAGGAAATGAGTATCTCTGCATCAACTCTCTCACTGGACATAAGTTAGATATACCTAAAAGTTGCATCAAGACTAGACAAGTTCAGGTTGTCTTGATAGATAGAACCAGAATGAAGAAAACACGAGTAATATGAAACAATAACTTCATATTTGAACATGTTGTCCACTGCTGCTAACAATAAAAATTTTAAAAGTGATTTTCATTTTAAAATTTTAAAATTAATATATTATTATAGACTTTTAGGTTGTGAGCTATTTTTGACCTTTTGTAGAGTATTAATTTGGGCTCGTGGCCTATGGAGTATAGACTATGGTCAGTTAACAATAATTTGGTATTCGGTAAATACCAAATACCAAATGGTAGTAATATCTTTTACCAATCTCGAACCCAAATATCGTAATTTTAAAATTTTACTCTCAATTACCATACCAAATACCGAATACCAAATTCTTCGATTTGGTTTGGTAATTTGATTTCTGGTATTTTACGCCTAATCCCTACACTTGCCTAGTTAATGAGTAAAATAATGTTACTCTTGCTATAAACTGTAATTTTACAAAAGTGTTGCTATTTATTATATGCTACTTACTGTAATCAATATGCAATGTCAAATTGGGACGAGTAAAATGGGATCGGGGGAGTATATAAAATGTTAGACATATTTCTTTAATGAAAAGAGAGTCCTATAGCATGTTTGACCAATTATAGTTAGAAGCTCTCTCTTTATCATTCTTTTTGGAGGCCAAAAGTATTTATTTAAAAAATTAAAGTGTTTTGATTAAGTTTTTGAAAAATAAATAAATTTAGAAAGTAAAAAAAGTTATTTCTCAAAAGCTAAAAAGAAATTATTATTTAAAAGATACTTTTTGCACTTTTTTACAAAGTATTTTTGGAAAAAGGCTTTTCTAAATAAACTAATTTTAAAAACCTAATCTTACGGACTATTATTCATAAGCGACCAAAAAAAATACAAAAAATTACACAAATACACAACTTATGTTTTCAATATTACAAAAAATCTCGATTCCCTAAACATATTACAAAAATCCCACATATACATAGAATGCTATGTATATGTGGGCTATGTTCTGTATATTAATAGGGAGAGAGAATAAAATAATTAAAAAAGTGGGAGAGAGTGTAATTACTTTTAAAAGGTTGGTATTTATGTTATTTATACAAAAAAAAATAACCAAACATGCAATTATTCCGTAAAATTAATTGAGGTGCGCTCAAACTAACCTAGACATTACGATTATTAAATAAATAAATAAATAAATAACCAGACATTTGTTTGGTTGACACTTGACAGTGAGAAAAGAAACAAGAGAACGGCTGGTGACGCAAACAGAAAAGCAAGTTAAAATTGGGTTATCTAATTGTTGTTGTTACATCACAAGTGCTCAGTGCTCACCAAGGCTTATCTTTTGAAGTCAAACAAGAAGCTACCCATTGACTTACTTTTGTTAATGAGATGTAGAAAATCAAGTATATGTCACATTATTTGTTTTTATGTTTGTCATATTTGATGTCTGATAATTATTTTAGTGTGTAGATATCCACTTTAGTACTCAGATTAACTTCATCGAATCACACCAGACACATTAAAGAAGAGATGCTTTATATTGGGATTTATTTTTATTTCTGAGCTTAAACTCGAAATCATTAAATAAGGATGAAGAAATAGTTATTCCACTACAATCTTTAGCGATATCTTTTTATATATATAAAAAAAAATTAGTACCTTCAAATATGTTTATGTGTATAGAGAGTAATTTGGATCTCCAAAAATGGTACAAGAAATTGAAGTTATATGTGATAAGGATGTAGGAAAGAGTTTTTCTTAGTTCTTCCAAATCATGATATCAAAAATATTTATTCCACGTACTATTTACGATTCTGATCTTTGAATACACAAGCAAGAAGACATTTACGCCCTCCGTTTATTTTTACTTGTTCATTTTTTTTATTTTAGAATGTTCAACAATACTTGTCCAGATTATAAAATTAATGAATAATTTATCTGTTTTTACTCATTTTATTCTTAACATTAAATATTAGTACTTATTATATTATATATTTCTCAAAATATTAAATTTATTATATTCGACGAATAATATAATAAAACTCTCCTATTTACTGTTTCTTAATTTTTATGCCAATAAAAATATAGACAAGTAAAAATAATAGGGGGTAAAAAGTAGTTTAGCAATTTCTCATACGATGCCATAGATTTGTGAAAATCAGTCCTTTGGGAAAAGTGGATGTTAGGGCAATCATGGAAGGCACGTTCAATTTTGTTTTTCACCAACAATCACTACAGAAAAACTGGTAAATTATGACAGTTTATTTATGGGGTTATAAGAAACACCCATTATATATTTATTTTGTAGCGCTTATGTTAACTCTCATAAAATAATTATTTTTGGAACGGTTTAACTCTGGAGGTTGTAAAAACCCCACTATACTTTCAATTTGTGGTGTGTGTTTCAACCTCCCCAAAATTTCTCTTATTATGACAATTTTCTTGTGTAGGGTTTCACACTACAAAAGATCAGAATGATCCTAATAATTTATTTTGGATGTAGTGATGATTTATAACCATCATAATGAGCATAAAATGGAGGTTTTCAATGTTGTCACAAATCCAACTGTTATTAATACTATTTTGACTGTTTTAAGACACTACTTAAAAAAATGAGGAAATTCGACCACAAAAATTGACCACAAGTGATCGTTTTTTCTCAATTTCCGATCACAAAACCGATCAAAGAGCATGGTCGGTAAAGTAGTGGTAGCTTTTTAAAAATCGACCACTTGTGGTCGGTTTTTTTTAAATATATATATATATTTTAAAATTCATTATTATTTTATTAAAATTGAAAAAAATAATTATTTTTTTTAAAAAAATTTAAAATAAACCAACCACAAGTGGTCGGTTTTATTTTAAAATTAATATTAATAAAACCGACCACTTGTGGTCGGTTTTCTATTAAAATTAATTTTATAAAAACTGACCACATTTCTTTTAAAATTAATTAATTAATTTTATTAAAACCGATCACATGTGGTCGGTTTTTTTTAAAAAATTAATAAATTAATTTTATTAAAATCGACTACTTGTGGTCGGTTTTTCTGGATTTTTTTTAAAAAAAATTAAAACTCAACAAATGGTCCAACATGCAATACAACAACAATAACAACAAATCAAATGTAAAAACTACAACACATACAAAATGTCCAACAAAAGTGTAAAAATTACAACAATACATACAAAAGTGTACAAACTACAATAAAATGTCTAAATTCAAAGTACAACACATACAAAAGTCAAAAAATTAAACTCATCTTTATCGTATTCGTCCTCGTCTTCCGCATCCTCATCTGTGCTGATATCATCCAGGGGGCGTAGACCTTTTGCAGCCCGAACAACATCACCAGGATACGGAGGAATAATCCCTACAGTCTGAATGAAAGAGCTAAATTGCTATTGCAACATCCTGATTTGTGATGTTGTTTCCTCTTCCTTTTTCTGCGCCCTCTCTCTCTGTTCAGCAAGCTCTTCAGTGAGTTTAGAAACCATATTTTGCAGTTTTTTAATGGTTTCTCTATCAACTGAAGAGTTAGAGTGTGTAGGGACGGACGAACACCTAATATTCTCGCCAAAAAACTTTTGGTGGTATCCGTAGTAATGGCCTCTAACTGCAGGACTCACAACTTTATCCCATAACTCCTCATCTACATGTGTGGGTAGTGGGTCACCCTAACTTTCAGGAGGCTGAGTACTACGATACTCACTAACGAGCTGCGTATATTTGTCCTATATTCAAAGTAAAGTTAAAATTAAAAGTAAAAAAATATTAAAGTACTTATACGTGAATAATACCAACTTTGAGAAAAAGATTCATAAATTCAAAATTTGATTCTTACATGGGCAGCTTTTGCACGAGGTTCAACCCAGACATCTTCATCAGCCGGGTTCTTTTTCTTTTTCAGATGAGTCTCCTCGAATAGCTCACCGTGTGGTATGCTCCTACCCTTTTCTTTTTCCTGCATATAAAAAAGTTATCAATGTTCAAATAATTAAAAATTTAAATAGAAATAAATAATTAAAACTGTAAAAGTTACATACCAATTTTTTCTCCACAACAATTATACTTTTGGCACCCACAGTATGTAGGGAGCCACTCTTGGATGATGCCCGGGTTTTCTTCCCTTTGTCCCTCAACAATTGGTATTCTTCGCTATTCCAATAGCGAATCTATTGTTTCCATAAGGATTCACTAATCCAGTCAGGTCGTACCAAGTTGGTTCGGGAATAATCCAACAGATCCTTAAATCTAGATCTACATCTTCTGAAAAAGTTCCTCTTTATAAGACATGCATTCACATCATCCCACCAGTAAAATTTCTACAACAAAAATATAATATTTAATCTTTTGTTCTAACAAAGTGTTAAGTAGTCGATAAGTTAAATCCTTACATTAAATTCTTGAAACATTTATTCCCTGTCAATTTTTGAAACCTTTTGCCAAATGGTCCAGTAGCCGTTGAAGTTCCGACAAATGCATTTTCTCGAGTTTGTCCAACTCCAACATTCGGCCTAAACATACAACATGAGATCAAACAGTAATTTCATAGAGCATAATAATATAGTAATGAAAAAATAAATAACGTTATTATATTTAGAAATCTTACCCTGTCGCATATGAAATAAGATAACGCCTCTCAAAATCATCTCTATCTCCTGGCTGCGGAGCAAGTGATGGTGGATGTACTGGCGTGGGCGGATCTGAAGAACCAGATGGAGATCCTCCAAGCTGAAGATCCGACAACCCAATAGATCTTGAAGAATCACTATGCGAAGCTGCGTGACTGCTACAGGAGGGTACTGACAATGGTAGTACTTCGGATGGGCCAGCGGTCGTTCGTTAGTACTATGATGGCAGTGGCACGGTGATAGAAGCAGAATGAGTCGGTGTAGACCCATAAAGTGGCCCCACATGCGTAGGAGTAGGAACCGAATGCTGAGACGACCTAGAATATGAGGGTCGTGCTGTCGCGTCAGCAAACCGACCCTTAGATATATGAATACCTGTCGGTCGTCTATAGGGCGGAGGTTGTTTTTTCTTTTTTGTTTTCGTAAGAATAACTTTTTCCTTACCTTTGTTGCCTCTGCCTGACATCTAAATTATGTAAAGTTAACAAGTAGTTAGTTCCTACAAAATGAATATATAAGAAAACATAACAAGTAACTAATTTCAAGTTACTAATTCACATTTCAAATCGCTCCAACAACACGAGATAGACAAGAATATTTTTATTACTACATAAATCATGAAAAAGCGAAAACAACAATCTTAAACAGTATATTACATATCAATCTTAAATAAGAAACATAAAGGTAAATATATAGTCAAAACATAAAGACATCACTACATAATAAATACAACCTACACAAACTAATCCTCCTCTTCTAAGACTCTCCACTAAACCATTCACCCTCTTCGAAAGTTTCCTCATCTCCTACCCACTCAGTCTCTTCTTCCGCAATATTAAATTCTTCAAATATATTTCTCAGGTGATTCAAAGTATCCACTAAGTCAACGTCCACTAGCTGGTGATCAATTTGTATTTCATTTTGATACGCAGTCTCTAGCCCATTCTCAACTTCCACCCGTCCTATAGGCTTTATTTTGATTATAGCCCACCAATCAGACTTATCAATGCGCAATGGATAAGGAGCATAATACAGTTGTTTAGCATTTTGTGCTAGAACAAATGGATTGTAAACAGGATACGACCTATTATGCTTCACTTTAATGATGTTATGATCCTTATGTACTCTTGTGCCTCTTATGCTTGGATCAAACAACTTACATCGAAAGAGAAAATTTTTTTTTATTGAAAAACCATCATACTCTAGTTCTAAGATCTCATGTATGATGCCAAAGTAATCAACATCATCATCACCCTTAACCCAAACACCACTATTGTTTGTTTTCCTTGTTCTGAAGTGTTGTTCTGTGGAAAATTTAAACCCATTTATTGTGTAATGGGACATTGCATGTGCTTCAACTGGATCCTAAGAAATATCTCTCAAGATCATTTTCAACCTACCAAGTCACCAAACATAATGTAACTCCTCGAGATCCCATCCCGAGATGTCACACGGTGATTATGAACCTGAAGGACCACAAGCTAACCCTTTACTGATATCTGTACCTGTACACTACGTAATATATGAAATAAATATGAAAACTGGCCATAAGGTTCAACACATCTATACATACTCAAAACTGAAAACTGAATACTAATACATCCGCCATCTGTCTAAAAAGCCTCTAAACTGTATGAACTGTGGAGTTGATGGGATAAGTCCCCAACTAACTCCATCAACTGAAAATAATAAAAATTTGATACAAATAATAGTAAACTAAAACTCATCCTCGAAAGTAGAGGACTCACTACTATGACTACTACTGCTGACTGGAACTGAACTGCTGAGGAAACTCTGGGTCCTGTGCCTTTGAACCTATGGTGCCAAATAAAATATCATAGCGCAAATGCATCAGTACAGGGATGTACTGAGTATGTAGACGAGGTAAGGCTAAATACAAAGGCTCATGCATACACAATATCTAAACTGAATGATTATGAAAATGTCGCACGAGAACATATACATGAATGCACAGACCATAAACACAATCATCACAACTCTAGGTACTGAAACTCAGATACCACTTTACTGCAGACTGAACTCACTACTGACACTAAGATACCAAATCAGTGACTCATCTGATACTGAGAACTGAGGATCTGGATGTACTTATATCAAGGACTAAATTCTGAGCTTTACTGCTTTGGACTGACAGGATTAGAGATCAACTTTTCTAACGAATGATATTCAGAAACTATTATCAATGATAAGAAATATGATTATATTCGAATCTGACAACAAGGATACTCAATAAAATATGAGACTGTGAATCAAGCCTGTCTGGCGGCTTATCTCTGAATATGATATCAAATAAGTGTATACGTGACCAAGCCTATCTATCAGGATGGTCCATGAATCAATGGAACTATCTGAGTTCCTCATAATGATAGATGACTGTATCTGATAGTCCTAATTTCTGAAGATTGATACTAAAACTAAAACTATGGGAAGTAGTTACTTAACCGACATGCCCCGACCTACCACAGGTGGGGTCCAACCTGTAACCCCAGCTGGAAGGATGTCAATACCGTGCCACGGGTAAAGACCTCTCTCTGGTCAATTCTCTCTAACGGATGACCCTACCAGGCAGTCGACCTAAGGCAATATAATAGTCAAATACTCTCTCTCTGGAGGTGACAACCTTTTTTATTGGTGACTCCTGTATCCTACATTGGCTACACAGTTTTGGAGTTTGGGGATTGATACTAACGACTCTGGCCTCTTTCTCTCGCTGAAGGGAGGAGCCTCCATCCCTTCCCTCGTTCGGTGCTAGTTTCTACTTCCAACTGAAAGGCTCTGAAATGAATTCTTAACTGAAAGCAACTGAACTGAATCTGATACTGATCAAGTTTTTCAAAGGATAAGAATAAATAAGCTGAAATCACTTAATTCCGTATCTATTGGAAATGGTATTGAATCATGGTATCTGACTGATGATACATAACTTGAATAAATTACTTGAATCGCTTCTGAGATTAGAATTGAATCACTTGAATACTATTAGATTTGAACTGATTACAAGACTGGGGCTAGATTACTAGCGATAACTGAGATTACAGAAATTACTGAATTTTCTTGAGTTCTGTAACTGTCTGAGGATACAGAGTTCTATAGTTCACTGAGTTCTGAGAATCATGGCTCGACTAGAATTATCGAGAAACTGACACGGACTCTAGAAAATAGCTCTATTGTCGGGTATAAATATCCCAGGACTCGATAGCATAAAAGTAAAGCATAATCATTCATCATCATCACGATCGTTCAAGACATCACCTCAAGCATTTAACGATCACAAATATCTTATTCATCATCACAGTCGCCAAGGGGTCACTTTAAGTATCTCGGAAACTTAATCATATAATAACGTAGGGGAAATATGCTACTATATTGTACTCCATTCAACAAGGTTTTACCTCAACTATTTCATACCTATATCAATCTTGACATGTGTTTGAATATCATATGGCTTGGGGAAATTTCATACTATCATGTCATAACTTACTTGCTAACCACTTGGCATGTATTAAAAACTTAGCATATATCAAGAGCACATAATTGGGGAATTTACTACTATCACATCTCCACTTAGTCACTAAGGTCCTTCAACAAACACTAAATATGCATGGGTTCACACTTATTTGGAGATTTCCTACTACCATGGAATAATTATTTCACTTGGGCATTTTATCAAACACTAGGCATGCATAAACTAACTCACAATTTGGAGTTTCATCTTCAACATGCTACAATGGCCCTTATGCTTTACCTAAGCTCTTTATCAAACCTAGGGGAAACATGCTTCACTTAGTCAACCATTTCTACACCCATTTGACATGAACACATCACATAGAAAGCAACATAAGGAAGATTCATCACAAATATCAAATGGATTCCACCTACCAGGGTTAAGGCTCATGAATCTTGTAAACAAACATGAATCAAAACTCAACAACACATTGAACATCAATTTCAACTCATACAAATCATTAAAAACTCATAAACATAAAAATCTTTGGGTTTTGAAAAGGGTTCTTGAGCTTCTTAGATGAAAGGGACCCAAGAATCAACATCTACATATCTTGGGGAAACTTCTTTCTTGAAGGTTCTTGGAGAGATTCTTGATTTCTTGACTTCTCTTGATCTCTCTTGATTTTTCTTGAAGAAGAAATAAGGGTTTTGATCTTGAAAATAAACCCTAATTTGATATTTTGAATGAGTAAGAAGTTATGTGCCTTGCTTTGGGGTGATTGGATGTTAAATAGGGTGAAAAATGACCCAAAAATCTCTTTAAAATGGTGTTTCAGCGCTGTCTTGGACAAATCTGACGGTCAGAGTGACGGAACGTCACTTTAGTGACTAACCGTCACTCCCACCGTCACTTTTGATCCATAAAAGGGAATTACTTGTTCAGTTTTGACGGCCAAAGTGACGGGCCGTCACTGACTTACGGTCCGTCAGTTTGTCCGTCACTCCTAGACAGCTCGGATAACTCTCAGTAAAAAGGCCATAGCTTCTTACTTCGATATTGGATTGTGGCGAAATTGGTATTGTTGGAAAGCTAATTCAATTATGTATCTGTTGGTAGGTCATAAGATAAAAAATTCTTTGTAGAATAGAAGATATACTTGTTTGAATTTGACTATGACAATGTCCTCCTCAAGAATTCAATCGGTAAGGGATGTTTTTATTCGTCTAATAGCTAGGACGTATTTAAGGCCTTAATACACATCAAACTTGATCATAAAACTACCAAATAACTAAGATTTATTTATCATGATCTTGAATCATGGTTCTTCTATCGGTTGGGATTCTCGGGGTATTACACATAACCACATTCAAAATAAAAAATCACCTTTAAAGTCCCTAGACTTAATCATTTTCAACCTACCAAGTCAACAAACATAACCACTTTCAACCTACCAAGTTAGCTTTAAAGTTTCTACACTTAATCATTTTCAACCTACCAAGTCACCAAACATAACCACTTTCAACCTACCAAGTCACCTTTAAAGTCCCTACACTTAATCATTTTCAACCTACCAAGTCACCAAGCATAACCACTTTCAACCTACCAAGTCACCTTTAATGTCCCTACACTTAATCATTTTGAACCTACCAAGTCACCAAATATAACCACATTCAAAATAAAAAATCACCTTTAAAGTCCCTAGACTTAATCATTTTCAACCTACCAAGTCAACAAACATAACCACTTTCAACCTACCAAGTTACCTTTAAAGTCCCTACACCTAATCATTTTCAACCTACCAAGTCACCAAACATAACAACTTTCAACCTACCAAGTCACCTTTAAAGTCCCTACACTTAATAATTTTCAACCTACCAAGTCACCAAACATAACCACATTCAACCTATCATGTCATCTTTAAAGTTTCTACACTTAATCATTTTGAACCTACCAAGTCACCAAACATAACCACATTCAAAACAAAAAAATACCTTTAAAGTCCCTACACTTAATCATTTTGAACCTACCAAGTCACCAAACTAAACCACATTCAAAATAAAAAATCCACCTTTAAAGTACCTACACTTAGTAAATTTTAACTCACTAAGTCATCACCCAAGTCACCAAACTTAACTACATTCAAAATAAAAAATTCACCATTAAAGTAGCTATACTCAGTAAATTTCAACTCACTAAGTCATCACGCAAGTCACCAAACTTAACTACATTCAAAACAAAAAATTCACATTTCAAGTACCTAAACTTCAACATTTTCAACTCACAAGTCATCACCCAAATCACCAAACTAAACCACATTCAAAACAAAAAATCCACCTTTAAAGTACCTACACTTAGTAAATTTTAACTAACTAACTAAGTCATCACCCAAGTCACCAAGCATAACCACATTCAACCTACCAAGTCACCTTTAAAGTCCCCACACTTAATCATTTTCAATCTACCAAGTAACCAAGCATAACCACATTCAAAACAATAAAACACCTTTAAAGTCCCTACACATTCACAACCAAGGCTTGAGCTTTCATACCAAATGATACAAGATCAAGTTCACAATACAAGAAACAAGCAACAAGACCAATAAGATATCAACAACAATGCTAGTGAATCGAACAAGGCCACACACGGCTTCACTAGACTTCAATATGAACAATAACAAGAAGATAATAACAATGCTAGTGATTTGAACAAGGCCACACACGACTTTGCTAGACTTCAATATGAACAATAATAAGAAGATAATAACTTACCTTTGCTTGGCCTAAATTAAAGTGAAAGAGATAAGCGGTCACCGAAAAAAATAGCAAAGCAATCCTTTTACCAGATTCAGAATCTTTCAAATAGTAAAATTATTAGAAAAAATAATCTTTCGCTTAAATAATTACAACAATTTAGTAAAGGAATAGGAATATGATTTCCCCCCCCAAAAATTAAACAATTAATGAGTAAAATGGAGAAATAAATGTCAAGACTAGCCAAAATTTATGTAATTTGAACTCAAATTCATAAACTTTAGCTAAAATCTAACTCAATAAAATGAAATGTTAAACCCTAGAATTCAATTTACACAAAAATCAAACAATCAAAAAGGCAAATGATGAAATTAACCTCAAAAGAAAGGTAGTTTAGCTAATTAAACTGATTAACAAATTTTTTATTAAAATTAAAGTAGAAACAAGACTAAAATTAGCTAAAATCTAGCTAAATAAAATAAATATCCAAACCCTAGAACTCAAACCACAACCAATTGGCGAAACTAACACTAAATCTTCTAAAAAATTAGCTAATTCGACCTCATTCCCAAAATTAACTAAAAAATCTAACTAATAAACCAAAAATCTAACTCACAAGTTGGATTCGCTGGAGAAGATGGCCGATCTACATCGTCTTCGCCATCGCCGGAGTTGTTGTTGTTTTGGACGTTAAAGGGGGAAGTTTGGAGGATTTTGGCGTTAATGTTGTTGTTTTGGATAGGTATTTGGGAGTGAATGTTTGGTGTTTTTTTTATGTTGAACGAGTCGGGTCGGGTAAACGAATTATATATATTTTTTAATTATTACGAAAACCGACCACTTGTGGTCGATTTTCGTAATAATTAAAAAAATATTTTTGAAATTAAAGTTTAATAAATTACTATTAATAAATTAATAAATTATAAAAATAAGTTAATAAATTAAAATTTATTTTTTAACAAATTAAAATTTTAATAAATTCTATAATATTTATAACAACATCCAATTAATTTAATACAATTCGTACATATATAAATACACAGTAGATAAACTGTGTATGGGACCCGTAAAAAAACAATTAATTTAATATAATTCGTATATATATATAAATTAGATACTGTAATACCCCACATTTTGGACTAGAATGAAAATCCATCATTCTTATGCGTAGACGTTTCAAAAGCCTCAAATCCTATGTAAATTTAGTGTTTTAATCAATTATGTAGTGTGAGAATCTATTTGAGCATGAATTTAGATCATAGAGGTTCCCTAACTCAAGTACAAGTTGAAAGCTTTCCTATCACTCAAGTTTTAGTGAGCGTCAAAACTTGGGTCAACTTCAATCAGTCATAATTCCTTGTATATATTGAATTATAGGATATACTATATATCAAATGAAATATCTTTGAATTAGATTTCCAACGATACCAATTTCTCCCAAATCCAACACCCGAGCAAGAAATTATAACTTTATAAAGTGGAGTACGTCGCCTAACATAAGGTGTGCGACGCACAACCTAATATGTGCGATAAGGTGTGCGACACACACCCTAATGTGTGCGATAAAGGGTGCACCACACATGTTGTAGTCCAGGTGACTTAAACAGTCCGTTTTTGGGGCAAAATGATTTTTTTCCCACCCCTATATAATGCCTAAACACGGAATTAAGCCCTTATTTCACCAAAACATATTCTTTCTCTCAAAATCCTCTCAAGAACAAAATCTAGAGTTTTCATAGAAGATTCAAGTTCAAGCAATTCTCTCCATAAATCTTCATGTAATTAAGAAATAAAGTATGGATAGTGTTCGTCCACGGATCCCTTTCATCAGTGGAGCTCAAGAACCATGTTTTAAATAATAAATTATAATTTTTATGTTGTTGTGTGATTATGTTCATGTTGATGGTTGTTAATTTTGTTTCAAGATGGTATCTAAATGTGTTTCCAAGAAGTGTATGGGCATGTTAGTAGGAAACTCATGAATTTGGGTGGTTCAAGATTTCTAAATTTGTTAACTACACCTATGCTCAATATTGTGCATGTAAGGTATTTGATAAAATACCTAGAATGATAAAAATTATGTATTATAACTTAGGGGTGAACTACATGATAAATTCATGCTAGTCTATTATGTTCAAAGAGGTCACTTGTCATTGTTGTGCAATATATGTGTTAATGAAATGTACATAATGATTGGGGAATGGATTCATAGTGTGTCTATATGCCTTCCATTCTATGAACAAGATCATGATTTTGAAGTATCAAATGAGTTATCCCCAAATTATTACAATATGAACTAAATGTTACATGTTTGCCATTCCCTTATGCTTAAATAGTTTCCATGCTATCGTTATGAACAATATATGTTGTCGGAATGCCCATGATATTAGAATATAAGATTCATGACTTGATTATAAACATTCCTATTCATTTAGATATTATCATAACCATGTACTTCATGAAATCCTTCACTCATGTATTATGGATTGTTATTGATGGTCATGTACTCAAGAAAGTCAAGTTGTGTTAATTTCCTTCCATCGAGTCCTGGGGGTACTTGTACCCGAAAAATATAGCTGTGTGCCTAGAGCCATGTCATGTTATCATGATACTCTCAGTCAAGCCATGATCTATAGAATTCAGTCAGTCATGTGACTCAGGAAAACTCAGTAATCTCAGTAATCTCAGTGCTCAGTAACCTCAGCAACTTTAGTATTCACATTTAATCTAAGTAACTTCAGTACTCTCAACTAGTCCTCAGAACTCAGTACATTCCATCAGTTATCGGAATCCAGTAAACTTAGTTTATCTCCGGTAAACAATACCACTCGTATCAGTCCAGTTAATCAGTATTATTTCAGCTAATAAGTTCAGTTCATTTATTCAGTTTAGATTAGTTATGTAGTTCAGTGTCCTTCAGATGGGAGTAGAAGTTAGCACCGAGTGAACCCAAAGTTGGGAACTCACCTTCCAGTTTAGGGTGTGATTCTTAGCAGTCATCCTTGTGTTCCAGAACTATGTAGCTAGCGTAGGTTGAGACATCTTAAACTATCATATTCGGGTTGATGAGGTGGATTAACCTATCAGTTTAGGGTTCCCACTATTCTCATTTGAGTACCTGGCAGCTAAGGATCACTTATAGTTGTCCTTACCAGTGGCTCGGTATTGACATACCTTCAGTTGGGGCAGAGACTGGACCCCAACTTAGCTATATAATTTAATGGGGCATGTCGATTAGACAACTACTTCCCACAGTCTTAGTTTCAGTCCCAGTCTTAGTAAAAGAACTCAGATAGTTTTTTAGATTTTAGGATTGTCAGATACTATCAACTCAAAAATAGAACGGAACTCAGATAGTTTCTTCAGATTTATGGGCTGTCAGATACAGTCACTTATGATATTAGTTATATCAGTTCTCAGAACTCATGTTATCAGTCACATTAGTTATTAGAATTCATGATATCAGGATTCAGCTTCAGGACTATTAGACTTAGTCAACCAGACCAGTTCTTCATAATCAGAACTATCATATACAGTTATTCATGTATCAGTAACATAGTACTAGTCCCTCAGTATTTAGTAATACAGTATTAGTTCCTTACTTATTAGTGATTTACATACTCAGTATTCAGTTTTAGGACTATTAGACACAGTCAATTAGACCAGTTTTTCATAATTCAAACTGTCAGAAATAGTCGTTCATCTATTCAGTAGCTCAGTATCAGTATACTCATGTTGTTAGTATTCAGACTCAGTAGTCAGTATCTCCACGAGTTCGGTTACAGTTACATATGCATGTATGTATTCTCACATTCATATCAGTTAGTATTATTCATGCATATAACCCTTTGCATTTAGCCTACCTCACTCGTATACTCAGTACATTCAGACATATTAACGCATTTGCGATATGGTGCTTTCTCTTATGTTATAATATAGGTTCAGAGGCATAAGCTCCCGATTAGCAGTAGCATTCCAGTGTTTGGAGTTTGTAGTGAGTCCTTCTTATTCGAGGACTATATGATTATTGCTTCATTTACTATTTTAGTTCAGTTGCTAGATGGAGTTAGTTGGGGACATGTCCCATCAACTCCTTATTTAGACAATTTAGAGGCTTTCCAGACTATGGTATGTCAGCCAGTTATTTCAGATTTGTTTTGGTATTGTTATACCATTTTCAGACATTGTCTTATCAGATGTTTATTCATATTTGAACCTTATGGCCATTCAGTACATGTTTCCATATTTTTATGTTATATTATGCAGTGTACAGGTATAAATATCAGTCATGGATTAGCTTGTGGTCCTTCAGGGTCATGAGTACCGTGTAGCATTCTGATTCAGAAAAATGGGGTGTTACAAACTTGGTATTAGAGCCTAAGGTTCAATAGAGTCCTAGGAAGTGTAAAAGCTGTATCTAGTAGAGTCTTGTACATGCGTGTGTTGTGCACTACACTTATGTGAATGAGGCTATGAGATGTTTTAGGAACAGTTTCCCTTCTTTCATATCTCAGATCTTGCTATAGCATGGTTCTCTAAGAAACTTATGTAGATTCTCATCATGCTTCAATCATGTTAATTCCACCTTACTTTCAAGGTAACAGTAAAGATAGGGCTTTCTTAGATAGTATCCCATCAGTTAAGTTATGTTCCAAAGTTGTATGGATCTCATTCATGATCATGAGAACTCATTCTCAAACCTAGATTTAGATATGCAATCAAATCCCTTCTCAAAATCCTATGATAGCATGTGAACCAGAGTTAGAAGCATGAACCCAAGAGTTTAGCAGTAGATAAGTTGGGATATGATATCCAGATTGAATAGATTATGTATTCATGGGGATAGTTGTGCTATAATGAATCAGTAGGCTTGAACAGTGTGAGTTAGAAATTTAAGTTTATTGACTTGAAATTAAGCATGAAGGTGTAAATGTGATATTAGTAGTATGTGAGGAAACAGAGGCAGATGATGTATTTAGTAAGGCGAGCATGTGTTGATCAGAGTGTAAGTATGTGATGATGATTTCAGTGCAGTTTAAAGATTAGTTTAGTGTTCACAGACTTATGATGATGGGTTAAAGCTAAGGGAGAGATGATAGATCAAGTAACCAAGTCAGGCTCTCAGATTCCAATAGTAGTACCAGTATGTACAGAAAAGCAGTTAGGAAAGGCGATTCCCGACCCATACTTATCTTAGCGTAAAGCTTCGTACTTCAGTCAGCATAGTGCCTATGCATGCTTCATGTCTCAGATTCCATGGATATATCTTATGTTCACATGTATTCCATAGAATTGTGTGTGCTTTTAGTTCCCAGTATAAGAAGTTCAGTTCTAGATCACTCAGTGTTAAAAATCATGTTCCATGAACTCAGAAATTCCAAAATCAGGTCATGCAGCTCATAACTCATGTACACATATCATGCTCCCCAGTATACTCAGTTTCCATGACTCATGCTACGCCCCCACTGATCAGATAATTCAGACTATATCATGTATATACTCAGTTCAAACCATTTTGGTAAATCCATGTTGTTGATATTCTATTCCTCAGGTTTCAGTCAGTATCCATTCATGTTTCAGGTTCTCCTGAATTAACCCTTCATGAGCTTTCTTTATGAGAATAGTGTAGTGTTGAGAAATTACTTAGATGGGAGAGAGTTAATGTTTCATGTTAAGAGCATATTATTGAATGCATGTTTTATACGAGGGTGTAGATATGAAGATAGGCTTGAATATCCTGTTAGTATGCAAGTAAAGGGCTAGAAAGAGGTAGTACTTAGAAATTAGAAAAAAATTCAAAGTGTGAATGTATATTCAGATCCTTAACTTATGTCAGCCTTCATTATGCGACTATCATAACTCAGTTTCCATCTCAGTTATAGTTTCAGTACTCAATACTCAGTAATTAGTGCTCAGTCTCAGAATTAAGCACTTCAGTATCAGTCAAAACCTCAGTTTCAGTATTCAGTTATCGGGACCCACCATTTAGTTCCAGTATGGATCCCAGTTGCAGTCTTAAGTTATAGTGTCAGCTTCAGATCTGTATTCAGTTTAGTTTTAGACTTACTTGACCATAGCATATAGTTATCAGCTACTCAGTTATGGGTATTCCAATACCTCAGTCTATGGAATGTTTCCAAATCATGTAATACGCTTGGTCCTGCATTTTCAGACAATATAGCTTTCATGAAATCCATGATCAGTTACCTCATGTTACTCAGTCAGTCCCTTCTCATATGTATAATACTTTATGGCCTTAGCCCAGCTACTCATATTAAGTAAATTCAATCTTGCATACCCAACATTCAGTTACCAGTTACTCAGTTAATCAGATAAGTTAGTATGTCTATGCATTCGTGCATCACGCTTCAGTTTCAGATCTTAGATAATCAGTCATGATTTCGTACCTAGGTTCCTTGTGCATCGCCTCAACTTCCTTAATATCTCAGCAAGGTTAGTCCAGCATCATTCAAGGGACATAGTGTCCCAAGGGGGAGATACACTATAGCCCCCAAACTTTCTTGATTTAAACATGTCGTTTTCTTTGATGAATCTATATTGGAGGAAGTGTTACTTATGAGCTGACCCTCTATCTTCAAAACTCAGTAGTAAGCCATGTACTCAATGGCTCAGTGTAGCCACGATATGATACTCTGTTCATGTCACGCATTACAGACTCAGTTTAGTTCATGTATCATGTTCCAAACTCAGTTATGTTCTTATGTTTCCGCTCATGCATATTGAGTAATCAATCTCAGACTCATCGGTATTTTCAATTCATGGTAGCAGTCTTCTTTGAGCTTACTCATTCTCATGTTCAAATTTCAGAAACTTGGTATTCAGCTCCATGCTTAGTTCCTAGTTCAAACTTGGTATATTTACCATTGCATATTCATTTGCATGATCATGAGCTAGTTCAGTCATATATTCACACGTCAGATATGCATGATCAGCTTATCAGTACTCTCCCTCATGTACTTATGAATTAGTTACGCATGCATCAGATATGCATGCTCAGTATGATATGTTCAGCTTATCAATCTGTCAGCCATGAAATCATGATCAGTTGTTCATGATCTATATTCATGTCAGTTGTCTTTTCTCTCATCTCAGCCAGTCTCATTCGAGGATGAATGTTCCCAAGGGGGAGATATTGTAATACCCCACATTTTGGACTAGAATGAAAATCCGTCATTCCTATGTGTAGACGTTTCAAAAGCCTCGAATCCTATGTAAATTTAGTGTGTTAATCAATTATGTAGTGTGGAAATCTATTTGAGCATGAATTTAGATCATAGAGGTTCCCTAACTCAAGTACAAGTTGAAAGCTTTCCTATCGTTCAAGTTTTAGTGAGCGTCGAAACTTGGGTCAACTTCAATCAGTCATAACTCCTTGTATATATTGAATAAGAGGGCCTACTATATATCAAATTAAATTTCTTTGAATTATCTTTCCAAAGATACCAATTTCGCCTAAATCCGACACCCGAGCAAGAAGTTATGACTTTGCAAAGTGGAGTACATCGCCTAACGTAAGGTATGCGATGCACAACCTAATGTGTGAGATAAGGTGTGTGACGCACACCCTAATGTGTGTGATAAAGTGTGTGCCACACATGTTGTAGTCCAGGTGACTTAAATAGTCCATTTTTGGGGGCAAAATGGTCTTTTTCCCATCCCTATATAATGCCTAAACACGAAATTAAGCCCTTATTTCACCAAAACATATTCTTTCTCTCAAAATCCTCTCAAGAATAAAAGCTAGGGTTTTCATAGAAGATTCAAGTTTAAGCAATTCTCTCCATCAATCTTCATATAATTAAGAAATAAGGTATGCGTAGTATTCGTCCACAGATCCCTTTCATCCGTGGAGCTCAAGAACTATGTTTTAAATAATAAATTATGATCTTTATGTTGTTGTGTGATTATGTTCATGTTGATGGTTGTTAATTGTGTTTCAAGATGGTATCTGAATGTGTTTCCAAGAAGTGTATGGGCATGTTAGTTGGAAACCCATGAATTTGGGTGGTTCAAGATTTCTAAATTTGTTAACTACACTTATGCTCAATATTGTGCATGTAAGGTATTTGATAAAATACCTAGAATGATAAAAATCATGTATTATAACTTAGGGGTGAACTACATGATAAATTCATGCTAGTTTATTATGTTCAAAGATCTCACTTGTCATTGTTGTACAATATATGTGTTAATGGAATGTACATGATGATTGGGGAATGGATTCATAGTGTGTCTATATGCCTTCCATGCTATGAACAAGATCATGATTTTGAAGTATCACATGAGTTATCCCCAAATTATTACAATATGAACTAAATGTTACATGTTTGCCATTCCCTTATGCTTAAATGGTTTCCATTCTATCGTTATGAACAGTATATGTTGCCGGAATGCCCATGATATTAGAATATGAGATTCATGACTTGATTATAAGCATTCCTATTCATGTTAGCTATTATGATGACCATGTACTTCATGATATCCCTCACTCATGTATTATGGATTGTTATTGATGGTCATGTACTCAAGAAAGTCAAGTTGTGTCAGTTTCCTTCCATCGAGTCCTGGGGGTATTTGTACCCGAAAAATATAGCTGTGTGCCTAGATATATGTCATGTTATCACGATACTCTCAGTCAAGCCATGATCTATAGAATTCAGTCAGTTATGTGACTCAGGAAAACTCAGTAATCTCAGTGCTGAGTAACCTCAGCAACCTCAGTATTCACAGTTAATCTCAGTAATTTCAGTACTCTCAACCAGTCCTCAAAACTCAGTACATTCTGTCAGTCATTGGAATCCATTAAACTTAGTTTAGCTCCGCTAACAATACCACTAGTATCAGTCCAGTTAATCAGTATCAGTTCAGCTAATAAGTTCAGTTCATCTTAGTTATTCAGTTCAGTGTCCTTCAGATAGGAGTAGAAGTTAACACCGAGTGAACCCAAGGATGGAAACTCACCTTCCAGTTCAGGGTGTGATTCTTAGTAGTCATCCTTGTGTTCCAGAACTACATAGCTAGCATAGGTTGAGACATCTTAACCTGTCAGATTAGGGTTGATGAGGTGGCTTAACCTGTTAGTTTAGGGTTCCCACCGTTCTCATTTGAGTACCTGCTAGATAAGGGTCACTCACAGCTGTCCTTACCAGTGGCGCAGTATTGACACCCCTCCAGTTGGGGCAGAGTCTAGACCCCAACTTAGTTATATGCATTATTGGGGCATGTCGGTTAGACAACTACTTCCCACAGTCTTAGTTTCATTCCCAGTCTCAGTAAAAGAACTCAGATAGTTCTTCAGATTTTAGGACTGTCAGATACATTCAACTCAGAAATTGAACGAAACTCAGATAGTTCCTTCAGATTTATGGACTGTTGGATACAATCACTTATGATATCAGTTCTCATAACTCATGTTATCAGTCACATCAGTTATCAGAATTCATAATATAAGTATTCAACTTCAGGACTGTCAGACATAGTCAACTAGACCAGTTCTTCATAATCAGAACTGCCATATACAATTATTCATGTATCAGTAACATAGTACTATTCCCTCAGTATTTAGTAATACAGTATTAGTTCCTCACTTATTACTGATTTACATACTCAGTATTCAGTTTTAGGACTGTTAGATACATTCAATCAGACCAGGTCTTCATATTTCGAACTGTCAGAAATAGTCGTTCATCTATTCAGTAGCTCAGTATCATAACACTCATGTTGTCAGTATTCATACTCAGTAGTCAGTATCTCCACGAGTTCAGTTGCAGTTACGTATGCATGTATGTATTCTCACGTTCATATCAGTCAGTATTGCTCATGTATATAACCCTTTGCATTTAGCCTACCTCACTCGTATACTCAGTACATTCAGACGTACTAAAGAATTTGCTCTATGGTTCTTTCTCTTATGTTACACCATAGGTTCAGAGACATGAGCTCTAGATCAGCAGTAGCATTCCAGTGTTCGGAGTTTGCAGTGAGTCCTTCTTATTCGAGGACGATATGATTATTGCTTCATTTACTATTTTAGTTCAGTTGCTAGATGGAGTTAGTTGGGAACATGTCCCATCAACTCTTTATTCAGACAGTTTAGAAGTTTTCCAGACTATAGCATGTCAGACAGTTATTTCAGATTTGTTTTGGTATTGTTATACTGTTTTCAGACATTGTCTTATCAGATGTTTATTCATATTTTAACCTTATGGACATTCAGTATATGTTTCCGCATTTTCATGTTATATTATGCAATGTACAGGTATAGATCAGTCATGGGTTAGCTTGTGGTCCTTCGGGGTCATGAGCACCGTGTAGCATTCCGATTCATAAAATTGGGGTGTTACAGATACGTAGTTATTTTATCATCACATTAACACGAGTAGTATATTTCCTCAATCGTATGATAATATCAATGAATTTTGCAAATTAAGATAAATTTGTGATTAATTAGCTTTTAAATACGATATATATATACCTTGTAATACTAGTCTTACGTTATTACAACTTCAACGACATACGCGTTTCTACATTGACCCAAAATAGTATATCTATTTCCTCAATGGTATGATATATATCAACGTATCATTCAAACTATTTTGATATATGGATTCAGTTATCTATTTTTCGATTACTACATTCGTCACTACTCCAGATATACGTATATATACATATATTTAATCGTCTATCAGCTTTCAAATACGTACTATAAACATCACATACACAATTTTACTACCCCAGAATAATATACAACGTATTTCACAAATACTCAGATGAATTATCGATTACATTATCTTATATCATTAATATACTTTCACTGTTTAATATGCATATACTATATATATATACCTATACATACACACACATATACACACTATCGACTATATCAAGTTCTGAATACATACTATATATATCACATACATACACAAGTATATTATCCAATAATATAATGCGACGTGTTTCATATACATACTCAGATGAGTGATCAATTAATTATATTTGATTAGCTTAATATACTAGGTTTTAACTACATCGTTCATAATCGATCACTATATGATATATATATATATACATATGTATATATATCTATGTATATATATGTATATATATATGTATATATATATAAAGATATTTATATATATGAACTCTTGAATGTGTACTATATATATCACATCCACGAGTATATTACCTTATAATAGAACACGTTCATTATATTCTGATGATTTATCGGTTATATAATACATTATTATGACTGAAATAGTAACATAATATCATTATCTCAACGGTATGATATATATACACACATATTCATTATACAAAGATTATGTATGTTTAACGTCATTTAACGTATATACGAAGAAAAATATTTATTTTCTATATTGAAACATAACTAAAAGATAAAGATTATGTTTAACATAATTTTTTTATTTTATTTGATATATTTTTTAGTATAATTTTTTCACAAAATTTAAGAATGATTATTTTTATTATTATTATACTGGTTATCTACTACGTGTGATCAGTGTAATTTCAAAAAAAATTATATATATATATTACATTATATAGATAATTATTTTTAATGAAAATAATATATATATTTGATTACATATATAAAATTAATGGTTATTAAAAATTATTTATGGCAAATGACAGGAAAAATAACATGTACTCCACGCTCTTTGTCCTGATTACTAGTCTAATGATAGACAGAGGAGATACATAACGATGGAGAAGATGGTGAAAGCAACAAAAATATTGTAGTGGAGTTAAACTTCCACCAATTAGTATTTTTTAAGTACTAATTTCATATTGTAGCGGTTGAAAACTCCCACATAATTTTCTAAGAAAAAACTAGTATTTTATGGTGGGATTTATAGAACACCACAGTATTTTTTTGTGACATTGTGCTTATATTATGGGGGTTTATAAACTCCCGCAATATTCTTTTTTGAAACATTAATATCATATTGCGAGGGTTCTAAGCTGTCACTTATTAACTTAAAAAAATTTCACAAATTTAAAATTCATTTTGTGGCGGACGTCAGGAAGATATTGAAAAACCGTCACAATATTGCTCGTGGTAAGGCGTATTGTGGAACTTTCCAAAACCGCCACAATTCTTTTTGTCGCGGTAAAAAATCATCACAAATTGACAACAAATTCGCCACAATTTACCAGCTTTTTTGTAGTGAATTTTGCAAATTAATGCTCATTGATGATGCGCTAAGTTAGGGGTGTCAAATGAGTGGGTTGAGTTGAGATTGAAGATATTAAATAAATTGAATTGGATATTAGGTTGGGTGATGATCGATCCAAATTTACTTATTGAATTGAAATGGGCAAAAAATCAGGTTGGGTCTTGACCCGCTTAGTCTAAAAAATATTGACATATTGATTCTTACCCTTTGTAAACCTAACTCAAGAAAATAAATTTGGATAGAATTGAGAAGTTGGGTGAGTGGGTAGGGAGTGAGAGTGGGGGTGGGTAAGAATATATTTTTAAAATATTATTTTTTTAAAATAAAAATTTATAATCTTGGGGAGGGGTGTGGCATAGGAGGGGTGGGATTTAGGATGGGGGTTGAGGTGAAAGTTTCTTTTATAAATAAATAAATATATGTGACGTAGGTGATTTTGAGAGTGGGAGGACACATTGTCACTTATTTTTCCTACTTTCATTAAGGAAATTGTTTTTATTAAACGGATTGAAGTGGAGATTGAATTGGACCCATTTGAACCCAATTTAAAAAGGAATTGTGACTAAATGAGTTGAGATTTACCAAATAGTAAATTCTCTTGAACTCAGCCCATTAAATATTGAACGGATTGGACGGCTCAGCTCAATTGGAATTCATTTTAATACCCCTATGCTAAGTACTACTTAATTATGAAAATGTCACTTTTATTTGTCTAATATTTTAGAAATGGAAAAGAGATAAATATACCTTCGAATTATGATAAATTGTATGTATATACCCTCCACTATAGTTTTACTGCACATATGCCCTTACTATTAATGAAATAGTACGTATATGCCCTTCACACTATGGGTAAGAGCGTATGTGCACCCAAAGTATGACAGAGGATATATACGTATAATTTATCATAGTTCGGGGGTATATTTGTTCCTTTTCTATTTTAAATTTTTATCCCAAATAATTAACCCAAACCCAATAGGCGACCTAATAAACTCATTACTCAATTCGATCTCAATTAAAATCTAAGAGATGCCTATCTAATGAGCGCATTTTCCCACCCTTATAACTATATACTCACACAATACAGTATCACTCACTACTATCAATTTAAAGAAAAAAAATTATTAACCCATAACACAAAAAACAAACACCAAATAAATTGAATCCCTCATGTTTTAGTTTTCAGCGAAATTCCATCCAAAAAACACTACTCACCAACAATTAACACCACATAGCTACCGACTTCTTCGAATGGAAAACACCCTACCGGTGAATCATCGTCGCACCCATAGCTCCAGCAACTTCCGACTAAATCTTCACTTCCTCCGATCAGTAAATACCAACTAATAGTAATGATCAATTACTGCAATTTGATTGAGGTTCACGTTTAAGAGAAAATATAGGGAGCATCATTCAGATAGTTATTATTCAGCTGGATATTATACAGATTAAAAATGTTAGAATATATTAACAGAGTTAGAGAAAAACAAAGTTGGCTATACGAAGAAATTAATTATAGAAACCAGCTTAGAAAAGGAAGAGGACAATTAAAAGAAAGATTAATTTGGATAAATAAAACCATAAAACAACTAGAATTAAAAGACTATTTAGAATATGATTTAGACATAGAATTATTCATAGACGAAAAAGACAGGTTAATTAACGAAATAGATAACCTAGAATTTAATATCAGATATAGTATAATTAGAATAAATTATTACAAAGAAATTTGCAGTATCACAACCACTTTAGGATAAAATGATAGACTATGAGTATTTAAAATATTGGAAAAAAGATATGGAAGAAATAAGATTAACAAAAATACTTATGAAAGAGAATTTAATTGAATATTTTAGAACAAAAGCTATAGAAAATTTAGAATACCTCAAAAATAATATACAAGAATTACAAAGACTAAGAGAAAAAACTAAAGAATATTACAGTAAAGCATTTAATCAAATACCATCCAATCACCCCCAAGATATGAACATTAATAAAATTAAAATAAATAAACTAAAAATAAAAATATTTAGAGAAGTTAAGAAACATCCACACACAAATAAAAACAAATCCATTAGAGCTATAATAGATCTATTTAAGTTACCCAAGTTATCCGCACCCCCTACATTCCAGAGCATTGACGATATCTTGATCCATCTTTTGTAACGAGAAGTTCAAATGATTTGTTTTCATTAGAACTTTCAATAGAAAGTGTAGCATAAAAGCGAAATCAAACCCCTTAATCATATTCTCAAGAGTTTTAGCTGTAAGTCTGTCAAGATAATTTGGGCACTCACATGCAGCAAATTCAGGCACATAAAGAATTGATTAAAATATGTCAATGAAGTTCTCTAATGTCTTACAATGAGAAACCCAACGAGTGTTGCATGGTATTTGAAGTCCATGTTCTTGATTTAATCCCCGTCTTGTGTGCACTTCACCAAGAATGATCAACTCCTCTAACTTTGCAGCTTGATGTTGTTTGAGCAAATCCCTGTGCTTATAAGATGCTCCAACAATATTCAACACATTAGTAACTAAATAAAAAAAATTATCCTCATCTGAATTCTTCTTCACAAGGGCTACGAGTGTCAGATGCAACTAATGAGCAAAACAATGAGTAGAATAAGCAGATGGAGTATCATGTAAAATTAAGCTCTTAAGATCATTTAGTTCTCCTTGCATGTTACTTGCACCATCATAACCTTGTCCACGGATTTGGGACGTACTTAGTGAGGGATCTGAAATAAAAGAATAGATTGACTCCTTCAATAATCATGCATATATATCACTAACATGGAAAATACCAACAAATCACTCTATTACTTCACCATTTTTGTCAACATCTTGCAGAACAAGTGCCATTTGCTCCTTATATGATATATATTTTGATTCATCAACTAGTATCCCGAAATAATCACCATCTAAGTCTTCCATGATAACCTTGATTGTTTCTTTTGCACAAGCATCAACAATATCTTTTTGAATTTTTGGACAACACATTATTTTATTTTTTTGGGGCATTTTCTAAAATAATGCTCCCTACATTCTCATCAATGTTTCCATACCATCACAAAAGCTAAAGAAATATACCTCTATTTATAGATGATACACTCTCATCATGACCACGAAATGACAATCCCAATCTCAAAAGAAACCTTGCCATATAGATTGAAGCACTCAAGCGATGACGAGATTCATTTTTTTCTTTCTCAGAGTGCTTGTTAAAAGATGTGCGAATAGATTGTGATTGATTCATCAAGTCAATCATAATGTTGAAACACTTGTTTTGGATGCTATTAACCTCTCCAATATGAGTTCTGAATCTCTCCAAAGCCTTGTTGTAACCCTTAAAGCCATTTTACGTAAAAGCAATATCTGTCATATTTCCACGAATTTCATGTCATTTTTAAACAAGTAGAAACACAAACAATATACAACATCTTTTGATATACTGTACTCTAACCACTAGGAACATTGACCCTTGAATCAACCAGGATTAAATTTATGCATTGTAATTTTCTTCTTTCCAAATTGAGTTTTCGGAAAAATGTGATCCTTAGGCTGACAAGGTTCCTTTTGAATATAATATATTCTAACTTCGTCACATATATAAGCATCATATTCTACTATAGGCCTTCTTTCTGCTGGGTCAGCTTTCATATATGTAAATTTGATATTTGAAGGAGTAGTATCTCTTTGAACTTCCAAAGGTATGGACGAAGCAACAAGTGGGATAGTAGCATTAGAGCTTGGTTGCCCACGTTTTGATCTAATGACAAACTTATCCATCCCGATTTATATAGATTTTTAAAAATTCCTTCAAAACAAGATTTAATTAATATGACTTTCAAGCAAGAATCATACATAGAATCATATCAATAGAAGATTGGAGAAAAAAACTTTTGTAAGTGTGAGCTTATTTTTTTCATCAAAGTTCATAATCATCACCGAAAAGAGATGCAAAACATGATTGACTTGTAATGTTTCTTTATTTTTTTTCAGTTACTTTATTGCCTCTTATTTTTATGATTTTTATGGTTTCATAGAATATTTTTCAAAACTAATTGCTCAATGCTAAACAAGATACGGGAATTTAACTCAGATATTTTTTTATAGCAACTATAATGAATAAGAAATAGATAAATATCATATAAATTCAAACTCAAAATCATATTTCAAATTTTTAACTCTAAAGAAAATTAAAGTACCTGAAATTAGTCAATAAAGATTATGAAAATCAAAAGTAAAACTGAAAGAATAAGAGAAGAAGATGAAATTTGGTGTTTAAGTTTTGGAAGAGTAAGGTTTTTGGTGGAGAAGACCAGAAGGTTTTCAGGTTTTGTGTTTGAGTAATTAATAATGTACAACAATACTTTTTGTTTAATAAATTAATAAGTAAAAAAAATATAAAAATAAAATAATAAGAAAAAGTCAAACCTTTTGCTTTTTGGTCTTGTGCAGGCAAAACCTTTTGCCTTTTGGGTCTTGTGTGTGTGTACACTGTGTGCATTAAATGTATCTATTAAAATTTTATAAAAAAATGCAGCGTAGCTATAGGGATTCGATCCCACAATGCTAGAAACGGAAGTTACACCTAAAGCTAGAGCACCCAACTATGTTTTTGTTCACTGGGTGCTTTTTTTTTATATATTATACCCTTTTTTCACTGTTTATTATATAATTATACCTATTCTACGTTGAGTTTAGTAGGTGCCGGAGCACCCAAAAAAAGCAAGTAGGTCCGCCCCTGGATCTGTTCCTCTATCTGTGCAAAGTAGGTTTTAATTTACCAACTTTATATATAAGTTTTGAACTTCATAATATAGCGTAACGAAATTTAACTCACATAAATTTTTTTTACGATCCAACTAATCGGATAATGCGGACACTTACTCTAATCCACCTAAATAGAAGAACATTTACCATCCATTTCAAGTCATGTGGAAGTCAATAAGAAATAGAAAAATACTTCATTTATTACAAAATAATTTATAAAACCTTAATTACAACTTAAAAACCCTTGCCAGGAACTAGTCTAAACAGGTTCAAGAGTTACTAGGAGATAGTGCAAACCAAAAGACAGTTTCTACCATAGGAACAATAACAAAAGCTTCTAGAGATCTTTACCATATGAAGCATGAAATACCTACTGATTCCACATCCAGACCATGCCTCAAAAAGAATATAGAAAGAGTAGTATCGTTACAAAACAACACGTACTGATAAGTATTATCGATCGATCTGAATTAAATCACATAAATATCTAGAAAGAAGCATACAGCTTAAGGGTTATTTAGCCAAAGATCTTTCATTTTATAATTCCTTAACCCTTTATGATGTCACCAGCTTATCACTGAGGAAGACTTTTCTTATTATCGTGTGGAGTCCTAGTCACCAACTACCCACTACGTCATAAAATCAAACCGTAGATTTATATGATACCCAACCCCAAGGTTGTCTTATCCTTAACCATTCATAATTAAGACCCTTATGTAATACTTAACCTTTATCAACCTTCTACTAAGTTTAATCCGACAAGAGTTAGCATAGATAGCAACTAATCAAGTCAACACACCACTACCATTCTTAGCATTTCATACAAGCTAGGTCAACGTGGGCACATAACAGGGTCAACATCCATGATCTAACCATAATATACCTCCCTTGTCTCATTCATCTAAGTAAGTAGACGATATATAATATAACATCTTCTTTATATAGCCTTAATCTGGATTTGTCATGGATCCCTCCCAATAATGGAAAATATCAATATCATAAGTCCCAGTTTATAGAAAAATCTAATACATCAGTTATAAGCTAAGATCAATTCACTCAAGGAATCAATACATAAGATAAGTCAATAAGTTGGAGAGCTCGGTTTACTCAAGAAACCAATGTATCAAATAAGAAAGTAAGCTTAGTTCACTCAAGAAACCAATATATCAGTTAAGCAAGTAGAAAGATTCACTTAAGGAATCAATATATCATATAATCAAGTAATCCTGGTTTACTTAAGGAACCAATATACCAAATAATCAAGTAAGCCGGGTTCACTCAAGAAACTAATATATTTAAGAAACACATAATCTCTGGTTCACTCAAGGAGACATCACACTCACTTGTACCTTGTACATAGATTCTAAGGATCTTATCGTCTCCCACTATTCATGACCTACATACGATGATCTCCTGTCCATGTACTAAATCTCAAACATCAAGTGCCTTCCAACCTCATACCAATCAATTCTATGAAGATGTCCAGATATTAATATATTCAATAATAATAAATATAATCCCATGAATATGTCCGAATGATGGTACATCCCATAAATAATCAAGATATCACAAAAGTCACAACATTAATGAACATTTAATAATTACACTTGTACAACAACCAAGATTTCATAACAACTCATTACACTTATTATCAACCAGGATACCAATTAAGGATTTACCCTTTTTTAAACATGCATTCCATCAAGTAATACAGAGAAACAGTTAGAAAAAATATACAATTCAAGTTGGACTTCAACTACGCAAAACCAACACCAATAATTTAAACATATAACCTAAGGCATAACTCGCCCCCAACTGTTCATCTTAACCTTTGTTGCCCTTCTAATTTCCCAATCCTCTGATTACTACCGTAGTTTCTTCTGAATCTACCAACACTAACCATGCTTAACTAGTAAACATTTAATTAAGTTGACCCAAATTTTTGGTACTACACCATTATTAATCATTAAATAATAAATAAAAACAAGGTAAACACATAATTTCATGAACAATTTTAATATCACACATAATAGTAATTTTCCACCCAATTAATTAACTAAGTTTATCAGTTTTATCCATCCCAACACCGAGTTCAAAGTCCCAAGTATGCAATACCTTGTTTGATATGGGAACGACCACGAAGATGGATGTATGTGCGAGTGTATTAAATCTGAGGCTTGGAGTGTGCAATTTAAGTGTAAAAGAGGGATTAAAACACACCAAAAATAGCTACTAACTCACACGTGATGGGCGCTCATTCTTTAAGGGGTCTTTTGGTTATTTTGCCTTTTATTTGTAATAGGATTTAAGTAGAACAATGCAAGATTTCTTTCATTAGATTTGGAAGATAACGAAAGTTGTATAACACTTAGAAACACTTCTCTATTATGAGAAAGGACCTTCGGCCAAAACTAGGGCAACGAAGTGTGTATTCACTTGTGTTGTGCTCTTGGCTTAGAAACATAGGTGCTTGGGGAGATTGACGTCCCTCTTATGTCCATGTAAGAGTGTCGGTGTTAGTATTACAAGTTTTAAGGGTCTTGGTATTTGATACAAACATTGGTTCTTAGTGTTTGTAATTTTGTATGTCAAACTACCTATCTTTCATTTCTTGTAATCGTGTGTAGTGTTTGTGTCTTGTAATCTTATAAACGTTGGATTATTTTTATCCCAGTGTTGTTCTTATTATCATATTGTTGTTTATCTCTTGTTGTTGTTGCTGTTTTTGGTGTCATTTACACTTTGTTTCCTGTTGTTGTTGAAGCTGAGACTTGGTGTCATTGAGCTCTCGGGTTTTCTTTTGTTTGTGGACTATTTTTGTGTTGTTTTAGGTACATTACAATTTTGGTTTGTATCACCGTCAATCTACGTCATGCTTATTCTTTCTATCCTAGGTTTAAATACCCAGTTAAATCTAGCCTACCTGAATGCCAAGCAGTTGCTCTAGGGAGATGAACACGAGCTTTTGACTTCGTGAAAATGAATTCAAACCTGAAATCAGTAAAAAACCATAGGTTTTACCCCACTAATGTGAAATGCCTCCTCTCCATTGCTCACAAGCGATAAGGTAATTCTAGGACGATTTTTAGAGCAAGTCTCGTCCTTTTTAAAATTGAAAAGGGGAATGAAGAATTATTGAAATTGGACTTGAGATTTTGGTCTCGTCTTCTCGCTATAGCAACCTACTAGCCGCTATGGCGATGCTGTTTTAGTAGAAAAATTCCAGCTATAGAAAAATGATGTCAACTTGATCTAAATTTTCAAATTCTAAAATTTTCAGCTGCATCGTACCATACTAATTTGAGATCATATTTTCAAAATTTTCCCCAAACCCATACCCGTAACAATATTTCTTTTAATAATGATCAAATAGGTTATTACAACAGATGCACATTTACCATTGTTCATTCCCAAATAATAATGATAAGGAAAATATGGTATGAGTATAAATGGAACTTAACGCTGAATAACGTATTTACAAATATTATGCGAAACACCAAAATTTCATGTTTCTTGGTGCATTAATTTAAATCACAACTTTATTACTACTCTGCTCCGTAAAGAAATCTTTTTTATTATGGATTGTACAAAACTAATTAGAGCAACTATTTTCCAAGCACTCAAGTAACCTGGGTCCTCGTCGATATACCATAACAAAAAGATTTCAAATATAATAGACAAAAATTTCTTGTAATCCGGGGGACTAGATTTTTCTAAGAGGAAATATTTCCTCTATAGCAGCATCACTATAGCGGGAGAGGGTCGCTATAGTGGGAGCCAACAATTTAAAGGAGTGAGAAATGGGTTTCTCACCTATTTGTCCATTTTTACTTGAGAAAGTCCCTTCTCCTCCCCGATCACTTCACTCCTGTTATCGGTAATAAGGTACAACAACAACAAAAAATCTAGTATATTCCCACATAGTGGGGTCTGGGGAGAGTAGAGTGTACACATCCATACCACTACCTTTAACAAGGTAGAGAGTCTATTTCCGATAGACCCCGACTTAAGATAAAAGGCAGTATAAAAGGCAGGATAAAAAAACATCAAAAGCATAGAACATGATAAAATAACATAGATACGACATCCGCAAAAAGTATATTTCCAAACAAAGGAAACCACAATTCCCCTACCTACTGACTACAACTCAACCACACCCTTATCCCTCTATCCAAATGTTTTTCCTCCATATCTTCCTATCCAGGGTTATGTCCTAAGCTAGCTGTAACTGCTCCATGTCACATCTAATCACTTCTCTCTAGTATTTCTTCAGTCTACCCCTACCCCGCTTGAAACCTTCCAAGGACAACCTCTCATATCTACGAATTGGGGTATCCGTGCCACTCCTCATCACATGACCAAACCATCTCAACCTCACTTCCTGTATTTTATCCTCCACTGAAACCACTCCCACTTTCTCCCGAATAATTTCATTCCTAACCTTGTCCGCCCTTGTGGGTCCACACATCCAACGCAATATTCTCATTTCCACCACCTTCAAATTTTAGATATGATAATTCTTAATCGGCCAAGACTCCGCTCTATACAACATAGCAGGCCGGACTGCTACTCTATAGGATTTTCCTTTAAGCTTGGGGGGTACCTTCTTATCGCATAAAATTTTCGAAGCGATCCTCCATTTCATCCAACCTCCCCCAATACGGTGAGAGACATCCTCATCTATCTCTCCATTCCCCTGAATCGTAGACCTAAGATACTTAAACTATCCCTCTTACAAACCGCCTAAGAATCCAACTTTACTACCACTCTTCCTCATGTCTCGAGTCATTAAACTTGCACTCCAAGTACTCCGTCTTGTTCCTACTCAACCAGAAACTTTTAGACTCTAGGGTTTCTCTCCAAATATCCAACTTATAATTAACCCTTTATCGTGATTCATCAATCAAAACTATATCATCCGCGAAAAGTATACACCAAGGCACCTCGCCTTGTATATTCTGGGTCAGCATATCCATCACCAAAGCGAATAAAAATGAACTAAGAGTTTATCCCTGGTGCAACCCTGTCAAGACTGGGAACTGCTCAAAATCTCCTCCCACTGTCCTTACTTGAGTCTTCGCCCCTTCATACATGTCCTTAATCGCTCTGATTTAAGCCACCGGAACCCCCTCGCCTCCAGGCATCTCCAAAGAACCTCCCTAAGGACCTTGTCATACACCTTTTCCAGGTCTATAAACACCCTGTGAAAATCCCTCTTCCTCTCTCTATACTACTATACCAGTCTCCGCACAAGGTGAATTTCCTCAGTCGTGGAGTGACCTGGCATAAAACCAAATTGGTTCTCCGAAATTGACACAATCTTCTTCAACCTTCGCTCCACCACCCTCTCCCTAATCTTCATTGTGTGACTCAACAACTTAATACCCCGGTAGTTATAGCAACTCTGAATGTCATCTTTGTTCTTATATAGATGAATTATCGTGCTCTATCTCTATGCCTCAGGCATCTTTACTGACTTAAAAATATTGTTAAACAAGTTGGTCAACCACCTCAACCCTGACCCGCCAGAGAACTTCCAAAAATCCACCAGAATCTCATTGGGCCCTGTCGCCCTGCCCCTCGCATCTTGCGAATAGCCTCATTGGCCTCCCCTACCCTAAATTGCCAACAAAAGCCCAAATCGCGATACTCCCCGAAATACTCCAACTCTCCTAACACAACCCCTCTGTCCCTCTCATCATTCAAGAGCCTATAGAAATACGACTGCCATCTTTTCTTAATAAGGTTGTCTTCAACTAAAACTCTGCCATCCTCTCCCTTAATGCACTTCACCTGATCCAGATCACGTCCCTTTCACTCCCTAACTTTGGCAAGCCTAAACAACTTTTTCTCCCCGCCTTTCTTCTCTAACCCTTAATACAAACTCTCAAAAGTTGCTGTCTTAGCAGCGGTAGCAAATAACTTAGCCTCCTTTTTAGCTACCTTGTACTCCTCCCTACTCACCTGATTCTCTTATTTATCCTTACTCTTCACCAACTTAGCATAATATGTCTTCTTCATCTCTACCTTATTCTTAACATCTTCATTCCACCACCAATCCCCTCGATATCAGCCAGACCAGCCCCTTGAAACACCCAACACCTCTCTAGCTGACTCGCTGATGCATCCAGCGACCCTATCCCACATACTATCTACGTCCTCTCTGCACTTCCACACCCTTATCCCCTCCAACTTAGCCTTTATCTCCAAAGCACTAATCAGAGTCAGACTGCCCCACCTAATACTAGGTCTATCCTTCCTACCCCGACGCAACTTACCTTTCTTGATAACTAAGTCCATCACCAGGAGTCTATGCTGAGTCCCAAGATTCTCACTCAGAATTACCTTACAATCCTTACACAAAGCTCTATCCCTCTTCCTAAGCAACAAAAAGTCAATCTGAGTCTTGGCTATCCTATTACCGAAAGTAACCAAGTGCTCTTCCTTCTTGGAAAAGCTAGAATTCACTACCACCAACCCAAACGTCCTCGCAAAATCCAAAAGCGCAGCTCCCTCATCATTCCTAACCCTGAACCCAAAGCCCCCATGCACATCATTGTACCCTAATGGTAAAGACCCAATATGCCTGTTGAAATCCCCTCCTATGAAAAGCTTCCAGAACTAGGCACACCTCTAACCACCTCATCCAAAATCTCCCAAAATCTCTTCTTCTCCTCCTCGTCGAGGCCCACCTGTGGTGCATACGCACTAAAGAAGTTCAAAGTAGAGCCGCCAAGACCAACTTGATAGTGATAACCCAATCACTAACCTTTTTAACCTCCACTACCTGCTCCCTAAGCTCCTCGTCCACCAAGATACCTATGCCATTCCTATGCCTTTCACTACCTGAATACCACAACTTGTACCTATCTCTACATCCCTCGTCTTGGAACCTACCTACTTGGTCTCCTGGACACACATAATATTAATCTTTCTCTTCCTAAGAATCTTAACCAGTTCTATCGACTTACCCTGCAGGGTCCCAATATTCCACGACCCTACCCTCAAACTATCAACTCTCTTACCCCCTCCCTTAATACCTTGCACTCCATAAGTTGGACCTAACCCACCCCATCCCCCCATCCCCCAAGAATCCCAGAATATGACCCTATTCCACCATGTGCCACCTAAGACACTACTCAAAACAAAGTACAACCAAGGCAAAAAAACAACAATAACAATAAAGGCACACGCAAAGCTTAAACTTCCACCCAAATTCAAACACAACAGATGCTAGAAAAATACAGAAATAAAGGAATAAAAGAATAAAGAGAAGAAAAATTCAACGTTAGAATTCACCGGGATATATAGAGGTGTGTCGCTGAAATCTGGTCAACTGGACAATTCGTCGGGAGATTGTTGGATTAGATCAGGACTGTGATCAGGTCAGCCACCGTCACCACTGGAATCAACTTTCTTCGTCGGTGCTACTTTTTCTACCACCGTCGCCAGAGTCGAGAAAACCTACACCACCGGCGAGGGAGAAATATCTAGCAGTATGAAAAAAAATTAGAGAGAAGGGGGAGATAAGGAGACCAAGAACGGGAAGAAGGAAGAGAGAGAAAGGGATTAGTACCCTTACCTATCACCGGAGATGTTACGCCGCCGGCGTAGGCTTCACCGAAGACGGTCAGTCACGTCAAAAGTGACGTTGAGAAGGAGCGTTGTTGTGAACATTAGTGGAGAGAAAAAGTTTAAGAGAGAGAAAAGTTCAATCTGAGCTTAATTATCGGTAATAAGGTAATTATCAAAATACTTTGTCCCTTTACTTTATTACACACATCTCTAACTCTTTTATGCTTGAATTCGTAGGAATTGAATTGGTTTTAGGGTTGTTTCAAAATTGGGGTTGATTTGGACAACATTCGTGCTTCCTTTACATGAACAACACTTCCATGGCATTCTGGGCATATGAATTATGGAGTTCATGGCCAAAGTGGGCTTGAAAAAGTAAAGAATGTAAAGGTTTGTGCTGAATTAGATTTTGGCAATTTATGTATGTTTCAGGAGTTACCAAGCCTAAAATTTGGCATAAACTAGTGTTAAGGCACTTTAGAAATACTGATCTAAAGTTGGAAAGCTAAAACAAAAGTTTTCATCAAGAATTGTCATTGTTGCACCTTTTGAGTTGCTAGGGATGGTGAAGGCTACTACAACAGCCTTATCCTGCTATTATGGAAAAACTTTCCTTGTAGCAATATTGCCATAGCGGGATACAACCCCTATAGTGGGAGGCTGCAGGTAGTAGCCTTCTAGTTATGCCCAGACTAGGCCTTTTACTGAAATTTAATTTTCTTGACATTGTATGAGTTCTAACTTGTTTCCTTATAATGATTGTAGATCAAACACCCTAATGGCTGAAAATCAAGGGAATGTTGTAGCCTATGAGAGATTTCTCAACAAAGTTTGTCGAGAGAGATTTCTTAAGTATAAAAGGATGAAGTTTTGTTATGGTAGGGCTTCTACTATGAGAAGGGTGGAATACAAGGCACCCAAATTTTACAATCAACTCCAGGAGTTTAACTGGGGCCCACTGATGGAGGTTCTCCCATTTGGTCTTGTGATAGGTCAGGTAATTATATGTCATACTCTTTACTTTTCTTTGGAATGACCCCTACACCACCATCTGCATCTGGGGAGTGGATGTCTCTGTGGACATTGTTTCCATAAATAAGGTACTCGAGGTGCCACATATCTCAAATGATGGGTACCTAGATAAGGCTTAGAAGATGGACATAAGGTGGCTATGGGACACTTTGGTTGCTGAGGGGTTTAAGGACCAGATCTACTAGACCACTACTGAGGGTATTACGAGCAACTTCTTCACACCCTATGTTAGGAAATGACTAAAAGTGGTGTCCTAGAGAATTCATCCACCGAGTAACCTTTCTGATGTGACTTATCCTCGGGATCTAGTGGTGGTGTATTCTATATATGGTATTATGCTGAATATGAGGGGCATAGATTGTGATAGTGGAAGTAATTTTATCGGGGAAGCAATAAGGGCCCCTACCTTTCTAACCTGATATCTACTCCGTGTAGATATGTCGCAGTGATTGAGAATGATGTTGACACCGAGCTGAAGATGAAAATACCCTTTCACCCACTCAGGGTGAAGGTTTCTGTGTCCAAGAGAAAGAATCAAAGAAAGGTAGGTGAGGTTGATAACACTCAGCCTGTAGATGAGGAAGATGATGATACCTATCCTTCCAAGTCCTAGACATAGCAACAGATTTTTAGTAGCCGGCAAGAGGCGAACTTAGGTGGGGTTAGGAGATACATGGAGCATGCACCTTCTGGATCTACTACCCCACCTCCCTCTATCCATTACAATGTATCATTCCAAAGAGAGATTGATGAGGAGAAAATAAGGAGGCACTCTTGAGACCGCATGCTCGCACAAATGTGGAAGACCGTAAAGGTCATATTAGATACGCAGTCCCCGATCAGAAACTTTCCCAGTTGGATCCAGATGATATGCTTGAGTTTTCCTTACTAAGTGATACAGAGGGAGAGGAACTTGTTCGGTATCCTACTATGGTGATAAGTCATCCATCTAGGGCCCTTGGTCATATCAACCCCTCTCCCTCTCCCTTTTTTATACTTTATCATTGATTTGGATTGCTCCTATTTGGGGCATCTAATATAAAATATTCCTCCTTTTTTTCCTTTATTTTATCACACATGTATGCTAGTTTTTAATAATTTTTATATTGAATGCATGTCTTTATCTTTCTTTATGCGATTTCTACAATTCATGTGGTAGCTCATAGGTTCAAACTAACAATTAAAACAACCCGGGATTAATAAATAAAATAGGAAAAACAAGGAAAGGGTTTTGCCCCGTCCATCACGCTATAACGACTCCCAAGTCGCTATGGCGATTCCCTTATAGAGAAAATATTTTCTCTATAGCAGAATCGCTGTAGCGGGTTAGTACCGCTATGGAGGCCCGACAACAACAACCCAAAAATATACTATTTTTTGAAATGCCCACTTTCTCCTTCCCTATTTTCAATATTAAAGCATGGAATTGCATCATGACCTTTAATATAATTCCATAATCGGATCCAGCAATGCATAAATAAGAACTTAGCATCATATTATTTAAAATCAATTATGAATCACACCAAGAAAATTTTCATAACAACAAATCCCGCTATTATGCAACAATAACCCTTTTTCTCATGGTCTTTAACAACATTCTAGATGTCCTGAAACAACAATTTCCACAGTAGTAAACCATTTTTTTCCCGATCAATATTTAGCTTATAGATTAATTAAACCACAAAGCAAATATTTCGTTTATCCATCAACACATAACCAAGTTAAGACCTTTTACCAACCATGAATTTCATAGTGATTCAAACAATCACATTTCACATATTTGCAGCCATTCAAGCAATACCAAAACACGTAAGTATCAATCTCAAGTTTCATCATTGAACAAGGACTTTTTACTATCCTTTAATCACCTCATGGATAACTATTAGCCAATTGCCAATGTATTTACATTGCTTCTGTGGCAAAATACCAATTAAAATGTTCTCGACTCTAATTTTTCTTACTTATGCTATTTAAGCTGGAGTTAAAGGCATCCATTTCCATTGTCAAGATACCAATTGGCATTCAGAGATACCAATTGGGCTTAACCATACAAACATGTACACAAAACCACATGAAGGGAGAGAAAAAAGTGAAACCACTTCCTAAACTTGTTCATAGCTTCCTAAAGATTAGATGAGGATGCTATCACATCAATCTACAATACTCTACTCGACATCTGCTCTTTTACTGGTAGATCAGTAACTTGACATCTAATACAAACTTGTCACAACTCAACTAACCGAATCCTGTGAGCACCTACTCTAATCCACCTAGATAGGAGAATCCTTACTACCTATTTTAAATACAGGTGGAAGTCAGTAAGAAATAAAAAATAATTCATTCATTACAATCAATTTATAAAACATTAATTACAACTAAAAGAATCATTTTTCAAGTAACTAGTCTAAGCATATAGAAGAACTACAAGGAGATAGTGCAAAACAAAAGACACGACTTCTACCATAGGAATAAAAAGATGATGAAGATCTTTACCATGTAAAACATGAAACACTTACTAATCCTGCAACCACACTATACCTCCAAAATAATATAGCAAAAGTAGTATCAGTACAAAATAACATGCATTGGTAAGCATCATAGGTGGATTTGAATTAAATCACATAAATATGGCAAACAAATATCCAGAAAGTAGCATATAACTTGAGCGTTATTTAGCCAAAGATATAACAATTTCTTAAACCCTTGGGATACCACTAACCTTATCACTGAAGAAGACTTTCCTTATTATGGTCTATAGTCCAAATTAATAACTATCCATTACATCATTAAGTAGGATCGTATCCCGTAATTAACTATGAGTTTTAAGATATTCAACCCCCAAGGTTTTTCTTTACTGTAATGATCTAAAAATTTGATGAAATATGTATTTTTGTATGATTTTACTATTTTACCCCTCCCCATAGTTGTATTATAATATTTGTGGGTATGAGAGTGATTGGCACGATTTTCAAATGGATTTTGGTACTATTTATGTGATATTGTGATTTTTGATGGCTTCAAGAGCCTTATTTTTGACATTTGTGGATATCATTTGATCAACGCGATGGATGGATGAACAAACTACGTCATCATCTCTAGAATATTAAATTTAGGTTCAGTAGACCTTTGATTTGGGTCTCGATGCACCCAAGCTCATTTCGATATGTTGGTCGGAAAGTTAGAAAATTAGAAATATGGGTGTAGACTCCACATTTGGTTGAAACAACCCCAGCTGAAAAATTCAACATTGCCAATGCATTCGAAATGTCGATTTTACGGTGTTAACGTAGTTGGTGTAATTTTACAGCTTTTAAATCTCATTTTTATCCTCAATTTGAAAAATTGTGATTTTGGATTTTGGGGGTTAACTTTGTAAAAATGATGTCTTTTTAAAAATTTGCTATCGCGATTGTCTGAAACATCGAATTTTGTGTGGTTACATAGTTTGTTTGCGTATATCAGACTCTGAATGAATTCCAGGCCGTCGAAGTCCGGGTTGGACTTAAAAACATAACTTTTTGGCAATAGCTGGTGCAGAAAAATCTACACTATTAAAGCAACTTTTTGGGCCCATTTTGCTCATTTTTCATATTGAATCTTGAGAGTAAAACCCTAAAATAGTGCGAGAGATTAAAAATGAAGTTTGTAGGAGCTTGGAAAGTTGTATTACACCTATTTCTTGATTCTATTATGGATTCACTCTTTTCTTAGTAATTTTTTAATTAATTTCTCAAAACCCCATAAATCTTAGGGTTTGATTTAAACTCCAATTTTACTCCTTTTTACTTGTATAATATTTTTATCTTATAATTACTAGTTCTTCATCAATTTAACCTTCAAAACAACTCTGATTCTTGATTTTTACAGGGATTTCAAAACTTTTGCCCGGTAAAGCTTAAAAATAGTTTTTCTTTTATTTAAACCTCATTTTTGACTTGATTTATCTTAAGTTTTCAGCTTCAGGTTCCTAAAAATATGAGAAACATGTTTTTGAAGTAAAGTTATAATTTTTTCCTTCTTTTTTAAAAACCCATTTGGGGGGTCCGTTTTGACCTCGAACCTAAAGTAGTCAATATGGGTGCCATTGATTTTATTTAATGCGTAGATTCTATATTTTATATCTTTAGTAAAGTTCGGGAGTATTCATAGAAAGTAAGATCGTGGGTTTGAAGTGGAGCAAATTGGTTTCTGCATTCGAGGTAGGTTATGGCTTAACTCTTTCAGACTGGGCTGAGTGGTAAATGATGGTATAAAATGCATGTTAAGGGTGAGAACTAATTATAAAAAATGTCTATCTATGTGTTTTGCCGGTGCAGGGGCTTATATTATTGAAATTGAGATATTATGTGATATGTACGACCGTGTGGAGTCCTATATGATGTTGATAGCCTTGAATGCATGTGTTGTTGCAAATGCCTATTGTGGTACCTTTGGTGTATTGTGACATATCTATATATATATATTGAATGCATGTGAATAATTGTATTGTCTTATTGAAAATGCCTATTATGGTACCTTTGGTGTATTATGACACACAAACACACACATATATATACGTATACACTTTTGGCATATGAAACACGTGGAAATTCATGAATTAACGAAAATAATAAGTGGATATTGGCTTATATAGTTATGGAAATGTATCATTGTGGCTGGTTGTAGAAATATATCATGTGGTTGGTTGTGAAAATACTCATTGTGATTGGTTATGAGTATTACATCCTCATATCATACTCATTCATGGAACAAATGATACCACCCTAGTAACACCTGAGAAACATTGGCAATACCCTTTTATGACAGAAAATGTGACATCTTATAAAACCCTTTCCGAGGGATGTGCTGGAAAGAAGATATGGATATGGATAGATGGATTGTATGTGGGTTGACAAACTCCTCATGAGTCCTACATCGGGAGGTTTGCCTCGGTGGGAGTATACGGAGGTTGTGCAACAATGCCGTGCATCATCATCATCATCATATACATTTTACTTGCTTTATTGTGTTTGTGTTGTGACTTGTATTTTCCATACTAAGTTGTATCCATCTAATTGTTCTATCTTCCTTAATTGCACTTGATAATCCTTTATATACTTGGTTTTCTGTTGTCCTTCTTACATGCAAGATGGCTTATACTTGTGTACCAATTTGGTGTGTTGTTGTATAATATGTGGATATTGTAGGACTATTAGTGCAAGCAGTGTGGGCTACCATTGTGGGACATTTTTTATTGTAGGTGGCGTTCCTTTCGTGTATATTTTGTATACTTTATTTACTACTTTTCTTGGTCGGCCTATTATACCTACTAAGTTCAAGTGGACCGTACTCATGCCTACGATGCCTTTTTGGTGCAGGTCCTAGCTTGAGTGCGCTTAAGATTGGTTGATTTCGACCACCTTCAAATTTCTTAAGGTAGTGGTTGGACATTCATGCATTTGGAGTTCACCTCTATCTTTCTATAATAGTTATATCTTTATTTGTGTTTGAAGACAGATGTTGACCTTGTGCGAACATCCCTGATGTATTTGACTCATGGTTTGTATTAGTAGTTCTTACACTATTGACACCTGGTTTTAGGAATGTATGGTATTTGGATATGTTCTTTCCGCATTGTTATGATTACTTTTATGGTTCGTCTTTATTCTAGAAGCCTTACCTTGGGGTATTTCTGTCTTTTTAACATGACTCGAATCGAGGCCTTGTCGTAATGGGCATCTCAAGTCCAACCAGGACCAATGACCACCCCCAATACCCAACCCAACTAGCCAGTATAAACCCTGTGTCGAATGAATCCGACCATGTAACAAGATAACATATTATTACAATTACAGACTCTGGAATAGGTCTATAACCATGACCAACCCAAACAAGTCCAACCATCCAATACCAACCAACAAACATAACCAAACCAATATAAAAATTGAGTTCCTGCCCATATCATAATATAAAAAGATGGAACAATCATAAATTTAGTCAAACGGTATCAGCCCCAGTACCAATGTCAATACTAAGATTGACACAACTACCGACACCACCCATTCCAACCCATAGTAGTTCCACAAATCCTCTAACTAAAAGAAAAATAATATTCGGTTGGGACATGCCCCCAACTATAGCCAAAACCAATATCCATAAAATAACCAAAGTATAAAAAAATGTCTATGATCTGAAATAGAGTCTTCCGGAGTATGTAAGCTCACCACTTCAATCCAATAGATGATCCCAAATCTAATCACTAAGCAGGAGGAGTAGAATGGTCGGTTCTTACATCGCATGGGGATACAAGTGAATGCTAAAAAGTACTCAGGATAAGGATAAAGTAATGCCAACCTTTAAAACCAAACAAACAACCATATGCACACATATCCTTACATATATACATATATAATCCATACCGGGAAAATGAACTGGGTTTAGCATGCATTTAAACCATTAACCTGGGTATGTGTAGCTTAACCATCCTAGAACTACCCACAGGTTATATGGTTCTAGTGTAACCCCCTGAATGGGCCTCGATGCGTGTAGTCGCATGAATCGGAGATACCATAGGAGTAGGGGATTCCCCAGTACCCTTTGCTCTCCATAGTACATATATACAAATGTAACTTAGGGGATTACCATCTACCCTATATGGTCATCGTGACCAAACCTCATGTCGACAAACATGAGTTTCCAATGTCTGTTCATTGACTCATACCTTAACAGTTAGCTATCACACCTCGCCATTATTACTCAATTAAAACCATTACCACGTAACCAAGACCACCAATCTATTTATTATTAAACAAGGCTATTAGTAGTGGTATCGTAATATCGACTATAGCTTGTAAGCAATGTCCTGAGATAACCTTTTAGAGGAGAAGAGATTCCCATGTACCCATAGATTACATTATTTAGTTGCTTGGGGGATTCCCATGTACCCCACAAGTATGTTCATTACTCAATTTTCTTGAGGGATTCCCTTATACCCCGCAAGGCTTTCAATTAAACCAACCACAACCTTTAAGACCTTACCATTGACCATTCCAAACCATTTAGACCATTTATTCCATTTAGGGTTCCATTACCAAGTTATACCATGCAATAGGTTTTATTAAAGTTTAACAGTATAGTAAAACCATTATCATAGGAATTTCATCAAAAATGCTGAGTGCATAGTGTTTCCAAAACCAAAACCATTAACCAATTAATAATTCCCATGCAACCAAGTGTTAACCATCATGATAATATACAAACCACAAGTAAAAGACATGGTAAAACCATAAATAACCATTATAATCAAAGCCCCCAACATGTAATTGAAAACCCAAAACCAAACAATAATTCATGAAAATAATTCATAAAACATGCCTTTAGTTGGAACTAACAATGAGGGCGGAGTATCTTTTCTTAGATTATGAAGATGATGGAGAGAAATCAGCCGTACAAGACCTAAATTGATCCTCTAGATGAAACCCTAGCTGACATGACCCGCCCTGGGGCCTTGTCATAATGGGCGTCCCAAAACAACCTAACCTCCAACCGCCTGCCCGAAGTTGGCTGAATTTTAAGCATGTAACAGAATAGTGTAACAACTCACACAAAGACTCTGGGATAAGGTCACAACCGTAACCAATCCAACCGAGTCTAACCATCCCATACACATAATCCAACCATGCCAAACTATACCAAAACAAGGGCCATAAACCAGGCCTTAATCAAAGATGTTCCAAAACAAGTTATAATCAATCCCAAAATGAAATATGATGGAACAATGAGAAATTATGTCCAATGATGCCAACCTCCTATCCTATTCCAATGCCAAGGCTGACACCTATATCGATCCCACCCATTCCAACCTATAGAAGTACCACAAAACCTCTAACCAAAAGAGTAATAAAATCCGAATGGGACATTTCCCCAACCATAGCCAAAACCAATATTTAAAATAAGACCAAAATGTCTAGAAATATCCATAACATAAAATGGAGCCTTCCGAAAGAATGAAAGCTCACCTCTTTAGTCCAAGTGTTGTCCCCGAGTCAATCACTATGTAGGAGTAGAATGGTCGGTTCCTGCATAGCATGGGTATACAGTCGCCAGTAGATGGGTTAGCGGGTGAACGCTAGCATGATCTTTGGATAAGGATAAAATAAGACGATTTATAAAACCAAGTAAAACCATCCATATACACACCACCCATATATAAATATAACCATGTCGGGAAAAGGGACGGGTTTAGCATGCCTTTAAAACCTTTACCTGGGTTGTGTAGCTTTGCCATCCTAAACCACCCATGGGCTATATGGGTTAAGCTCCTCCTGCTGAAAGGGCCCCAGTGCATGTAGCCGTACAACTAGGGAAGTATCCCATGGGATGACTAGTACATCCCCAAAATAAAGTGTGACATTATGCATACGGTCACAAGACCAACATTATATCGACAAATATGAGTTTTCAGTTTTGGTCCTCTCGGGATCTCCACCTTCCACGGTTTTGCTACACATGCCGCCATTATTGCCCAATTAAAACCAGTTTCTAAATAACCAAACCATTATCCATGTATTAGCCAAGGCCATTGATATTGGTATCGTCATGCCAACCCTTGCTTGCAAATATCATCATAGCCAACCATTTATAGGTTTAAGGGGACTTTCAAGTGCCCTTCTATTTACTATATTAAACCACTTGGGTAACTTCCATGTTCCCCACAAGCATAACCATTATCCATTTACCATTCCAATCCATTTAAACCATGCATAATTTCCTTACCAAGTTTTTAAAACATGCAAGAGTTCCATTAAAATAATCAATGCAGTGAACATATCTTTATAAGTATTTTGTCAAACACATTGGGGCATAATATGACAAAAACCAATTCCAATTACCATTAAACCATTCCCATGCAATTCAATTATCCAAAATAACCATTAATGCATATAAAAGCATAATTAAAACCATGGGAAACCATAACCAGCCATTTAATATCAAAACCCCCAAATCATATTTGAAAGTCAAAATCATGTAATAGTAAAACCATGAAAACATTCATATAAACCATGCCTTTTATTAGAATTAACAATGAGGGAGGATAAAATGCCTTAAACCAAGATGATGATGGAAAGAAATCACCAAAACAAGCCCCAAATTGATCCTTTAGTTGAAACCCTAGCTCCCCTTGCTCAAAAGCTCTTGAGAGAATTATAGAGTATTTAGGAAGTGTTTCTAAGTGTTAATGAATGGAATGAAAGGGTTAATAACCTCCCAAGTAGGTTAGAAGTTGTGGGACCCTATTAGGATAAGTATAGAAATATCTAGAAAACCCCTACTTAAGTTGCACCAAAATCCCATTGCAGGGTTACGACTGACCCACACGAGTCCTATTCTCCGATACGATCAATATCCACCACTCATAACCTAAACCTCTACCTTAGACAAAACACTTTCCAGTGTACGACTCATCCCACCAACTCATAACCACATCATACAAACCGTATCCATGACCCATATCCCTAGCAGAATAAAATACCTAGAGGATTGGATACTGTCTACCATACGAGTCCTGGGTACGAATCGTAACTTGGTTTGTGGCTCATGGTAATCCACTTGTACTTAGATCCAACCTAAGAAACCAAGTCTAACATTAAGTTAAGGAGCCAAATGATCTATAAGCACCAATACGACCCCTAAGTCGTACCCATTCTAGTAATCAAAATACATCCCACCAACCAACATTGGTCAGTATACGACTAAACCATACCACCCGTACCCCAAGATATGGCTCGTACCTATGAGTCATATTGGGTCCAGAGATCAAAATTCCAAGAAATTTTCTAAGGTCCAGAAACTAAGGTGTTTTAGTCTCCCCCACTAAGAACATTCATCCCCGAGTGACAGACAAGGTTGGGGTAACCACACGCAAGATTCATTTGCATTATCAAATCTATTCCTAATCTTTAAGAAAGTTCGAAAAAAAGAGGTAAATATATTAGTTTTTCCTTTAACAAACTCAGAAAATAAAGATGTGTTGGAGGCACATACCTTTTGTACGAATCCCAGGAGCAGAAAACAAATGCGGATATTCGGACTTCATGTCCTTTTCCACTTCCCATGTAGATTCTTCCACCTTAAGGTTCTGCCAAAGAACCTTAACCGAAGCCATATTCTTGGTCTGCAACCGACAAACCTACCTATCCAAGATCTCAACTGGGATATCTTCCTAAGACAAAGAATTCGGGAGACCTAATCCTTCCAAAGGAACAACTGAAGAAGGATCACCAATGCACTTTCTCAACATGGAAATATGAAAAACCGGATGAACCAAGCTCAAACTAGAATGAAACTCCAGCTTATAAGAAACATTACCAGCTTTCCACAAAATATCATAAGGACCTACATACTGGGGACTGAGCTTCCCCTTCTTGTCAAACTGCACTACTCCCTTCATGGGAGATGCCTTGAGGAAAACCTTACCCCCAACCTCAAACTCCAAGTCTCTATGCCTAATATCTACATAGGAGTTTTGGCGACTTTGGGCAGACTTAAGCCTATCTCGAATCACCTTCACCTTCTCCATAGCCTGGTAAATCAAGTCGTGACCAAATATGTCCGCCTTACCAAGCTCAAACCAACCAATAGGAGATCTGCACCTCATACCATACAACTCCTCAAAGGGTCCATACCAATACTAGAATGATAGTTATTGTTGTAAGCAAACTCCACCAAAGGTAGATGCTCAAACCAATTGCCACCATAATTAATCACACAGGCCCGAAGCATATCCTTCAATGTACGAATAGTTCTCTCCGATTGTTCATACATCTGCGGATAAAAAGCAGTACTCAAACTTACCTTGGTCCCCAACCCTCTTTGAAAAGATTGCTAGAAATGAGATGTAAACTGCGTGCCACAATAAAAAATAGTCAATACAGGCACCCCATGAAGCTTCACAATCTCCTGAAGATATAGCCTAGCATAATCCTCCTCCGAAAAGGTAGTCTGCACTGGCAAAAAGTGCACAGACTTAATCATCCTATCCATGATGACCCAAATCGAATCATATTGATTTCGATACCAAGGAACACCGGTAACGAAGTCCATATTGATCACTTCCCACTTCTATTTGGGAAAATCAATTTCTTGATACAACCCTCTTAGCCTCATGTGCTCAACCTTAACATGTTGACATACCAAGCATTTGGCCAAAAAATCAGCCATATCCCTCTTCATTCCATTCCACCAATAGATCTCCTTGAGATCATGATACATCTTCGTCGAGCCTAATGAATAACATAGCGTGACTTATGCGCCTCAACCCAAACCCTTTGCCATAAATTCTCTACATCAGGAACACACAGCCTCATTTGGTACCGTAAAGTACCATCGCCACTAATCTCAAATACCATTACCTTTTGCCCTCCAACATCACCCTTGATTTTCATCAAGATAGGATCTAGCACTTACTTCACCTTAATCTCCACACTAAGACACGATCGAATCACTTCTTACACCATCACACCACCATCCTTGGAGTCTAAGAAGTGAAATCCAAGATTAGCTAAGCGGTTAATATCCTTTACCAATTCCTATTTTCCTTCTTCCACATGAGCGAAACTTCCCATTGATTACTTGCTAAGAGCATCAACAAACATATTAGCCTTACCTGGGTGATAGTGAAGACATAAATCATAATCTTTGAGAAGATCAAGACATCTCCTCTGCCTGAGATTAAGCTCTTTCTGGGTGAACACATACTATAGACTCTTATGATCAGAAAGATATCCATGTGAACACCACATAAATAATGCCACCATATTTTTAAAGCAAACACAACCGTCAACAACTCCAAATCATAAGTAGGATAATTTCTCTCATGTACCTTCAACTGTCTGGAAGCATAAGCAATCATCTTCCCATGCTACATCAACACATAACCAAGACCTATCCGAGATGCATCACAATAAACTATGAACCAATCATTGACTTCCAGCAAAGTCAAAATTGGAACTAAAGTTAACCTATCCTTCAATTTCTCAAAACTCCCCCTCACAAACATCTGACCAAGAAAACTTGACCTTCTTCTGAGTTAACGTAGTCAAAAGAGCAGCTATCGATGAAAAGCTTTCCATAAACCGCCTAAAATACCCGGCTAAACCTAAGAATCTCTGAATATCGAATGGAGTCGTAGGTCTAGTCCACCTCTTTACCACACAACCTTCTATAGATCCACCATGATCCATTCACTAGAAATAATATGACCCAAAAAAGTTACAACATTCAACCAAAACTCACACTTAGAGAACTTGGCATACAATCGTTGTTCCTTTAAGGTCTGCAATACCAGACGGAGATGATTAATATTATCCACCTCACTCTTTGAATAAACCAGAATGTCATCAATGAATACAATAACGAAGAGATATAAATACTGATGAAAAACTCTGCTCATCAGATCCATAAATGCAGTTGGAGCATTAGTCAACCCAAATTATATCACCAAAAACTCAAAGTACCCATAACGAGTATGAAAAGCCATCTTAGGGACATCTACCTCCCTAATGTTTAGATGATGGTACCTAGACCAAAGATCTGTCTTAGAAAAGAACTTGGCACCTTGCACTGGTTAAACAGATCATCTATCTTTGGAAGAGGATACTTGTTCTTGACCGTCACCTTGTTCAACTGCCTATAGTCAATGCACATCTAAAGGGAACCATCCTTCTTGAGCACAAACAACATTAGTGCACCCCAAGGAGATACACTAGGATGAATAAACCCATTATCCAGAAGATCCTTGAGTTTCTTTAACTCATCCAAATCCATTCTATACAGAATAATAGAAATTGGATGAGTATTAAAAATTAGATAAATACCAAACTCTATTTCCCTATTCAGAGGAACGCTAGGAAGATCATCCAAAAAGACCTCTGGAAACTTATTAACTACTAGAACTTACTGAAAAAAGGACCTTCCGAGTTAGAATCTTTAACCCAGACCATGTGATAAAGACAACCTTTGGAGATTAACTTTCGAGCTCTAAGATAAGAAATAAACATCCCCATAAGAGCTAAAGAAACACCCTCCCATTCTATAACCAATTCACCAGGGAACCAAAAGATAACCTTAGGTGTCCGACAATCCAAGGACGGTAACAAGAGTGTAACTAATCCATCCCTAGAATAACATCAAAATCTACCCTATCCAACTCAAACATATCCACCAAGGTCTGCTTGCCACCAACAGATACCACACACACCCTATAGACTCTCTTAGTAATAACCGAGTCACCTACTGGGGTAGAAACAGAAAAGGAACTGAAATAACTTTCGTATAAAAAAACAAAAGATACAACCACATAAGGAGTCACATAGGAAAGAGTAGACCTCAGATAAAGCAAATAATATATGTCACGAGAGAAAAGGTGTAACATACCAGTAACGATATCAGGTGATGCCTCAGATTCCTGTCGGGACACCAAAGCATACAACCTGTTTCGACCAACACTAGAACCAGGAGTAGCAACAGAAGCAGATACCGCACCACCAGGTATAGAAGAAAAATATGAAGCCACAAAAATTTTATTCACCCCTGTAGAAACCTTATTGACCGAACAATCCCTGAGCCGATGGACTGTCTGGCCACACTTGAAGAATTTATCCCTTCCTTCATTGCGATAACCCCAATGAGGATGACCTCAAAACTGACAAGGAGGGCATGAAAAAATCGGTTGACCTCCGCTTGCCTAAGATTGGGCATCCTGTGCCCAGAAATTATCACCACAATGATGACTCTTGTAGCCCGACTAGTAGGGAGCAATAGTAGTATAGTAGCAACCAGAACTCCTTTACTTCTTTTTCTGCCTTTTGCCACCATCCCGTCTACCCTAAGACCGAGCATTTCCTGGTTAGAAAACCTACTCCTCTTACCCTGTCTATCCCCAATCTCTGCCTACTTTCTCTTTACATCTTCCACTTGCTGCATATGAACAGTCAACCTAGAGACGTCCATATCCTTATTTAGCAAGACAGTCTTGGTCTCCAAAATTAGATCCCGATTCAATCTAGAAGTGAACTTTCTCATTCTAGTCTACATGTCAACCACTAAATCAGGAGCCCCCCATGAAAATTGGTGAAACTTCAAGGCATATTCTTTGACAGACATTCTCCCTTGCTTGAGGTTCACAAACTCCTCCATCTTAGCTTTCCTCAACTCTTGGGGAAAGAAACGATCCAGAAAAGCACCAGAGAAGGCATCCCATAAGGATGACTCCTCTACATCACCTCTATCCCTATCCCACTCTTCATACCACTGATATTCAACCTCTTTGAGCTGATAAGCTATAAAGTTTACCCCCTCCACATTAGTAACCTGCATCACCTGAAATATCATTTATATTTTATCCAAAAAGCCTGTGGATCTTCCTTCACCCTTAATCTAGAAAAAGTGGGAGGACCCATCTTCATAAATTGGCCAACCCTTATGGCCTCAGTAGACAAAGCACAAGATACATCCCACTCAGCCTGAGCAGTAACCAATTTAGCAATAACATTAATAGGTTGATGGAATTCCGTATTACTCACCTTGTCTAGAGGAGGACTAGTAGCATCTAGTGGAACTTCAAAACTATCAGGGGTAGGATCATGATATTGGAAATGAACCCCAAAAGTAGGATGCACCCCTTCAGCATTACCCCCAAATGGGATAGAAGAATTTCCTTGTGTTTCAGATCAACAAGACATGACTTGAAAGATGAACAAACAAGGATTAGATAAGATTCCAGGACTGAGACTCCATGCTTGAAAATATAATACTAAGAAAGTAAAATATTTGTAATGCCTTGTAGCTTCTCCCTTATGAGTGTGGCGGGATACACACCCCTAAAAGAGACTTTACTTGACATGAGTTTGTGGACTCCTAATTGAACATAAACCTAGGCTCTGATACCAACTTGACATGACCCGCCCTGGGGCCTTGTCGTAATGGGAGTCCCAAGTCTATCCAGGATCGGAGACCTCCCCCTTACCCAACCCAACCTCCAGCCGCCTGCCTTGAGTTGGCTGAATTTTAAGCATGTAATAAAATAGTGTAATAGCTTACATAAAGACTCTGGGATAAGATCACAACCATGACTAAGCCAACCGAGTACAACCATCCCATACCCATGATCTAACTATGTCAAACCATACCAAAATAAGGGTAGTAAACCAGGCTATAACCAGAGATGTTTCAAAACAAGTTATAATCAATCCCAAAATGAAATATGATGGAACACTGAGAAATTATGTCCAATGATGCCAGCCTCCCAGCCTATTCCAATGCCAAGGCTGACACCTATACCGATCCCACCATTCTAACCCATAGAAGTACCACAAAGCCTTTAACAAAAAGAGTAATGAAATCCGATTGGGACATGCCCCAACCATAGGAAAAAATAATGTCTAAAATAAGACCAAAATGTCTAGAAATAACCATAACATGAAATGGAGCCTTCCGAAAGGATGGAATCCCACCACTTCAGTCTAAGTATTATCCCTGAGTCAATCACTATCTAGGAGGAGTAGAACAACCATTTCCTGCATAGCGTGGGTATACAACCGCCAGTGAATGGTTAGCGGGTGAACACTGGCATGATCTCAGGATAAGGATAAAATAATGTCATTTATAAAACCAAGTAAAACCATCCATATGACTACTACCATAGATATATATATATATAACCATGCCGGAAAAAGGGATTTGGTTTAGCATGTATTTAAAACCTTTACCTGGGTTGTGTAGCTTTACCGTCCTAAACCACCTATGGGCTATATGGGTTAAATTCCTCCTGCTGAAAGGGCCCCAATGCATGTAGCCGCACGGCCAGGAAAGTATCCCATAGGATGACTAGTACATCCCCAAAATAAAGTGTGACATTATGCACAAGTTAACCAAGATCAACCTCATATCGGCAAATATGAGTTTCCAGTTTTGGTCTCCTCGGGATCTCCACCTTCCACAACTTCGCTACACATCCCACCATTATTGCCCGATTAAAATTATTTTCCAAATAACCAAACGTTTATCCATGTATTAGCCAAGGCCATTGATATTGGTATCATCATACCAACCCTTAATTGCAAGTATTATCATAGCCAACCATTTATAGGTTTAAGGGGACTTTCAAGTGCCCTTCTATTTACTATATTAAACCACTTGGGTAACTTCTAGGTTCCCCACAAGCATAACCATTATCTATTTATCATTACAAGCCATTTAAACCATGCATAATTTCCTTACCAATTTTTTAAAACATGCAAGAGTTCCATTAAAATAGTCAATGCAGTGAACATATCTTTATAAGTATTTTGTCAAACACATTGGGGCATAATATGACCAAAACCAATTCCAATTGCCATTAAACCATCCCCATACAATAAAATTATCCAAAACAACCATTAATGCTTATAAAAACATAATTAAAACCAGGGGAAACCATAACCAACCATTTAATATTAAAACCCCCAAATCATATTTTAAAGCCAAAATCATATAGTAGTAAAACCATAAGAACATTCATATAAACCATGCCTTTAATTAGAATTAATAATGAGGGAGGAGAACATGCTTTAAACCAAGATGATGATGAAAAGAAATAACCAAGACAAGCCCCAAATTGATCCTTTAGTTGAAACCCTAGTTTTCCTTGCTCAAAAGCTCTTGAGAGAATTATAGAGTGTTTAGGAAGAGTTTCTAAGTATTAATGAATGGAATAAAAGGGTAAATAGCCTCCCAAGTAGGTTAGAAGTCATGGGACCCTATTAGGATAAGTAGAGAAATATCCAGAATGCCCCTACTTAAGTTGCACCAAAATCCCATCACAGGGATACGACTGACCCACACGAGTCGTACCCTCTGATTCGAGCGGTATTCATCACTCATAACCTGAACCTCCACCCTTCAACCAAAAACTATCCAGTGTACGACTCATCCTACCAAGTCGTAACAACAACATACTAGTTGTATCAATGGCCGGTATCCCTGGAAAAATAAAATACCTAGAGAATTGGATACTATCTACCATACGAGTCCTGGGTACGACTCGTACCCTGGCTTACAGCTCATGGTGAGACACTCGTACTCAGATCCAATATAAGTAACCAAGTCTAACATTTAGTTAAGAAACCAAATAATCCGTAACCACCAATACGGCTCGTACCCCTAAGTCGTACCCATTCCATTAACCAAAATCCATCCCACCAACCAACACTAGTTAGTATACGACTAGACCATACAACCCGTACCCCAACATATGGCTCATACCTATGAGTCGTATTGGGTCCAGCAATCAGAATTCTAGGAAATTTTCTATGGTCCAGACACTAGGGTGTTTCACTAGCCTTCCTTTACCCATGAGCCTTATAGAGAATTTGAGAGAGTTTCTAAGTGTTTAAGTAATTGTAAATAGGTTAAGTGAAGCCCCAAAAAGTGTTTTAAGTCATGTGGTCCCAAGGAGTTTTAAGGGGAAATGTCCAGATTACCCTCAACTTAAAACTGTATAAAACCCCACAGGTGGGTATGACTCCACCATACCATCCATACCCTAGGGTACTAGTGGTACGCTAACTCATACACTAGACACCTCCTTTGACCCCCATACTAACCAACAAACGACCCCTCATGCCCAAGTCGTACCTTAAGGTACGAGTAGTACCCTATAATTTATACCCTAGACAGAATATGATCAGGGACACATAGATAACCATACGAGTTATCACCATATGGCTTATTCCCTAACATACAACAAGTATGTTGTCCACTCGTACCTTGGACAAAAACCTCTCGGCACCACACTATTTAAGGTATGACTATGAACCCCTAAACCATATCAGAACATACGTCTAGTACCCCTAGTCATATGATGTCCAGTGTGTTCCAAACTCAGGAAATTTCTAAGGATAATAAACCCAGGTGTTTCAGTCTCCCCTACTAGGATCATTCATCCTCGAGTGAACAGACAAGGTAGTACAAGAATGAGTTACACCCCAACCTAACCATTCCAACCTTTAACAAATTTAGAAAACAAAGATGTGTTCAAGAACACATACCTTCCAAACGAATATCTAGAGAAGAAAATAAGTGTGGATGCTTTGACTTCATGTCCTCTTCTGCTTCCCAAGTAGCCTCTTCCACCTTGTGGTTCCACCATAGAACCTTACATAGAACCTTAACCGAGGACACATCTTTGTTCCATAACCAACAAACCTGCCGATCCAAGATCTCAATTGGGATCTCTTCGTAAGACAGAGAATCCGAGATACCCACACCTTCCAAAGGAACAAATAATGAAGGATAACCTATACACTTCCTCAACATAGAGACATGGAACACCGGATGAATGGAGCTTTTGCCAAACCGCATTACTCACTTCATGGGAGATACCTTTAGGAACACCTTATCCCCAATATCAAACTTTAAGTCTCTACGCCTTACATCTACATAGGACTTTTAGTGACTCTGAGAAGCTTTATGCCTATCCCGAATCACCTTCACCTGTTCCATAGCCTGATAAACCAAGTTCAGATCAAACAAATCTGCCTCACCAACCTCAAACCACCCAATAAAGATCTACACCTCCTACCATACAATACCTCAAAAGGGTTCATTCTAATACTAGAATGATAACTATTATTGTAAGCAAACTCTACAAAAGGTAGATGCTCAACCCAGCTACCACCATAGTTAATCGCACATGCACAAAGCATATCTTCTAATGTCTGAATAGTCCTTTCTACTTGCCCATCCATATGCAAGTGAAAAGCAGTACTCAGACTAACCTTAGTACCTAACCCCTTCTGAAATGACCGCCAAAAGTTTGATGAAAAATGTGTACCACGATCAGAGATAATCAAAATAGGTACCACATGCAGCTTCGCTATCTCAAGAAGATACAACCTCGTATAATCCTCTGCCGAAAAGTTAGTCCTCACTGTCAAGAAGTGAGCAGACTTTGGCATCCTATCAACAATGACCCAGATCAAATAGAATTGTTTTTTAGACCGAGTAAGACCGGTAACAAAATCTATTTTTACCACCTCCCATTTCCATTCCAGCAATTCAATCTCTTGATACAACCCTCTGGGCCTCATGTGCTCAACTTTCACTTGCTGACACACTAAACACTTGGCCATAAAATTATGCACAGCCTTTTTCATACCATTCCACCAATACATCTCCTTAAGATCATGATACATTTTTATTAAACCAGCATGAACAACATAACGTGATTCATGCCCCTTAACCAATATCCTTTCATGCAAACCATCGATGTTAGGAACACATAACCGCCCTTGGTACCGCAAGATACCATCACCACTGATCTCAAATACCATTACTTTTTGCCCACCTACATCACCCTTGATTTTCATTAAGACAGGATCTAGCATTTTCATCTCTTTATTTTCTGCACCAAGAGACAATCGCACCAATTCCTATACCACCACACCACCATCCTCGAAGTCTAAAAGATGAACCCCAAGATTATTTAAGCAGTGAATATCTTTAACCAACTCCCTCTTTTTCTTTTCCACATGAGCTAAACACCCCATGGACAACCTGCTAAGAGAATCAACAATAGAATTAGCCTTACTCGGATGGTAGTGAAGACTCACATCATAGTCTCTGAGAAGCTCAAGCCATCTCTTCTCTTAAGATTAAGCTACTTCTGAGTAAACACATACTGTAGACTCTTATGATCCAAGAAGATATCCACATGCACTCCATACAAATAGTTCCACCAAATCTTTAATGCAAACACCACTACTAAAAGCTCCAAATCATGAGAAGGATAATTCCTCTCATGCATCTTCAATTGCCTGGAAGCATAGGCTATCAGCTTACTATGTTGCATCAAAACACAGCCAAGTCCCACCCAGGATGCATCACAATAAACCACAAACCCCTTATTACCTTCAGGCAAGGTCAAAATAGAAGCCAAAGTTAACTTATCCTTTAGGTTCTCGAAGCTTCCCTCACAATCATCGGACCACAGAAATTTTACTTTTTTCTGAGTCAACCTAGCCAAAGGGGCAACAAGAGAAGAAAAACTCCTCCACAAACCTCCTGTAATACCCATCCAAGCCTAAGAAGCTCCGAATATTAGATGGAGTCGTGGGTCTAGGCCACCTCTTAACTACTGCAACCTTTTATGGATCCACCATGATCCCCTCACTAGAAAAATATGACCCAAAAAAGTGACAGTGTTCAACCAGAACTCACATTTTGAGAACTTTGCATATATTAGTTGTTCCCTCAAGGTCTGCACCACGATGCGGAGGTGATTGGGATGATCCACCTCACTCTTAGAATACACCAGGATGTCATCTATAAATACAATGGCAAATAAATCTAGAACTTGGTAGAAAACCCTATTCATTAAATCCATAAATGCCACCAAAGCTAATCAAATGACATCACCAAGAACTCAAAGTGCCCATATTGAGTACAGAAAGCTGTCTTAGAAATATCCACCTCCCTAATCTTAATATGATGATACCCGGATCTAAGATCAATTTTGGAGAAGAACTTAGCACCTTGCAATTGATCAAACAAGTCATCTATCCTTGGAAGAGAATACTTGTTCTTAACCATTATGTTATTCAACTGCCTATAGTCAATGCACATTCGAAGGGACCCATCCTTCTTATGCATGAATAATATCGGTGCATCCCATGGGGATAAATTAGGATAAATGAAACCTTTATTCAAGAGATCCTTAAGTTGCCCCTTAAGTTCCTTTAACTTAGCCAGGGTCATCCTATAAGGAGGAATAGATATTGGACTAGTGTCCGGAACCAAGTTAATACCAAACTTAATCTCCCTATCAGGAGGAAAACCAGGGCGGTCATCCAGAAAGATCTCAGTAAACTCATTCACCATCGAAACCAAATATAAAGAAGGACCTTTTGAGTTAAAATTTTGAACATGAACCAATGATAAAGACACCCTTTAGAGATCAACCTCTGAGCTCTAAGATATGATTTAAACCTTCCCTTAGGAGTTAGGGAACCACCCACCCACTCAATAAGTGATTCACTAAAGAATCTAAAGAAAACCATATAGGTTCGATAATTTAAGGATGCGTGGCATAAATGTAACCAATCCATACCTAGAATAACATCAAAATCCACCATATCTAATTAATACAAATCCACCAAAGTCTTCTTACTACCAACAGATGCCATACACCCCCTATAGACTCTTTTAGCAATAATAGAGTCGCCTATCGGGGTAGAAATAGAAAAAGGATCTGAAATAACCTCGGGATCAAAATCAAAATACACAGCCACATATGGGGTCACATAAAAAAGAGTAGACCTCGGATCAAGAAAGCAAAACACGTCATAAGAAAAGAGTTTCAACATACCAGTCATGACATCAAGCGATGCCTTGGACTCCTGTTGGGTAGTAAGAAAATATAATTGATTCCAACATGTGTCGGTGCCTGAAGCAGAAATAGATGCAGAAGCAACACCTTTTAGTGCAGGAGCAGATAAAGAAACAACTATAACCTTATTCTCTCTCGAAGAAACCTTACCAACTAGATAATTTTTTAAGCATATGGCCTAGTTGGCCTTATTTAAAGCACCTGTCCCTCCCCTTTTCACAAAACCCCTGATATAACTGACCACATAACCTACAAAGAGGACACGATGAAGCCCACTGTGCCCCACTATCCTGAGATTACGTACCATGTGCCCTATGTTATTGTAATCCTACTGACACCTATCACCTAACGCTTCGAGTAGGAGCACTAGATATGAAAAAAGAACCAAAAATCCCCTACTTCTTTTTCAACCACTTACCTAATAAGACCCCGCAAAATTCCAAGCTTAATTCAGTCCTTTAAGCTTGTTAAGGTATCTCAGACTTAGAAAATTCTAGATAAGTATCCAGACTTAGTTTATTTTAGGTCTTTGAAAGTTGGAAATCTCATTTTACTACCTTAAAGTACTTTAATTGTCTATATTTTAGTTAATTCATGACGAGGAAGGTCAAGAGGTGTTTCTGGACAAGTTTTGGATTTTTCGGACTTCGTTTGAAGCTTCTTTGGAATCCCAAAATAGTGTACCAACATGATCTTGGTGTGATGCGTTGGATATCACATCGGTGTCATTGATTTACGACATCGATCTGCGCATCGGTAGCCCAGTTATTTATCATTAAAAGACCACATTATTGAGGATATTTGGGTCTTTTTCCCTCGACCCTCATCCCCCAAAACACAAAATTTAATACTCTAGAGAGAAAATAAACACATTCTTTCTCAATTTCTCTCAAGAACAAGCCTTAGGGTTTTTAAATTTAAAATCAAAATCTCAAAATTCCTCCATTAATTTCCAGAAATTCTTCAACAAGGTATGTGAAGTGTTCATCTAAGGGTTCCTTCCACCCTTGGAGTTCAAGAAACTTTTTTTAAAAACATGAATTGTGATTTCCATGTTGTGGGTTTGAATGTAATCATGTTGATGTTGTGGAACGTGTTCCAAGTTGAAATCTTTATGTGTTTCTTGATATTATGATAGCATATAAGTTAAATTTTGATTCTCTTATATTAAAACCCTTGAGTTATGAAGTCATGTGTATTAGCATTGTTGATCATACCCAAGTATAAAGCTACGCCTACCATGTGTTTAATAAAATGCTAAATTGAGACTATGGTGCTTTTGTGATCCTTTGGTGGTCTAAATGATGAACTTATACTATACCCATATGTTCAAAATGTCTTCCATATTAAAGCTATACCATGTATGTGTTTGATGGAATGCTCATGAGATTGGTTTAATGAAATTATGATGTATTCCTATTCATGTGCAAGTTCATGACTTTCAAGTGATTGATAAAATACCTTATAGATCGTATTGTGAGTTGTTGACTATTGTTAAGTATTCAAGAATTGTCATGTCTTATTATTTTCATGCTATCGAGTTCTGGGGTTATTTAATACCCGACAATTTAGCTATATTCCTAGAGCCAGTGCCAGTTATAGAACAGTCTCGATCATGTCACGATCAGTAGTACTTTGGTTCAGTTACAAAACTTAGAAAAACTCAATAAACTCAGTATCAATTCAGTCCCATTCAGTATTTAGCTCAGTCCTCAGTAAACTCAGTCAGACAATAGAACTCAGTAGTATTCCTCAGTCAACAAAACTCAGTAAACTCAGTTCAGTTCAGCTAATTAGTATAATCAATAATAGGTCAGTCTAACCTAGTATGAACTCAAAAATAAGTTCAGTGTCTATTGATGATAGGCGAATTTACACGCCTATAGTGCTATATTTTGCCTATATTTCAGCTATGTTTTGAGGACAAATTATATATTTCATGCACTTTTAGTCCTTTTTCCTGTAAGTGATCTAACAAACATGATTAGCAAGTTTTCAGGTATAAATGATGCAGAATTCAGCATTTTATGGATAACTTGACGCCAAAGAAAGCTTCACGAAAGGAGAAAAGCAAAACTTGGACGCCAAGGACCAAAGGTGGCGCATGGAAAATCTGTCCCGGGCAAAAACAGCAATTCTAAAGACTTTGGGGACTAGCAGTAACTTATTAGGAGTAGGATAATGATGCAGTAACCCAGTAGGATTGGGTTAAGTAATGCAGTAGCTTAGTAGGAATAGGATAGGAGTATTATAAATACCCTATTCTGCTAGAGATTTTTAGAATTCCCCCATTACTTTTAACTCTGAAAACAATTCTTCTACTTTTAATTCTACTTTTTATTCATCTATTCAATTCTTAATTTCCACAACAAGAGAAACGTTACTCTGCAAGGGAGTTCACGCCTAAAACTCCACACCACACCTTACTACACGAGATTTTTATTGTGGTATATTAATAATGTCTATTGTGATTTCCTTCACACTCATGGGTAACTAAACTTCTCTGTTGGGGTTATGGAAGCCATATGAGATACTATCTATTGCTATGAGTTTGTGAATTCGTGACACGTATGCTGCTTATATCATTATTCTCTTCATCTTAATCTAAATTCTTTATGGTTGCAAACGCATAGAATACGCCAGTATAGCATTAACTTGTTTGAAAGAAAAGTTATATGTATGGAAAAGAGATAATGTCAAGGTAATAGGGCACCAACCCCTGTTAAAAAGTTAGTGCCGTAACTGGATTAACCTCTTGGAGAATTCGTACTGTTAGATACGCTTTAAGCTCGAAAGAGTTAAAGTGAAATAGTCCTGGTTAAGGTCGAAAGACGCCTGGATTTACCATCGAATACAATTCTCTATAAGCACATGCATGTCTGAATTCCGCACAACTCATAGCCAATAGAGACGTACAACTCATAAGGTGGAAATAACCCCAACTTCTCAATTTTCATTGATCAAAAACCAACCAAGCAAAATGTTTTTACTCCTTTATTTGCTGTTTTTATTTTATTACTTTGTTTACATTACTTGCACGTTAAAATCCCCCCTTTTTACGAGACTTGCTCCAAAAGTCTAGTAATCTTTTCTTACTCATTGACCGGCTATTCTCTATGGGATCAATACCCAACCCAGTTGGGTTATATATTTGACAACGACCGGTTTACACTCCTATGAGAGCTGTAGATTGAGCGTTATCAAAAATTGGCGCCGCTGCCGGGGAATACAAGTGTCAATTAAGTTCGTAATAATTACTAGACCCTTTGGTCAAAGATTCTCGTACTTTTACTTTTAGTTTTTGTTTTTGTTTACTGCAGGTTTTTATTCTCTGCATGCCCCATACCCGAAGTTCTAGTCAACTGTTATTACCTATCAATCCTGAACCACAACGTATTGGCAGAATGGAGGCACAACACGAAATTGAAAGGATGGTTGCTCAACAGGAACAGGCGAGACTAGTTGTGCTAGCCGCCGCTCAAGTGCATCAACAGAATATTGATAACCCTGGGCGAGCAACAGATCCTGATGATGAGGATCTAGGTGATGACGAGCTACTAAACCCTAGGCATGCCGCTGAGATCGCAACACCTGCCAACAGAAGAGATCGTCAATCTAGGTTTAGGCCTGAACGCCGAGCTATGCAACTAGCTTTTGACTATGATGATGATGATCTTGATAGAGCCGGAGCCACATGAGCCGTTATTCCTCCACCATTGGCACCTGGGGCCAAGTTCAACATCACAAGCACCATGATTCAGTTATTGCAACTCAAGGGATTATTTGGTGGACTAGCAGGCGATGATCCAAATATGCATCTCATCAACTTTATTTCTACATGCAAGTTGTTTGACAATCCTGGCGTTGGTCAGAATGCAATTTGATTACATCTAATTCCATTGTCTCTGTCTGGGAAGGAAACTCTGTGTTTGAATGGGCTGACTCCTGATTCTATTACAAATTAGAGGCAATTGAGAGACGCTTTCCTAGAAAGATTCTTTCCGCCATCCAAAAGAGCACAAATGAGAGATGAAATCAGCAACTTTCGTCAGCTTCCAACTGAAGCCCTTCATAAAACATGGAAGAGGTTCAAGACGAAGCTAATGAGGTGCCCAAACCATCACATGACTAATGTTCACCTAATGGAGATACTTTACAGAGCCTTGAATTCAATAACTAAACCAGTTGTGGATAATGCGGCTGGAGGATCATTCATGGATCTCACCTTTGGTCAGGCAAGCAATATGCTAGACCGGATGACGAAGCAAAGTAGAACTTGGCATACCAGGGATTCTGAGGAAGCAAGCCCCACTTTATCTATAGGCATGACTGCATACCAAAGGAGAAGAGAAGAAGAACGTGATCAAGATATGGCGCACATGAAGACACAAGTGGATCTTCTTACAAAGCATCTATTATCAGGAAAGATCGAAAAAGTCAAAGCCATTGCGTCAAAAGGAAAAGACGAATCTGATTCGGATGAAGAGGCCAACTACTTGAACAATCAGGGGGGTTTCCGAGGTAATACCCAAGGAAACCAAGGTCGGAACTATTATGATAAATCTGGAAACAAGGAACAAGGTAGTTGGAAGAACAAGAATGACAAAAGTGGTTTGTATGTTCCCCCTGGAAGACGTGACGCCACCACATCTAGTTCTGGAAATATGGAAGAGATGATGGCTAAACTGTTGAAAGGAGTGGAAGCAACCAGCGCGGGAGTAACGGAGGTAATACATGATTTGTCCTCAATGAAACAATTGGTTGATTCACATTCCACTTCGATCAAGCAAATAGAGCAACAATTGAGCCAATTTTCAGCAGCACTCAATCAAAGAAAGACTGGCACCTTACCTAGCGACACTGTGCAAAACCCAATGAATGATGGGTCATGCATGGCCATTACTACCCGAAGTGGTAAGGTGCTGGAAACTTCATCAAAAGGCAAGCAAGTGGTTGACGAAGTTGCAGACATTGATGACATGGCAAAAGGAGAAGCTGCCGAAGAATCCACCCACGACGTCCATGACGGTACACCGAGTATGTTGCAGCCTGAAAAGACTGAAAAACGAAGGCAAGAGGAGAAGAAAGCCGTGGAGAAAACAATTCCATATCCACCACCACCTTTTCCTCAAAGATTGAAGAAGGTGGCGGACGATACAAAGTTCAGCAAATTCATGACTATGTTAAAGCAGCTGACCATTAATGTTCCATTGGTGGAGGCACTTGAACAAATGCCTGGGTATGCAAAATTTATGAAGGATCTTTTGACAAAGAAGCGGGCAGCAAGCTATGAGTTGAAAGATAATGTTCATCACTACAGCGCAATCGCTACCCGATCACTAGTTCAGAAGAAGGCTGACCCCGGTGCTTTCACTATTCCTTGCACCGTTGGATCTTTGAATTTTGCCAAGGCATTATGCGATTTAGGAGCCAGCATCAATTTGATGCCACTATCTATTTACAAAAAGTTGGGGTTGGGTGATCCTACTCCAACCAATATGAGGCTCGTAATGGCGGATAGGTCGGTAAAATGACCTGTTGGTATTCTATATGATGTATTGGTGAAGGTTTCTTCATTCATCTTTTCGGCAGACTTCATTATTTTGGATTGTGAGGCAGACTCAGAAGTTCCCATAATCTTGGGGCGCCCTTTTCTTGCTACGGGAAGTGTGCTTATTGATTTGAGAGCTAATGAGTTTTCATTCCAAATAAATGACGAAGTAGTTCGCTTTGACGTGTGCAAATCAATGAAGCAACCCAAAGATCTGAACGTATTCTCGGTAGCGGATGTTTATGTTGATGATGAGAAAGAATTACTTGAAAAAGAGAAAACTATTGATGACCCATTGGCGGTTGTGCTCATGAATGGAGAGAGTAAGGATGCTGAAAACTATGAAGAAACTATTGATTCTCTAATAGGATTTGGGTCATATCCTCACGCTCCCAAGAAGCTGGACCTTAATCTCAAAAATCGACCCACACCACCAGTTAAACCATCTATTGAAGAGCCACCCACGTTAGAATTAAAGAAGCTGCCTAGTCATTTAAAGTATGCATTCTTAGGAAGCGGAAACACATTTCCAGTCATTGTGGCGGCAGATTTGGGTGAGCAACAAGTTGCAGCTCTCATTGCTATTTTACGGAAGTACATTAGAGCCATCAGATGGACCATCGCAGATATTATTGGTATTCCACCTGGGATTTGTACACACAAGATTCAGCTTGAAGAAAATTGCACGCCCACCATTGAGCATCAAAGGCGTCTCAATCCACCTATGCAAGAAGTGGTAAAGAAAGAAATTATTAAGTGGTTAGATGCAGGAGTTGTGTAACAGTACATGGGTAAGCTCGGTACAATGTGTTCCCAAGAAAGGAGGCATGACGGTGGTCGCAAATGAAAAGAATGAGCTTATTCCACTCAGACCCATCACCGGATGGAGAGTATGCATGGACTACCGAAAGCTGAATTCATGGACGCTCAAAGATCACTTTCCAATGCCATTTATGGACCAAACGCTAGATCGATTAGTGGGGAAAGGATGGTTTTGTTTATTAGACGGTTATTCTGGCTATAATCAGATTTGTATTGCCCCCGAAGACCAAGAGAAAACAACGTTCACAGGTCCATATGGTACGTTTGCCTTCAAACGTATGCCATTCGGGCTATGTAACGCACCAGCCACCTTTCAGCGTTGTATGATGTCCATTTTCTCTGATATGGTTGAAGATACTTTGGAGGTATTCATGGATGACTTTTCAGTTGTTGGCAAGACGTTTGAAGCGTGCTTAGCAAACCTGAGTATGGCGTTGCAAAGATGTGTAGAATTCAACCTAGTGCTGAATTGAGAGAAGTGCCACTTTATGGTCAACGAAGGTATCGTCCTTGGGCATAAAATCTCCGAAAAAGGAATTGAGGTTGATCGAGCGAAAATTGAAGTTATTGAGAAGCTACCACCCCCAATTTCAGTAAAGGGAGTCCGTAGTTTCCTCGGTCATGCAGGTTTCTATCGACGGTTTATCAAAGACTTCTCCAAAATTGCTAGTCCATTGTGCAAACTCTTGGAGAAAGATGCAAAATTTGACTTCAATGAAGATTGTTTGAAGGCATTCGAATGCCTCAAAGGAAAACTAATTGAAGCTCCTATCATGGTAGCACCAGATTGGTCTTTACCGTTTGAAGTCATGTGTGATGCCAGTGGGGTAGCATTAGGCGTTGTACTTGGCCAGAGAAGGGAAAAATTATTCCATCCTATCTACTTGCGAGCAAGGTCCTGAACGAAGCCCAAAAGAACTACACTGTCACAGAACAAGAGGTCCTAGAGGTCGTGTATGCGTTTGAGAAGTTTCGTGCTTATTTGTTGGGAACCAAAGTGATCGTTCATACAGACCATGCAGCTCTAAGATATCTAATGACAAATAAGGATGCAAAACCAAGACTAATTCGATGGGTATTGCTGCTGCAAGAATTTGATTTTGAGGTAAAAGATAGAAGAGGTTGCGATAACCAAGTGGCTGATCATCTATCTAGACTCGAGAACGAGCATATAGCGCAGCCTGAAATCGAGATTGATGATGCATTCCCTGACGAGGAGATCTTAGACACGATAATGGAAGAGTTACCATGGTATGCCGACTTTGCAAATTTTGTGGTGAGTAATGTGATACCTGCAAATTTATCTTACCATCAAAGGAGGAAGTTTATGCATGATGTAAAACACTACTTTTGGGATGAGCCATACTTGTTTTGAAGATGCGCGGATGGTGTTATTCGGTGATGCATATCCCATGTAGAGGTGCCTAATTTATTGGAAGCATGTCACACTTCCCAAGTTGGGGGACATCACGCAGGTAATCGGACAACAAGGAAGGTATTGCAAAGTGGATATTATTGGCCATCGATATTTAGAGATGCTTACGACTTTGTTAGAAGATGCGACCAATGTCAGAGACAAGGTGCTATTTCAAAACACCATGAGATGCCTATGTCAAAAATTCTTGAAGTAGAGCTCTTTGATGTATGGGGTATTGATTTCATGGGTCCATTCATAAATTCTTTTGGAATGAAATATATCCTAGTTGTTGTAGACTATGTTTCAAAATGGGTTGAAGCATTAGCATTGGCCGACAATGAGGGAAAGCGTGCTGTAGCATTCTTGAAGAGGAATATCTTCTCTCGCTTTGGAGTACCACATACTATTATAAGCGATGGAGGATCTCACTTTTGCAACAAGCTATTCAAATCCGTATTGGCCAAATATGGTGTCAAGAAACATAAGGTAGCCACACCTTATCACCCACAAACTAGTGGACAGGTAGAGGCTTCCAATCGAGAGATCAAGCAAATCCTTGCTAAGACTGTAAATGCTAATAGGAAGGATTAGTCTCGGAAGCTGGACGATGCACTATGGGCTTATAGGACTGCATTCAAAATGCCAATTGGCATGTCCCCGTACCAACTAGTTTATGGGAAGGCTTGTCACTTGCCCATTGAGCTCGAGCATAAAACATTGTGGGCGTTAAAGTAACTTAATATGAATTGGGATGATGCCATGAATCTGAGATTGGAGCAGCTGAATGAGATGGATGAATTCCGTCTACATGCATACGAAAGAGCAGACCTCTACAAGGAACGGATGAAAAAGTATCATGATCAGCGGATTGTTCAACGAAAATTTCAAAAGGATGATATGGTACATCTTTTCAATTCCAGACTGAAGCTATTCCCAGGTAAGTTAAAGTCCAAATGGTCTGGTCCGTACAAAGTTACCCAAGTCTACTCGTCTGGAGTAGTTGAGCTAGAAGACGATAATGGTGTTGTCTTTAAGGTGAATGGCCAACGAGTAAAACCATATATCGGTCCTCTTGACTCGATAAACTATATGGCCACCATCTATCTTGACGAAGTCTAAGTACTCGAGGTAACTATGTCGTGCCGCGACAATAAATCAAGCGCTAGATGGGAGGCAACCCATCGTTTATCATTTTTTTTTTCGTTTACGTGTTTGCTTTTGATAAATAAAACTCCAAAAATAAGAGTCGTGCCACGACAAAAACTAAGGCTCTTGATGGGAGGCAACCCATCATTCTAATAGTTTTTGTTGTCTTTGAGCAAGTGTAGGTGCAAGAGGCGTAAATGAGGAGATTGGTTTCAAATTTTGATTTGGACGTATTGCATGTAAAAGGTGGTAAGTTAGTGATGAAGAAGAAAAAGGCTATGGATTGGGAATTGCTTATGAAAATATAGGCAACGAACAAGGCTAGGCCTATATAAAACTAGGCCACGAACAAGGCAAGGCCTATACTATGGCCTAAGCTCTCGGAATCTAGTGTGCCATAGCATAGGCGCCGCCCATGTCCAAGTGTGCCATAGCATAGGCGCCGCCTATGCCAATGCCTTTTGTCTCTGAATCTCATATGCTATGGCATAGGCGCCGCCTATGCCTAAGAATGCCATGGCATAGGCACCGCCTATGCTCAACAATGCTATGCAAAAGGCGCCGCCTATGCCAAGCATAGGCAAAGCAAAAGGCGCCGCCTATGGTCATTTCTTGTCTCCAAATCCAATTTTAAATGGGTCAAAACCCGACCCAACCTTCTCCTATAAATATGAGACTTAGTCTTGAACCAAAAACACATTGTAAACCTAGCATAAGTTCCGCCTATAGTCCCCAAATCCACTCCAAAATTTTCCTTTTGTTATTCTTCTTCATAAGAACATCATCCAAAGTCATCAATCAAGTAAGTGCTACTTTGTTCTTCATTTATATTCTGTAAGTACTACACTACTACGCCTATTATGAATTGCTAAATCTTGAAGTAGTATTGGTGATTTGAAAGTGATTGAATTGTTGTGATACAACCAAGTGAGTGAACGTATACGTAAGAATGATCTTAACTTGTTCCCAACTTATATTTGATTTTGATGCATTGTCATACTTTTGCGGAATTAATATGGTCACAAAAATTGCATAATCTTGTCACTTGAATACTTACATGTTGGAATGACTTGTTCATCGGGATAAGAATTATAGTTGCCTACCGACATAGGAGGTTGTGATTATTTAGATACTATACCTTGATTCAATCCCTATGTAGTAGTCTTGATATATCAAACATGAAAGTATTGCCAAGATTACAAGAAGTATGACTGCTCTGATTTTATTGTTGGAATATAGCACCTAAAACGTATGTCGATGAAGTCTGACTAGTCGACCACTTTTACTTCACTAGTTTGTACCAACAAACGAAGTGTGGGGTGGTGCCCCTACTGCTCGTTTATAGATTGTATCCATCGAGATGATGCTAACATGAACATTATTTTAGTCTCAGGTACAATGGCACCCAAAGCAAGACAAGGAAAAGATAAGGCTACCACTTCACAAAAAGGCAAGAAAAGAGGCCGAAAAAAGAAAGGAGAATCATCCTCGATGCAATTACCACGCCGCATGTTCGGAATAAAATGGGTTCTTGAGGAGGAAGCAAAGGAATGGTATAGGAACAACAAAGAAAGAAAATATGTTCATGTGGACTTGATAAACAAGGAAAGCCTAGCAAAGAAAGAACCGCACATGTTGGCCAAGATCATGGCATTACATCTTGATTTCATCTTCCGAGACATGGGAGAATGCAATCTCGATTTAACAAGAGAATTCTATGCCAACTGGTCACCGAAAACCACAGGAAGCAAGGTCAAGATTCGGGGCCAAGTTTTACAACTCAATGCGGATTTCTTCAACTCCTTTCTTGGCTTGCCTTCAGTCGATCCCTCACCATTCAAGGAGCTGTACAGTAGACCTCCATATAGAGCTATTCGACACACACCCTGTGGAACAAGATCCATGGCACGCTGGAGTAGACACAAGGACACTGGTCGACACAACACCTTCCCATATGCTCCTTTGAATAGGGAAGTAAGGATATGGTTGCGCATAGTCAACTCTTGCCTAATTCCAGGGACACAGTACACAAAGATAACATGAGATAGAGTATTCCTGGTGTATGCATTGATGACGAATGTCCCTATCAACATTGGGGAAATTATTCGATCTACAATGCGGAAAGCTAGGCTACACAAGAGGTCCCACTTCAGTTTTGGCAACCTGTTGACTGCAATACTAAGGAAAGAAGACATCGAAGAGGAACCAGCTGATCATAAACTCCCACACAACTCGAAGAAGGTTGACCTCACAAAGGTTAAAGATGCTGAAACCATGCATGACGTTAACCTAACCACTGCAGAAAGACATGCTCGCGAAGAAAGCTTCTCCCGCCATTTATATGGCATGATGAAGTTTACCATGATGAGCGGGGGTCGTGTTCCAACTGCTGCAGAGCTCCAACAGTTGGATTATGACTACCCAATGAATGAGCATGCGAGGGCGATGTGTGGAGTAGGTGTATATTTTGAGGAACCTCTTGATGACGATATGCCAATCGATGATGATCGACGAATGCCAGACTCTGACGTGGAAGCGAACTATGATGACGACAACTCTGATGATGATTCCGATGCAGGGGGTATGACCCCAAACATAGAGGATGAGTCCGACTAATCAGGTTCTTCTTATTTATTTTTCACTGAGGGCAGTGTGTCCCGTCTAAGTGTGGGGTTCTGGTATTTGCATGCTATACTTCTTTATCTGCATTTGCATTTATTTATGTTATTTATGTTTGGTTGTTTGATTTAGTTAGTAGTCGTAGATTTTTTGATTTTTTATTTTGATGCATGAAATTGTTCTGATATGCGGCATGGTGTTATGACAAGAGTTTATGCTAGAATCATTACTATTGAGACACTTAGGCTCTAAGTGTGACTCACTGTGTGATAATTGTGTGGTTTATTTCATTCATCTGTTGGGTCAAGAGTCTATACTGCTCCCAATAAAGTTAACCATGTGCCTTGTGTGTATGAGATGATAGTATATTCTGTGCTTATGACTGATGCTAGAACTTGCCTGGTGTGTGTGTAAAGAGAAATAAAGAGTGTGAGTCTAGGAGATGATTTAGGCATTTCTTTGGCAACCGATACTTGTTTACCTTCGTTTTACCTACCCGTGGACATTATCCTAGTCAACCCCTTTGAGCCTTTAAGCCATTTTCTTTGACAGCCTCATATGTAAGCCTAATCCATTTTTTAAGACCATAATTTGATCCAAATTCCTAAGTGCTTTAAGTTGTGAAGTCATGTGACAAAATAAGAGGAAATTGGGTGAGACTGATGCCTTAGAGTGTATTGGTACTTGAATTTGTTATGAAAAAGAGTGGCTATCATGGAGGTATGTTATAAAAAAAAGAAAAAAAAAGAGAAAGAGAAAAGAAAAAGAAATAGAAAAACAAAAAGATAAATTGTGTTTATGATTAAATAAAAAGATAGTTATGCTTGAATGGTAAAATAGGTGAAAAGGGGTGATAGATGAAAGAAAGGTAGAAGGTTTGATTAAAAAAAGTGTTAATGGCATAATGTGATGTATTAAAGCGCTTAGGAACATAGTCACTATTTCTGGCCAAAATAGTCCTACCCGTCCCTTAGCCTACATTACAACCTATAGAAGACCTATTTGATCCTAAGCTTAGCATTCTGATATTTAGTGGAGCATTACACTATGGGCAAGCCTATGGTCATCAGTTGCAACATAAGAATTCTTTGTGAGAGTGAGAGCAAGGATAATCTTATACCCATGTTCGAAATATATTCAATACTTGTGAGTGATTATGGGTGACATATTGTGAGACACACATGGTTGATGAGTTTTGGGTGGTTGTGTATGATTCTTTGTACCTCAACTTGTGGACACGAATTAACCACCATCACGAGTCTATGTTGGAAGTTAAATTGTTTCTACTAATGATCAGAAAACTACTCTTTGTTGATAATTGTTATGCTTGTCTTGACGAATATTTCGTGTTGTTGCTGTGAAACCCTAAGTAAATGTTGAGATGGACATGATAGTTTATTCGAGGACGAACAAAGCTTTAAGTGTGGGGTGTTGATGATAGGCGAATTTACACGCCTATAGTGCTATATTTTGCCTATATTTCAGCTAAGTTTTGAGGACAAATTATATATTTCATGCACTTTTAGTCCTTTTTCCTGTAAGTGAGCTAACAAACATGATTAGCAAGTTTTCAGGTATAAATGATGCAGACTTCAGCATTTTATGGATAACTTGACGCCAAAGAAAGCTTCACGAAAGGAGGAAAGCAAAACTTGGACGCCAAGGACCAAAGGTGGCGCATGGAAAATCTGTCCCGGGCAAAATCAACAATTCTAAAGACTTTGGGGACTAGCAGTAACTTATTAGGAGTAGGATAATGATGCAGTAACCCAGTAGGATTGGGTTAAGTAATGCAGTAGCTTAGTAGGAATAGGATAGGAGTATTATAAATACCCTATTCTGCAAGAGATTTTCAGAATTCACCCATTACTTTTAACTCTGAAAACAATTCTTCTACTTTTAATTCTACTTTTTATTCATCTATTCAATTCTTAATTTCCACAACAAGAGAAACGTTACTCTGCAAGGGAGTTCATGCCTAAAACTCCACACCACACCTTACTACACGAGATTTTTATTGTGGTATATTAATAATGTCTATTGTGATTTCCTTCGCACTCATGGGTAACTAAACTTCTCTGTTGGGGTTATGGAAGCCATATGAGATACTATCTATTGCTATGAGTTTGTGAATTCGTGACACGTATGCTGCTTATATCATTATTCTCTTCATCTTAATCTAAATTCTTTGTGGTTGCAAACGCATAGAATACGCCAGTATAGCATTAACTTGTTCGAAAGAAAAGTTATATGTATGGAAAAGAGATAATGTCAAGGTAATAGGGCACCAACCCCTATTAAAAAGTTAGTGCCGTAACTGGATTAACCTCTTGGAGAATTCATACTGTTAGATACGCTTTAAGCTCGAAAGAGTTAAAGTGAAATAGTCCTGGCTAAGGTCGAAAGACGCCTGGATTTACCATCGAATACAATTCTCTATAAGCACATGCATGTCTGAATTCCGCACAACTCATAGACAATAGAGACGTACAACTCATAAGGTGGAAATAACCCCAACTTCTCAATTCTCATTGATCAAAAACGAACCAAGCAAACCATTTTTACTCCTTTATTTGCTGTTTTTATTTTATTACTTTGTTTACATTACTTGCACGTTAAAATCCCCTCTTTTTACGAGACTTGCTCCAAAAGTCTAGTAATCTTTGCTTACTCATTGACCGGCTATTCCCTGTGGGATCGATACCCAACCCAGTTGGGTTATATATTTGACAACGACCGCTTTAAACTCCTATGAGAGCTGTAGATTAAGTGTTATCATCTATTCAGTTGGGAGTAGGATTCAGCACCGAGTGAACCCAAGAATGGGGACTCACTGCTAGAAGAGGGTGTGATCCTTAGATACAGTCCTTGCATTCCAGAACTACGTAGCCAGTGTGGTTGAGATACAGAAACCTTCTAGTTGAGGGTTGATGAGATGGCTTAACTCAACAGTTGAGGGTCCTACCATTCTTATTTGAGAACCTGCGAGAGTATATCTTCAGTGTCCTTACCCGTGGCACGGTACTGACACCCTTCCAACTGAGGTTATAGGTTAGACCCTGAATATATTTAGAAAAGGGGCATGTCGGTTAGATGATTACCTATCATAGTCTCAATCTCAGTATTCAGTAAAGAACTCAGATATTTTTACAAATTTTAGGACTGTCAAATATAGTCACTCAGCTTAGTACAGAACTCAGCTAGTTCCATCAGAAATATGACTTCCAGACATAGTCACTCAACAAATAGTATCTCAGTTATCAGTAATCCATGTTATTAGTAAACTCAACATTCAGAATCCTTATGACTTTAGTTACAGTTATGTATTCATGCATGTATTCTCATGCAGTCATGTTCATGTTATTCAGTTAGTTATAGTTTATGCATATGAACCCTTGCATTCAGCCTTACCTCACTTAGCATACCAAGACATTTACACGTACTGATACATACTTTTTTTTTGCACTATGGTGTTTTATACCATAGGCTCAGACGTACGGCCGCCAGAGCATTCTTAGCGGTTCAGAAATTCAGCCAACAGTAGAAGACTAGCAGTAAGTCCTCAGCATTCGAGGATATTCTTTTATTTTACTATCTCATTAGATTCAACATTTCAGTAGATGGAGTTAGTTGTGGGATTGTCCCATCAAATCCTTCATTAAGACAGTTTAGTTAGAGGTTTTTCAGACTAGATGTTCAGACAGTATTCAGTATTTTAGATTCTGATGTTTTATCAGACTTTATCATTTTCTTTTCATCAGTATTACAGTTTTGAACCTTATGGCATTTCAGCCTATTATACAGTGTTATTACTCAGTTATTATAGCAGGTACCAGTCATGGGTTAGCTTGTGGTCCTGCGGGATTATGAGCATCGTATAGGATTCGTGGTACCAGGCTCAGGGTTTTACAAACTTGGTATCAGAGCCTAAGGTTCAATAGGGTCCTAGGAAGTCTGAAAGCCATATCTAGTAAAGTCTGGTGCATGGGTGTGTAGCACACCACATTTATGTACAAGAGGCTATAAGATGTTTTTGGAATAGTTTCCCTTCTTTAAGCATTCATGTGATGCGAGCGAGTATGAGCTCCAGTTAAACTCTCTTACTAATCCTAGTTTCTTTTTCGATTACAGAAAATGACTCTAAAGAGGAATCAGGGAAGAGGAATAGGAGATCAATCAGCCCCCCATCCCGTTCAGCCAAATCCTTTGGGTGAAAATGTCTCCCATACTGAGTTCAGAGCAATATTCACCACCCTAACTCATTCTGTAGTAGCCCAGAATGAACGTCCAGCTACCATTCCAACAAACCCAGTGGCTAATACTGCAGCATCCAGGATTCAGGACTTCACCCAAATGAACTCTTTATCTTTTTCTAGATCTAAGTCAGATGAGGACCCTCAAGAGTATCTTGATCAGGTGCAAAATATTACAGATATTATGGGGGTGACATCTAGTAAGAGTGCTAAGCTAGTTGCATATTAGTTGCAGGATGTGGATCACAGTTGGTTTAAATAGTGGAAAGCGGAGAGGGCCGTAGATGTAGGGCCCATTAAATGGGAGGAGTTTGCAACTTCTTTTCTAGATAGATTCTTTCCCCTAGAGCTGAGTGAAGCTAAGGTGTTAGAGTTTATTAATTTAAAGTACAGAAATATGACAGTGAAAGAGTATTCTCTCAAGTTTACTCAATTAGCTAGATATGCTCCTCATGTGGTGGCAGATAGTAGATCCCGAATAAGTTTGTGTCTGGGGTGAATGATAGTGTGGTCAAAGAGTGCAGGACCATAATTTTGATTAGTGAGATGGACTTGGCTAGGCTGATGATCCATTTTCAACAGATAGAAGAGTAGAAGAATAAGTAAAGAGAGAACAAAACAAGAAAGCTAGAACAGGTAGTTTCAACTTTGCTCAGCCTAAGTTAGAGGGTGGGAATCGTTCTCAGTTTTGCCCAAAATCTTCAATTCCAGCTCCATACTCTTCTAGTTCTCCAGTGCCAAACTTCAGAGAGGGCAATACAGATAGGGAATCAGGCCCTAAACCTCAGGGTAGTGTCAGCAGTGCCCGAACAAATTCTCTTTATCAGACTTATGGCAAGAACCATCAGGGTATTTGCAGAGCTGACAGTGATTTTTGTTTTGGATGTGGCAAACCAGGCCACAGAGTCAGAGATTGTCCCTAGTCAGGTTCTCAGGTTCAGCGAAACCGTCCTCCAGCTCAGTCCGATCGCCCAAATTAGCAGGGTGCCTCATCCAGTGCCACCAGTGTGAAACGTCTAAATAGACTGTATGCTCTTCAATCCTAGAAGGATCAGGAAAATTCTCTTGATGTGGTCACTGGTACGTTATAGATCTTTCACATATATTTTTATGTTTTGCTAGATCCAGGAGATTCCTTATCTTTTGTTACTCCTTATATAGCAGTTGATTATGGAGTCAGTCCCAAAATTTTAGCAGAGCATTTCTCAGTCTCAACCCCTATGAGTAAATCCATCATATCCCGATAGGTATACATGAACTATTTAGTTATGGTATCTTATATAATAACTTTAGCAGACTCAGTCAAATTAGAGATGACTGATTTTGATATCATTCTCAGCATGGATTGGCTTCATTCCTTATATACCTCAGTCTACTATAGAAACAAAATTGTCTAGTTCCAGTTTCCAATTGAACCCGTCCTAGAGTGGAAGGGTAGTACTTCAACGTTTAGGGGTCAGCTTGTTTCTCACCTTCGGGCGAGAAAAATAATATGTAAGGGATGTGTGTATCACCTTGTGCGAGTCAAGGACTCCAGTTCAAAAACCCCTACTCTTGAATCAGTGTCAGTAGCATGTGAATTCCCAGATGTATTTCACGAAGATCTTCTCAAAATTCCTCCCAAAAGGGAAATTGATTTTGGAATTGATCTTCTCCTAGATACTCAGCCTATATCTATTCTGCCATACAGAATGGTACCTATAGAACTCAGAGAATTAAAAGAACAGTTGAAGGATCTCTTAGACAAGCGATTCATCATACCCAGTATGTCCCCATAGGGTGCACTATTTTTATTCGTGCATAAAAAAGTTGTTTCTCTCAGAATGTGCATAGACTACAACTAATTAAATATAGTCACGGTTAAAGACATGTATCCCTTTTCCAGAATCGATGACTTATTTGACCTAATTTAAGCCGCTAGTTAATTTTCTATGATAGACCTCAGATCAGGCTATTATCAGCTTAGAGTCAGAGAATGTGACATCCCTAGGACAGCTTTCAGAGCTCGGTATGGTCACTTTGAATTCTTAGTCATGTCCTTTGGTCTTACCAATGCCCCAGCAACTTTCATGGACTTGATAAACCGTGTGTTCAAGCAGTACTTGGACATGTTCATTATAGTTTTCATAGATGACATCCTGGTTTACTCTTGCAATGAATATGATCATGCAGACCATCTCAGAATAGTATACAGACTCTCAGAAATCATCAGTTGTTTGCCAAATTCAGTAAGTGAAAATTTTGGCTAAGGTCAGTAGCATTCCTTGGCCATATCATTTCTGGTGATGGCATTAGGGTGGATCCCCAAAAGATCAAAGCGCTGAGAAACTAGCCCAGACCCATCTCTCCATTAGATATCAGGAGTTTCTTAGGTTTATCTGGCTATTACAGGTGGTTTGTTGAGGGATTTTTGTCTATTTTATCCCCTATGTCCAGATTTACTCAGAAAAAAGTCAAATTTCAGTGGTCAGCTTCATGAAAGAAGTGTTTTCAGGAGTTAAAGACTTGACTCACCTCAGCTCCAGTTTTGACTCTTTCAGATGGTTCAGATGGGTTTGTCGTATACTGTGATGCGTCTAGAGTAGGTTTGGGTTGTATCCTCATGAAGCATGATAAGGTCATAGCCTATGCCTCCAGACAACTTAATCCTCATGAGAAGAACTATCCTACTCATGATCTTGAGTTAGCAGCTGTAGTTTTTGCCTAACAGATTTGGAGACACTATTTGTATGGGGTGCACATTGATGTGTTCACTGACCATAAGAGTCTCCAGTATGTGTTCTCTCAGCAAGACTTAAACTTCTATCAGAGAAGGTCATTGGAGTTGTTAAAAAACTATGATATGAGCATTCTGTATCACCCTAGCAAGGACAATGTAGTGGATGATGCTCTCAGTAAACTGTCTATGGGTAGTGTTGCTCATGTTGAGGACAGTAAGAAGAAGTTAGTTTAGGAAGTTCATTAGCTTGCCTGACTAGGTGTCCTCTTAGTTAATTCAGCAGAAGGTAGTATGTGGGTTCAGAACAGTTCAAAATCATCTCTAGTTTCTGAAGTAAAGGAAAAGACGAATAGAGATCCCAGTTTAGTCAAGTTGAAAAAGTCAGTAAGAGATTAAAAGGTGGAAGTTTTCTCCCAAGGAGAAGATGGTGTTTTGCATTGTCAGGGTTGCCTATGTGTGCCAGGTGTGGATAACTTGAGGTAAAAAATTCTCGCAGAAGCACATGGTGCGTGTTACTCTATTCATCCAAGGGATACTAAGATGTACCATAATTTGTGGGAGATTTATTAGTGGAGTGGAATGAAGAGAAACATTGCAAAATTCATGGCTAAGTTCTCAACATGTCAGCAGGTTAAGATTAAGCATCAGAAGCCAAGTGGGTCCATGTAGGAGTTCTGTATCCCTACTTGGAAATAAGAAGAAGTGAATATGGACTTTGTGACTGGTTTGCCTCGTACTCATCGTCAACACGATTCAGTTTGGGTTATCGTATATAGGGTGACCAAATCAGCTCACTTCTTTCCAGTCCATACCTCGTATTCAGCCGAGGATTATGCCAAACTCTACATCAGAGAGTTGGTTAGATTGGATGGTGTTCTATTATCCATTGTCTCAGACAGAGTTACCCAGTTTACCTCGTGTTTTTGGAAAGCATTCCAAAAGGGCCTTGGCACCCGAGTTTACCTCAGTATGGATTTTCATCCCCAGACAAATGGTCAAGCAGAAAGGACCATTCAGACTTTGGAAGAATGCTGCGAGCATGTGCGATAGATTTTAAAGGAAGTTGGGATGACCACTTTCCTTTGATTGAGTTTTCATACAACAACAACTATCATTCCAGTATTCAGATGGCTCCATTTGAAGCTCTCTATGGTAGGAGATACAGATATCCAATCACTTGATTCGAGATGGGTGAGGCCATAGTTGTAGGGCCTGACGTATTATTTGATACCTTAGAGAAAGTTTAGTTGATCAGAGAGTCTGAAGAAAGCTCAGAGCTGACAAAAATCATATGTAGATATGTGTAGAAATGATATTGAGTTCGAGATTGGAGATTATGTGTATTTGAAAATATCTCCCATGAAGGGAGTGAAGAGGTTTGGCAAGAAGGGAAAGCTCAGTCCCTGATATGTTGGTCCCTTTAAAATTATCAGTCGCTTCGGCAAAGTAGCATACGAGTTCGAATTACCTTCAAATTTATCTTCAATCCATCCAGGGTTCCATGTATCCTTACTAAAGAACTAAATAGGTGACCCAATAGTTGTAGTCCCTATAGAGGGCATAGATGTTCAGAACAACCTCTCTTTCAAAGAGATTCCATCCAAAATCCATAACTATCAGACTTGTAGATTAAGGAACAAAAAAGTTCTTCTAGTCAAACTTATTTGGCAGAATCAGTTCGTTGAGGGAGATACTTGGGAAGAAAAAGCAGACATACGGACCAAGTATCCTCACCTCTTCTCTGCTAATCCAGACTTAGACCAAGGTAATGGCTTTCCTCAAGCTTATTCAGTATCATGCTCAGATTTCCATTACAAACTTGGTATCATTTACCTTTGCATATGTAGTGATATGTTCTTGAGTCAGTTCAGTTATGTATTCATGCATTAGATATGCATGATCAATATGAGAAACTCAGCTTATCAGTACTCGCAGTCATGTATTCATGAACCAACTCAGTTATGTACTCATGCATCAGATATGCATGTTCAGTGTGATAATTCAGTATATCAGTAATATCAGGCCTATAGACATATCCCAGATGTTCATGTCCAGTAAGTAGATTCATCCTACTACTACTCTCAGTTCAGTCAATATCATTCGAGGATGAATGTTCCCAAGGGGGAGATATTGTAAGACCCCACAAAATTCCTAGCTTAATTTAGTCCTTTAAGATTGTTAAGGGGTCCCAGACTTAGAAAATTCTAGCTAAGTATTCAAGCTTAGTTTATTTTAGGCCTTCAAAAGTTGGAAATCTTATTTCCCGACCTTAAATTCCTTTAAATGTCTATATTTTAGTTAATTCATGATAAGGAAGGTCAAGAGGTGTTCACGGACAAGTTTTGAATTTTTCAGACTTCGTTTCAAGCTCTTTTGGAACCCCAAAATAGTGTACCAATGCAATCTTGGCATTCCGCGTGGCCTATCACATTGATTAATTTTTCTCCAGCTACCAACATCAAATTTCAGTGAGTCAGTACGATTTTGGCATGACTCATTGGATATCGCGTCGGTGCCATCGATGCACTGCATCGATTTGTGCGTCGGTAGCCCAGTTATCAGTCATTAAAATACCGTGTTCTTGGGGTATTTGGGTCTTTTTCCCTTGACCTTCATCCCCCAAAACACAAAATTTAATACCCTAGAGTGCAAATAAACACATTCTTTCTCAATTTCTCTCAAGAACAAGCCATAGGGTTTTTAAATTTCAAATTAAGAACTCAAGATTCCTCCATTAATTTCTAGAAATTCTTCAATAAGGTAAGTAAAGTGTTCATACAAGGATCCCTTCCACCCTTGGAGTACAAGAAACTTGTTTTAAAATTATGTATTGTGATTTCCATGTTGTGGGTTTGAATGTAATCATGTTGATGTTGTGGAATATGTTCCAAGTTGAAATCTTTATGTGTTTCTTGATAGTATGATAGTATGATAGCATGTAAGTTGAATTTTGATTCTTTTATATTGAAACCCTTGAGTTATGAAGTCATGTGTATTATCATTGTTGATCATACCCAAGTATAAAGCTATGCCTACTATGTGTTTGATAAAATGCTAAATTGAGACTATGGTGCTTTTGTGATCCTTTGGTGGTTTAAATGATGAACTTATGCTATACCCACATGTTCAAAATGTCTTCCATGTTAAAGCTTTACCTTGTATGTGTTTGATGGAATGCTCATGAGATTGGTTTAATGAAATTATGATGTGTTAGTATGCATTCCTATTCATGTGCAAGTTCATGACTTTCAAGTGATTGATAAAATGCCTTATAGATCGTATTGTGAGTTGTTGACTATTGTCAAGTATTGAAGAATTGTCATGTCTTATTATTTTCATGCTATCGAGTTCTGGGGTTATTTAATACCCGATAATTTAGCTATGTTCCTAGAGACAGTGCCAGTTATAGAAGAGTCTCGATCATGTCACGATCAGTAGTACTTTAGTTCAGTTACAGAACTCAGAAAATCTCAATAAACTGAGTATCAATCCAGTCCCATTCAGTATTTAGCTCAGTCCTCTGTAAACTCAGTCAGAAAACAGAACTCAGTAGTATTCTTCAATCAACGAAACTCAGTAAACTCAGTTCAGTTCAGCTAATTAGTATAATCAGTAATAGGTCAGTCTAACCTAGTATGAACTCAAAAATCAATTTAGTGTCTATTCAGTGGGGAGTAGGATTCAGCACCGAGTGAACCCAAGAATGGGGACTTACTGCTAGAAGAGGGTGTGATCCTTAGATACAGTCCTTGCATTCCAGAACTACGTAGCCAGTGTGGTTGAGATATCAAAACCTTCTAGTTGAGGGTTGATGGGATGGCTTAACTCAACAGTTGAGGGTCCTACCATTCTTATTTGAGAACCTGCGAGAGTATCTCTTCTGTATCTTTACCCGTGGAACGATACTGACACCCTTCCAACTGAGGTTATAGGTTAGACCCTGAATATATTTATAAAAGGGGCATGTCGGTTAGATGATTACCTCTCATAGTCTCAATCTCAGTCTTCAGTAAAGAACTCAGATATTTTTACAAATTTTAGGACTGTCAAATATAGTCACTCAGCTTAGTACAAAACTCAGCTAGTTCCATCAGAAATAGGACTTCCAGACATAGTCACTCAAAAAATAGTATCTCAGTTATCAGTTATCAGTAATCCATGTTATCAGTAAACTCAGTATTCAGAATCCTTATGACTTTAGTTATAGTTATGTATTCATGCATGTATTCCCGTACAGTCATGTTCATGTTATTCAGTTAGTTATAGTTTATGCATATGAACCCTTGCATTCAGCCTTACCCCACTTAGCATACCAAGACATTCATACGTAATGATACATACTTTTCTTTTGCGCTATGGTGTTTTATACCATAGGTTCAGACGTACGGGCCCCAGAGCATTCTTAGCGGTTCAGAAATTCAGCCAATAGTAGTAGACTAGCAGTAAGTCCTCAGCATTCGAGGATATTCTTTTATTTTATTATGTTATTTGATTCAGCATTTTAGTAGATGGAGTTAGTTGGGGGATTGTCCCATCAACTCCTCCATTCAGACAGATTAGTTAGAGGCTTTTCAGACTAGATGTTTAGACAGTATTCAGTAGTTTAGATTCTGATGTTTTATCAGACTTTATTATTTTCTTTTCATCAGTATTACAGTTTTGAACCTTATGGCATTTCAGCCTATTATACAGTGTTATTACTCAGTTATTGCAGTAGGTACCAGTTATGGGTTAACTAGTGGTCCTTCGAGATTATGAGCATCGTATAGCATTCGAGGTACCAGGCTCGGGGCTGTACCAACTTGGTATCAAAGCCTAAGTCTCAACAGTGTCCTAGGAAGTCTGAAAGACATATCTAGTAAAGTCTTGTACATGGGTGTGTAGCGCGCCACATTTATGTACAAGAGGCTATAAGATATTTTTGGAATAGTTTCCCTTCTTTCAGTATTCATGTCATGCGAGCGAGTATGAGCTCCATTTAAACTCTCTTTCTAATCCTAGTTTCTCTTTTGGTTACAGAAAATGACTCTAAAGAGGACTCAGGGAAGAGGAATGGGAGATCAATCAGCCCCTCATGCCGTTCAGCCAAATTCTTTGGGTGAAAATATCTCCCATACTGAGTTCAGAGTAGCATTCACCACCCTAGCTCATTCTATAGCAGCCTAGAATGAACGTCCAGCTACCATTCAAACTAACCTAGTGGCCCATACTGCAGCATCCAGGATTCAGGACTTTACCCAAATGAACTCTTCATCTTTTTCTAGATCTAAGTCAGATGAGGACCCTCAAGAGTATCTTGATCAGGTGCAAAAGATTACAGATATTATGGGGGTGACATCTAGTGAGAGTGCTGAGCTAGTTGCATATTAGTTGCAGGATGTGGATCACAGTTGGTTTAAATAGTGGAAAGCAGAGAGGGTCGTAGATGTAGGGCCCATTAAATGGGAGGAGTTTGCAACTTCTTTTCTAGATAGATTCTTTCCCCTAGAGCGGAGAGAAGCTAAGGTGTTAGAGTTTATTAATCTAAAGTAGGGAAATATGACAGTGAAAGAGTATTCTCTTTAGTTTACTCAATTAGCTAGATATGCTCCTCATGTGGTGGCAGAAAGTAGATCCCGAATGAGTTTGTGTTTGGGGTGAATGATAGTGTGGTTAAAGAGTGCAGGACCATAATTTTGATTAGTGAGATGGACTTGGCTAGGACGATGATCCATTCTCAACAGATAGAAGTGTAGAAGAATAAGTAGAGAAAGAACAAAATAAGAAAGCTAGAACAGGTAGTTTCAACTTTGCTCAGCCTAAGTTAGAGGGTAGGAATCATTCTCCTCTCTGCCCAAAACTTCCAGTTCCTGCTCCATCCTCATCTAGTGATCCAGTGCCAAAATTCAGAGATGGCAATAGAGATAGGGCATCAGGCCCTAAACCTCAGGGTAGTGTCAGCAGTGCCCGGAGCAATTCTCTTTATCAGACTTGTGTCAAGAACCATCAGGGTATTTGTAGAGCTGACAGTGATGTTTGTTTTGGATGTGGCAAACCAGGACACAAAGTAAGAGATTGTCCCTAGTCAGGTTCTCAGGTTCAGCAAAACCGTCCTCCAGCTCAGTTCGATCGCCCGAATTAGCAGGGTGCCTCGTCCAGTGCCACCAGTGCGCAACGTCTAAATAGATTGTATTCTCTTCAATCCTAGAAGGATCAAGAAAATTCTCTTGATGTGGTCACTGGTACGTTACAGATCTTTCATATATATTTTTATGCTTTGCTAGATCCAGGAGCTTCCTTATCTTTTGTTACTCCTTATATAGCAGTTGATTTTGGAGTCAGTCCCGAAATTCTAGCAGAGCCTTTCTCAGTCTCAACCCCTATGAGTAAATCCATCATATCCCGATGGGTATACAGGAACTATTCAGTTATGGTATCTTAGATAATAAGTTTAGCAGACTCAGTCAAATTAGAGATGATTGATTTTGATATCATTCTCAGCATGGATTGTTTTCATTCCTTCTATGCCTCAGTATACTGTAGAAACAAAATTGTCTAGTTCTAGTTCCCAATTGAACCCGTCCTAGAGTGGAAGGGTAGTACTTCAGCATTTAGGGGTCAGCTTGTTTCTCACCTTCGAGCGAGAAAAACAATATTTAAGGGATGTGTCTATCACCTTGTGCGAGTCAAGGACTCCAGTTTAGAAACCCCTAATCTTGAATCAGTGTCAGTAGCATGTGAATTCCCAGATGTATTTCACGAAGATCTTCTCAAAATTTCTCCCAAAAGGGAAATTGATTTCGGAATTGATCTTCTCCTAGATACTCAACCTATATCTATTCTGCCATACAGAATGGTACCTATAGAACTCAGAGAATTAAAATAACAGTTGAAGGATTTCTTCGACAAGGGATTCATCATACCCAGTATGTACCCATAGGGTACAGCATAAAAAAGACGGTTCTCTCAGAATGTGCATAGACTACAACTAATTAAATAAAGTCACGGTTAAAGACATGTATCCCCTTTCCAGAATCGATGACTTATTTGACCTAATTTAAGCCGCTAGTTAATTTTATAAGATAGACCTCAGATCAGGCTATTATCAGCTTAGAGTCAGAAAATGTGACATCCCAAAGATAGCTTTCAGAGCTCGGTATGGTCACTTTGAATTCTTAGTCATGTCCTTTGGTCTTACCAATGCCCCAGCAACTTTCATGGACTTGATAAACCGTGTGTTCAAGCAGTACTTGGACATGTTCATTATAGTTTTCATAGATGACATCCTGGTTTACTCTTGCAATGAATATGATCATGCAGACCATCTCAGAATAGTATGCAGACTCTCAGAAATCATCAGTTGTTTGCCAAATTCAGTAAGTGAAAATTTTGGCTAAGGTCAGTAGCATTCCTTGGCCATATCATTTCTGGTGATGGCATTAGGGTGGATCCCCAAAAGATCAAAGCGCTGAGAAACTAGCCCAGACCCATCTCTCCATTAGATATCAGGAGTTTCTTAGGTTTATCTGGCTATTACAGGTGGTTTGTTGAGGGATTTTTGTCTATTTTATCCCCTATGTCCAGATTTACTCAGAAAAAAGTCAAATTTCAGTGGTCAGCTTCATGAAAGAAGTGTTTTCAGGAGTTAAAGACTTGACTCACCTCAGCTCCAGTTTTGACTCTTTCAGATGGTTCAGATGGGTTTGTCGTATACTGTGATGCGTCTAGAGTAGGTTTGGGTTGTATCCTCATGAAGCATGATAAGGTCATAGCCTATGCCTCCAGACAACTTAATCCTCATGAGAAGAACTATCCTACTCATGATCTTGAGTTAGCAGCTGTAGTTTTTGCCTAACAGATTTGGAGACACTATTTGTATGGGGTGCACATTGATGTGTTCACTGACCATAAGAGTCTCCAGTATGTGTTCTCTCAGCAAGACTTAAACTTCTATCAGAGAAGGTCGTTGGAGTTGTTAAAAAACTATGATTTGAGCATTCTGTATCACCCTGGCAAGGACAATGTAGTGGATGATGCTCTCAGTAAACTGTCTATGAGTAGTGTTGCTCATGTTGAGTACGGTAAGAAGAAGTTAATTCAGGAAGTTCATCAGTTTGCCTGACTAGGTGTCCGCTTAGTTAATTCAGCAGAAGGTAGTGTGTGGGTTCAGAACAGTTCAAGATCATCTCTAGTTTCTGAAGTAAAGGAAAAGACGAATAGAGATCCCAGTTTAGTCAAGTTGAAAAAGTCAGTCAGAGATTAAAAGGTGGAAGTTTTCTCCCAAGGAGAAGATGGTGTTTTGCATTGTCAGGGTTGTCTATGTATGCCAGGTGTGGATAACTTGAGGTAAAAAATTCTCGCAGAAGCACATGGTGCGTGTTACTCTATTCATCCAAGGGCTACTAAGATGTACCATGATTTGTGGGAGATCTATTAGTGGAGTGGGATGAAGAGAGACATTGTAAAATTCATGGCAAAGTGCTCAACATGTCAGCAGGTTAAGATTGAGCATCAGAAGCCAAGTGGGTCCATGTAGGAGTTCAGTATCCCTACTTAGAAATAGGAAGAACCGAATATGGACTTTGTGACTAGTTTGCCTCGTACTCATCATCAGCACGATTTATTTTGGGTTATCGTATATAGGGTGACCAAATCAGCTCACTTCTTTCCAGTCCATACCCCGTATTCAGCCGAGGATTATGCCAAACTCTACATCAGAGAGTTGGTCAGATTGCATGGTGTTCTATTATCCATTGTCTCAGATAGAGGTACCCAGTTCATCTCGTATTTCTGGAAAGCATTCCAAAAGGGCCTTGGCACCTGAGTTTACCTCAGTACGGACTTTCATCCCCAGAAAAATGGTAAAGCAGAAAGGACCATTCAGACTTTGAAAGATATGATGCGAGCTTGTGCGATAGATTTTAATGGAAGTTGGGATGACCACTTTTCTTTAATTGAGTTTTCATACAACAACAACTATCATTTCAGTATTCAGATGGCTCCATTTAAAGCTCTCTATGGTAGGAGATACATATATCCAATCACTTGGTTTGAGATGGGTGAGGCCGTAGTTGTAGGGCCTGATGTATTATTTGATACCTTAGAGAAAGTTTAGTTGATCAGAGAGTCTCAAGACAGCACAGAGAAGACAAAAATCATATGTAGATATGTGAAGAAATGATCTTGAGTTCGATATTGGAGATTATGTGTATTTGAAAATATCTCCCATGAAGGGAGTGAAGGGTTTGGCAAGAAGTGAAAGCTGAGTCCCCGGTATGTCGGTCCCTTCAAAATTATCAGTTGTTTTGGCAAAGTAGCTTACGAGCTCGAATTACCTTCAAATTTATCTTCAGTCCATCCAGTGTCCATGTCTCCTTACTAAAGAAGTGAATAGGTGACCCAATAGCTGTAGTCCCTATAGAGGGCATAGATGTTCAGAACAACCTCTCTTTCGAAGAGATTCCAGCCGAAATCCTTAACTATCAGACACGTAGATTGAGGAACAAAAAAGTTCTTCTATTCAAACTTATTTGGCAGAATCAATTCGTTGAGGGAGTTACTTGGGAAGAAAAAGTAGACAGACGTACCAAGTATTCTCACCTCTTTTCTGCTAATCCAGACAACCCAAGGAAATGGCTTTTCTCAAGCTTATTCAGTATCATGCTAAGATTTCCATTACAAACTTGGTATCATTTACCTTTGCATATGTAGTGATATGTTCATGTGTCAGTTCAGTCATGTATTCATGCATTAGATATGCATGATCAATATGAGAAACTCAGCTTATCAGTACTCCCAGTCATGTATTCATGAACCAACTCAGTTATGTACTCATGCATCAGATATGCATGTTCAGTGTGATAATTCAGTATATCAGTAATATCAGGCCTATAGACATATCCCAGATGTTCATGTCCAGTAAGTAGATTCAGCCTACTAGTACTCTCAATTCAGTTAATCTCATTCGAGGGCGAATGTTCCCAAGGGGGAGATATTGTAAGACCCCACAAAATTCCTAACTTAATTTAGTCCTTTAAGATTGTTAAGGGGTCCCAGACTTAGAAAATTCTAGCTAAGTATTCAGGCTTAGTTTATTTTAGGCCTTCAAAAGTTGGAAACCTTATTTCCCGATCTTAAAGTCCTTTAAATGTCTATATTTTAGTTAATTCATGATAAGGAAGGTCAAGAGGTGTTCCCGGACAAGTTTTGAATTTTTTAGACTTCGTTTGAAGCTCTTTTGGAACCCCAAAATAGTGTACCAATGCAATCTTGGCATGCCGCGTGGCCTATCGCATTGATTAATATTTTCTCCAGCTACCAACATCAAATTCTAGTAAGTCAGCATGATTTTGGCATGACTCATTGGATATCGCGTTGGTGCCATCGATGCGCTACATCGATTTGTGCATCGGTAGCCCAGTTATCAGTGACCGTGTTCTTGGGGTATTTGGGTCTTTTTCCCTCGACCTTCAGCCCCCAAAACACAAAATTTAATACCCTAGAGTGCAAATAAACACATTTTTTCTCAATTTCTCTCAAGAACAAGCCTTAGGGTTTTTAAATTTCAAATCAAGAACTCAAGATTCCTCCATTAGTTTCTAGAAATTCTTCAATAAGGTATGTAAAGTGTTTATCCAAGGATCCCTTCCACCCTTGGAGTTCAAGAAACTTCTTTTAAAAACATGAATTGTGATTTTCATGTTGTGGGTTTGAATGTAATCATGTTGATGTTGTGGAATGTGTTCCAAGTTGAAATCTTTATGTGTTTCTTGATAGTATGATAGCATGTAAGTTGAATTTTGATTCTTTTTTATTTAAATCCTTGAGTTATGAAGTCATGTGTATTATCATTGTTGATCATACCCAAGTATAAAGCTACGCCTACTATGTGTTTGATAATATGCTAAATTAAGACTATGGTGCTTTTGTGATCCTTTGGTGGTTTAAATGATGAACTTATGCTATACCCACATGTTCAAAATGTCTTCCATGTTAAAGCTATACCTTGTATGTGTTTGATGGAATGCTCAGGAGATTGGTTTAATGAAATTATGATGTGTTAGTATGCATTCCTATTCATGTGCAAGTTCATGACTTTCAAGTGATTGATAAAATGCCTTATAGATCGTATTGTGAATTGTTGACTATTGTCAAGTATTCAAGAATTATCATGACTTATTATTTTCATACTATCAAGTCCTGGGGGTGTTTAATACCTAACAATTTAGCTGTGTGCCTAGAGCCAGTGTCAGTTACAGAATAGTCTCAATAATGTCACGATCAGCAGTGCTCTAGTTCAGTAACAAAACTCAGAAAAACTCAGTAAACTCAGTATCAATCCAGTCCCATTTAGTATTCAGCTCAGTCCTTAATAAACTCAATCAAACAACAGAACTTAGTAGTATTCCGTCAGTCAACGAAACTCAGTAAACTCAGTTAAGTTTAGCTAATTAGTACAATTAGTAACAGGTTAGTCCAACCTAGTATGAACTAGGAAATCAATTCAGCGTCTATTCAGTTGGGAGTAAGATTCGGTAACGAGTGAACCCAAGGATGGGAACTCACCTTCCAGTAGAGGGTGTCATCCTTAGAAGTAGTCCTTGTATTCCAAAACTGCATAGCCAGCGTAGGTTGAGACATTAAAACCTGCTAGTTATGGGTTGATGAGGTGGATTAACCTGAAAGTTGAGGGTCCCACCATTCTCATTTGAGAACCTTCCAGATGAGGGTATCTCTTCAGTGTCTTTACCCGTGGCATGGTACTGACACCCTTCCAACTGGGGTTATAGGTTGGACCCCAAATATATTCAGAAAAGGGGCATGTCAGTTAGATGATTACCTTCCACAGTCTCAGTCTCAATCTTTAGTAAAGAGCTCAGATAGTTCTACAGATTTTAGAACTTTCATATACAGTCACGCAGCTTAGTACGGAACTCAGCTAGTTCCATTATAAACAGGACTGTCAGACACAGTCACTCGGCAAATAGTATATCAGTCATATCAGTTATTAGTAATCACATTTATCAGTAATCTCAGTATTAGGAATCCTTATGAATTTAGTTACAGTTATGTATTCATGCATGTATTCTCATGCAGTCATGTTCATATTATTCAGTCAGTTATAGTTCATGCATATGAACCCTTGCATTCAGCCTTACCTCACTTTACGTACTAGTACATTCACATATACTGACGCCTACTTTTCTTTTATGCTATGGTATTTTATACCATAGATTCAGACATTCAGCCAGCAGCAGTAGACTAGAAGTGAGTCCTTAACATTCGAGGATATTCTTTTATTTCATTATCTCATTAGATTCAGTATTTCAGTAGATGGAATTAGTTGGGGGATTGTCCCATCAACTCCACAGTTCAGACAGTTCAGTTAGAGTCTTTTCAGACTAGATGTTCAGACAGTGTTCAGTAATTCAGATTCTGATGTCTTATCAGACTTTATAATTTTCTTTTCATCAGTATTATAGTTTTGAACCTTATGGAATTTCATCCCATTATTCCACATTATACAATGTTATTACTCAGTTATTGCAGTAGGTACCAGTTATAGGTTAGCTTGTGGTCCTTCGAGATTATGAGCATCGTGTAGCGTTTGGGGTACTGGACTCAGGCCGTTACATACCCCCATCCTTTCTACTTTGTTGTTAACCACCCTGCTCAGAGAACCTGAACTTTTTAACCTGCCTTTCCCCTATATCAGCTTGATTTTTTTTCCTACTCCATATGTTACATACAAATAATCAACCTAGAGATATCCATATCCTTGGTCAGCTATGCACTCTTTCTTTCAAGGATCAACTCACGAGATAGTCCTGAGGCAAACTTCCTCATCCTGGCCCTTATATCATCCACCATTTTTTAGCATACCTAGAAAGCTGGTGAAACTTTAAGACATACTCCTTGACTAACATCTTCCCTTATTTTAGATTAACAAATTCCTTCGCTTTCACTTCTCTCGGCTTCTGAGGAAAGAAGCGATCCAGAAATGCATTAGAGAAAGTCTTCCACAAAAAAGACTCATCAACCTCACCCCTTGCCATCTCTCATTCCTCGTACCATTGGTACGCCCCATACTTTAGCTGGTAAGCTGCAAACTCCACCCTTCCATATTTGTGGCATGCATAATTTGAATATCTTTTCTATCTCATCCAAAAAATCCTAAGGATCCTCCTCTACCTTAACACCAGTAAAGGTTAGGGGACTCATTTTTATGAACTGGCCAACCCTTGTAGCCTCATAGAATAGGATACCAGATGTACCCTGCTCAGCCAGAAAAGCTGATACGCCCAAATTACAACTCTCGTTAGAAAGTGTAAGCGGTCGCTGTCAAATATAGAACCCAACTGGGTTGGGTGTCGAATCCCACAGGGAATACTCTGGTCACTAAGTGTTGTAATTATTAGTAGACTGTTGGTCGAAAATTCCAAGGACAAAAGGGGGGTTTGGTTTAGGCGTGAACTAATATTATCAAAGTAACGATGGAACGATTTGCGTAGTAAGATTTAATCACAGAGATTGATAAGTTAGGGTTATGTCCACCTTATAAGTTCTACTTCTCTATTAACTATGAGTAACGCGGAATTTAGACATGCATGCACTTATAGAGAATCGCATTCTAATTCTAAATCCAAGTGTTTCTCAACCATCAAGGATTTATTTCGCTTTAGCTCTCTCGAGCCTAAAGTGTATAACAAATGGTACAAATTCTCCAAGAAGTTAATCCGGTTAAGGTATTAACGTGTAAATAGAGGTTGGAAACCCTATTTCCTTGTCATACTCTCTTTTCCAAACATGTAACTTTTCTCTCGAACAAGTTAATGCTATAATGGTGTATTATTTATGTTTGCAACCATACGAATTCAATCAAAATGAAGAGAGTAATGATATAAGTAGCATAACACATCAAGAATTCACAAACTCATAGTAATAGATAGTATCTTACAAGGTTTCCATAAACCTAACAGATAAGTTTAGCTACTCATGAATACAACGGAAATCAAAGTAGACATCATCATCATACCAAAACTTAGAGAAATCTCGGCTATGGAGATGAAACGTGTTTTCTTTCTCCGTTGCTCAAGTGAGCCGTTTTCTGTTCTCAAAACTCGTACAAAATCTTCAACGTGAATTGTCAATAATAATCGAATGATAATAATGCTGAAAAATTCAGCAATAAGGTTTTTAATAGCATCCTTGTCTAATAAGTTGCTACAGCATCCTTAAGTATTTAAAAATACTGGGTTTGCCCGGGAAAAAGTTCTCATGCATCACATTCAGTCCAAAAGTTGCCTTCCCTCTTATGTGAAGTTTTCCTTTGCTGCCCACAGGTCCACAAAGTGCTGAAATCTTCATCATTAGTACCTGAAAAACATGCTAATCACATAGGTCAGCTCACTTAAAGGAAAATGGACTAAAAGTGCAAGAATTATATATTTTATCCTCAAAACTTAGCCAAAACATGGGTAAATTATGGTGCTTAGACGTATAAATACGCCCAACATCAGAAGCCACCAACTGAGAATCATATGAATCGATTGACGATACTCCATATTCATCATATCGACCTGAGGAGGACTAGAAGGAATATGTTGAACTCCAAAATAATCAGGGACTCGACCCCTAGACCGAGTATGGATCCCCTGAGTAGGATGTGTCTCCTCAAAATTATCCTAGTTAGGACAGAACAATTTTCGTGAGCTTTAGATCATTGAGGCATGATCTAAAAGACTAACAAATAGAAATTAGAAAGGACCTTAGACCGTGTAGCTTAAAACAGAACACAAGAAGGAGAAATATTTCTAAATGCCTTGTAGCCTCTCCCTTATGAGTGTGGTGCGAAACACACCCTTAAAAGAGACTCTACTCGACATGGCTTTGTAGACTCCTAATTGACCATGAACCTAAAGCTCTGATACCAACTTGACATGACCTGTATTGGGGCCTTATCATAATGGGTATCTCAAGTCCATTCGGGACAAAGACCACCCCTAATGCCCAATCCAATCAACCAACATAAACCCTGTGTCAGATAAAGTTTGAGCATATAAAAAGATAACATATTATTACAATTCTAGACTCTGGGATAGGTCTATAACCATGACCAACCCAAACAAGTCCAACCATCCAATACCAACCAACAACTATAACCAAACCAATATAAAAATTGAGTTCTTGTCCGTAACATAACATAAAAGGATGGAATCATAAATTCAATCAAACGTATCAACCCCAATACCAATGCCAATACTAAGTCTGACACCACTATCGATACCACCCATTCCGACCTGCAGTAGTTACACAAAGCCTCTAACCAAAAGAAAAATAATACCCGGTTGAGACATGCCCCCAACCATAGCCAAAACCAATATCTATAAAATAACCAAAGTATGAAAAGATGTCTATGATCTGAAATGGAGCCTTCCAGAGTATGGAAGCTTACCACTTCAATCTAATAGATGATCCCAAATTTGATCACTAAGCAGAAGGGGTAGAATGGCCAGTTCCTACATTACGTGGGGATACAGTCTCCCGAAGATGGGTTAGCGGGTGAACACTAGCAAGTACTTAGGATATAGATAAAGTAAACTTTAAAACAAAATAAACAACCATATGCACACATCTCCATACATATATACATATATAATCCATGTTGGGAACTAGGATTGGCATGCATTTAAACTATTAACCTGAGTATATGTAGCTTAACCATCCTAGAACCACCCATAGGCTATATGAGTCCAGTGTAACCCCCTGAACGGGCCCCAATATGTGTATCCACACAAATCGGAGATACCATAGGAGTCGGGGATTCTCCTGTACCTTTTTCATGAATATAAAGTGGTATTCAAATTCTTGAAATAGTGGGGGCTAACGAAATGAGAAAAAATATCATCATGAAAAATGTGATGTTTGCACTTTTGAGAATGTGTTTAAAAGAAAAATAAAGTGTAAAAAGTGCATAATTAATCTTGGAATAAATCACATGCATGTTACTATTTGCATATAACTTGATGTTTAAATTTATCTCTAACGTGTTATCAAAGAAAGGATAAAAAATATTGAGTATCCATTTGACATTAAATATTTGAGTGAGATAATTTTCATTCTAGGAATGAAAAATACCAAAATCATGTGATGAACTTTTCCTTGACATATCACATTATGGTGAAAAAGAAAATTGTGAAATATATTTTATTGATTATATGAGCCATGCAACTCCTTTTAATTCAAATATGTGAAAGTGGTGTGAAAAAAAAAGTTTAATAGCCTAATAAAATATGAGATGTGTGGCTAGTTGCACTTGGCCTGAAATTGTGTAAAATTACTTAAGCAGGTTATACAAGTAAATCGGGTATATTTACTTGAAAAAAAAGTTATGGCTTGTTTTATTTAAAAAAATTCCACTGTACTTAAAACTGTTTTTGATGCAATGAAAAACAACTTGGTGTTATTTGTTGAAATAAAAAAAATAAATTATTATTTGTTAACTCTTCGGAGGCTGAACTAATTATTTTAATTTCAACTAGTGAAAAAGTGAATTGATCAATCACTTTATTTTGAGAAATTGATTTTTCTAGTTTTGAGTTATTGTAATAGCACCAATATTATTGATAAAGTTTGAAACTATTATTACAACAGTAAATTCAGATCCATGAGAAGAAAATAATATTATATTTGACAAGTGGTACCATTAACGTTGAGTACGTCAAATTATGTGATTATCTTGCGGATGAATTAAGCAAGGTCTTGGCAAGATAAAGGGTCAGAATTACATAGAGAGGGAAGAAGGAAACTTATAAAAGATCATGAGTCAAATATGAGAAAACCCAACCTGCGGACTAGAGATCTTATAACCAGGTTCAATGGGAAGAACGAATCATATGATGACTTAGTGTGGGATACACTATTGTTTAATCCTTCAATGATGTGAGTGCATTTTGTTCCTGCAATAATTTATGAAGGCTGAGTCTAAGAACTCTTAATGAAATTTTATATCTCGTATGAGTGGGGTGTCAAAATTACAAGACCATCCTTGATAGATTTCACCTATGTGAGTGTGGAAGTAGGCCGTTTCCTATGAGAATTGGCTTATTTTCAAAAAAGCTCATGAAAATTTTGGATAGCGCATGGTCATAACATGCTGGCTATTAAAGCTTATGTCAATACCTTTATTATTAGGTGTAAGCAGTGATACTTTATTTTCCTTAAAGCAATCATCATTCAAGTCTGAGATCATTACTGACTCTAGAGTAAAGTTTACTGTTTTACTAAGTGGAGGTTCAATGTGGAGCACACCTTCATTGTGCACAATAGTATCCCTTCAACTAAATTGGTGATAACTCTCTTATTTCAATATTAAAATGAGTGGGAGAATGTTGGTACCTTTTATTATTAAAATAAAAATATTAAAGTGCATGGAAATTAATACGCATAAAGTGAAGAAAGTGGTGTCATTATTCTTGCTACTCACCACATTATCTTTTTGTGTTAGTGTGTATAAATTATGGTAAAAGATGATCATTAGTTCTTATAACTCATATGACCATTAGTTCTTATAACTCTCAAGGTCATTAGTTCTTTTAACTCCATGGACATTACTTTCATGTAACTCATGTAACAACTAAACATTCATCTTTCTCACTTAATATCCACTACTCCCTTATTTACTAAATGAAAGAAATATACACCTATATAAAGGGTGTCTTTTTTTTTTTGTAGAATGTAGAAATGAGATGAGTTGTAGTATATTACGAGGTACATGAAAAGACGATAAGTGTGAAAATTATATTAGTGAAAGAGAGAGTTGAGAAAAAAAAAATACTCTAAGTCTCCAACTATATTCACTATACAAAAAAGAGTAACTATATTAGTGAAACAGAGAGTTGAGATAGAAAATATTCTAAGTCTACAACTGTATTCACTATGATAAAGAGATTTTTAATATGTTGAAGGAAGGTATTTTTGTGGTGGAGCTTTGGACTCTTCAACTAATCCAGAGTTATTTGAGTTGTACATCATTGATAGGTTGTTATATCCTGGAAGGGACAAGCCAAGAGTTGATACTACTGGATCGGTGTAGATTATGTTGCAGTGGGCTTGAATCTCCTTAAAGAGAGTGAGATATCTGCGCCTCAGCCAAGAAGAAGATTATTTTATTTTTTTCATATTTTTTATTTATGTTCTTATTTCAACTGTCATTTATTATAATTGTGGTATATTCCACCAACAGATTATATGCTTCCACTACATATTTTGAGTAGCTTTTGTGTTCCACAGTCATCCCAAATAATAATAGGACTTTTTTCATTCATGATTTTCATTATCTTTTACTAGTCAAATAGATCACACTTCCTGCGGTTGTAAAATACTTTATCAAATTTATAAAATATCTTTTTAAAATATTGAGTGCTAAAATATTCTATAAAGAGTCTGAATTCAATTTGTTATTAGTACTAAATTTTTGTGATTTTTGTAATTTTAAATCGTGTAAGAGTCGTTGATCATTTGAAAATGTTTCATACATTGGTGAAAATATTCTCTCTTTTTTTTTAAGAAAAATGGTTGATTTAGTAAGATTGAACTCTCAATGCATATTTGTGAATGATAAAAATCCAAACCAAATAAGTTACATAATAAGCACACATAATATACACTTCTTATTTGAGATATTAATCATTAAAAATAGAAATATAAAATCAATGCACAATTTTTGACCTCTTCCTAACACCCCCTCTGACAAACTAATCAAAATCCCAGAGTCTTATTCATCGAGTCAAATTTAAAGCTATGATAATAATATAGGGAATAAATATGAAATAAAAAGAATAATCTTGAGTAGGGGTCTCATTAAATATCTATATCTATATCTATATATACATATATGTATATATACACACACTCATATATATATAAATATATATGAATTTATAAATACAAAATGAAGGATATTATAAGGTATGTATCTAAAATCTTACAATTAAATAATTGAGGATTATGAATATTAAAATATAAGAGTCATGGAGTTAATGATATTATTAAGAATAGAAAGTTTAATAGGTAAGAGCTGTGGAGATGAAAATTTAAATTTGAAAACGAATAATAAATGAGATAAAAGAAATTATTAATAAGGTAATAAAGAGAATTAATTATACATTTCTTGAATCATCCAACATATAAATTCATTTTTTTCAGTTTAAATACCTAGAGCATTAATGCAATTTTCAAATTCATTTTGTCTAATTTAATTTTTGTTACTTTATTTAAGTGTTAAAACCAAAATTTATTAAATTTTATATAATGATATAGATTCATTAGACTGAATCTATAAAAGAAAGTGTTAAGTCCTTGGTTCTAATGATTGACAAATTCATAATTTGGGACTTGTTCCCTGAAGCTTTTGTTGTGATGACAAAGGCCTCTACGGATTAGGAAACAGGTTGGGCACACCTATTGTTGTCACAGTCAACTTTCCAGCTGACACATAGTACAAGAGTTGGAGAAAAGTTATTGCCACCTTTTTGTCACAACCAATGAGAATGTATCTAGGTTTTCTTGGGTTACAACAGTTAATGGTCATCTTTCTCAACAAGAAAACCATCACTTCCATATACTTACAATTAAAGATCTTTCTGAAGTGAAGCAGCTCTGGAAATAAAAGGCTAGAACTATAATAGGGAACCTGTTGTTCATCCAGTTGTACCTTTATTTCCTTGTTAAAGTTGAGTCCTTGTAGTTTTTTCTAAAAGTCTGCCTACTTACTTATGGTTGTTAGTAGGTGTGGTGTACAGTCTTATTTTATAATCATCTAGAGTTAGGTAATTGAGTCAAGCTAGAGTTAGCTTGAAGAGTCCAGTTAGAGGTAGCTGGAGGTGGAAGCGGTACAGTTACTGCTTGGTTTCCTCGTAATAGAGTTATTTCTAGGAAATAAAGAATTAAGTGGCTAATCCTTGGAGTCTATATTCAAGGCGTGGCTTGAATATGAGGAAGTTGAAATCTTGGAGGCAGGTCATGGTTTTTCCCCCTTGAGCAAGGAGTTTCCATGTTAAAATCCTGTGTCTTTATCTTTCCACACTCCTTTATTTTTTAATTTATTTATCTACTAGTTCTTGTTGCTTGTGTGATTTTGGGAAAAAATCCCTGAGTCGAGGAGCGACCCACTCCAAACCATTTATTTGGTATTAGAGTAGGTCTTGATTAATAAGACAAACACCTTGGAAGGATCCTAAGAAATGGAGGATTCACAAGCTACTTACACTTATGAAACTAGTGAAACAACTCAAATTGCAAAAAGGGTTCTCGAAGCCCTGGATAGATCTGAGGAGTTGTCCAAAAAAGGGAAGAAGAGGGCCACTGAAAAGTGTAAATAGAAAACTGAGGATGACAAAATTGCCAGTCTTGTGATTGCAACTTGGTGGAATGATTCATCAAATGACTCAGATGAGTCAGATAAAAAAAGTATTTCCATCATGGTTGTAGAAGAGAAGGAGGAAGTCTCTGGTGCACTCCTTGCTTTGATAGCAGACACAGATAAAAGTGAAGACAAACTCACCACTCTCCATGATATCAAAGAAAGTTTAGAGGTGTACTCCCTTAGTAAGCTCAAATCTCTTGCCTATGTATTAATTAACTCTTCAAATGATATTGTCAATGATAAAAATGGCTTGAAAGAGGCATGGGAAAAGCATAAGGATGATATAATTAAGATGAGCATTCAAGTAGCTGAATTCAAAAATAAAAGAGAAAGATTGATGGAAGAATTGTCAAAGTTTGCAAATGAAACAGTGAAAATGCATGTGCAAATAACAGAGTAACAAGTAACCTATATGGAACTTACGTGTGAAAATTATGGGCTGAACAAGACCATAGATGAGATCTCCAAGAAAAATCTCAAGGGTAAAGGTAAAGGGAGCAGAATTCAGTTTCAATTGGAAGAAGATTTGACAAATGCAAAGGCTGATTTGTCAATCTTAATGAACAAAAATCCTATCCTTAAGGATGAACTTACCCAAGTTAAGACTAATCTTAAGAAATCTTGAAAGTGGACTGGTTCTTCTCAAGTAGTGACAAATCCTAATAGCCAAGAAGATGGTTCTATCCACTCAGTCAGACATACAAGGAGCATGAATACTATCCCATGTACTCCATATGAAAAGGATAGTTACCTCAACAAAGAGTGTTCCTGGAGTCTTGAAGGACAGGGAAGGCGCTACAATGCTCCTAAAAAAAGGCAAAGACTAGTATCCTAGACTAAGAAGGGGTTAATATTTTGCTTGTTATCTTACTGGGAACCCATATTCAAATGGGTTCCCAAAGCTAACAAGTTATTAATAATGAAGGAAAGAGCAAGAGGGAGCAACCATCTCAAGTTAATGATAATGGTTGTTCAGGGCTCATAAATACCTCTTGCTGAATTCCTTCAGTGAAGATATGTCACTTTAATAGTGGAATCAAACAAGTTTAGGATATCTCTGAAAGTCTATTAAAGGGGACGTTTCTTGAAGTGTTAAGGAACTCCCATGACTTTTCATCCTTGGCTATGAAATGTAAACAAGTATCCAGGTTGAATAATGCTCTATATGTCTAATTCAGTCTCATATGTTTGCAGATATACACCCATGGCATGAAAGAAAATATGTGAAAAGGGTGGTGAGACAGCACAAGACAGTTGAACTCAGTCATCACTTAGGGATCTAGTCCCTAATCAAGTCAGTACCACTTGTTGTTCATAAAATAACCATTCATTAATAATCAATAACTATGCCATGTCATTATCCTTCCCTTTATAAAAGTTGTTTTGTGTACTTCAAACTCAATAAATGCATCCATATGACCAGACAAATATTTTAAACACACGGTTCCCTTTAATCTCAACCATCCCTTTGTAACCTTTATAAATTTCAAATTCCATCTAGTTTCTTTGTCAAAATCCTTGTCTCATTCTATCATATCAGTTCCCAAATCACTCACAAAAACCCAAAGGATTGAATGGCCCTCATTCTGAAATTCTTATAAAAGGATGTCCTCTTAATCTTTCTCTTCCCTAAATAATGAGCCTTTTCCTTTAAAAGTAATGGACAATTCCTCAATACCTTCAGATTCTAAAGAATAGTTTGCCATTACTAAATATATTCCTTTCTCTCTTCAGTAATCTGCCAAAGTTCAGAACCCCTCTATTTCACCAGTCTTACTTACTAGGCGTCAAAATAATTCCCTTAAAGATATGGAGGAAGAAAATATAGTGCTCCCATCTGTTGACCTTAGGGGTAACCTAGGTGGAAGTGAGATTAAGGATAATGATTCCTTGTCATGGAAAACATAAAAAAAAAGATATACTTTCTCAACCAAGCTGAGTGCCAGGAACATAGTAAAGAAAATATTGGAGAAGAGCAACGGGAGTACTAAAGAAAGAAGAATGACAAAGAAAAGTGGAATTGATACAGCTGAACCAGGAACCAATGATATGTATAGTGAGGTCGAGAGGACGCTTAAAGATCAGGTGACTCATAAAATGAGTTTAATGGATCTAATGTAAAAAAAAACATATTGCTCCAACTCAAGATAAAATAAAGAAAGTAAGCACACTTTCACAAAGGAAAGTTAAGGGTTTGTTAGTATGAAAACTGGAAACCTAAGTCACTGGTAAGAGAAGCAAATCGGTCAATGCTGAGGATAAGGAATCAAGTCTAGTCTAAAGTTGGCAAGAACTTTGAATGTTTCTAAACTAACTATGAGGGAAATCGACTCTTCCAGGGAACTTATGCCGGCCCCAAAGAAGGGTGTATCTCAAAAGGCTAGATATAAGACTCTCAAGACTCAGGAAGTCCTAAGAGAAAGAGTGTCTGAAGCAATAATTTTTGACATGCCGGGTATGAAAGAACTTCTTGATAGGTTGAAGTATCAGAATTGGGAACATTTTTATGAGTTACCTATCCCCCAACTACATGAGAAAGAGGTAAGAATATTCTACCATAACCTGGATATTTTTTATGATGGTTTATATGTAACATCATAAGTTAATGGGGTAGGTATGGGATTGGATGAGGATACCCTCTCTAAGATCCTTGGGGTTCCTACTACTGAAATTAATTCCACTAGGTCAAGGGAAGGATTTGCATGATTCTTAGAAATGTGTAGTGGTCTTGATAATTTGAATAATAAGTCTATCAATAAAAAGGTTTTAAAAGAAAAATATAATCTTTTATTTGAATTAGTACACAGGGCTCTTGTTGCCATAACTAAAAGAAGGGGTACTGTGACAGGACCTGATCTTTATCTCATGGAAATAGTGTCAACTTTTTAGAAGGTGAACCTCCCTGCAGTTGTTATTGAGCATTTTAATATAGTTGTGTTTTCATATGATAGAAATCATGCTTACCTTATAGTTTCTGGCTAAATAGGGTGTTTGCCTACTTTTTTGTTAATTGTAGAAAGCGAAAGGTTGGGTCAGTGAAGCAGATCATCATCTTTACTACCCTAGAAGAAAAAGATTGTATTTTTAAAAGAAAGAGTGAGAAACCCAAGTCCTTTATGTCCAAGCTTATTGAGGTGCAACAAGTGTTGAAAGATGACATAACTGTCTATACAACAATAGTAGTTCAAAAAGATGCTGAGATTGTTACATTGAAGACAGGATCAAATATTTAAATAGATAAGGGAGATAATTCTAGTGGGGAGTTGAAAGCATAAAATGCAGCCCTACATAAGAGGGAGAAGAAACTAGAAGCTTGAATTGATGTATTGACCAGAAATAATGAAGCCTTAACATAGCAAATCCTCGAGGCTCACGTTGTAGAATATGAAAGAACGAACTTACTCCTCAGGCAGCTGGATTAAGCTATAAAACCTTCCACCTAATTTCCCATCCCTTTAAGTCCCTTGGTACCATGTTCTCTTTTACTTTTATTCTGTGTTCGATGAGTGACAGGCATTGTTATTTTTGTTTTGTGTTTGGGTCTTTCTTTGAACAACATTTGGTACTTACTATTTCCTAACTGTTAATCTCTATATATTGTCTTACTTGTGCTATTTTATCACTTTTACTTTCTAATCTTCTATTGGTCATGTCAGTGTTGCCTTAATGACCATGAATTAACATGTATGACTTATATATGCCTGGTTTACTGCCTAACCTTTTCGATGATGTCAAAAGAGGGAAAACAGACTGCATTTGTAGATATGCATATGCATATATGTAGAATGTTGTTGTATAAAAATATGTAGTAGCTTTGTAGATATGTAGTCTGTAGGGTATGCTGATACAGATAGAAGTTTTCTTATTCAGGGGAAACTTAAATGCTCATTGATAGAGGAAAAAACATAGAGGATACCCATATTCTTATAGGCATCAGTGATAGAGGAAATTGGTTGGGCAAACTGGTATGGCATGTAATTTTGTGGCTTATGTTGTATTGTTGAAATGATAGGTCGTATTGTGTAGATATTGATTGAAGATACTGATTATGCTGATCTGATTGTATAGGTTTGTCATTATCAAAATTGGGGAAATTGTTAAGTCCTTGGTTTTGATAATTAACAAATTCATAATATGGGACCTGTTCCAGAAGCTTTTGTTGTGATGACAAAGGCCTCTATGGATTAGGGAATAGGTTGGGCTTACCTATCTCTGTCAGAGTCAACTTTCTAAATGATAAATAGTACAAGATTTGGTGAAAAGTTGCTGCCACCTTTATGCCACAACCAATGAGAATTCTTTTAGGTTTTCTTGGGTTACAATATATAATGCTCATCTTCCTCAATAAGAAAACTATTACTTCCATATACTTGAAATTAAAGATATTTTTTAAGAGAAGCAGCACTGCAAATCAAAGGTAGGAACTATAATAGGGAACTTATTGTTCAACGAGTTTTACCTTTATTTCCTTGTTATAGTTTAATCTTTGTATTTTGTTCCTAAAATTCTGCCTATGTTGCTTATGATTGTTAGTAGGTGTGGTGTACCATCTCGTTTTGCAATCATCTAGAGTTAGGTAATTGAGTCAAGCTAGAGTTAGCTTAGGGATTCCAGTTAGAGATAGTTGGAGGTAGAAGCAGTAGAGTTAGTGCTTGGTTTCCACATAATAGAGTTATTTCTAGGACATAAAGGATTAGGAGGCTAATCCTTGGAGTCTGTATTCAAGAGGATTGCTTGAATGTTGTGGAGTTAAAATCCTAGAGGCAGGTGATGAGTGATATTTCTACCACTCATTTGTCCAAATTATACACATACACTACTATGTTTTGTATTAGAAAATGAGGCATTATCTGGATTTAAGTGCACTAACACCCACATTTTCCAAGTATGAAGTAAAAAAGGTGAGCATATATGGAATGGAGCTAAAAAAGAAGCAAATGGAAGCAAAAGGAGTGCAGCTGGAAACCTAAAATAGTCAGCCTCGGTTACCATAACAGTAGTCCTCAGACCGCAATTGTCGTCAATCCAGGTGATCAGCAAAGAACGATCACAGAACCTAACCATGGTAATAGTTAAATACACGCGACCTCATATCAGCGGGAACTGGCCCTAGGGCAGAATTGTAAAATATCATGGATGAATTCCAAATCATATATCAGTAAAAACCCTTCCTATTTTGGGTATTGCTTATCTCATAAGATAGTTTTGAATTCTAAGCTTGAAACCCTAATTGGGCAATTGTATAGTCAACTTTGGAGTTTTAAATTTCTTAGTTTCTTGTTGAAGAATTAATGCTTTGATTGACCCACATGGTATATCTCTCTTTACTTTCTTCATGAGTAGCTAAATAATTTAGTCTTGGGATTATGTTGAACTAGAATATGATTGTGTGTGGTTATTGTTGTGTTTACATGGATTTTAGTTATTGAGTATGGATTTCACCAATGCTTGAGCTTATGTGTTAGAATTTGATGGGTGAAAACTCCAAATATCCAAATGGGTTTGATAGGTGAAAGCTCCAAGCTCTAGAAACCCTTTTTCATCCTCGATTGAAGGATTTAGATGAATATTAGTTAACCCATAACATCCTTGAAAGAGGGTTATCGGGGTAAGAAATGGTGAACAACTAATTCTATGGTTTACTACCCTTTGCAATCTTAGAAATAAGTGATTAGGGAGTGTAAATCATGTCAAGATCATCATCCTAGAAATAGGGATGCTTGGTTGAGGTCTTGGGTGGCTATATAAACTCCACACTTGTTAGGTGCTCGAAAGGGCCAATGGGTGAAATCATTGAGGTTTTGTCAAAAGATTGACCCCAATGATCTTCGACCTAGCCTATCCATTAATTAATAACTAAATCCCATGATAAACCAACATTGTCTCACACGTTTCTCCTCTAAGGAGACATAATCTCCAGATATCTCCAAACCTAGAATTCAAACCAAAGATAGCATTCACCACATACTTGTTGAAGTTTGTGTGAAGAATTTTCAAGCAAATCCCCCCATTTACTTATACATGTTGTTTCTATTAGCATTCCGGGTAACCTTATAGTAACTTGAGTACCCATAGGTTAGAAGTCTATAGCATTCACTCCTTGATATTCGACCCCAATTTACATTGGGTTACTTGACAACGACCGCCTCACCCCTCAATTATGGGAGTGAGTTGAGTGTTATCAAAATGGCACTGTTGTCAAGGAATGAAATACAGATTTTACTTTTGTGGTGATAATCTTACTTGGGAATACCCAGAGTGGGGTAATTTACTTTATTTATTGTGTTGACTATTTTTTAAGTGATCAAAGTGTTAACGGAGCAATGAGTGATAATGCAAGTAATTTTATCCCCTTTGATGCCCACTAAACGATGAGGGCCAATTAAATGAGGTGGGGCAAACAAGTGCTATCCATATCCCACCAACCAACGGAAATGGGGTGTTTCATGTGACTAGCATTATGTTTCACATGTTGCAAATAAAAGGATTATATGGGGGTCAAGCATATGAGGACCCAAATGTTCATTTAAAAAACTTTGTGGAAGTTTGTGCGCCATTTAACATAGCGCATATTACATAATTATCCATCCGGCTTCGGCTCTTTCTATTTTCACTAATGGGCGAGGTAGTTTTATGGCTCCGCTTACTTCCACCCGACTCAATCACATCTTGGGAGGAGCTCACTAAGGTGTTCCTTGATAGATACTTCCCACCATAAAAAATACTTCAAAAGAGGGATGAGATTGTAAACTTCCAGAAATTGAATAGAGAACCATTGTTTGAAGTGTGAGCGAGGTTTAATAGAAAGCTAGCCCAATTACCAAATCATGAGATCCCAGATAAGATGCTCCTTGATATTTTTTATAGATCTCTTGACCCATTGAACAAAATGGTTGTGGATAATTTGGCGGGTGGCTCTATTATGAAATTACATTATCTTGCGGCTTTTCAATTGATAGGTGATGTATCCAAACAAAACCAGGGGTGGCATACCAGTGATGCCGATGCTCCTAAGACCCCTTTTACTACCTCTGTGGTGACCAATGAGCAAAGAAATTAAGAAGAGGAAAAGAAAGAGAATATGGCCAAGATGATGACCCAACTTAAGCTTCTAATGAAACATGTTATGGGTGTGCCTATGAAAGTGTTAATTTTCATAAAATCAAAGCCTTATGAAGATCATAATGAGGAAAGAAAGTTGGATGAAGAGATTCAGTACTTGGCAAACTACTCAGGGGGTTCACGTCCTGCCTATCAAAGGTAAAATAGGAATAAAGGTTGGATGGATCATGATTGAGATAGAGAGTGGAGAGATAGGGAATGTGAATATGACCTCTACATCCATACTCATGATAGGGCTAAGGCGAAAGAGTCAAATGTCATCAATCCTGAAAAGTCTAAGGCCAAAGATATGTTGGCAAGGATTTTGAGTAGAGTTGAAGGTATGGACAAAATGGTCTGTGAATTGAAGGGTGACTTCTCCGTGCTCTTCCAAATGGTGGTGTCTCACTCCGCATCCATCAAATAATTAGAGACCCAAGTTAGGAAAATCTCCACACAACTAAATGTAAGAGCTAGAGGTAGACTTCTGAGTGACACAATTGCTAAACCAAAGAATAAAGCACAAGTCCTAGCAATAGTCACTAGAAGTGGAAAAGCACTTGATAAACCCCATAGAGGAGATATGAGTGAAAATATGCCCAAAGCTAAGGAAAAAGAGGTAATGCCCCAATGAAGAGAGGAAAGTGATGAGAAACAGATGGATAAAAGCAATGAGAAAGTGGTCAAAGTTGAAAAACCGCCATAAGAAGCAAGGAAAACCATCCATGTTCCTCCCCTGTTTCCTCAACGGTTGTATAAAAAGGAAGAGAGTGACAAGTTGAGAAAATTTATGACAAACTTAGCAACCTCTCAATAAATATCCCACTACTGGAGGCTATACAAGAGATTCCAGGATATACTAAGTTAATAAAGAAGTTAATGTCCAAGAAGAAGCTTGTTGAGGGTGATACCATTGAGGTTACTCATGGGTATAGCGCTATCATGTATAGCAAAGTTGCATAAAAGAAGGATTACCTCGGAGCGTTCACTATCCCTTGCACCATTGGGACTCATGAGTTTGAAAAAGCTCTTTGTGACCTTGGTACAAGTATTAACCTAACGCCTTTTGTCATATATAAAAAACTTGGATTGGATACTCCTACGCCGACCTCGATACGACTTTTGATGGTGGATCGGTCCATAAAAAGGCCGGTGGGTATATTTTTGATATCCTTGTAAAGGTGGACAAATTCATTCTCCCGATGGATTTTATTATGTTGGATTGTGAAATAGACCAAGAGGTGCCTATCATTCTTGGTTATCCTTTATTGGCCACCGGGAGAGCCATTATTGATCTAAAGCTAAGGGAGATAAAATTTCAGGTACAAGAAGATGAGGTCTCGTTCAAAATTTATAAGTCAAAGAAACAAACCGCAAAGCTCCAAGTAGTATCTATGGTGGATGTTGAGAAAGAAAAAGTGAATGATGAGAAATTTGAGGACCCGCCGTGAGATTAAAAGAAGAAAGATGTCATGCCATGATGATAACTAAGGCGCTAGATGGGAGGCAACCCACAAATGCCACGAAAGTGGCTCGTATCCTTTTTTGTTATGTTCTTGTAGTGTAGATGTTGTCTTTGCATTTGAATAATCCATGCATTTCTAGCACTTTGTATTGCATTGAATGAGCTTTAAAAGGGGCAAGTGTGAAAGTCTACATTGACAATCCAAACAGGGAAAATTCTGTGAAAATTTAGTAAAATGCTGAACAGGGGAAAACATGGGAGTAAAAACTGCTCTCAGTTATCGCGATCGTGGCCTCTATGCATGATCGCTGCTATGTGGGTGTCCGCGGTCGTAGTTATTTCATTCATTTAATCCCTAGTATCCTTCATTTCCCTCACACTCCCTTTTTAAAATTGTACTCTGAAATCTAAGCTACATTGTTGGCCAAGTTGTAAGCTCTCAAACAGACTCTGCACACATCCCTCTTGCATCACAACTTTGGTAGGTATCATGAATCCTTGATTTTATTATTGAAAATAGGCCATTGAGTGCATGATTAAGAAAGGGCCTAAAGTTTTAATTTTTATTCTTTACATGTTGTCATACTTATTATTGTTGTGGTGTTGGTTGCTTGATTGAGATGTGCACACAAGTAGGGAAACCTTGAGTACCCAATAGTGTGTAAAAAAGGTAGACAAATATGATATACACACCTTATGTTTGATAAATTGCTCAAATGAACTTTCAATAGTGGCATTAACTTTTGAAGGGCACATTCACACACACCGGTAGCATTGTTTACATGACCTTCATTTGCACCCATATTATAGAACATGCTAGTAGTCTAGAATTGGGAGGAAGTTGAGCATGCATAACTAGCATGGAACCAACCTCACGTGTCGTGACCGCGGTCATAGATCATGACCGTAGTAATATGGACGTGGCTCTGATCCGCAACCACAGTAATGTGGATGTGGCTCTAATCCGCAATCACGGTAATTGAGGGTAGGTTTCTTTTCATGTCAAAAATCCTGTACTTCTAATTTTTAGCCAGGTAACCCCAAAGCAAGATTCCCATTTCTTAGGTGGACAGCGATGATGAGGCCCCGGAAAAGTGGCCAGATCTTGAGAAAGATGGTGATGATGTAGGGTAAGAGAGTGATAGCAGTCCTTGATGTAGATTCTGAGAGAAGCCTTATCTCTTATATCCTTAATTATTTATGCAGTGGGGACACTACTACCTTATCAGTTAGGGGTGTCTCCTTATTTTTTTTATTTGGGCATATATTATTGATTTTCTACATACTTTTCTTCTCTTTTGGATAATTCTTACTTTTTATTTGGGTTGTAATATTCGGACACTCTGATGGTGACGACACTTGCATGGAGTAGATTTTGTTCTTGTTTTGTTAATTTGTGATTTTAGTTTCTAACCATAGATGCAAGAGAAGTATGAGTGTCTGTGTCATTGATGATTGGGATTCACATTCATACCCATTGGTGAAATCTTAGTAACCACATAGAAGTTCATCCATGCTATAGTTTTCAAGGTAAGATGATATCTTGGTTTGTTGCCATGACTAGAAAATTATGCATGGTTTGGGTAAAAAAGCAAACACCCCCCTCCGTCCAAAAAAAATAATAGTCAAAGGCATGGTCATGAGCAACTTTGTGACAAAATTCACTCTTTTTCTTTGACTTCGAAAGTCGATTGCAAAAAAATAGGGGATACTCCACCCTTGTCTTGAGCGAGAAGATCAATTGACCCCCCTTGACAACATTCACATGCCGTGTGTGTGAGATTAATTGTCTACTCATCATGTGTACTTGTACCATATAGAATTTGCCCCATTAGTCTTTCAAAACTAACTTTTGGTTGTGCTTGGTGGGTAAAATGATCAAAGGCCATCTTGTGATTTTGGAAACCTACTTTAGCCTAAAATGCCTACCAATACATATGAGTTACTTCTTTGCTAACTACATTATAAGTCGTGACCTTTTTATTCATCTTCTCTTGAACCTTATCCTCCTTGAACTTAAGAATAGAAATTAAGGCCAAAATTCTAAGTTAGGGGTGATGGAAAGAGAAAGAAAGTATAGTTGAGCCATGAATTCATAAAAAGAAAAAGAACCTACGAGCCTAGCAAGTAAGCATTTTGCTTTAAAGGATAAGATAGTCCGTCAAAAGAATGAGTGCATAAAGCTTGATGCATGCATAAGAATTGAATAAGAGAGGTGAAAAGATTTTGATTAAAGCAAATGAGACAAAGTAGGTAAAGCAACAAAAGAAAAAGAAGTGGCCCCAATAAGCGAAAAGTGATGAGAATTTGATCTAGAAGTTCAAGGAGGGTATAGCCTTATTGTCCGAAATTGTTATCCTACCCTACCCTAAGCCTGCATTAAAAGCTCAAAAAGCCCTTTATGATTTCCAACCAAGCGTGGTCATTATACTGGCGATTGAAAATAGTGGCAAGTCTATGGCATGGTACTTGTAACATGGAGAATTTCTTGAGAAACTGAGTGTTTGCACCTAATTTTCCTTGTTGCATAATTAGTAGCTAGGTATGTGAACCTTTCTTTCTTATGAGGGAGCATGTGAGTTAATTAAGGCAGCTGAATTTGTCATCCTCCGTGTAATGAGATGAGTGGATGTATGACATGATTAAAGCCGGCTTGTGAGTCACTTCTAGAGTGTTAGTAATTGTCACATAGTCGCTTCCCAAGATCCATTGCATCCTTCACCACTCTATTTTATGATGAGGGGCATTGTTAATACTTTTTCTATCCATGTGTGAAAAGATTTTTATGGTAGAAACCAAGTTAGAGTCTTCATGGTCATTGGGAACATAAATAAGGGCACACATGAAAAAGACCTTATAGTAAGAGGTAGTGTTGCTTGAGGACAAGCAAATGTCTAAGTTGGGGGTGTTGATGAGTGGTAATTCTACCACTAATTCGTATAAATTATACATGCACACTACCATGTTTTGTATTAGAAAATAAGGCATTATTCAAATTTAAGTGCACTAGCACCCATATTTTGCTAGTATGAAGTGAAGAAGGTGAGCATATGTGGAATGAAGCTAAAAAGGGAGAAAATAAAAGCAAAAGGAGTGCAGCTAGAAACCTAAAGTAGTCAGCCCCAATTACCATGACAGCGGTCCTCAGACCGTGGTTGCCGTCAGTCTAGGTGGTTAGTAAAGTGCAGTCGCAGAACCTAACCACAGTTGCGGTCAAACACACGCGATCGTGGATTAGCAAGAACTGGACCAAGGGCAGAATTGTAAAATGTCATGGATGAATTCTAAATCATATATAAGCAAAAACCCTTCCTTCTTTAGGTATTTCTTATCTATAAGATAGTTTTGAATTCTAAGCTTGAAACCCTAATTGGACAAGTGTATAATCAACTTTGGAGGCTTAAATTTCTTAGTTTTTTGTTGAAGAATGAATGCTTTGATTGACCCACATGGTATATCTCTCTTTACTTTCTTCATAATTAGCTAAATAATTTAGTCTTGGGATTATGTTGAACTAGAGTGTGATTGCGTGTGAGTATTGTTGTGTTTGCATGGATTTTAGTTGTTTAGTATGGTTTTCACCATTGCTTGAGCTGATGTGTTGGAATTTGATGGGTGAAATCTCCAAGCTCTAAAAACCCTTTTTATCCTCGACAGAGGGATTTAGGTTAATATTAGGTAACCCATAACATCCTCGAAAGAGGGTTATAAGGAGACAAAGCAATGGTGAACAACTAAGTCTATGGTTTAATACCCTTTGCAATCTTAGAAATAAGTGTTTAGGGAGTGTAAATCATGTCAAGAGCATCATCCTAGAAATAGGGATGCTTGGTTGAGGTCTTGGGTGGCTATATAAACTCCACACTTGTTAGGTGCTCGAAAGATCCAATGGGTGAAATCGTTGAGGTTTTGTCAAAAGATTTATTAATTAACAACTAAATCCCATGATAAATCAACATTGTCCCTCACGCTTCTCCTCTAAGGAGACATAATCTCAAGATATCTCCAAACGTTGAATTCAAACCAAAGATAGCATTCACCATATACTTGTTGAAGTTTGTGTGAAGAATTTTCAAGCAAATCCCCCCATTTACTTATGCATGTTGTTTCTATTAGCATTCCGAGAAATCTTATAGTAACTTGAGTACCCATAGGTTGGACGTCTATAGCATTCACTCCTTGAGATTCGACCCCAATTTACATTGGGTTACTTGACAACGACCGCCTTACCCCTCAATTATAGGAGTGAGTTGAGCGTTATCAGTAGGTCATGATTTTTCTCCCTCGAGCAAGGATTTTGCACAAAAAAATCCTGCGTCTTTATCTTTCCGCACTCCTGTACTTTTTACTGCATTTATCTCCTAGTTCCTGTTGCTTGTGTGATTCTGAAAATAGTTTCCTGAGTCGATGAGCGACCCACCCCAAACCCTTCAGAAAGGAAAAACATCAAAGAAAGAAAAAGAAGTGATTTGAGGAAATGATACAAATAACATGAATGATGGGATTAAGGGAATAAAAAAAAGAAATTGAGACGGGTTTAGGAAAAGAGATTAATAGCATCGATGATGAAAATAATTAAATATATATATTTTTACTATTCTATAAAATTTCATACCTTTTAAAATTAAGAAAAGGCCAAAAAAATATAAATAATTTAAGTATTAAGTCCAAATTTTATATAGATATATATTTCTTGGATTGACTAAATAAAAGAAAGTAAAGAGAACAAAAAAAAAATAGTGATTTAAGAAAATGATATAAATAACATTAATGATGAGATTAAGGGTAGGAAAAAAGGAAGAGATTGAAAAAGTTATAGGAAAAGTGATTAATAACATTTATGGAAAGAAATTAAATATGGCAATATTTAATATTTTATAAAATTTTATGGTGAAATTTTATTTTTTTTAAATTACAACAAAGATTTAAAAAATACAAAAAAAAAAAGATAGATAAGATTTAAGGTCTTAGAGAGTGTCATGTCACTGCGTGTATGTTTCATAAAATCATTAGAGTGAATATAAAAAATTTTGTTGATGTTAATATACTTGAAAAAGTTTGATGTATAGCACAAGATTAAATGCATTATATGAGGTGTTTGTCTTCTTCAAACAAAATGAAAAAAAAAATCTTTTATAATAATTATTTATAAAATTATGATGAAAAGTGATTAATAGCATTGATGATAAAAAAAATTAGATATAGCTATTTTAAATATTCTGTAAAATTTTGTATCTCTAAAAATTTGGAAAATGCAAAAAATTAATAAATAATTTAAGTACTAAGTCCAAATTTTAAATAGATATATATTTTTTGGATTGGATAAATAAAGAAAGTCAAAAGAACAAAAAAAAAACAGAAAAAATAGTGATTTAAGGAAATGATATAAACAACATTAATGATGAGATTAAGGGTAGGAAAAAGGAAGAGATTGATAAAGTTATAGAAAAAGTGACTAATAATATTGATGGAAAGAAGCTAAATATGGTTGTATTTAATATTCTGTAAAATTTTAAGGTGAAATTTTATTCTTTTAAAATTAGTATAAAAATAAAAAAATAAATACAAAAAAATATTAATAATATTTAAATTGAATGCAAAAAACGGAAGGAGTATGAGGAAAAAAGAAAAATGGGAATTGAATTGATTGAATGAAATATAAATAGGAATAATTAAGAAAAATGTCAAAAAATTGAGAAAGGGATGAATGTCATTCTTGGTTTTAGAGGTTAATATACTTGAAAAGGAAAAAAGTTTAATGTATAACACAAGATTAGATGCGTTGTAGAAGGTGTATGTCTTCATTAAACAAACAAAAAAATAAATCTTTTATAATAATTTGATGAAAACAATTAGATATTTCATCCCAATAAATGTTAAAATCTCTACATGATAGGCATTTAAAGGCTTAAGTTACCGACAAACACTTAAACTTGCCTCGAGATTTCACTTGAACGCCTTAATTGTTCAAAACTCGTGCCTATTAAACACAAAGTATTGATATGGCACGAAATGTGTATATCATGTTTGTTGAGCACATGAATAAACTCAAATACATTTTATTTTTATTTTTAATTCTATTTTAAAAAAAAATCATCTTTTTTCTTCCATGTACACTTGGCACAAAGTAAATAATAAAATATTCATTATTTAATTGAAAGAATATTTCTTAATCCCCCTGTAATGACTCTTCAGGTCATTTTCTATATTTACGTTTATTTCCGTCGTTTGAGCTTCTCCATAGCTGTCGTAAATCATTTATGAATCGTTGGGACCATGATTCGGTCACCGATCAGTTCGTTTGATTTTTACAACCAATTCTCTATTTAGGATTCTTCGCTAGTTCTAAGTAGTCACCAGGCAAAAACTTTGGTAAAATAACCTCGGATTGAAAATTCCACACTGCCAACGTCTTTGAAATGTCGAATTTAGGGTGGTTACATATATCATTTGCGAAAATTGGATTCTGGATGCATCCCGGGGCCTTGGCCAAAACTTGGAATCAATTTCCAAGTTTCAGCCGTCACCAAATGTAGCAAGATACCGCGATCGCGGAGGCATAGGTGCGCGATGCCCACGATCGCCCTTCCTGATGGCTTGGGAAGGGTCCTTTAAATAACCATTTTAGCCGAGAATTGGCCATTTCTCCATTGTCTTTAAACCTAGAAACCCTAATGTGGTGTGCTAATCACAAATTGGTCATGGTTGGGGCTTATCGCGATTATCTTCAAATTTAAGGTAAGAATTCCTTGAATTCATGCTTAAATATCCTAGTTTGGACCCCAAAACTCCAATTTAGCTTATAGCTTGAATTTAGCCCAAAGTATGCTTAATTTTCACCTATTTCTTGAGAGTTATGGATCCTTGTTCATGTGGAAACATTGGGTTGGCCTCTGAAACTCATTTTTTGTATGTGGAACACACTTGGAGTTTTGGTGTGTTTTTGGACCCAAAGCACAATAGTGCAATATGGGTACCATTAGACTTGTATTAATGAGTAGATTATGTTTTGTTAGAGTGATGGCATTTTGAGAATTTTGAATTAAAGTTGAGCATGTGGTGAATGATGTGAGGTTTTGCGGTTCGGCTTTGAGGTAGTCTTCTGTCTACTCCTCTTCATAGATGATGTGTGATATGTATTGTGTGTGAATTTGGATGTTAGGCTTGATTATTCACATAGTAACTTAGCCTTGATTGTTGATGCTTTAGGGATTAGATGAGTGTTTTAGACCCGTAAGATGATATGTTAATAAGCCTTTTGAATCCTATTGCCTTCCCTCTCTAGTTTAAATTAGTTGTAGCGTGGTTATGATGTAATACTATGTTTGGGATGTGGTTTTAGCATTTGAAGGATGAATTGTAGATTTAACCTTATTGGACTAGTGTGGTAGTCTTGAAACCATAACTTGGGTAGAGTTGACTTGAGTACCCTTGTTTCTAGTTGAAGCCCCTATCTTAAGGTTGAATGTGGATTACTTGATATCTAGAAGTTTAACTAGATACCTTAGCCTAGTTGGGAGCATGGTATGCCTAATTATGGAAATTGAGGTTTAGAAGTGGGATCGTCCGACCCACTTAGGAAAAGAGTCGTCTTAGCCTTGTAGGCTTAGTTATGGATGTTAAACATAGATGAGGCTAGTAAACCTTAGTATAAGGTTACTTCGTAACTTAGTGACTTTTGTTGATGTCCACCAAATTTTTTCTTTTAAGCTATGGCTATGATGCTCCTTGTGAAAGTAATTGTTGGGCCTATAGAGATGATATTCCTCTTATATATGACTATTGTCCTAAAGAGGTAATATTCCTCATAGTCATGATGTAGGACCTATTGATATAATATATCCTATATGAGAGATGATTACATGCTTATTGATATTATGCCTCCTAGATGTGAGATTTCTCTTATATGAGAGATGATTACGTACTTATTGATATTATGCCTCCTGGCTATGAGATGCCTTCTATATGGGAGATGCTGATGTGATTATTGATATTATGCCTCCTAAATGTGAGAGGCCTCATATATGAGAGATGATAACGTTCTTATTGATATTATGCATCCTAGACTTGAGAAGCCTCCTATATGAGAGATGATTATGTCCTTATTCATATTATGCTTCCTAGATGTGAGATGCCTCTTATATGAGAGATTATTATGTGTTTATTGATATTATGCCTCCTAGATGTGAGATGCCTCCTATATGAAAGATGATTACGTGCTTATTGATATTATGCCTCCTAGATATGAGATGTCTCTTATATGAGAGATTATTACGTGCTTATTGATATTATGCCTCCTAGATGTGAGATGCCTCATATATGAGAGATGATTACATGCTTATTGATATTTTGCCTCCAAGATGATGTCTCCTATATGAAATATGATTACGTGATTATGATATTATGCCTCCTATATGCGAGATGCCTTCAATATGTGAGATGACTAGAGATATGCTATGGTTTATAAATATGATTATTGATTTGAGTTTATACGTCTAAGGGACTAAGGCCATGATTATGATATTGTGATTCTTCCGGATATATTATTGGATCAAGGGTCGTGTTATGATAATGATTGAATATCTGAGAAGTGTTTACCATTGTATTGGATACGATTACAGTTTATAAATTCATATACATATTTTATATACACATCTCTCTGATAGGGAATGGAGGAAGATGCGGTATGTTGCTTATGACTTTATTGATTGGATCTCGGTGATGGCATGCATAGATTTGGTACATTCATGATTATTGTATTGGTAACTTATTGAATTCTAGATGAAATATATTCTTATGATTGTTTTGTTTAGTTAAGGGTTAAGCTATGTGGTAGTTAGTTGTCTATTAGGAGACTATAGCACTTGCTGACTAGGAATTAAATGTATTAGTTATTGAGTCTTGCTTAGTTGAAATATGGTAGCTATCGATGGTTAATACATGGCTTATGGTGAGGTCGGGTCTAGAATAGATGAAGATTAGTTGATATTGATGACTAAGTTTATGATATCAATTGGTCGATAAATGACGAGTTATGTATTAACAAGGCTAAATGATAAGTGATGTTGGTAATAATAGGTGACTAGTTAATAATGATGAATAGTTGCTAGATGGTTGATTAATGAATAGTTAAATGAGGATTAGTTTGTTAACAATGGTTAGTTAATGAATGTTGCCGGTTAATAATAGATGGTTAAATGATAAGTGGTTATGTGTTGTCTAATAATGATAAACAGATATATGATGATTAGTTGATAATATGGAATAGTGGATAAATGGCGATTATGGTCTAGTGATGAACCTTGGCTAGGTGTTAGATGTTGGTTATCTAATAAATAATGGTTAGTTGTTATCCCTTAAATTAGGATAATGTTTAGACAAATAACTAGAGGTCATGTGATGACTAGCGAACTAGTGGTTTGATTATAAATAGCATTGGTTAGATAATACCGAGTAGTTGGGAAGTATCGACTCGATAGATACTTTATGGTGATAAATTATGTTCATGGGTATATTAGTGTATGTTATTTGTAAGACCCCATAAAATTTCTAGTTCAATTTAGCCCCATATATCTTGTAATAAGGGATCCCAGACTTAGAAAAATTCAGCTAAGTGTTAAGACTTAGAATCATTTTTAGCCTTTGTAATTGGATGATCTTATTTTCGATACTTACGACCTTAGAATGTCAATTTGTAAGTTGATTCATGATCAGGGATGTAAATAGATCATCTTGGGTGAGTTTCAGAATTTTTGGACATCGTTTGAGTCACGTTTGGATGACCAAAACAGCAAGTCAATGCGATCTTGATGCATCACATTGGCTATCGTGTCGATAGCATCGACATAACACATCGGCAATCGCGTCGACACCATTGACGCGGAGCGGCACCTGCCGCATCACTGGGCACATTTTTCTCATTTAATTACGACTTTCCAAGGGCAATTAGGTCCTTTTCCTCTCACTCAATTCATCCAAAACATGAAATTAAGCTTCCAAAAGGGCAAAATACATTCATTCTTCTCAAAACCTCTCAAGAACAAAACCCTAGGTTCATCAAATTCAAGTCCAATTCTCAAGAATTCACCAACAATTCCCACGAATTCAACAATTAAGGTATATGAGGTGCTCATCCTTGGGTCTCCTTCCACCCTTGGAGTTCAAGAACCTTTTTTAAGCCTTGAATTATGATTCCCATGTTATGAATTGAATTATGCTCATGGTTGTGTTGTTGTTTGGGTTTCAAGTTAAGATCTTTTATGAGTTCCATGAAATTTAGTAGCATGTGCGTTGAATTATGAATCTCTCAGGTCAAAACCCTTGAATTTGCAAGTTGCATGTTGTAGTTATGATGTCCTATGTGGTTAGTTTTCATGTATAACAATCATGCTTCCTAACTGTTTGATAAAATGTTCATATGAGTAAATTATGCATGATAACCTATTGTTGTGTTGCTAAAGTTGTGATATTAGTTTATCAATTATGCTATCGAGTCCTGAGGGTATTTATTACCCAAAATCTAGTTGTTTACTTAGTTGTAGTAATTATAGAATAGTCCCAGTAAAGGTCAAGAACCATAGTACTTAGTCAGTTGAAAAAACTCAGTGAACTTAGTCCAGTTCAGTCAATCAACATGATCAGGGTCAGTTCAATTAAGCTTAGTACAGTTTAGTGATCAGTGTCTTTCAGTTGGGATTAGGATTCAGTACCGAGCGAACATAGGGATGGGGGAATTCCTGGTAGTTAGGGTTTGACCCTTAGTAGCAATCACTGAGTTACATAACTACGTAGCTAGCGCAGGGTAAGCCGTCTTTCTGCCAGACTAGGGTTTACACAATCATATATATTTCATGAGTCTTTCTTCCAGATTAGGGTTGACACATCATTGTTAGTATCCTGCGGCAAGATACTAACACCCTTCCAACTAGGGTCACGGGTTGGACCCCAAATCCGTCTATATTGGGGTATGCCGGTTAGATGAACACTCCCACAGTTATAGTTTTAGTCTTAGTATTCAGTATAAAACTCAGTCAGTTCTATAGAACCATGGTTATCAGTTATCAGTTACTCAGCCATCAAAATTCAGTACTCAGTTTCAGTATAATCTCAGATACATGATGTATACCTATATGCGCAGTGTTGTATATTTAGTATGTTCAGTAGTTACAGTTTTGCATGTACTCTCATCTAGTTACTTCATAATGTTCATTCAGTCAGTTATCATCTCATGAATATGAGCCCATGTATATCAGCCTTACCTCACTTAGCATAACAGTACATTCCACATACTGATCACTTACTTTCTTTTGCACTATGATGTCTCATATCATAGGTTCGAACGTTCAGGTTCTTAATCGAACTTAGTAGCTCGGGCTATCAACAACATTCATAGTGATGAGTCCTCATATTTTGAGGACAGAGTTGATTTATTTTAGTATTCCAGCAGTTCAGTAGTTATTTCAATCGGAGTTAGTTAGGGGTTTGTCCCATCATCTCCGTATTCAGACAGTTAGAGGCTCTCAGACTAGCATAGTCAGATATTCAGATGTTATTTTCAGTTATACTCAATTATTATTTCAGTATTTTGAGAACCTTAAGGCATTTTTATATTTTTTTCACATAGATATTCCAGTATTATATTCAGTGCTCACAGCAGGTACCAGTCATGGGTTAGCTTGCAGTCCTTCGAGGTCGTAAGAACCGTGTGACACCTAGGGTGTACTCTCGGGGAGTTACAAACTTGGTATTAGATCCTAAGGTTCTAAAGAGTCCTAGGGAGTCTGAAATCTGCGTTAAATAGAGTCTTGTGCATGGATGTATAGCGCGCTACATTTATGGACAAAAGGCTATGAGGCATTTTTGAAAAAATTTCCCTTCTTTCAGTGTTCATATCGTGCGAGTGAGCATTAGCTATAATTAAACTCTCTGTCTAATCCAATTTTTCCTTTCGTTCACAGAACATGCCTCTCAAAAAGACCAACGGAAGAAGAACTGGGAACCAGCCAGCACCTCTGCCCATTCAGGAAGATCCCCTGAATGAGCATGTTTCTCACACAGAATTCAGAGCAACTTTTGCCACTTTAGCCCATTCTGTGCAGCTCAGAATGTTCGACCAGCTGCTGTTCAGGCCAACCCAGTGGCTAATACTGCTACAGCTAGAATTTGGGACTTCACCCGAATTAACCCTCATTTATTTTTAGGGCCTAAGTCTGAAGAGGACCCACAGGAATTCCTTGATATGGTGCATAAGATAAAAGACATTATAAGGGTAACCGCTAGTGAGAGTGCTAAGTTAGTTGCCTATCAGTTGTCGGATGTGTCTCATACATGGTTTAAGCATTGGAAGGTAGATTAAGGCGCAGATACAAGGTCTATAAAATAGGAGGAGTTTGCTAATACCTTTTTAGATAGGTTCTTTTCATTGGAGATGAGAGAGGCTAAGGAGTTAGAGTTCATCAATCTGAAGAAGGGCAACATGAGTGTGAAAGAGTATTCCCTCAAGTTTACTCAGTTGGACAGGTATGCTCCTCATTTGGTACTCATACTACACTTCTGCAGCCTACAGATCATAGTACAGGTTATCGTCATTAATGTGTGCACCATGCAGAGCAAACATGGCTTAGAGACTTAGAGTGAGCTCCTGATTTTTAAGGTATTACTTATCTCTCACTCTTGTATTAGGCTAATCTCTATCACTACTAGAAAACTGTCAATTATTTGGGGATCTTACCTAGGGTAAAATATTGCAAGAAATACATGCGGATTTATCTGCGATAATTTTAAATTCCTCAACATTAGAATATGTTACCAGCGAACTATATATTTCCAACAAATTTCACAGGTAAATTTGGCGTCATGTTGCCAAATTTCGTACTTGTGACATTACCTGAGGAAATGTATCGGCGGTTATTTTATCTCTAGGTAAATCCGCAGATACATGGACGAATATATATATTTTTTAAATCCATAGAAAAATCCTCAGGTAATTTATCCTATGGATTTACGTAGAGATATTTGGTGGAAATTTATGTGACAGATTTTATTATATGGGAAATTATTTGGGGATTATTTACTGCGAATTTTGCTGGAAATTTATTCTTGGGAATTTACCTATAAAATTATTACTTAAAAAATTATTGGGGGATTGTGTTGCTACAAATTTAGCTGAAATTATTTCTTGGAGATTTACCTACGAAATCATTACTTGAGAAATTATTTAAGGATTGAGTTGCTATTAATTTATCTGAAATTATTTTTTGGGAATTTACGTAGGATTTTTGTGACTTGAAAAATTTAAATAGGAAAAGTATAAACTTGAAGAATAAAAAACATAAAATAAAAAAAAATTAGACCTTTAATCGGTGGACATGAATCAAGCAAAAGATGCTCAAGAAATTAAAATTAGTTTGTTGACATAGATAGTATCATAGATGTATTCGAGTTGAATAAACCTTAGCTTGACTCGTTATGTTATCACCAAAAAATTAAAGAGGTGAAATTTCGTTGGTCTAAGATATGGTGAAGAACGACTCAGGGCTCAAATAGAGCGTGTTTTTCTATTGGTTAATTTAAATATAATTGTAAGGCATCATACTATGCACGACAAATAATATATCAATATAATGTACATTTAGGAGTCGTTTGATGTGAGATATAAGGTATAATAATCACGAAATAAAATAAAAAATTATTTTATTTTACATTGAGTTGAAAGTATTAGGTAGTTTCAGAGTTATATATATGATGAGATTAGGGGTGGATATTCTATTTGTTCAATTTGCTTGTTTAATAGCAGTTCGATTTTTTGATTTTCGGATTGACGAAAATGACAATAGTAATCAAACCAAAATAAATTTGATTTGGTTTGATTTCTATAAATTCAGTTCAGCTATTTCAAATTTTTATTTCAATTTTAAAGATTAAAGTAGTGAGTCTTTCTTTGTCATGACCGGGCATTTAAAATTGGTGATTTTTTTAGAAAAAAATAATTTTTTCCAAACCTATTTTTCATTTTCAAATATAAATAACTCAAAATGGATGTAATGAAATGAAATAACGGAAAAGTATTATTTATACTGAATATATAAAATAAAATAATATATATATATATATATAATTCATATATATAATAAAATATATATATTATTTATATAATTTTGATTTTTCGATTTAACCAAATTATTTTTTTTGAAAAATAAAAAACCGAACCGTTTTAACTGAATTTCTAAAATTTAAAATCAAAACTGATCCGAAAAATCAAAAAACAAAAACAAAAGTTAAATTCTCTCTAAGAAGACAAGGAGAAGACCCGAGATCAAAGTTTCAAATGTTTGAGAGATATTCGAAATCAGAGGTTAGTTTCTTTAGCTTCTACTATAAACTCGATACTTTTTCATTTGAAAAGGTACCCACTCGATCATTTTGAAGTCAAAGGTTCTGGTTTTGTGTGTGTTGATACCCAATTTTGACCGCCCGGTACTCCTTTTAGGCCATTGTTTTTGTCAAAATCATTAATTTCAAATATTAATAATTTTTACACATTATTCTTGTATCAATCAAATATTGACGTGTCATGTTCATAATTTAAAAAATATACAAAGTATTTTATTACTTTTATTATTATTTTTTGTAATTTATCAATTTAAATGTAATATTTTTATGTAATTTGTTAATATTTTATTTAATATTCACTCTTGTAAATTACTAATACATTGTCTATTATTATTATTATTATTATTATTATTATCATCATCATCATCATCATCATCATCATCATCATCATCATCATCATCATCATCATCATCATCATCATTATCGGCAAATTTAAATTTTGTATTCATAATTTATAGTGTCTATTTTGAATTATTGTTATCATTGATTTTAAAGTAATATATTATGTGTCGTATTTTTATTTACACAATTTATTCATAACTAATTTGACAATAATTATATTACTTATTTTATGATTATTATTATTGTATTAATCCGCAATCTAAGTCAATTTAATTTTTTCCAATTTATTTATTTTTTACCCTGATTTTGTCAATTTATAATAATTTTAGCCTAATTTTATCCAATTTATTACAATCCTAACCCAAATTGTGTCCAATTGAACTCAATTTCAAATTCCATTCAATTTTTTTTAACCAAATTCTTAATCTTTATATCTCAACTGTTGATCAACATTTATTTATTTATTATTATTATATTTAAATAGCAGCCTAAGTTGATTCAATTATTTTCTCAATTTTATTTAAATTCTAGTCAACCTTATATCTAATTGATGTCAATTTGAACCGATTTTTGAATTCAATTTGATTCATTTTTAAACCAAATTTATATCGAGTCTTATTATTTTCCTCATTATTATTATAATGTTATTATTACATTTATATCGAGTCTTAATAACTGTCGCTTTTTTTCGTGGATTATTATGCCAACTAATTAACAAATAATTTATATTTTTTTAATAAATGCAACAGATAGCGTCGTTATTTATTTAAAAATAATAATATTTAATTCTTCAAAAGAGAAGTTCTTCTTCTATTTTTAAATTTAATTTTTATTTTATTTATTTTTAATAAAATCAACGAACAACGTCGCTATAATTTTTTATTTTTAAAATATTAATTCTAGTAAAGTGATGCTATCCGTCGCAATTTTTAATTCTATTTAATTTTTCTGTATTTTTTATAAAATGCGATTGACACTGTCATAATTTTTTATTTTTAAAATATTAATTCTAAAAAAGCGATGATATCCGTTACAATTTTAATTATTTTTTATTTTTTTGTATTTTTTATATAAAATGACGGACAGTGTCACTTTTGTTAAAAATAAATAAAAAGTAACTTTATGAAAACGACACTGTCCTTCGACATTTGATATTTTCAATTTATTAATAAATAAATAATTTTTATATTTTAAAAATTAAATTAAATATATAATTTTTTAAAGAGAGATAACAACTTCGATTTTGTACGATTAATACGTTGTATTAACCCAATCGAAATCCCAAATTCAATCTTTTTTTAACCCAATTTTTAATCTTAATTTGACTCTTCTCCTCAATTTTAATCTCAGTCGTTCATCATATTTGGTCAACGACCAATATTAAATCAACTTTCACTATTTTTTTCTTGAAATTAGATTGCTTCAGACTATTTTTCTTGAACCGAGGGTCTATTGCAAGAAACCTATCTACCTTAGCGGTAAGTTTTGCGTACACTGTACCCTCTACAGGCCCCAATTTGTGGGACTAAATTGGATTAGTTTATTTTTATATTATTATTTTTTACATTATATAATATTTTACATAATTTTGCTAATATTTATTAAATCATTTACGCAAACATGCCCATAATTTACAAACATTGTCTATTATTATTATTATTATTATTATTATTATTATTATTATTATTATTATTATTATTATTATTATTAGTATTATCATTATTATTATTATTATTATTATTATTATTATTATTATTATTACGTCTTTCCTACATTTATTAAATAGAAGCCTACTCAATTACTAAAATATTAATTTTATTTATTTTTTAATATCAGTTTTATATAGTTACTATATTTATTAAATATCAATCTAATTCAATTCAATTTTCTTAATCCCCAATTCAATTTTTTTAACCTAATATCTTATCCCAATTTGACTCATTTCCTATCTCAACCGTTCATCATATTTGATCAACGGTCAATATTAAATCAATTTTTACTAGTATTTTTCTTGAAATTGGACAACTTCAACCTATTTTTCTTGAGCCGAGGCTCTACTGGAAACAACTTATTTACCTCAGCGGTAAGGTCTGTGTACACTGTACCCTCCACAAACCCCAATTTATGGGACTAAATCGGGTTAGTTGTTGTATTCATTTTCTCAAAATCTCATAGAGAAAACAATCAAAAGATGTCACCTTGATTTACAATAATAATAATAATAATAATAATAATTATTATTATTATTATTATATTTATGCTTAATTTATTTTAAATTTATTATTGGTAATTTTTATATAATATTTTCTATGTGACATACGTAATTTATTTGTAAGAATAGCAATTTTATGAATTTATTATTATATTTAAATAGCAACCTAAGTTAATTCAATTATCTTCTCAATTCTATTTAAATTCTAGCCAACCTTATATCTAATTTATGTCAATTTTAACTTATTTTTAATTCAATTTGGTTCATTTTTAAACCAATTTTCAATTTCCTTTTTTAATTTTAATTACAATTGTCGATCTCATGAGATTGATGACTGAGATTAAATCTTGTTTTTCATATAAAAATACCCAAATACCAACCTAGTCTAACTCTAAAAAACTTCAGTCGCATCTGTTCTCTCTAGCTCTCTCCGGTCGCCTTCACCATTGTCGTCATCGCCGGCGATAAGTTGACCAAGCTTTTCGCGCTACCGCCGCGTGAAACAGCCGCCAACAACCACCCTCATGGTCTTCATCACCGGCGATAAGCTGGAAACGCTGTCCATACCATAGCCTCATGAAACAGCCACCGACAACTACCAAACAGCAGACGAAATCTCCAACACTAAGTATATCTTTTCTTTCTTCATTTTTATAATCGTTTTGTTTTTCATTTTTTCTGAGGTACTGCTAACAGATTCTTTTACACAACCTTTATTATCTGTATCAATGATTATTCTGTTCTTCGATAACTGCTCTTGAATTGAAATTACCTTCTCCGTGCCTTTGATAACAAAAAATCCTCCAGGATTTAGGGGACTTTCACCAAGCTTTACCAGTTGTTCTTTATCTTTCCCATACAGCACGCAAGAACAACTTCTTAGCATAATAGGCATTCGTCCAATGATAATATCATTTTTTATTTATTCTGGTTTTTTCCCTTTCATTGTTGTGGTGTAGTCGACTGTGACATAAATAGGAGCCACATAGGTAAGGCTAGATAGCTGACATTTCTGTGGGCTTAGTTTCTCAGTTACACCATCATAAATCATTGATGGTTCACCAATACAAACATCCTTGTACCTAAGATAAATATTGGGGTTCCTTGATTATTTGTTATACTTCTTCCCTTTTATATGTTTCATTTTAGCAAATCAAGATAATTTTTACTTTTTGTCATGCGACCCTTGGTATTAAGTTCATGAAGTAGCAGTTTATCCGTATAAAACTCTGAAGTGAACTCTTAACACTGAACAACAACTATAAGTTATTATCTACTGCTTAGTATTTTGGTATTGCTTTGTCATAGTATTTGTTCTTCTCCATGGTATAGTGTAAGCTACAATTATATAGCTAATACCACTAAAGTTGTTGTAGAGTTGTTTCATTATGGTGACGAAAATTGGTTTAATTAAATGTTGACAAGAATAGATGAGAGAGTTGTCTCATTATGGTGACAAAAATTGGTTTTGTGTTGTCACTTGAAATGTGAATTCATGACTTGAAAATAGTTAAGTTTAGTCACTTGAAATGTGAATTAGAGAGTTGAAATGTATACTAGTGACTTCAAAATGATCAAGTATAGTCACTTGATAAGTGGATTAGCGACTTGAAAATGGTTTAGTGTAGTTATTTGAAAGGTGAACTTGTGTTTTGAAATTAGTAGTGTAATCACTTGAAAATGTGAATTAATGACTTGAAATTGATTTAGTGATGTCACTTAAAATGTGTATTCATGACTTGAAAATGGTTAAGTTTAGTCACTTAAAATGTGAATTAGAGAGTTGAAAATGGTCAAGTGTAGTGTTTTAAAATGTGTACTAGTGACTTTAAAAGGATCAAGTGTAGTCACTTGAGAAGTGGATTAGCGACTTGAAAATGGTTTAGTGTAGTTACTTGAAAGGCAAACTTGTATATTGAAATTAGTAAGGTGTAATCACTTGAAAATGTGAACTCATGACTTGAAATTGGTTCAGCGGTGGACTTGAAATGTGAATTCATGACTTGAAAATTGTTAGGCTTAGTCACTTGAAATGTGAATTAGAGAGTTGAAAATGGTTAAGTGAAGTGTTTTGAAAATGGTTAAGTATAGTGACTTGAAATATCAATTAGCTAATTGAAAATGGTTTGAGTGTAGTGACTTGAAATGTGTAATGGTGACTTGAAATGTGAATAAGTTATTTGAAAATTATTAAATGTAGTGACTTGAAAATGATTAAGTGTAGTTACTTGTAATTGCAAACTTGTGACTTGAAAATGGTTAAGTGTAGTTACTTGAAATTGTGTGACTTGAAAATGATTAAGTATAGTCACTTGAAATGTGTACTAATAACTTGAAAATAATAAAACATAGTTACAAAGTAAATATGTTTGGTTATATGAAAAGATCTCTACTTTGAGAATTTACCATTGAGTAAATATTTCTTGTATAATCCATTGCAGTGTACCTGACAATATATAATCCATTGCAGTGTACCTTGTATAATCTATTTGATCGGGTACAAATTTTTAACAAATAAGAAAAGAGTTTTCTTTACATTAAGTGTTAAATACATGGCACTACTAGAACTCTTCCTCTTATTCTCTTATTCTTCTAATTTCATCCTCTGTTATCTTGATAGAACAAGTCATAATAATAGTCACAATAATCTGGAAAATCAACTTTGAGTTTATGATGCTTTATATGCTAATATATACATGTTTATATTTGTTGATCGTTATGATTTTATTTGATACTATAATGTCATAGAATTTATGTGAATATTATATTTTTAGCACTTTTTATGGCCTGAATTAATATATTCTTATGCAAAATGACTTTGAAAGAGAGAAATAAGAAATATTAGCTGCTCAAAGTGCATCAATTGTGGAAGGAGGATGAGAAAAGAATTGAACTTGTTGATGAAATATGTATACAAGAAATCATCTTCAAACGATGAACACCCATCTCTAGAAGACAACCAAGTTTATGAAGATGAAAGTGATGATGACTTTGACGACGTGAATGAAAGTGATTCTAATCCTGATAACATGGATGGAAGTAATTCTGACCCTGATGGTTGGTAGTTTTATTGAGGATTCAAGTTTGAAATATTTTGTTTTGGACCGTTTAAGAATCATATATTATTGATGTGGATGTTATGAATTATGTTTTTTTGAGAGCTGTAATGGTTTACATTAGACTTGTATTGAATGATGTCTTTGAGAATTATTGGAGGTTTTGAATAGATTTTTGACTAATTGCGAAATGTTTATAGTAATTACATATGAATTATTACTTGGAAATTTTCATGGGGATGTACATGCTAAATATTCATGAAATTTTTCTTGAGAAAATTTGTTCTTAGGGATTTACTTGGGGCATTTCATACGAATTTTCTTGCGAAATAGTTTCATAAATATCCGCAAATTTTTTTTTTTGTTAATTAGGAATTTTCACCTCTAAACTTCCTTAGGATTTACTAGGGAATCTTCGTGGAGAATAATTTGTGAATTTTTTCGTGAAAATCTGCAGATAAATCCTTTTTATGAAATTTTATCAAATAATTCATGCAAAATCTTGATAGTTAATCGTAAATAACGTACTTGCATATTTATTTCCACAACTAAATTACCTAGGGATTTTATAAATCCGCAAGTAAGAATTACCTATGAAGGTATTTCCTTTGGATTCTAATTGGTAAGAAAATCCGCAGGTAATCAAATTATTTGGGGATTTTACCACATTATCCCTATGAAAATTCCCAGGTAATAAGCACTTCTCTTGTAGTGATATTGTATTCAGAGATAAGTTGTATCAGTGTAATTCAGTAGTTGTTTAACTTTTGTACTCTTGTGACATTAGAAGCTCTTGTACCGCTACCACCAGGTTTTGGAATTTTATTGATGTATTGATCTTTATCTCATTTATTCCGCCTTCTCACTACTAAAGAAAATAGGAAAACAGACCACATGTGATCGATTTTCCTGCTTTTGCGACCACAAAATCAAACAAAATGCATGGTCAAAAAAAGTGTAGCAGCTTTTTTAAAACCGACCACATGTGGTCGGTTTTTTTAATATATATATATATATATATATATAAATATATATTTAAAATTCAATATTATTTTCTTCAAAAAAAGAATATAAAAAAAAAAGCGACCACAAGTGGTCTCTTTTATAAATTTAATAAAAATAAATTTCAAAATAAACCGACCACATGTGGTCATTTTTGTGAAAATTAATTAATTAATTCAAATTCAAAACCGACCACATGTGGTCAGTTTTATTTGATAATTTATTTAATAAAATAATTTTTAATTAATTATAGTAAACCGATCACATGTGGTCGATTTTTAAAAAAATTACCAGAAAAACCGACCACATGTGGTCAGTTGTATGGAAATATTTTTTAAAATCGACCACATGTGGTCGGTTTTCTGGAATTTATTTTGAATACCGACCACATGTGGTCGGTTTTTAATAAAATTTTATGAATTTTCTTTATAAACCGACCACAAGTGGTTGGTTTTTTGAAAATTTTTCAAAAAACCCACCACGTCGGTTTTTCTGAAAATTTTGTAAAAAACATTACCAGATTAAACTACATTCAATACAAAAATTCACATTTCAAGTGCCTACACTAAATCACTTTCAAGTCACTAAGTCACCTCCCAAGTTACCAAGCTTAACAAAATTCAAAATGAAAAATTCACATTTCAAGTACCTACACTTAATCACTTTCAAGTCACTAAGTCACCTCCCAAGTTATCAAACTAAACTACATTCAAAATGAAAAAATCACATCTTCAACATTTTCAAGTCACTAAGTCACCTCCTAAGTTACCAAACTAAACTAAATTCAATACAAAAATTCACATTTCAAGTACCTACACTTAATCACTTTCAAGTCACTAAGTCACCTCCCAAGTTACCAAGCTTAACAAAATTCAAAATGAAAAATTCACATTTCAAGTACCTACACTTAATCATTTTCAAGTCACTAAGTCACCTCCCAAGTTACCAAGCTAAACTACATTCAAAATGAAAAATTCACATTTTTAACATTTTCAAGTCACTAAGTCATAGGGCTGCATATCGGTCGGTTTGGTTTTGAAAATTATCAATTTTACTTATTCTTTATCGATTTGTATATATGCTAAACCATTAAAGAACTGTTAAGATATCAGTTAATTAGTTATCGATTTTTAATTGTTATCGGTTTGGTTATCGAGTTAACCGTTAACATTGAACATATATAATTTAAAGTCCAAAGCTATTAAACTACTGCGGACTTCCAGGCTACTACTTAGTGCGTCACAACAAATTTTTAGTCACTGCCTACTACTTAGTGCTTTTGCTCTTTTTATGCACAAAGCCACAAATAGAATACAAAACATTCAAACTAAAGTCACGATAGCTTAACTCAACTAAACTCCAATGAGCAATTTCACAATAAAATAGTTGTTTATTCACAACAAACTCGACACAAAGAGTACATGGCTCGACAACAAAGAACAATTTCACAACAAAGAGTACAAGCTCGACACAAAACATTACTTGTGCATCTGTAAAGTTAAAAAAACAAAAGCTGCAAACACAACCAAATCGATCCTTTAACTGAACTACAATTTCACAATAAAAATGGCTGAATCAATTAGTAATATAAGCAAATAACTCCTGAATTCCTTCAAAATTAATATCCATTTATTAAAATCAGCTATTCCAGTTACACATATGTCAAGATCGAAGGACAATAGGACATGCAATGAATCAATGATGCAAATGAGATGGTCCTTAGAATAATACATCAAAGATTGGACAAAAAAATGAAGATGAAGCAGAAGACTTCTAAGAATGAGATCTATCAAAAGGAAAAATTATTACCTATTGAGAGCAAAAGAAAAAATTGTCTTTGGTCTCTTAAGTTTTCAGCAAAAATTAAGCAAAGATTGTGAATACTGAGAGAGAGAAAGGCGCTAAGACTGATTGATGCAGACGTGAAAATTGAAAGATTGAAAACCTAAGTCTTTATTCTCTAACCCTAAGTCATACGAACGAGTTTGGGCATCTGGGCATGAGAATGGGTCGTTTTGCCTTTTAAGAGTTTTGGGCTAGTGGGACGGGTAATGGATATTCAGTATTGAACTATTGGGAATTATAATTGGGGCTCAGACCAGTGTGTAATGTGTATTATTTATCAGGTGGCCCGATATTAAAATTAGGGAAGTTGCCGTCGCCGAGGTTCTGATGTTCGCCGAGCTGCCGAATGCTACCAATCGGGTCGCGATTTAGGTCGGGTATGTGTTGCTGTGTAGAGTTGGTGGAGGTGATGGTAGGGTAATTAGACAGGAAAAGGATTATTTTGATGGGTTGGGTCGGATTAAATATTTATTATTAAAAAATTATTGACAAAATAAAATATAAGTGTTCGATTTATTTTTAAAAAGGTTACTATCGAAAAACGATCACTTGTGGTCAATTTTTATTAATAACGTACTATATACATCATATAAACAATTTTGTTACCCTATAATAATATACAAAGGGATAAAGGCAATTAAGATTGGGTTGGGTCGGGTCAGGTCATTAACGGGTATTACCACAATAAGCGGTTGATTTTTTTTTAAAAATTATCATTCAAAAAATGAACACTTGTGGTCGATTTTTATTAAAAAATTAAAATTTTAATAAATTGTATAATATTTATAACAATATCCAAATAATTTAATGCAATGTGTATATATATAAATCAGATAATTAGTTATTTTATCATCACATTAACACGAGTAGTATATTTCCTCAATCGTATAATAATATCAATGAATTTTGCAAATTACGATAAATTTTTGGTTAATTAGCTTTTAAATACGATATTATATATACCTCGTAATACAACATGTTAATCAGATAAATTATCGATTAATTGTCTTACATTATTACAACTTCAACAATATACGTGTGTCTACATTGACATAATTAGTATATCTATTTCCTCAATAGTATGATATTAACGTATTATTCAAAATATTTTGATATATAGATTCAGTTATCTAGCTTCCGATTACTGCATACGTCACTACACGAGATATACATATATATACATATATTCAATTGGCTATCAACTTTCAAATACGTACTATATACATCACATACACAATTTTACTACCCCATAATAATATACAATGTATTTCACATATACTAAGATGAATTATTGGATAGTTTATCTTATGTCATTAATATACCTTCACTACATAATGTGTATATATACTATATATATACCTATACATACACACACATATACACACACATATACACACTATCGACTATATCAAGTTCTAAATACGTACTATATACATCACATACGTACATGAATATATTATCCAATAATATAATGCAACGTATTTCATATACATACTTTGATGAATTATTGATTAATTTGATTAGCTTACATTAATATAACTTTAACGTACAGTATATTATTACTTCTATCATTTCAAACCAATGTATTCAATATGTTTGAATAGATTCTACTAGTTTTTGACTACATCGTTCATCGATCGATCACCACATCATATATATATATTTATATATATCAACTCTTGAATACGTACTATATACATCACATCCACAAGTATATTACCTCATAATAGAACACATTCATTATATTCTAATGAATTATCGATTATATATATACGTTACATTATTATAACTGCAATAGTAGCATAATATCATTACCTCAATTGTATGATATAGGCATATTTATTTTACAAAGATTATGTTTAATGTCATTTAACGTATATACAAAGGAAAATATTTATTTTATATATTGAAACATAAGTAAAAGATAAAGATTATAATTAACTTTATTTATTTATTTTATTTGATATATTTCTTAGTATAATTTTTTTAAAAAAAATCTAAGTTTGATTGATTTTTATTATTATTATATTCATTATCGACTACGTGTGATCAGTGTAATTTTAAAAAATTATATATTTGAATTTACATATAATTATTTTTTAATAAAAACTGACCACAAGTGGTCACTTTTTTAAAATATTTTATTTTTTAATACAAAAGCGACCACAAGTGGTCGGTATCCTAAATAATTTTCTTTTTATTTTTTTTAATACCAAAATCGACCACTTGTGGTCTCTTTTATAAAATATTTTAAATTTAATTTTGAAAATAAAATCGACCACAAGTGGCCTCTTTTTAAAATAGTTTTTATTGTATTTTTTAATATAAAAGTGACCACAAGTGGTCAGTTTCCTAAATAATTTTCTTTTATTTTTTTAAATTCCAAAACCGACCACTTTTGGTCGCTTTTATAAAATATTTTAAATTTAATTTTGAATAAAACCGACCACAAGTGGTCTCTTTTTAAAAATACTTTTAATAATATTTTTTAAATAAAACCGACCACGAGTGGTTGGTTTTCTTTTTTACTTTTTTATTCCAAAACCGACCACTTGTGGTCGCATTTATAAAATATTTTAAATTTATTTTTGAAAAAAAAATTGACTACAAGTGGTCGCTTTTTAAAAATTCTTTTTAATTATATTTTTTAAATAAAATCGACCACAAGTGGTCGATTTTCTAAATAATTTTTGTTTTTATTTTTTATTTATTTCAAAACCGACCACTTGTGATCACTTTTATAAAATATTTTAAATTTAATTTTGAAAATAAAACCGACCACATTTGGTCGATTTTTAAAAATAGTTTTTAATTATATTTTTTAAATTAAACCGACCACAATTGGCCGGTTTTTTAAAATAATTTTTGGGTGCAATTTTTAGTAGCCGTTTGGCCATGAAAACTAAAATTTTCTCGAGTTAGAGTTGAAGTTGGAGTTGAAATTGGAGTTGGAGTTGTGTTTGGCCATGCCCTTTTTGAATTGTTTTTTTTTACTTTTGAAAAAAATAGTTCAATATGATTTTATGCCCCAACTTTTACAAACTATCAAAATCACCCAACTAAAATTTACCTACTAACGAAAAAAGAACACAATTATCCACTTTTATAAAAATAATTACATATACATGATCAAATTTAATGAATTTCAATTATGACATATATAATATTTACATTAATAGCCGTTTTCTCATATTTGAAAATTTTAAATATGAATGTTATATTAACAGATCACTGCTTCTTATTTTTTAGGTAACAAATATTATCTTTCAAACAAATTTATTTTTTTAGGAATTTATTTCCTTTATTTTTCATTCCTAAAAAATAGGAAATGATGAGTTGTTATTAAATTTTAGGGTGCCGCTAATTTATTTCTTTAATTTTCTTATACATGAAAGATTTTACTGTGTGTGAATAAATATTTCTATGTAAAACATACTTTGCATACTTATGGTATATTATATCATATACCATAAATATATAAATATGCTTAGTGTGTTTCTTTATACTTTTTGTATATTTATATATGTGTGTGTATGGTATATATATGGTATAAACTTCATATATAACATACTTTGTATATTTATGTTATAAATATGCTTAGTATGTTTCTTAGTACTTTGTATATTTATATATGTGTGCATATGTCTCTTTCTTGAGCCGGGGGTCTATCGGAAACAACCTTTCTACCTCTTCGGAGGTAGTGGTATGGACTGCGTACATTTTACCCTCACAGACCTCACTTTGTGGGAATACACTGAGTTTGTTGTTGTTGTTGTTGTATATGTGTGTATATGGTATATACATGGTATAAACTTTATATATACCATACTTTGTATATTTCTGTTCTAAATATAATACTTTATATATTTATGGGTATAAATATAATACTTTGTGTATAAAGATACCAAGTATTATGGTATATAAAGATAGCATTTGCAGTTTAAGGTATAAATCCGTATCACAACAGAAATATTATTATTATTATTATTATATTATAGTAATTAGGATCATTAGCAGTAAAATAATGTCTTAAATAAGGGAGAAAAATAATGATGAGAGAAAAAAAGAGATATATATTAATTAGGATAACATTAAGTTTGAAATTATAATTATCTTCTTCTTTAAAACTGCTATATACGTAATATTGAAAAAGTAATGTTATAAGGAGAGTTTTATGTAAAAATTTAAAAGATTGGGGTTATATGTAATAATAATAAAAGTTGGAATTGGAGTTGAAAAATTGTGAAAACACCAAAAACCTGTTTTCCCTTTTCAGAAAAATTTTCCGAAATTATTTTCCGAATTTTCATGGCCAAACACCACAATTTTCAACTCCGAAATTTTTTTTCGAAAAAAAAGAAAAAAATTTCATGGCCAAACGGGCCATAAAAAATCTAAAAGCGACCACAAGTGGTCGCTTCTTTTATTTTTTTTTAAAAATAAATAATAATTAATATAAAAATTATTGAAATTATTATTTTATAAATTTAAAATATAAAAGCGACCACGTGTGGTCGTTTTTTTTTTAAAAAATTATTATTTTTTAAAAAATAAAAAAAAGACCATATGTGGTTGGTATTTTTGCGACCACAAGCTGTGGTCGATTTTTTGTAGTCGGAAAAACTATTTTTTTCAGTAGTGTCTCTTCCTTATATTATTGAGTAGTTCGTTATTAGCCGTTTCGAACTTCGGGTTGGCTTGCTTACTGACGGGTGATGGTAGGCGCCATCATGACCTGAGAAATTGGATCGTGACACTCTCCTTCCCTCCACCCCACACTTGCAAAAAATAAAAATAAAAAAAAATTCCACCCACCCTTTACCTGCTTGTCTTCTTCACTCATTGTTACATTCTCAAGTTCTCTGTATTTTTTTGTTCTTATATATTTTATTTCCTTTCACTATATTTAAAAACAAAAAAGAAATCAATGAAATTTAAAATTGTGGCAGACGTTGGTCATCTCCATTTTCGACCACCTCCGAGCAAATATCACTACTTAAATGGGTGAAAATCATTTGCTCTCCCCAACTTTGCCTTAAATAGCTAAATGAGATCTGAACGTTGAATGCAGTGTACATATATAACAATACCTCTATAGAAATTTTCGAACAAATATTTTCACTATAAAGAGATTTTTAGTGTATATAAATTTTTAACAAATTTTATTCAAAAAAAATGAAGATTAACTTGCAAAACAATAACAACTATGCTTCTTTATCCCATTAATGACGCTTTGGCTCAATTGTTTTGTTTTTTATTCACGAGCACTACGTAAGCTAGATTTCTAAAGGGATCTTTATGTAAATATACTTCACAAAGGTATGTAACGGAATATCGCAAGTCAAATCATAGGACCAAAGAGGATATATCATATCCTAGAAGTCTATGCATAAGGATTTTGATTTTTTTAAGTTTTTGGATTCTAAATTAATAATTTGTACATATTAGATAAGTTTTGAAGACAAACATGGAATTTAAATCAAAATGATTCAATCAAGATCGAGCACTCTTCTCGAATTTGATGTATTCTTATGTTCATTTTAAAGGCTGTAGAGAATTTCTTTATCAATCTCATTGACTTAAAGGTAAGCTACACCCTAGTTGTGTCCCTGGAGAAGCAGCCGAGGGGTGACGAAAATCACAGTTGTGTTCCCTTGGCGGATCCAGGGGCGAAGATGGTTACTGCTGTGCTATGAGAGAAGAGGATGATGACTATATTCCTTTTTTTTTTTTTTGTTTTTTTGACCTTGTTATTTTGTTGCATGACGACATGCCCTATGTTTAGTTTACCTACAATGAGGACAAATTATTTCTTTTCTAATCTCTTCGTTTGTGGTGGCGGTGGGGTTGGACGGATTTACCGCAAGTGTGAAGGATGAGAGCCTCAACCAACCGAGCAACCTTTACATCCCTCTTTTCTAGTCTTATTAGTAAATAGCGACAGTATTAATTATACTGTTGGAAAGACTTTTAGAGACGTTCTTCAACTCTATTATATTTTCTTGTTTATCGTATAAATATGTGCTATTAAGAAACATGCTAAATCATGAAATTTTAGGTACTTCGCATGTACATCTTTGCTATTTTCCGCGAAAACAACAATAGTTTTATTAAGAATAGTATGATTTGAGCTTGTGAATTGACATATTCTTGGTAAATAGTGTTTCTCATTTTGATGATCGCTGAGAATCAATTAAGTCAAAAGATACTATATATAAGATGTTTAAAGGAAATAAAAAGAAGCATTGAGTTTTGCATAAATATCACATTACACATTTTTCATGAATGGGAAGCTAATAGGTGCCACTACTACTGAGCACATTGGCAGAAATACTCTAAAAAATCAAACTAAAAAGGTATAATTCCTCTTGATGCAGGAGTTGTAATCTTTTTCAAATTAGAAACCAAAACTTACTTCATATCCAACAGGAAGTATGTTAAACTTGTACATATTATATTGAAATTGCTTGAAAAGCAGATTAGTGGCAGTATAACTTAAGTCTCACCCTTGTCATAGTCTTGTTCATCACAAACAAATCTCTTCCAAAACCAATGGTCCCTCCAGATTTTTTCCATACTTTCAATTGGCAAGTTCCTTGTCTCTGGTAAAAAAAAGTAGACAAAACCTGTCATAATTACAACCCATGCCCCAAAGAAGAAGAAAATCCCAGATTTGAGATGGCAGAGCATAGTCAAGAAAGTCTGAGCAATTATGAAAGTGAAGATTAAGCCCACAGCCACTGTTATGCTTTGTGCTGCTGATCTTATTTCTAATGGAAATATTTCACTTGGAACTAACCATCCTAATGGACCCCAAGACAAACTATAACCTGCAACATAAATACATATCAAGACCAAAACTAATAGCCCATACCCCTTGCTCAAAACCCCTTGATCTCCTAACTTAACTGCCATTATTACCCCTATCAACAATTGTGAAACAAGCATTTGGATTCCCCCAAAACTGAACATAGCTCTTCGTCCAACCCTGTCAACTATCAACAATGCTAAGAGCGTCGCGGTGGTGCCTACCAACCCTGTCACAACAGCGGACATCAGTGATGCACTCGCACCAAGGCCTATTGTTTGGAAGAGAATTGGAGCGTAGAAGGAGATCACGTTGATTCCCGTCACCTGTTGGAAGAATGGTATAGCTATAGACATAACAAGTTGTGGCCTGTATTTCCGTTGAATGACTTGTTTGAAAGGGTGCTTGACAGCTTTTGAGTTGTCACTTGCTTTGATGAGATCGTCTAGTTCTGCTTGGACATCAAATGTACCGCGTACGCGTTGTAAGATCTTCTTAGCTTTTTCATGATCATTGCCATGTTGAATTAGACTGTTTGCAGTTTCTGGGAGATAAAAAGCTCCTACTGTTAGAAATATAGCAGGAGCTGCAGCCATCACCAAGGAAATTCTCCATCCCCAACCAGCTTTAATCTTTTCAACGCCATAGTTAAGAAGGCTAGCTGATAGAACTCCTATCCCTACGCATAATTGGAAAGCGATATTGAAAGATCCCCTGTACTTGGTAGGTGCCATTTCTGAGAGGTATAATGGGACCGACTGCAGCCAAAAACACTGTTATTAGGTGCTGCTGACAGAATGAATAAGTGAATTTCAAGAGTAATATGTTAATCAGTGCACCCAGCTAATTACAATTTATGAAAGGTGCTTTGATAGGAGGAGAAAGTGTACCTGATTTGCAAAACCAACTCCTACACCTAGCATGATTCGACCAAGTAATAACATGTAGATATTGGATGCTGCGCCTCCAAGGGCAGAACCGATGAGAAATGCTACTCCACCAACAATAATTGATGGTCTACGGCCAAATGTCCGAGTTACTGGTGAAGCAAAGAAGGAGGCAATAAGGCCAGCAATGTACAGGGATGAGGTGAAAGCAGTCAGCAGTTGGCTGTCAAATTTACAGTAGTTGCTTATTTTGGTGGTTTGTGTCATCTTAGTGAACACTTCTGGGAAGAATTTCTTCAGAAATGGCGCCATAGAGATCACTCCACCTGCAAAGCACAGCCGTAAAGTTAGTAAGAACCTGCAAATATTTAAACGTCTTTTGAGTCTTGAATATGTTAGTGAACATTCAAAGTAACCTGAAATTCCGATATCATAGCCAAAGATAATTCCTCCAGTTGCAGCAACCATGGATGATAACACCACAAACCATGTAACCCTGCCATTGTAATTTGCAGAAATTTCACTTGTTGGGACAATACCAACTGCCATTTCTTCTCCACAAGTTCAAATTGAAGAGGAGATTTAAGAGTGAAAATAGCGCGCAGGGATTGTGAGCTCTGACTTAGGTAACATGAACTTATAGGAGTAAGATAATAAGCTGTACATGATGACTCATGACAGCTACAAAATCAACATGGATAAATAAATTATATTGGTCAATGACTTGCAATTGGCTGGCGTATCTACTACGTACTCTTTAATCAGGACTATAGGGGAATATAACAATTAATTTTGAGTTGAACTAGTCATGCTTTTGGCTTTCTTATCTTATTATTATGCCACGCGGATTCACCCTTCCATGTACTATGGCTAGTATTGGTGAAAAACAAGTTGATATAGTTCTGAATTTTCTCCCGAAATATGTTTCCCTCATAGCAAGTGGATTCAAGTTATATGTTCTCTGAGTGTAATAAATCATAACTGCAAGAAGAAACCATGACAGCAATATAAAGACTTCAACAACTTCTGGATCATATCTCTAACTTAATTTGTCTTGTTTGCATGTTTTCGTCAATACATCCACTCTCATTAATATAATTCTTTTGTATTGTTGATGAGAATATCTACAATCACTCAGAATCAATGTAGACTTAGCAAGGACGAAAAGCAAATGACCTGTAACACGGTTATACATTGTGCAGTTGACTAATTAAGCTCCTGCAGTAGATATTTCACTTGGAACCAGCCATCCTAGCTAGTGACAGAAGACCACAAGACAAACCAAAGTAAATGCAAATCAAGATCAAAACCGGTTAACTGTACCACTTGTTCAGCTTAGTCACACCATATATGGCCCCTTAATTTATTGCTCCGTCCTACCATCATTTGAATCCCTCCTAATTGAAAAAGTAAACTCTGCCCGACTAGGTCTATAATATATATATACTATATAGAAATGACGATAAAAAGATTGCATCAACACCACCAACTCCCTTAACTACTCACTTTCACCTAACCCAACATTGTTCGGAAAGGTATTTAATTTTGCATGGAAAGAGATAACGTTAATCCATGTAAACCTGTAAGGAAACTGGGATTGCTATTAATATGACAAGTTGAGGTACTCTATTTTATCTTTAAATGGGTGTTTGGCGTCTATTTCATTGATGAGGTGATCTAAGTAACGTTGACATATTCTATTCCGCGGATTTTTTGCAGCCTTCTCTTTGCCTTTACATCATTTTCACATTCATTGAGGTGTTATTTTTCTGTATTTTTTACTGTTTCACTAACCAAAAAAAGAAAAAAAAAAAGAATTAGCTACAAGAATCTTGTGAGAATCCTTCGCCAATCCTGAGCTAAATATAACTAATGATGAATTATTTCGTTTAGCTATAAAAGTTATCTCTCGCTGGTTCCTGTGTTTTAGTAGTGACATAATAAAAATGATATGTATTTAAACAATATTGCTAAATTAATTCCGAATCCACATATTACACTGTGTATCCTTAAGAAATTTAGTAATCCCAAGCATAAAATTCCTCACTATAGTGGATTGTTTTGCTCCTCTCGACTCATGATTTTTGCCCCTTATTTAGAATATAGGGGTGTTCATGGTAGTTGTTGAAGTACCATATCAAATCAAATTTTTCATATCGCGGTGTTGACATTATGGTACTTGCAGGCATTTTTGTTTTATATTCGATATAGTATTCGGTATTTATAAATTTTTTTTTATCGAATATCGAATATTATATCGAAGTATATAGTTACATATAAATTCATATATATTAACCATATTTTAATTTATTTGTCCCACTTTCCTTTCTAATCTATTTCAGAAAGAATGTATCTTTCCTTTTTGACAACATTTACATTTCAACTTTCCAACATGACATGTTAAGGCCGCAAGATTAAAAGAAATTTTGATACATTCGACATATCTATAGTTTAAAACCATAAGATTAAAAGTCCACTTTACTTTTCTAAATTTCATGTCAAGTCAAAACCTGACAATCATTTGAAATGAAGTTAATTTCCTGAGTTACTAATTGTGGATTGATTTTAACCATGAGCATTTCTCCAGTAACTCAAGATCTACAACGATAAAAGGCCAAATACATCGACATGCCCCTCAACTTGGCACAATCTTTCACTTTGGCACCTCAAGTGGACCGTGTCCATTTTAAACACCTTAACAAGATATAAAATATGTCACCTTGACACTTTTTACTCTGTTACAAAATAACCCTAGGCGCGTGTATTTCAACCCAACCACGTGAATTTTATAAGCCAATTAAAACCTGCCATGCAAGAATCGGCTTTCCACGTCAACCTTCAGCACTTAAGGGGGGTAAAATCCCCAAAAGTCTCTCGTTTCCCACTTTACTGAAATCCGATTGAAAAACTCTTGGTAAGTCAAAGTGATTTTTTTTACTTTTGATTTGATTTATCTTTGATTCCTAGTAATTTCTAGCTAATAATGGTGTATTTTGTAGGTACAATGCTTGCAATAAAGTATTGATTAATTTTCATTGACAAAATTGAAGAGATTTTGTTTAAAATTGACGAAATTGAAGAAACTGGAGGTAGGACTAAACTTGTTCTCTAAGTTTTTCTCTTTTCCTTACCGTTTGGACTTTTTACCCCTATAAATTGTAGTGTTGTGTTGAATTTTTGTTTTTAGGGTTTTTTAAGGGGTTTCATTGATAAAGTTAGGGTTTTGTGTCATTTTTTTTTTTGGGATTTCACTGATTTAATTTTTTTTTCCAGATTTCATTGATAAAGACAAAATTATTTTGGTACTTTTCAGTTCAAGGAAATTTTGGGAATTTTCTTTTGTTGAGAATCTTTTGGGGGTTGTTAAGGAAATATAATAGACAACTATATTTTGACCTGTTTTTATCATGGGGGGACTGTTGTAGCCGACCCTAAGCTTAGTTATAAAGGTGAAGTAGATGTCTTTGTTGTTGTTATTGATAAAGACCACTATAATCTTGTTGAGTTTCTTTCCTACACCAAATATCTTGGGTATTCAAATATTAAGGGATTTTACTGTCAACATATAGATGGTGATGAGTTAGTTCTAATTTCTTCTGATAGTGAGTTACTAAACTTTGTGAAGAACTTAAAAGATGGTGATAAGCTTGATGTGTTTGTTCTTCATGGCATTAATGAAGGGCTTGAGGTTGTGTCACAACCTTCTCTTCTTTTAGAAGGGCCACCTGAGTGTAGTGATGAAGATGATATAGGCAGTGATGATAATGGGGATAGGGTATTGATGAAAATCTGAATGATAATGAATCAGATCTGCCTATTATTGATTCAGATATTGAAATTCTTAAAGAAGATGGTTCAGATATTGATGAAGAGTTGAGAGCCTTTAGGGTTGAAAGTACAAGTAAAAAGAATCCAAAAATAAACAAAACCACAAGAAGAAATACTTGTAGGTGAAGCTGATATTGACAAAGGTTTTACGATATTTTCAGAAATAAGAAAGATAGATTGAGGGTAGATTTGGAGGTGATGATGAGTTCATTGATAGTTCAGACTGTGATAGTATTGATAACACTGATTTGGTAGATGAAGATACTATTGTGGTGTTGATTTACCAAGGAGAAGAAAAAGTAGTAAAATTAGATTTGATAATGATTGTGTTGTTGTTGTTTTTGAATTCGGTATGATTTTTAATGGTCCTAAGGAATTTAGAAAAACATTAGAGAGGTATGCAGTAAAAAATAAAGTTTAGATTGTTTTAAAACTTAATGAGTCTCATAGAGTGATCAGGCTTAAGTGCAAATTCAAGCCAAAATGCAGTTGGTTGTGTTATGGTGCAATTGACAAAGATTCTGTGATTTCATGATTAAAAACTATAATCCAGTGCACAAGTGCACAACATCAAATAAGAAAAAGACGTGCACAACTAAATTTATTGCTAACAGATTTAGAGATGAAATAATTAAACAACCATCTTTGAGGATTTGGAAAATACAAGAACTATGCAGAGAAAAATTGGGATTATATATGGTAGAAAAATCTGTTATATGGCTAGATTATAGGTTTAAGATAGTTCATGGGGGACTGGAACTTAGAGTTTGCAAGATTATGTGATTATGCTAAGATGATAAGACAAACCATTCCTGGTAGTTCTATTTGGCTAAGAATAGATACGAAAACTGTCCCAAACAAAAATTTATTTGTGTATTTTTATGTATGCCTTGATGCATTGAAGAAAGAATGGATGAAAGGATGTAAAAGAATTATAGGGTTTGATGGATGTTTCTTAAAGGGTACTTGTAAGGGTGAACATCCAGTAACAGTTGGGAAGAATGGAAACAATCAGATGTTTCCTATAGCATGGGCTATTGTGGGCAAGGAAACTAAGCATAGTTTGAGTTTTTTTATCAAGTTTTGAAAGAGGATATGTAGTTGGGTACTGGAGAAGGTCTTACAGAGATGGATGATATGCAAAAGGTAATATTTAAGTTTTTTTAACTATCAATAATTTGAAATACTTAATTTCTTTGTCAAGGACTTTAGCTGTTTTTTGTATGTCGTGTTTTCTTGCTACTGTTTTTGACTTGTTACCAAATGCTGAAGTTAGAAAATATGGTAGACACATCTAGTCCAACTGGAGACAAGAGTGGAAGGGAGAAGAGAGGATAAAATAGTTCTAGAAATGCTCAAAGGGAAGTTTTGAAGTGAAGTTCAAAGAGGATCTTGATTACATGATCCAACTTGATAGGCAAGGTAAGGATATTATTGGTGATTTGGTGCATTTTCCTAGGCAGTCATGGGTTAGGGCATTCTTTAAAGAACATTATAAGTTTGATGCTATTGAAAATAACATGTGTGAGACCTTTAATTCATGGATCTTAGTTACTAGACACAAATCTATCATTACTATGTTGGAGGAAATTAGGAGAAAAATCATGACTATAATAGTAGATATGACTAGGTTTACCAATACATGGATATGTGATATTGCATCTATAAATAGACTTATATTGGAGGAGAATAAGGACGGGGTTAGGGATTGCAAGGTTCTTTGGAATGATGATGTTGGATATGAGATTGGATTAGAGGAGTATAGGCACATAATGGACTTGATTAATAGGGTTTTTAGTTGTAAAACTTAGCAGTTGAGAGGCATTCCATGCTAACATGCTATTTGTGATTTGTATCATGTTGAACACGAGCCTAAACCTTATGTGGAGCATTGGTATAAAAATAAAAATTTCATGAAGGCTTATAGTTACTTTATACAACCAATCTCCAATATGGAGATGTGGACAGAGACAAACAATCCAAAGATTGAGCCTCCTAAACCTAAGAAAATGCCTGGCAAACCTGTAAGAAATAGAAGAAGAGGAAAAGATGAAACAAGGAAGAAATATGAAAAACTGTCTAAATAAGGGGTGAAAATAACATGTTCCAGGTGTCATCAACAGGGCCATAATAGAAGATATTACAAGGTAAAACAGTGACTTTTAACTTGATTTTAGAAGTTGATCTTTCATATTGATTTTTAATTTATTAACTGTTGTGTATGTGTTTATAAATTCTTGATCCAAATGCTGTCACGACCCAAACCGGGGCCCTAGCCGTGACGAGTATCCCGAACCTTGAAGGCTCGAAACACCCTTTCTCTATCTGGTAATCATGTACAATATTCATAAAAACATAAGAAAATGCGGAATTGAAATCTACTATGAAAACATGGTCAAATCTGAAATGTATCTGAATAATAATATCTGACATCAGTTTGCGAAATCTCTACTAACAACTCAATATCTGTCTGAAAAAGAAACTGGGACAAGGTCCCCAGTAGACCAAAATATAACTACCAATAGTACTCTAAAAAAAATCTGCAGGCCTTCTGGAGTAAAGAAGGCTCACCACTGCAAAATCTGATCTGCAAGTCTGAATACCTACTGCTTATCTGGACCCCTAGACTGAGCCTCAGAACCTGAGAGGTTGGAGGGGGTCAACACAAAAGTACTGGTACGCAGAGCTAATCCAAAAATAATCATTTATAATTAACATATATGAGATCAATTAAAATATTTCATAAACAATTGTATAGTAGGAAATCTCATGGGCATCTTTAAGAAATTCTGTAAAAAAAAATAAAAAAAATCTGAAATCTGTGACACTCTTTATACTTTTCTGCACTAGGTGGTATACCCTACATTTCTTGAAAATTCCATGGGCCATATGGAAACTGCCATTGACTCGGCAGCTAAGCCCCCAACCCAAGTGTGCCACAAGGGTCGGAGTCTCTATCTCTACTACGCCACACGGTCGTCGCCAGCGTACAATAATAATCTATCCGTATCGGCAAATACGGTTTCGGGCTATAAGTTACTTGAACCCACGCCTTCTTCGGGTGACCACCTAACACTCTTTAAGCCCCTTTTTAAAACTCTATGAAAACATGCATTCTCTGAAAACATACTCTGAAAACATATTCTGAACACATACTTTAAAAACATACTCTATTATGGCATAATAACATATGGTATCGTCATACCATTGACTTGTAAGTCCTATCTCTGAGCCATTGTTAAATTTTCATGGATCTCTGTATAAACACATGCAATTACCTCATCTTTTTGAATCAAAACATAGTAGCATCAAGATACCCTCTCAATAACTCTAAGACAATGTTTTCAAATACTATGGCATTTCAAATCACAAGAACATGCATTTCAATTCTCTTTTCAATAAAGCCAAAATCTTTAATTTATCACAAGAGAGGGAGTCCATAATTCATGCTCACAAACAAAGCTCAAATCTTAGTTTCATACATAAATATATACATGTAAATCAATTTAAGGGGGAAAAACCACAATAACAAAGCATAATAGTATTTAAACCTTTGAAACACATAATCTATGATATAGTTTTCAAACCCCCCATAAAATATGTGCATAAGAACTTAAATCATGCCTTTAACAAATTTCAAGCCCATGTAGTTTTTAGGAAAAACCCCACGTACCTCTATTTCTAAAGATAATAGGTGTTTCTTGAAGCTTGCGGATTGGAGATTCCGAATCTCTAATCAATTTTGAAACCCCACGGTTGAATCTTGATTTATTTGGGTTTTTAGTTTGAAACCCTTGGGAGTGTTCTTGAGAATTTTAGATGAATGTGGATGTATTTTGGAGAATTGGGGACTGAATTTCGTATTTATGGCTGAATAAGGGTGGGAAAAGGACCCTTTTGCCCCCAAAACGGAGTGTTTAAGTCATTTGAAACCATAAGATATGCACCGCATATGATATCATATATATTTACATAGGCGCCGCATATGATATCGCCTATGTTTACATAGGCGCCGCATATGATATCGCCTATATTTACATAAGCGCCGCATATGATATCGCATATGCTTTCCAGTGGCCATGTGCGATTGGTTAGGCGATGCATTCTACTTTGAAAGGCCATAACTTCTTACTCGGGTGCCGGATTTTAGCAAAATTGGTATCGTTGGAAATCTAACTCAAAAACCTATCATTTTACACATAGTAGGCTCTCTAATTCGACATATACAAAGAGTTATGGTCGATAGAAGTTGACACAAATTATAATGTCCACTTAAACTTAATCGATCGAAGTAGTTTTCAACTCGTCCTTGAGTCAAAGGACCTCTATGGTCTAAATTCAAGCTTGAATGGATTCACATACTACACAAATAATTAACATGCCATATTGGCATAGGATTTATGGCTTCAGGATTATCAACGCATCAGAGTCATGGTCTTTATTGTAGCCCGAAATGCGGGGCGTTATAAATGCACAAGTACATAGCCAAGGATTCCAACCTAATGGTCATAGTTCACAAGGAAGTTTCCATCCTAAAATCTCAAGCCAACCTGCACCTTCAACCTTACAAAATCAACAAAATATAGCTCAAGTCAACCTGCACCATCAAGCTCAAGTCAAGCTGCATATTCAACAATAATTTATGGTGATACAAGCAGAGTTAGGAGCTTAAAGTTAGCTGAAAGATCTACCTTTTGTGGCGATACAAAGATTCCTATTACAGAAGGAATCAACAATCAACTACCTCCTAGAATTAGAGAAACTATTAGGCAGAAAAGAGGAAGAGTTGAAACAACAATAGATGCTGATTGTGGTGGATATAAAAGGTCAAAGAATGTTGGATTTGAAATCTATAAAAGTCCAAGGGGAATACAAATATTGAATGTAAGTTAACTCAAACATTGTTTCTTTAACAATAAAGTACATATACTAATTATTGCTCCTTATTTTTTTTTGAAAAATAGCTTGGAACATCGATCCAAAGGATCCTACAAAGTGGTACAACTTACAAGGATGCAAGTTCTACAGGTGTTGATCTTGGTTATAAGACTAGAGGCTTAAAATGGAAAAATAAAGATATTGTCACCACCAATCAATTGCAGCAAATGACAAACAAAAAGAAGAAGTAGTCAAGAAGAAGTAGTATATTTTAATGGTGTATTGTCATTTTATTGTGTAACATATGGTACCAAACAATCAATTTATGTTGAGCTTTAAATCTCCCACTACTGTATAGCAATAAATAGTGTATAGCAGTAAACTATTTAGTTCTTTAGTTTAAATCTGCTAGTGTATAACAGTAAATAATTTGGTTGCTTGAGCTCAATATAAAACATGTTTTGTATGCACATATATGGAGCGTACTTATAAAGTTATTGTTGCTGTTACTTTGAGCTCACTATGAAGCATATTTATGAAGTTGTTGTTGGTGTTGCTTTGAGCTCACTATGGAGCATATTTATGAAGTTGTTGTTGTTGTTTCTTTGAGCTCAATATAAAGCATATTTATAAAGTTGTTGGTGTTGATTTGAGCTCAATATGGAGCATGTAATAAGCTATTGTTGTTTGTCTACTTTGACACCTTGTTTCACTATAAATCGTGAGACCAAACGTTGACGATAAATAAATATTTTATTTCATCAAATGTAAGAAATAATACAAGGCAAAGATTACATTAACAAACTACACCTGACAAGGCCTAATGTACATAACAACTATACACCTAAACTGCTATGAAAACAACAAGGGATTTAGGCTATTTTGCAACATCTTCAACAATTAGGTTTCAATGTCCATATTCCCGACAACAACAAACCAATAGAAATAACACCAATAATATATAATCTTCTTGCTTGATTTTGTTTGTCTTGAAAGTCCTTGACTTTTTTCAACAAACCTCAAATTACCCTATTTGCTTGTGAAGGGTGTCTTTATTCATACCAATTAAAGCAATCACACCCATTCAATTTCTACAAAATCAATTACAAAATTGATTACAGAATCATAGTTAATCAACTAATTTAATTGAGAAGTAAAAATCATTACCTTTGAACTTTTACAAGTAAAAAATATACGACCTATATTTTGTTGAGTCCAAGAAGTTTTTAGTAATGCTTCATGACCATATTTACAGTAGCGACAATCTTTTCAGAAAAGTCCATGAACGACGAGCTCGACATTGTTCGATTCAATTCGAGAAAAGTTAGAAAAAAATTAGACTTTTGAGAAATTGAAGAATAAATTTTTCAAAATGAAATACTAAATTAATAAGAAAGTTGAGAACAGGGAAGAAATTTGAGAAATTAGGATTAAATTAGGATGGTGGAATGAAGAAGAAGATGATATAAATAGAGAAAAGAGACGAGTTATCATTAGGGGCATTTCTATGCCAAAGAAGAAAAAATGGAGCTTAGACGCGCCTTTACGGCGTGTTCCACACAAAATTGGCCAACAGGAAAAAAAGTGCCAAAGTGACACATTTTATATCTTGTTAAGGTGTTTAAAATGAACACGGTCCACTTGAGGTGCCAAAGTAAAATATCGTGCCAAGTTGAGGGGCCTGTCGATGTATTTAGCCGTGATTAAAAATATGAGTCTCAAAGCCTTTGAATTGATAAGACGTCCTCTAATTATTTTAATCCTAACATTGTCTTCTAGTGTGAACATTACCTGTAGATACGTAAAATTTATTAGATCAAATTCATATAAAATTTGAATCATATTTTCTTGGGTCTAAAATTATTTTGGGCTATAAAAATAATAGGCCCATTTTATTCCTCATCAAGGTCCATTTTACCTTGATGCCCAAACTCATGCCACGTGTCACGTGATGTGGCATCCCAGTCAAATTAAATACAAACAAGACGAGTCCACCCATTCAAAGAATGTGGCAAGCCAAGTCAAGTTCAACAACCAATGAAACCTTGCCAAGTGTCCCAAATGACATATTTGTGGCTAATCACAAGCAATATTATCTCATAATATTAGCGATAAGCTTGATAACTAAATGGACCAATCCAAATGAGACAGAAGAGGTTATTTACACTTGGACTACCTACCCCCTACAACTATAAATAGGAGGGTTATATAATTTTCTGAGAGGTTATTCAGCAAGCATTGGAGAAAGCTTCTGCATTGACTACACAACTCTTCAAAGAATTGACTAATGGAGTTCTGCTCGGAGATCAACTCAATAAAATGAAGTGCTGTCCGACAATTCCTAGAGATCTAAACGCATTTTTAAGAGGCTCAAATCATTCAAAAGTCTGAGAATTATGCTACAAAAGGCCCTTGAATCACGGAAAAGCTCAAGAGAGAAGAATTGAGAGAATAACAGAACTGTACCTGCAAAATTCATTTAAATAAAATTATTCTTTTTGTTTATTTTATCTGTGCTTGTAGTTAATTTTTAGCACTACAAAAATTCATCGCGAATTTTTTTAGCATGCCCAGTGGGACCAGTTCTGCTTTTCATCTCTTCTTTCTACAAATTGGAAAACCACAAATTCAACTACTGCAATGGCCTACAAAAAAATAAATGATATTTCATGCAAGAAGTTTACTACTGCCACATCTACTGAAATCAAACTTGTTGGCTCCACCAATCAATGCAATCTTAATGCTTGTGCTTTAGATGTATCTCAGTACTTTACCTTTTTGGAGATGACGAAAAGGAGAGATCTCGAATTTTAGTTGTAACTACAACTCTAAAAGGCAACCTTGCATCAATATTTTTAGAAAAACTATCTGAAGCTATCTTCAACTTTGGGGAATCTGAGGACTTAAGGAATTCTCCAACTTCAACAAAAGTCAACACCTTCATGGTTGATGCAGTCGACATAGATGAGAAGTTTGCAATAATGGAGCAAACCATTAAAGCCTTGAAGAAGTCTTTTGATGAGAAAGATCTTTAAATGACTCAACTTATGAGTAAGTTAGATATCTACAATCCTGAAAAGTCAAATTATAATCTAATACTGCAAGAAAAAGTTGATAGTGAATCTCTCATCAAGTCAAGTGACAATCAATGCGCTGATCGATCCACTTCAGTGGCCACTCTAACAGTTCAACAACTACAAGATATGATTGCAAATACTATTAAAGCACACTACGATAGTCCGTCAGAAAGTTTCATAGGATACTCAACACCGTATTCTAAGCAAATCTAGGTCTTACCAATATTAATTGGATATCAATCGCCAAAATTTCAATAATTTGATAGAAAAGGAAATCCAAGGCAACACATCGCTTATTTCATTGATATTGTAGCAGTGCTGGTCCATATATTGATCTTCTTGTCAAGTATTTTGTTCTCTCTTTAAAAAGAAACACCTTTGATTGGTACACTGAGTTGAATTCTGAATCAATTAATTATTGGGAGAAACTATAAAGTCAGTTCCTAAGTTATTTCTATAGCACCCGTCGTATGGTCATCATGATGTAGTTGACAAATACAAAATAAAGTAAACATGAGCTTTTAGTGGACTATATAACTCGCTGGCGAATATTGAGCTTTGATTGCATGGATCAACTTTCTAAAACTTTTGCGGTTAAACTTTGCATTCAAGGGATGAATTGGGGCCTTGTGTATATCCTCCAAGAAATTAGGCCTTGAAATTTTAAAGAATTAGCTATGTGCACTCATGACATGGGGCTAAGAATTGCGAGTCATAGAATGGCGTTACTTGTCTTTGATCCTAGGAAAAAAGTCACAAAATTCAAGGACTCAACAGAAGACCAAATTGAAAAATCTATGGCGAAAAATGTGAGTTTTAGAAGGCCTTCACATGACAAAAATTAAAAGAGAAAACTCCAAAGCAACAAATGCGAGAAGTGAAAAATTAACCAACCTTTAAGGAGTTACAAACAAGGGTCTATCCTTTTCCTGACTCTGATGTTCCTGCGATTCTTGTCGAGTTGCTATCTATAGAAGTCATTGAACTCCCTAAGTCAAAGAGACTTAAAAAATCTAACAAAGTTGACAATCCTATGTACAACAAATTTCACCGCATTGTTAGTCATCACACCACAAAATGCTTCATCCTAAAGGAAAAGATCATGATGTTAATGCGAGAGGGAAAGATCATCATTGATAATGGCGATTAGTTGATGCAATCATGTTAGTACCAAACTGAACCATAAAAAATGTTCAATTTCAAAAGTTCTATAACCCATGTGGTCTATGGCATCACCAAAATGTGAAGGAATCATCACACTACAACTTAGGAGCTTTGACCCAATTGAGGTTTCTGCCCTAAAGAAAACAACAAGCAAGTCCATGTCAAATGACTTCTCTAATAGCAAGAAGGGTGACACTTTGACATTGATCGCTCGCAAAAGAAAAAAATGTCAAACGACTTCTAAAAGTCAACACAAGATCAAGTGAAAACCTGTTTCAACCAATGGGGGAAATAAATACCAAACAGACGTTTAATAATACTTCATTACAAAGGGTTGGGAGGAAAGTTACATTACAAGAATTCTTTCTCAAAATACTCCTTAATGCATGAGCTTAAACTGTAAGTCAAATCACTCTAGGCCCGCATGAGTTTAAACTGTGAACGACTCTCTAAAAAAAGAAAAAAAAGAAAAAATATAAAAAAGTACAAAAAAGAACAAAAGAAAGAAAAAAAAATTCAAAAAAAGATAAAAAAAATTAACTCATCATCCTAAACTACGACTTGATCCTCTTATTCGAGGTACGTAGGCTGCTTAAAGTATTTTCTTACCCTAAGTTCAGTCACATGAGTTAAAAAAATATAAAAATGAGGAAAGGATGTGACTCAAAGTTTCTAAAAAATGAGATGTACCATGGACTCACCCACTTAGGATGGAACACGGAAACTCAAAACTCCTTTCTTGCGTGGCCACAAGGATTAGATACACAGGTTGGAATATGATCTCCCTAAATAAACAAAATGAGCTGCGCCATATTATTACCCTCGAAAGGATTGAATACATTAGTTCCAAGAGTCTTTCTCCCTATGCCGCAAGGATCATGAGATGGGCTACATTCTTGCTTAAGAGGAAATCTCATAGCTCCAAGTCTCTTTCTTTCCAAGTAGTAAGGATGTTACACACTAAAGGATCAACATTGACCATATGGGTATTTGTTAGATCATATTTTTTATATCGAGATTGTTTGTATTTCCTTGTAAACCTACAACACAACAAGAAAGAAAAAAATAGAACCACAGTTAAATATTGTACAGAGATTTATTTCAGCGGTAAGAATTTATAGCTGGCACAAATTATCCAAAGCACTAATGCAGAAAATAACTTGAACATGGACAATGAAAGAAAGCTCCAAAAGTGAAGGGCTTTGGCTATGCCATGAACATGCTTTAATCGGTACAATGTTGTCCCATTATAAGCTCTGCAGAGATATTTCATGTATCGTTTAGTAAAGATGAAAAAGAATTCTTAATGCAATTCTTTGCCAAGTTCCTAGAAGAGGTTGACACTATGCCAAAAAAATCCAAAGTACTGTGAAGAAAGTTACTCTATGAATCTGCATACCGAGATCTCTAGGAAGATGGGTGCTTCAAACAGACTCCTGCCAATATCACAAAGAAGAGACGAGTGATTCCAAGGAAGTATTATGGCCACATAATACATCTTCTAAGTAATTCATACTCTTTCAGAGGCCCGCAAAAGAAAAAGTTGGGAGCCTACTCTTCATCTTAACTAACAAATAGTGGTGCCAATTGTTAGAAGTTGTTATTTCTTCCATGGTGCTTTGGTTTGGCTTAATGAAAATAAGGGTGTCAGGAAAAGTGACTTTTGATTCAATAGTCAATATTGGTTTCAGCTCGGCGTGGTTGAGATGGTTCTAGCAACATAAAGCTATTGAAAAGCTTTTAGATAGCATAACTCATAGACCATTAGTGCCCCTTTTTGACTCTAAAAATTTAAAAGAAAATAATGTTAAGGCAAGTTAGGAAACAAAAAATAAAAGATCAAAAGAAAGAAAAGTATAAAGCTTGAATGCATATTCGGAGTCCTTTGAAGATGCCGTCTTTAAAGCAAAAGGATTCTTCATTATCTCCCAAGCAATGGAGTCTTTAAGGATAACACTTGTAGTACTTTAAATATTGCTCAAGTATAGCCTTCAATATATTGCATAAGTGATGCTGTCCAAAACTTAAAGTAGAAGATGAAATTCATGAAGTATCCAAATCTGATGAGAAATAGAGTATCACAAGATTTAGAGGTCAAAAATTTACCTGAGAAAATATGGAATTTATCTGATACTGGTTTTCAGATATGATGTAGCTCTACGAGTCTACTTTTCAACACAAAAACCTCTCCTGATTTTGATACTTTTACATCGAGATATGAAATTTGTCGAGATGCTGCACAATATTGAACCTAGATTATAAGACTATATTTAAGCAATAATTGAAATGATTCAATCATAATCTAAATATGATTCCCATGTGAGATGTAGCTCTACAAATCTACTTTCCAATATAAAAAACCTCTCCTAATTTCGATACTCCTACATCGAGATAGTGAATTTATTGTGAGTGATGCTGTGTAGAGCTGATAAAACTGGAAAATCAAGATTAAAAGAGTAGATTTGGGGTAATATCTGGGATGATTCAGGTGCAATTTGATTGTAATTTCCATTTGAGATGTAGCTCTACGAGTCTAGTTTTCAATGCAAAAATGGCTCCTTATTTTGATGTTTCTAAGTCAAGATATGAGAATTTTTATGAGGTTGCACAAAACAAATAAGCAGTGACAAACCAGAACTAAAGTCTGATTTTGGAAGGATACCTGGGAAGATCTAGAGAGAATATGAGTGTGATTTTTGTGTATAACATAGACTCACGATTCTACTTTCTAATACCACAAGTTATTTGTAATTTAGACCCTCCCACGATGTGTTATGAATTTTTTTTCACAAATGCTCTAAGCTGCCTAAAATTTAATTATGAAAGAGAGCAAAAAAAGAAGAAAAATGTGAGTTGTATTGTGGCTCAAGCTGAATTAAAATGACTTAATGAGCTGATGATGTCCTTTTATAGACTCTGAAGAGCTCTAGTTTGATTTTGAAAAGGAATCTGCTGAACAAGTTGTCTTCAAGAAGGACTGGGACGTCCAAGTGTCCAAAATAAGTCAAATCCCTAATCCTTTTTGTAGTGGGATAATGTCATTATTCAATCCTATTAAAATTCAATATGATACTAATGCTCAAATCCTACCTGGGTTGGATATAATTAGTTTTAAATAGAATTTACATTTCTGATCAAAGAATTCATGTTATTCTACCCAGATTATCATGAATTTTAGAAGTCAAAATTTGAAAAAATGCTCAAGTCATGCCCAAAAAGGAAGCCTTTGGTGTATATTAATTGGTTGGCTTTAGCATGTCAATGAGGAAAATGAGACACAATTGAAGAGTTTGGCTATATTTTATTCTCACCGATTTGAATATTTTGTGAGGATTAAATTACGTGCACACACACATAAAAAAATCTCCACGAATACTTCAAATCTCATCTCTAATAGGTCTGACAAATAAAACACCTCAAGAGCCTTGTAGTAGGGGCATCTGTAGACACGTAAATTTATTGAATCAAATTTGTATAAAATTTAAATGTGATCCATATTTTCTTGGGTCTAAAATTATTTTTGGCTGTAAAAATAGTAAGCCCATTTTATTCCTTATAAAGGTCTATCTCACCTTAAAGCCCAAACTCACGCCACGTGTGAAGTGACATGACATCCTAGTTAAATTAAAGACCAACAAGACGAGGTCATCCGTTCAAAGAATGTGTCAAGCCAAGTCAAGTTCAACAACCAATGAAACATCACCAAGTATCCCAAATGATATATTTGTGGCCAATCATAAGCAACCTTATCCGACAATATTAGTGATAAGCTTGATAATTGAATGAACCAATCAGAATGAGGCGAAAGAGGTTATTTACACTTGGAATGCCTACCCCTTACAACTATAAATAGAAGGATTACATAATTTTCTAAGAGGTCATTCGGAAAACATTAGAGAAAGATTCTTAATTGACTAGATAGCTCTTCAAGGAATTGAGTAATGGAGTTCTGCTCTCAACTTGATAAGAAAAAGCATTGTCCGACAATTCTTGGAGATCCAAACACATTTCTAGGAGGATCAAATCATCCGAAGGTTTGAGAATTATGCTAAAAAAGGACCTCAAATCACAGAAAAGCTTAAGAGAGAAGAATCGAGAGAATAAAAGAATTGTACTTGCAAAATTCATAGAAATAAAATTATTCTTTATGATTATTTTATCTTTGCTTGCAGTTAATTTTCGCCACTACAAAAATCTATTGTGAACAAATTTTTGATTTTTTTTAACTCATATGACTGAAGTTAGGGTAAAAAAATACTCTAAGCTGCCTACGTACCTCAGAGGATCAAGTCATACGTAGTTCTGTTGTAGACATCGAAATTTTATGGACTCTAAATGATTGAATTTATATTAGAGTTCTTGGAGACTATTTTACCCTAAATCAAGCTTGGAGGCTACCCTAAAAATACTAAATTATGCCTATATAAAAGGCAAATATTTTCTTAAAGAGGCATCTCCAAATTCCACAAATTCATGGGATATTAATAAAATATCAATGATCTCCAATATCTCACAAATTCACGGGTTATTCATAAAGAGATCAACAATCTCCAAAATTTCATAAAATCATGGAATATATCCAAAATCCTTTCTTTGATAATCAAATACGTCAAGAAGATACATTAAATCCAAATACTCCAAATATTCCTTTCATTGAGATCAAATTAAAAAATTCCTACGTTTGAGAAATACACCACTAACGATCCTCGAATTATAGAAAAATCCATATCAAATACAAATATTCCTACATTCGAGAAATACACTATTGACGACCCTCAAATTACGGAGAAAATCAAGAGAGAAGAATCAAGGGAGGAATACATTTGTACCCATATTGTTTATTAATAAAAATTCATGTTTCTTTATATTTTTATTTGTGATTGCAATTTATTTTCATCATTGTAAAAATTCATTAGAAACAATCTAGCACACCCAGTGGGACCAAAGCTGCCCTTTATCTCTTCTTTCATAAATCAGTTATGCAAATCTATAACCGTAAGACTATAAATATGGAATCTCTATGAGTACTTCAATACTCGTCTTTGAGTTTCATCGAGTCTACACTCTGACAAGCCTTGAAGTAGGGGGCATTTGTAGACATCAAATTTTGTGGACTCTAAGGAATTCAATTTCTATTGAAGTTCTTAGAGACTACTTTATCCTAAATCTAGATTGGAGGCTACCTCCAAAACCCTAAATTACGCATATATAAAGGGAAAAATATTTCCTTAAAGAGGCATCTTCAAATCCCACAAATTCATGGGATATTAATAAAAGATCAATGATATCCAATATCTCACAAATTCAAGAGATATTCATAAAGAGATCATCAATCCCAAATATTTCATAAAGTCATGGAATATATCCAAAATCCTTTCTTTTTGATAATCAAATACGTCAAGAAGATCCACCAAATCCAAATACTTATTTTGTGGAGATCAAATCCAAATATTCCTACGTTCAAGAAATACGCCACTAACGGTCCTTGAATTATGAAGAAAGTCATATCAAATTCAAATATTGCTACATTCGAGAAATACACTACTGACAACCCTCGAATTACATAGAAAATCAAAAGAGAAGAATCAATGGAGGAATAGATTTGTACCCACATCATTTATCAATAAAAAATTCTGTTTCTTCATATTTTTATTTGTGATTGCAATTTATTTCCATCACTGTAAAAATTTATTGGAAATATTACCATTAGGCTGACTAAGTGTATAAGACCCATGTCATTTTTCATTTGAAAACCTCCAAGCAACACCTAGGAAATTCAAGTTAGGTTTACTCTAATTTTCCTCCAAGTTCCCTCTTTGTTTTTAGGTATGTAAGACTATCTCTTTTATGTATTTTTATGGACTTCTGGGTTTCTAGGGACTTCGTCTCTTCCTAGTCTGATTCATCCTTTATTAAGCTATGGGGACTGGAGACTGACCTTGTCGATGAAGTGCAAAATTAACAAAGAATATCATAGACTAGCCAATGCATTGAGTCATAAACAATGACAATAGTCCATGTGTAGTGAGCTCCCAAATGTCATTTGGTAGATGATGAGAAAAAAATTGGCTATAATTGACTTCTTGTATGAAACACACATGTTTATTTATGAAAAAAATAAAGCATATCATTACTTCCTTCTTTTTTAATTTTATATGTCACTCTTTTGGAAGTTTCAAAGATTTAACAATTTTCATGATTAACTATTAAACCTACGCCTACTACTTGATCCTTCTTGTCATACCTTTTTCCTTTCTTCATAAATTTTTTGAAGTTTTTCGTAATGAAAGTCACTTGTTCATTATCTAGATCAGATCCTTCACTATCAAAGACCTTCAAAGCTAATGACTTTTCCTTATTACCCTTATCCCTTTTGAAATTTTCTATGTTCATCTCAAAGTCTTCAAGTTTTCAACCAGTTCATCAAGAGCCATTGTTTAGATGTCTTTTGATTTTCTTATAGTAGTTACCTTTATATTCCAAGACTTTGGGAGAATTTTCAGTACTTTATGTTTAGTTTTTTAGAGGTATGAATAGAAAATAAGTAGGTGTTTTTTCTGAAAAGACACTAAGATAACAAATGCATTTTAAATAGACACATTTCACTTTGAATGATTTTGACCTTTTCATGAATTGTGACTTTATCAATAAGTTGTGAATTTTCTATTAAGACACAATCAGTACCTCTCATACTAACTTTTCATTGGCTATGAATTCAGAGGACTAGCCTCAGTTTTTGATACAAATTTTCTGAACTTCGTATGTATATTTACTAACAAATGAATCTAGATTCATATGTGATTTATTGTCATTTGTTGCCTTTGATGAAGTCATTAGCATTTGATAAACTGCTACTCCAATAATAAGTAACCCATTTTATGCTAGAAAGAAGTAATTCAAAACTTTGGGTATAGTGAAGGGATTAAATTTCTTAAGTACACAGTGATTTCTATGGACTCGAAGTTTATTTAAAGTTTATTTTTTCCATGACCCAACCAGTCAGATCATGAGAATATCTACTCTAATCCACCTAGATAAAAAAATCCTTACCACCCATTTAGAAAACATACAAAAGTCATACACAATATCATTAATCTCTTCAAATTTTATAAAACTTATTACAATCTTTTTCACGATACAACAAAAGAAAATATTTTTCTCTGAGGACCTAGTTTAATGTATAAAGCTATTAATATGACAAGTTGAGGTACTCTACAATATCCTTAAAGGGTGTTTGACATCGATTTCATTGATGAAGTCATCTAGTTATAACTTTGACATGTTTTATTCTCTGCAGCCTTTGCATGATTATTGTCACGTTAATGATTAAGGTGTTATTTTTCGATATTCTTAACTAGGGTCATTACCCCCTCCAAAAAAAGTTAGCTACAAGAATTTTGTGAGACTCCTTCGCCAATCCTTAATTAGATAGAATTAACAACTGATTTTTCTATTTAGCTATAAAATTGTTTGTAGCTAGTTCCTATATTTAAGTGGAGATATAGTAAAACATATATTTATTTAAACTATATTGTTAAATTAATTCCGAATTCACATATTACGCTGTGTATTCTTAAGAAATATAGTGACCATATTATTTTAGTGAGGTAGAAAAATTAAACGAGAGTTCTTTATTCTGAGTGTTCAGTGGTCTTTTGAGTATTATATTCAGAATTGCAAGTATAAATATTTTACTATAGTGGATTACTTTGCTCCTCTTGATCTGTGATTCCTTTCCTTATATAGAATATAGGGGTGTGCATGATAGATACTGAATTACAATACCAAAAAATTAAAATTTTCATATTGTGATTTTGGCACTATGATATTTGGTATGCACTTTTAATTTTTTTATATTCAATGTGGTATTTAATATTTATAAAAGAACTAAAAAATATTAAATACCGTACCAAAGTATATAGTTTACATATACAATTCATATATATTACTCCTTCTGTTTTAATTTATTTATCTTTTTTCCTTTATGTTTCAAATAGAATGCTGCTTTTTTTTTTATAACTTTTTAATTTTAACCTTCCTCATGATATATTTAAGGCTATAAGATTAAAGATATTTTGGTGCATTAAGGTTTTATTGTTTAAGACCATAAGATTCATAAGTCTTTTTTACTTTCTTAAATTTCGACTCAAGTCAAAAATCAATCAATCAATTTGAAATGGAGGAAGTATTATAATATATATACACTAATGAATATATAAACTAGTAGTACATACAATACTAAATATTTAGACGTTGAAATATTAACTACTCTATCCTTGATGTTGATGGTAATTCCTTTTTGTGTAATTGATTGACAAAGAAAATTTCTTGTATTTTCTTTTGAACATTTTTATTCTGCATGCATAAGGTGTGTTATATGATATAATTAAGACGTTCCTTAAAAAATTGAAGTTAGAATTCTTTATTATATAATAACACTTACATATGATAATAAAGAAGACTTATGAATTTTTAATATACTTATATAATAAAGAATTCTTAATTCGAACTTACATATACTTATATAATAAAGAATTCTAATTATATAGACGTTTCTTAAAAAATCAAACTTATTAAATTAATTCAATTGAGGTTTCTACACATAATCAAGTGTTAAGATGTCTCCTTCATTTTCAACAAAGTATGAAATAGAGAAACTTGATGGGGGATCTAGTTTCAGTCTGTGGAAGATTAGAATGAGATCATCCCTAGTTTTACAAAATTTATGAAAGACAATTGAGTAGGCTTTTCTAGAGTAGTTGAAAGAATAAGAGAAAGCATGCCTGAAGGAAAGGGCTTTGAGTGTGATTTTCATAAGCATTACAGATAACGCTCTTTGTAAAATTGCTTAGGAGAAATTTGAAGTAATAACATGGAAGAAGTTGAAAGATCTGTATTCTAGGAACTAGTTGACAAACCACCTCTACTTTAAAAAGAGGCTATAAAATCATCATATGAATGAAAGTACACCAATTAAAGCTCACCTTGATGAGTTTAATTCAATTATAGCGGACTTGAAGAACATAAATATCAAAATTGACAGTGAGGATTAAATCTTGATCGTGTTATACTCTTTACCTCTACTTTGTGATTTATATATGGGAAAGAAAGACTTCACTAGATGATGTTAGTAATGCGCTAAAATCTAAAGAGTTGAAGAAGAGATTCCGAGTAGTAGCACTAAGGGAAAAACTTTTGTGATTAGGGGAAGAACACAACAAAAAAACTTAGGTCTAACACTACATCAAAATTTAGAACTAGGTGATAGTGTCAGATTTTAATGGATGATTTTTTTATAGGTTTAAAGGAAAAGAAATAATTAGAATACCTGAATAAAGATCTAAAAAAGGAAGGAGTATCAACGACCACCCTCAAAAGGAAAACATAACAACACCCGTCAATGCTTTAAATGTAGCATCTTTTAGCAAAGGAAATGGGTATTCTCAAAAGAAAGAAATATCAGTGCTTATCAATGTCTTAATTATGACATCTCTACACAAAGGAAGAAAATATCACTCCTTGTACCAAGGAGTCTTTATCCACACATCCTTTAGTGTTTTTTAGTCAATCTATATTCTTGAAAATAGAATCTTGCTTGTCCCATTTCTAAGATTCAAGACCTTTGGGTTGCCTTGTAATACCCCATACTTTTTTCTAGCTTGAAATTGTCCCAAGAATGTTAGAAGCTTTATTTAAAAGATGAATCCATTTTTTTACACGTGGAATTTTTAAGATTTTCACTTTTTTGTCACGTGGGAAATCAAATTAGCTTTCCAACGATACCAATTTCATCAAAATCCGGTATCGGGGTAGAAAGTTATGACAAAAATGCAGAAGGCAGTAAAACCACCCAGGTGTGACGGTGGAGGCCGACGAACCATCGGACTAGCGACGGACCATCGCCCATGCCATTTTAGTGAGGCAGTGAGACCACCTTCTTCCTAGGAGCGACGGCATAGGCCGACAGACTATTAAGCCAGCGACGGGCCCTCGCTCAGGCCGTCGTAAGAAGACAGTGAGCCCCCTTTCAGCCCAGGTGTGACGGTTAGGAGTGACGGACCGTTGACCCAGCGATGGACCGTCGCACCCACCGTCACACATCCCATTCAGTTATCTTTAAGTCATTTTTAAAGGGGATTTTTAGTCTTTTACCACCCATTTTTATACCTAATAATATCCGATCAAGGATCCTAAATTCATTATTCTTCTACAACATTAAAATTAGGGTTTTCTCCCTAAGAGCAATCCTTAAGCAACAAAATCAAAATCTTCTTCAAGAAACCAAGAGATTCAAATTCTTCAAGTTCAAGAACTTCAAGAAACTCACTACCAGGTATGCATAGTGTTCATTCATGGACTCCTTTCGTCCATGAAGCCCAAGAATCTCTTTTCAAAGTCCAAGTGTATGAATTTTTATGAATTTCATGTTGGGTTTACTTTTGTTCATGTTGATAATGACCAATTGAATTCTATTCCATGTTTTAGTGATAAATCTTAAGTGGAATTTATTATTATAGGTGCAGCATCATGTGAATCCATGATTAAACCCTTGAATGATGAAATTAGAGTTGAAACATGATGTTTACTTGTTGTGTAATATTGTCTACATATACTATGCTCACCATGTGTTTGATTAAATGTCTATGTAAAGGAAAAGTGCCCTACTAGTATGATAATATAAAATCCCCATTTATGTACAAGTTTATGCATATCATATGTTTGATGAAATGCCTCAATAAATGAATTATGGATTGTGATTTTAGTCATGTATTCAAGAAAGTCATGCTTTGTCAGTTTTTTTTCGTCGACTCCTAGGGGTAATTGTACCCGAAATTTAGCTGTGTGCCTAGAGCCAGTGTCATGTTTTCACGATATCCTCAATCAAGACATGTTCAGTAGAATTCAGTTAGTTATATGACTTAGGAAAACTCAGTAAAACTCAGAAATCCCAGTAATCTCGGAAAGCTCAGTAATACAGAGATCTCAGTACTACTCCATCAGTCAACAAAACTTAGCTAACTCAGTCCAGTTCGGTTCAGTAATCTATGTTAAGTGACTATTCAGATAAGAGTAGAAATTAGCACCGAGTGAACCCAAGGGTGGGAACTTACCTGCCAGTAGAGGGTGTGATTCTTAGAAGCAATCCTTACATTCCAGAACTACGTAGCTAGCGTAAGTTGGGACATCATACCTACTAGTTGAAGGTAGATGAGGTAGATTAACCTACTAGTCGAGGGTTCCCACCATTATCATTAGAGTAACCTGCTAGTTGAGGGCCACTCACATGTTGCCCTTACCAGTGGTGCGGTATTGGCACCCTTCTAATCAGGGCACAAATTGGACCCTAATTAATCTATAATGCATTATTTGGGGCATGTTAGTTGGATGACGACTTCCCACAGTTTCAGTATCAGTCTCAGTAAAAGAACTCAGATAGTTCTTCAGATTTTAGGACTGTCAGATACAGTCAACTCAGCTACAGTGCGGAACTCAGCTAGTTCCTTTAGATTCAGGAATGTCAGATGTTGTCACTCATGTTATCAATTATATCAGTCATCAGAACTCATTTATCATCCATGATAGTTATCAATACATTCATGTTATCATGATCTTAGATATAGTTATTATGTATTCATGTATGCATTCTCATATTCATGTTATTCAGTCAGTTAGCATAGTGCATGCATGTGAACCCTTTGCATTTAGCCTACTTCACATGCATACCAATACATTCAAAGTACTAATGCATTTGCACTATGGAGTCTTATACCATAAGTTCAGAAGCACGAGCTCCAGAGCATCAGTAGCATTCCAGTATCAGCAGTCAGAGATAGCAGTGAGTCCTCATCTTTCGAGGACATGATCATTCCTTTATTATCTCATTAATAAATTTATTAATTGGAGTTAGTTGGGGATATGTCCCATCAACTCCTTATTCAGAAAGTCATGTTTAGAGGCTTTTCAGAATACAGTATGTTCAGATAGCTGATTTCAGTTATTTTGGGTATTTCATACCCCATCCATATATTATGATTTATCAGATCTTATGTTATAGTTTTGAACCTTATGGCCTTTTGGTTTATGTTTCCATATTATACAGTATTTTATACAGTGTTCAGGTACAGATATTAGTGATCGGTTAGCTTGTGGTCCTTTGGGGTCATGAGCACCGTGTAGCATTCTGAGTTTTAGATTCGGGGTGTTACAAGATTGGTATCAGAGCCAAGTGTTCAACAGTGTCCTAGGAAGTCTGAAAGCCACATCTAGTAGATTTTTATACATAGGTGTGTTGCGTGCCACATTTATGTGCAGGAGGCTATGAGATGTTTTAGGAACAATTTCCCCTTTTTTTAGTATTCATGTTGTGCCAGTGAGAATAATCTCAAGTCAATCTCTCACTCTAATATATTTCTTCCTTTCTTCTACAGAACATGCCTCTTAAAAAAAGAAATGAGAATCAGTCAGCCCCTCAACCCAAAGAACCTTTGGGCGAATATGTTTCTCATGTAGAGTTCAGAGCTGCATTCAATATTCTTGCTCAATCAGTTGCTGCTCAGAATAAACGACCAGCTGTCATTCCAGCCAACCCAGTGGCCAATTCAGCTGTAGCCAGGATTTGGGACTTCACACAAATGAATCCTTCATCCTTTCTCGGGTCTAACTCTGATTAAGACCCTCAGGAATTCATCGATCAGGTTCATAAGGTTACAAACATCATAGGGGTTACTCCTAGTGAGAGTGATGAGCTAGCTGCATATCAATTGCAGGATGTTGCTCACACTTGGTACAAGAAGTGGAAGTCAAAAAGGCCAGATGATGCAGGGCCTATTGAGTGGGAGGAGTTTGTCACCGTATTCTTAGATATATTCTTTCCCCAAGAGCTGAGAGAGGCTAAAGTGTTAGAATTCATCAGCCTCAAGCAGGGTAATATGATGGTGAAAGAGTATTCTCTTAAGTTTACTCAATTATCCAGATATGCCCCTCCTGTGGTTGCAGACAACAGTGCCAAGATGAGTAAGTTTGTTTCTGAGGTAAATGATAGTATGGTCAACGAGTGTAGGTCTGTGATGTTGAATAGTGACATGACTTTATCCAGGCTCATGACTCATGCTTAGCAGATAGAGGAGCAAAATATTAAAATGAGGGAGAAGTAGAATAAGAGAGCAAGGACAGGTAGTTTTAACTTTGCTCAGCCCAAATTAGAAGGAGGAAACTGTTATCAATTTTTTCCTAAGTCATCAGTTCCAGCCCCTTCTTTAGCTAGTGCTCTAGCTCCTAAGTTCAGGGATGGCAACAAACATAGGGTGCCTCGCTCTAAGTCTCAGGGTAGTGTTAGAAGTGCCCACACCTATTCTCTTTGCCAGACTTGTGGCAAGAACCACCAGGGTACTTTCAGAGATAGTAATGATACTTGTTTTGAGTGTGGTAAGCCAGGACACAGAGTTAGAGACGCAGTCAGGTCCTCAGGGTCAGCAGAACAGCTTCTCATCTCAGTTCGGTCACCCAAATTAGTAGGGTGTCACTTACAGTGCTACTACTAGGCAGCGCCCAAATAGACACTATGCTCTTTAGTCCCGATAAGATTAGAAAAATTCTCCCGATGTGGTTACTGGTACGTTACAGATCTTTTGTGTGCATGTTTATGCTTTGCTAGATCCAGGAGCTTCTTTGTCTTTTGTTACTCCCTATATAGCAGGCGATTTCAGAGTCAGTCCTAAAATTTTAGCAGAGCCCTTTTCAGTCTCTACCCCACTGGGTAAAACTATCATAGCTCAGCGGGTATACAGGAACTGCCCGGCTATGATATTTTAGAAAGTCACTTCAACAGACTTAGTCGAATTAGAGATGACTGATTTTGATATCATTCTCGACATGGATTATCTTTATTCCTGCTATGCCACAGTCCACTATAGAAATAGAATAGTCCAGTTTCAGTTTCCGAATGAACCTGTCCTAGAGTGAAGGGGTAGTACTTTAGCTTTCAGAGGTCAGCTTGTTTTCTACATTCGAGCAAGGAAAATGATATCTAAGGGGTGTGTCTATCATATTGTTCATGTTAAGGATTCCAGTTCCGAGACTCTCAATCTTGAATCAGTTCTAGTTATGAATGAATATTCAGATGTCTTTCTCGAAGATCTTCCAGGAATTCCTCCAGAAAGGGAAATAGACTTCGGCATTGATCTTCTTCTAGATACTCAGCCTATATCTATTCCTCCATATAGAATGGCACCAGCAGAACTCAAAGAACTAAAATATTAGTTGAAAGATCTCTTAGATAAGGGGTTTATCAGACCCAGTATGTCCTCGTTGGGCGCACCAGTCTTATTTGTTCGAAAGAAAGATAGTTCTCTCAGAATATGTGTAGACTACCATCAACTTAATAAGGTCATGATTAAGAACAAGTATCCACTTCCCAGAATCGATGACTTGTTTGACCAACTTTAGGGTGCCACTACTTTCTCTAAGATAGACCTCAGATCCAGCTATCATCAGCTCAAAGTCAATGAATGTGACATTCCAAAAATATCCTTCTGTACTCGGTATGGTCACTTCAAATTCCTAGTCATATCCTTTGGTCTTACCAATTCCCCAACCACTTTCATGGAATTGATGAATCGGGTGTTCAAGTAGTACTTGGACATATTCATCATAGTCTTCATAGATGATATTCTGGTCTATTCCCGCAGTAAGCGTGATCATGTAGACCATCTCAGAATTGTACTTCAGACTCTCAGAGATCATCAGCTATTCGCCAAATTTAGTAAGTGCGAATTTTGGCTAAGGTCAGTAACATTCCTTGGTAATATCATTTCCGGTGATGGAATTAGAGTAGATTCTCAAAAGACTGAAGCAGTAAGAATCTGGCCCAAACCTGTCTCTCCATAAAATATTAGGAGTTTCTTGGGTTTGGCTGGCTATTATAGATGGTTTGTTGAGGGATTTTCATCTATCACATTCCCTATGTCCTGATTGACTTAGAAGAAAGTCAAGTCTTAGTGATCATATCCTTGCGAGAAGAGTTTTCAGGAGTTGAAGACTCAACTCACCTCAGCTCTAGTTTTAGATCTTCCAGATATTTCAGATGGGTTCGTGGTGTATTGTGATGTATCCAGAGTAGGTTTGGGTCATATCCTCATGCAACATGGTAAGGTCATAACCTACGCCTCCAGACAGCTTAAGCCCCATGAGAAGAATTATCCTACTCATGATCTTGAGTTAGCAGCTGTAGTATTTGCCTTGAATATTTGGAGGCATTATCTATATGGAGTTTATGTAGATGTGTTCACAGATCATAAGAGCCTTCAGTATGTCTTTGCTCAGAAAGATCTCAATCTTCATCAGAGAAGGTGGTTAGAGCTCTTGAAAGATTATGACATGAGTGTACTTTATTATCCGGGCAAGTCCAATATAGTGGCCGATGCTCTCAGCAGACTGTCTATGAGTAGTGTTGCTCATGTTGAGGACAGTAAGAAGAAGTTATCTCATGAAGTCTATCAGCTTACAAGACTAGGCATTCACTTAGTCGATATAGAGGAGGGTGATATATGGGTTCAGAGTAGTTCAGAATTATCTCTAGTTTCCGAGGTAAAAGAAAAGAAAGATAGAGATCCCAGCCTTGTCAAGTTAAAGGAGTCAGTACAGGATTAAAACATAGAGGTTTTCTCCCAAGGGGGAGATAGTGTTCTGTGTTGTTAGGGTCGTCTCTGTGTTCCAGGTGTAGATGACTTAAGACAGCGAATTCTTGTAGAAACGCATGGCGCATTCTACTCAATTCATCCAGGGGCCACAAAGATGTACTGCGACTTGCGGGAAATCTATTGGTGGAGTGGGATAGAGATAGATATGTAGAGTTTGTGGCTAAGTGCTCTACATGTCAATAGGTTAAGATAGAGCGTCAGAAGCCGAGTGGTTCCATACAGGAGTTCACCTTTCCTACTTGAAAATGGGAAGAAGTGAACATGGACTTTGTGATGGGTTTACCTCATACTCTTTATCAACATGATTCAGTCTGGGTCATTGTGGATAGAATGACCAAATTATCTCATTTCCTTCCAGTTCATACCTCTTACTCAGCTGAGGATTATGCCAAACTCTACATTAGAGAGTTGGTCAGATTGCATGGTGTTCTATTATGTATTATCTTAGACAGAGGTACCCAGTTCACCTCTCACTTTTGGAAAGCGTTAAAAAAGGGTATTGGTACCTAAGTTCATCTCAGTACAACCTTTTATCCTCAGATAGATGGTCAAGCAGAAAGGACCATTCAGACTATAGAAGATATGCTACGAGCGTGTGCAACTGATTTCAAGGGTAGTTTGGATTACCACTTGCCTTTAATTGAGTTTGCATACAACAACAACTATCATTCCAGTATTAAGATAGCTCCATTTGAAGCTCTCTATGGTAGGAGATGTAGATATCCAATTGGTTGGTTCGAAGTTAGTGAGGCCTCAGTAATAGGGCCTGACTTGGTATTCGACGCCTTAGAGAAATTCCAATTGATTAGATAAAGACTTCGGGATACTTAGAGCTGATAGAAGTCTTATGCAGATGTGAACAGAAAGGATATCGAGTTTGAGAGTGGTGATTCTGTCTATCTAAATATCTCTCCCATAATGGAGTGAAGAGATTTGAAAAGAAGGGAAAACTCAGTCCCCGATATGTCGGTCCTTTCAAGATTCTCAGTCGTTTCGGCAAGGTAGCGTATGATCTCGAATTTTCCTTATATCTAGCCTCAGTTCATCCAGTCTTCCATGTCTCTTTGTTCAAGAAATGCATAGTTGACCTAGCAGTTGTAGTCTCTATTCAAAGCATAGATGTTCAAAACAACCTCTTTTATAAAGAGATTCCAGTTGAAATCCTCGACTATCAGACTCGTAGAGTGAGGAACAAAGAAGTCTCTCTAGTCAAAGTCGTTTGGTGAAATCAGTCCGTTGAGAGAGATACTTGGGAAGTAGAAGTATTCATGCATACCATGTATCCTCACCTCTTCTCCGCCAACTCAGATCAATCTCAAGGTAACAACTCTTCTTAAGCTTTTTATTTTCATGTTCAGATTTCAGTTACAAACTTGATATCCATTTCACGTTCAGAATTCCATTATAAACTTGGTATTAAATACCATTTCTTATTCAGTCATGCATTCCTGTATTAGTTCAGTTATATAATCATGCATCAGACATGCATTCTCATTGTGAGAAACTTATTTCATCAGAGCACTCAGTCATACATTTATGAATCAGTTACACATGCATCGGATATGCATATTTAGCATGATATATTCAGTTATCAGTTATGTAAGTCATAAGATCATGTTCCATTGTTCATGTTAGTATGTACGTTAGTTTATCTTCTCCACTCTCACTCAGTCTCATTCGAGGACGAATGTTCTCAAGGGGGAGATATTGTAATACCCCATACTTTTTCCTAGCTTGAAATTGTCACAAAAATATTAGAAACTTTCTTAGAAATATGAATCCACTTTTTTACACGTGGCATTTCTAAGTTTTTTCACTTTTTTTTCATGTGGGAAATGGAATTAGCTTTCCAACGATACCAATTTCATCAAAATACGGTATCAGGGTAGAAAGTTATGGCTGAAATACAGAAGGTAGTAAAACCGCCCAGGTGCGACGATGGAGGCCGACAGACCGTCGGAATAGCGATGGACCATTGCCCATACCGTCGCCGCGAGCTAGTGAGACCACCGTCTTCCTAGGAGTAACGGCACAAGCCGATGGACCATCGGGCTAGCGACAGACCATCGCTCAGGCCGTCACAAGCGAGATAGTGAGCCCCCTTTCTGCCCAGGTGTGACAATCAGGACAGATGGACCGTCGACCCAGCGACGGATCATCGTACCCACCATCGCACATCCCATTCAGTTATTTTTACGTCATTTTTAAAGGGGATTTTTGGTCTTTTACCACCCGTTTTTATACTTAATAATATCCGACCAAGGATCCTAAATTCATTATTCTTCTACAACATTAAAATTAGGGTTTTCTCCCTAAGAGAAATCCTTAAGCAACAAAATCCAAATCTTCTTCAAGAAACTAAGAGATTCAAATTCTTCAAGTTCAAAAACTTTAAGAAACTCACTACCAGGTATTCATAGTGTTCATTCATGGACTCCTTTCATCCATGAAGCCCAAGAATCTCTTTTCAAAGTCCAAGTGTATGGATTTTTATGAATTTCATGTTGGGTTTGCTTTTGTTCATGTTGATAACGACCAATTGAATTCTATTCCATGTTTTAGTGATAAATCTTAAGTGGAATTTATTATTATAGGTATAGCCTCATGTGAATCCATGATAAACCCTTGAATGATGAAATTAGAGTAGAAACATGATGTTTACTTGTTGTGTAATGTTGTCTACATATACTATGCTCACCATGTGTTTGATTAAATGTCTATGTGAAGGAAAAGTTCCCTACTAGTATGATATTATGAAATCCCCATTTATGTACAAGTTTATGCATATCACATATTTGATGAAATACCTTAATAAATGAATTATGGATTGTGATGTTAGTCATGTATTCAAGAAAGTCATGCTTTGTTTCCATCGAGTCTTGGGGGTACTTGTACCTAACAATTTAGCTGTGTGCCTAGAGCCAGTGTCATGTTTTCATGATATCCTTAGTCAAGACATGTTCATTAGAATTCAGTTAGTTATTTGACTCAGGAAAACTCAGAAATCAAAGTAATCTCGGAAAGCTCAGTAATACAGAGATCTCAGTACTATTTCGTCATTCAACGAAACTCAGTTAACTCAGTCCAGTTTGGTTCAGTAATCCATGTTCAATGTATATTCAGATGGGAGTAGAAATTTGTACCGAGTGAACCCAAGGACGGGAACTCACCTGCCAGTAGAGGGTGTGATTCTTAGAAGTAATCCTTGCATTCCAGAACTACGTAGCCAGCGTAGGTTGAGATATCATACCTTCTAGTTGAGGGTAGATGAGGTGTCTTAACCTGCTAGTCGAGGGTTCCCACTGTTCTCATTAGAGTAACCTGCTAGTTTAGGGTCACTCATATGTTGCCTTTACCAGTGGTGCGGTATTGGCACCCTTCTAATCAGGGCAAAAATTAGACCTCAATTCAACTATAATGCATTATTTGGGGCATGTTGGTTGGATGACTACTTCTCACAGTTTCAGTATCAGTCTCAGTAAAAGAACTCAGATAGTTATTTAGATTTTAGGACTGTCAGATACAGTCAACTCAGCTACAGTGAGGAACTCAGCTAGTTCCTTCAGATTCAGGACTGTCAAATATAGTCACTCATATTATCAATTATATCAGTCATCAGAACTCAGTTATCAGCCATTTTAGTTATCAGTACATTCATGTTATCACGATCTAAGATATAGTTATTATGTATTTATGCATGCATTCTCACGTTCATGTTACTCAGACAGTTAGAATAGTGCATACATGTGAACCCTTTTCATTCAGCCTACCTCACATGCATACCAGTATATTTAAAGTACTGACGCATTTTCCCTATGTTGTCTTATACCATAGGTTAAGAAGCACGAGCTCCAGAGCATTAGTAGCATTCTAGTTTCAGCAGTCAGAGTTAGCAGTGAGTCCTCATCTTTCGAGGATACAATCATTCCTTTATTATCTCATTAATTAATTTATTAGTTAGAGTTAGTTGGGGACAATCCCATCAATTCCTTATTCAGACAGTCATGTTTAGAGGCTTTTCAGACTACAATATGTTCAGACAGTTGATTTCAGTTGTTTTGGGTATTTCATACCCCATCCATATATTATGATTTATCAGATCTTATTTTATAGTTTTGGACCTTATGGTCTTTTAGTTCATGTTTCTGCATTATACAATATTTTATGCAGTTTTCAGGTACATATATCATTCATGGGTTAGCTCGTGGTCCTTTGAGGTCATAAACACCATATAGCATTTCGGGTACCATATTTAGGGCGTTAAATGCCTTCTACATTCAAACTTTCAAATGACTAGTAGTCCAATCACTAGTATTTAAAGACGAAAGACTAAGAAAGAGACATACTTTTGTCTCAACCTTCTTTAACTCTTTGCTCTACTTTATTTAAGCATTGTAATCTCTACAAGTTAATGTGTATTCAAAAAGAGAGAGAAAATAAACACATAGTTTGTGATACAAATGTATCAAGAAGTAAGAAAGAAAAAGAGCATGAGTTATAACCAAAAAGCTTAACTCAATCCTTGTAATTTAATTTGAAAAAATAAGAGCTAGTAGAATCCCTTGCAATCCAAGAGGACTGCAGTAAGATCTATTAGAGGTCCTATCCAGTTTAAAATATTTGGTGTCACTATTACTTTCAACTATTTCATTACTACTTTTCATCATCCTTTATATCCTGTCTCATAAGTCGATTGACTATTAGAGCAAGTCAACTAATAAAAAGGAGTAATTCACCCTCTCTCTTACCTCTTTCAATTGGTATCAGAGCCTAGACTCACATTTATTTGCTTAATAACAAAGTGAGGAAAGACCATGGCTCAAACAGTTGTTGAAGACCTATTCTCAAAAGGAACATCTCAAACTTCATGTGAATTAAGAAAATAAAAGCAAGATAGAAATTAACGCTAAAAATTAAAAATATATAGACACAATTAGGTTCAAATAATAAAAGATGTGATGGTGAAACTAAACAAAACACCACTTAATTAGGAACTAATCTATTAGAATCCTTAAGAAGATAGTAACCTTACTTGAAAATCATAGAACAAGTGTTGAAAATCAATAAAGGATTCTCAAGCTCTAAAAGAAGCACAAATCTTCAATCTTTAAAAACTATTGGTTTAACCCTAACAGCTAACTATTTATACTAAGGGTTAAAAGAAGTAAGGGAAGACTAAATTTTCCTTTATTTAAATTACAAGCTAATGTAAATGGTAGACACTTAGCATATTAAATATCTCCAAGTCATCTATATTGGAACCTTCTAAAGATTCTATCTTCATCCATAAAGATTGAAATGCTTGAAGGTCCTTAGCTTGACTTCTTGTGAAAGGTCTTCTTGAAGTAGCGACACTTTGATGTACATCACTCTCCTCTTCTTCAAAATAATTCATCCTCAAATTCACCAATCCTACATCAAAAAGAGATAAATAAATAACATTGAAAACATTATGGACCAAATACTCACTTGGTAAGTCCACTTTGTAAGAATTATCTCCAATCTTCTCAAGCACTTGAAGCGGTCCATCTCCTCTTGGCATAAGCTTGTTCTTTCTTTTGCTTTGAAATCTGTCTTTTGTGAATTGAACCCATAACCAATCACTGGGTACAAAGGTGACCTTTTTCACCCTTTATTGGCTCTTTGGTTGCATCTTTGTTGGATTTCTCAATTCACAATCTTAATTTCTCATGGATGCTCTTCATAGATTTTGCCTTAGATTTTGGATCTATACTTACTATAACATCTTTGAACAAATGAATTAAATCCAATGGAGTCAAGGGATTATAACCATAAACACACTCAAAGGGGATTATACCAATATACCTATGAGTATTTCTCTTATATACAAACTCAATTAATGACAATTGATCCTCTCTCAAGAAAAAGAAGTTAACTTTCTTTTAACCATAACTCTAAGAATGTTACCTAAGTTCTATTGACCACCTTGGTTTGACCATCTATTTTAGGATAACAAGAATTATATAATGGCAATTTGCTTCCTAAATTTCTCCACATACATCTCCAAAAATGACTAAGAAATTTTGAATCTCTATCACTAACAATTGTTTGGGGAACACCATGAAATATCATCATATTATTAACAAATAAAATAGAAACATGAGATGGATCATCACTTTTATGACAACCAATAAAGTGAGTCATTTTACAAAATCTATCCACAACAAACAAAAATGCTATCCTTACCACTCCTAGTGTTAGGGAGGCCAATGATAAAATCCATGGAAATATCTAGCCAAGGACCGATAGGAATAGCCAAAGGGGTATACAAGCCATGGGGTGGGTACAAGATTTAGCATGCTTACAATCCAAACACCTAGCACAAAGTCTTTCCACATCTCTTATCATTTTAGGCCAAAAGAATATTCACTAAGAATAGCTAAGGTTTTTGACACTCCAAAATGACCCATCAAACCTCCAATGTGTTGCACTTTCACCAATAACTCTCTCCATAAAGATATAGGCACACAAAGTTATTTATTTCTAAACAAGTAGCCCCCATTCAATTCAAACCTAGGAGTTCTATCTTCGTTTTCCTCCTTAATAACTTGCACATATCTATTAAAGCTCACTTGACACTCTCCAAGGACTTTCCAAAATCATCATCATTAGAATATAACTCCTTCAAACTCTAAAAAAACATCAACCTAGAAGTCAAGGTATTCATCAATGCATATCTTCTAGATAAATCATTCACTACAATATTCTCTTTACCTTGCTTATATTAATCACCATATGGAAAATACTCAATGAACTATATATACTTAGAATGCCTCTTGTTAAGATTATTTTGGATCCTAATATGCTTCAAAGCCTCATGATTGGTTCTAACTAGGGCATAAAGTTCCTTGACATAGGTAGAATATTACAATAAAACTTCTCTTAATTTCTCACTAAAGTAAGCTATGGGTTTCCATTATTACATCAATACCAAACCAATCCCTACTCCATTAGTATCACACTCAATTTCAAACATCTTCTCAAAGTTAGGAAGTTGAAGTAATGGAGTGGAACTAAGTTTCTCTTTTAAGATTCTAAAGGATTTCTCTTGTTTTATACCCAAAATTAAGGGCTTATCCTTCTTAATAACCTCAGTTAGAGGAGTGTCTAAATAACTAATACCCTTCACAAATCTCCTATACAAACTTTCCAATCCATGGAAGCTTCTAACATCACTATTGGACTTAGGAGTTGGCCAACTTCTAATAACCTCTAACTTTTCATCATCCACCTCAACTCCTCTTGAAATTACAACAAATACAAGAAAAAAAACATGGTCCACACATAAAAAAGCATTTTAGAATTCACATATAACTTTTAATTTATCAACACATCAAATATCATTCTCAAATATTACACATGATCATCCAAACACTTGCTCTAAACCACCAAAATATCATCAAAATAAACCAAAATAAAATTATTAAGAAATAACTTAATCACATGGTTCATTAATCACATAAAAGTGCTTGCTTCATTGGTTAGCCCAAAAGGCATCACTATCTGCTCATATAATCCAAACTTAGTTTTAAAAACGATTATCCATTCAGCTCTAAATTTTATTCAAATTTGATAGTATTCGCTTCTCAAATAAATTTTAGAGAATAAGGTAGAACCATACAATTCATCTAGCATATCATCAAGTCTTGTAATGGGATGTCAATATTTTATCATAATTTTATTAATGTCATGACAATCTACATACATCCTTCGTGCCCCATCTTTCTTAGCTACTAGAATTACGGGCACTACACATGGACTTAAACTTTCTCTAACCAAACCTTTATTCACAAGTTCCTCCACTTTTCTTTGCAGTTCTTTGATATCTTGAGGATTGCTACTATAAGCTACTTTATTGGATATTTGAGAACCTGATAAAAAGTCAATTTCATGTTCTATTCCTCTCAAAGGAGGCAACCCACATGATTTTTCTTTTGGAAATAGATCGTTATAATCTTGAAACAATTAATAAACAACACTTGGAAAATATAAAGAGGTTAGTTCATTGTTAGAAAGCAAAGAATAACCTCTAGGTTTAATAAATATGGCTTGAGTAACATCCTTAATGTTTAGCTCTTTTATGCTCTCTTGATTTTGTAAAATTATGCACATTTTCTCTCTTTTTTGATTTTTTTGTTTTGCTTGCTCACCTATTTTTTTTTGTGATAACTCATTCTCACTTGAGCTCTAAACCTATCATTTTCCTCTCTTATTTTATTAATTTTTGCTCCCTTACTTCTTCTTTTTTTCTCTCAAGTTTTTCTTTCAACTCTCCCATTTTTCTACATTCCTCACTCACTTGAAAAGGAGAAAGTGGGTTAAGAATGTGATTTTTTACCATCTTTAACAAATGAATATTTATTTGATCTTCCATCATGTTTATCCCCCACATCATATTCCCATGGACTTCCCAACTATTAATAACAAGCTTGCATTGATACAATATCTCAAAGAACTTTATCATGATAACTTTCAATCTTGAATTTTATCAACACTCTCATGGTCACCTTGAGTTCACCATATTACTTGATCCATTGCAATCTATAAGGTTTTGAATGCCTTATTGTTGGAAGTTTCAATTATTCTACCATAAATACACTAGTAACATTGACACAACTTCTACTATCAATGATAAAGAAACATAATTTCTCTTGAAATCTACACTAATTATGAAACAAGTTCTCCCTTTGTTCAAGATCTTCCCTTGCTAGAGAACGCATACTTATTCTTACAACAAGATCAAGTTTTCTATCATCATTAATTTCTTCTCTATCACCTTATCCCATAAATTCTTAACTACTATCATCCTCTATGTGGTCATCTTTAGATTCATCTCCGGTTTGATAACCACCATCATTCAATGTAATGATAGCTCTTCTATTAGGAAACTCATTTTCTTTATTATTATATCCTTAATATTTAAAACACTTTATTTTAGATGGAGCTTCAAGTTTAGATTTGTTGCCTCCATACTTGTAGTCTGCCTTTGATTTGTCTTTATCTAAATTGGACTTCAATTCTTTCCTTTAACCTTTGGATTTGTCCCAAGTGGGAGGTAATTTCCAAACATCCTTATATTTAGCCCATGAAAAAGAACAAGATTGCATATTTGACTAGTTTCCTTTTTATGACTCTCTTTCTTGAGTGTCATTTGATAAGATACATATAAACTTGAAACACAATGGAATTCCAATGATTGCCTTACATCTTTTTTAAGCCCAAGATAAATCTTACCACAAGTTTTACCTTTTATCATTGATATTATCTCGAAGCCTAGTATGCTGTACCTCCTCATAATACTCTATCACACTCTTACTTCCTTGTTGAAAATTGTAATACTTCTTGAGTGTATTTTTCTCATAATTGTGACCTACAAGCCTTTCTCTCATATGCCTTTTCATGTCATTCTAACTTGTAAAAAAGTCTCTATTCACCAAAGCACCTTTATTAATTTTCTCCCACCATGTTGAAGCAAAACCCTCAAGGTGAATTCTAGCATACTTCATCTTTTTAACATCACTCACATTGTTGAGATTATATTGCCTTTCAAAGTTCACAATCTAATTAAGATATTCATCCGATTTACTAATTCCTTTGAAGAATGAAAGAGAAACCTTGTTATTGTTGAATACTTGATCTTCATTATCATTTCTTGTATTGTATTCTCTACAATCACTCGAATACCACCCTCCATTCTAAAACATCTTGAGTTTTGAACCTTATAAATTTCCTGAGTTTTGAACTCTCTAGCCATCATACGACTTGAGCTTACTATTCGTATGATGTGGGTACGATATAGGGGCCTCAGTCATATGTCAAACAATATCCATTCTTGATCATGTACTACCTAGGGTACGACTATAGGGTACCAATCATATGATGTTGATATGAGTTAGTCCATAAAGTCGAATGTTGGACAGAATTGTAGTCTCACTTTTTACCAAGGGTATGAATTAGGGGTTCTACTCTTATGATATGGGTACGAGTGAGGGTCCAAACCATACCCATCAACGTTTATTTTATAGTTTTTAAGCTGGGGGTATTTTAGATATTTCCCACCCTAGACCCTTAAGGCCCCACATCCTATAACATATTTTGGCCTCTCATTACTCACTTTAGAAAACCAAAATGCTCTCAAAATTCTCTCTAAAAGCTCTTAAGAATATTGGGCTAGGGTTTCTTCAAGGTGTTCATTTAGAGGCTTAAAGACCAAAATCTCTCTGTTAATCTTTTGAATAAGGCATGTTACTCCTTCCTCATTGTTAATTCAACTAAAAGAACATTTAATGAATGGTTTTCATGGTATTATTGTGGGATTGTGTTGGTTTTGAAATATATATTGGGGGTTTAGTCATTAAGGGTTGGATAATGTTTTCCCATGTCTTCTTATGGATTTTCATGTTTTTCTTATGGTTTTTCATGTAATAATTGTGGTTTGAATATGTGGTTGCATGGGAATAGTCAATTGATACTTGGCTTTGGTTTTGGAAACTATATTCCCTCAACATGTTTGTTAAAATGCTAATAAGAGTGGTTTTGTCACATAGTTTGACTTTTATTGAAATTTTTACATTGCATAACATGGTAATGGAAACCTAAATTGGTTTGGTTTTAAATGATTTGAAAAGGCCTTGGTGGCCATGAATTTGGTTTAATTGAAAACCTTATGGGGTACACGGGGAATCCCCCAAGTGAACTTATAATGAAAACCTTATGGGGTACACGAGAATCCCTCAAGTAATTTTAATAGTGGAGTTTGCGGGGAACATGGGAATACCTTAAGTGTTGGCTAATGATATTGCTTGCAAGCTATAGTCAATATGACGATACCACTTTATAATGCCTTGGTAATTAACTCATGGAATTGGTAGTCAGGTTATGTGCTAAAGGTTTTAACTAGGCAATAATGACAGGTTGTGATAACTAGCCGTGAAGGTGTGAGTCCAAAAGGTTGACTCTAGAAACTCATGTTTGCCTACATGAGGATTGGTATTAATGACCACGTACTTTTGGGGTACAAGGGACTCTCCCAAGTATATACATATAAATATTTATCATAGAGGGCGAAGGGTACCAGGGAATCCCTGGCCACCTATGGTACCTCCAGTTCATGCGGCTACACGCACTGGGGCCTATTCAGGGGGTAACACTAAACCCTATATCCCATGGGTGGAATATGATGATAAAGATACACAACCCAGGTTAAGGTTTTAAGTGCATGCTAAACCCAGTTCCCTTTCCCGGTATGATATATATATATATACACACACACATGCATGTGATTGCATATGGTTACTTACTTTGGTTTTGAATAATGACATTACTTTACCCTTATTCCTGAGTTACATGCTAGTGTTCATCACGCTAACCGTCTTCAGGCGTTGTATCCTCATGCGATTCAGGAATTGGCCATACTACCATTTCTCCTACTCAGTGACTTAGATTCAAGGACAGGTTTGAGTCAAAATAAAGTGGTGAGTTTCCATTATCTGGAAGGCCCATTTTATGTTATAGCTGACCTTATTCTTTTAATATTCTTTTGATATTTGTTTTTGGCTATGATTCGGGGAATGTCCTGATAAATATTCTTGTTTATTGTTTAGAGGCTTTGAATGGACAACTGTAGACTTGGGTATATGATGGTTGGTTGGATTTGTTTGGAAGGTATGAATTGGTTTGGTTGGTATCGATTTTAGACTTATCCCAAAGTCATTGAAATTTTAATACTCTATCTTGTTATATGTTCAAAATTCATCTAACACGGGTTGTATATTGGTTGGTTAGATTGGGTATTGGGGGTGGTCTCTGGTACTGGTTTGACTTGAGATACTTGATACGACTAAGCCCTTGTTTGAGACATGTTAAATCAAGGATTTCGGTGTCATGGGGTATCTACAAAGCCGTATTGAGTAGAGTCTCTTTATAGGTATGTAGCACGCCACACTTATAAGGGAGAGGCTATGAGGAATCTAGGAATGTTTTGCTTTCTTGTTGTTCTATTTTTGGGCTACGGAGTCTAGGGTCTTAAACTCTCCCCTAAATCTTATTTTGTTCGCTTTTCAAATCATGCCCTTCTGATAATCTGAAGCTCATAGAAACTCACCTGTCCAACTCAAGGATAACATAAATGGATCTCGTCAACCTCATGGAGTACCGACCTAATCAGGGTTGCTGTTTTTAATTTTCCCCATGAAGTTCCATGGGTCTCCACTGACTCGACTCCAAAAGGAGACACTCATTCTTATTCACCCCAAGGAGATGTTACCAATGCCAAGTTTCAATGTTCTATTCAACTGTTGGACCATATAGTGACGTCTTTGTTATGACAGTCCAGTCCTATTAGTGTGACAAAGAATATGGAAATGTTAAGAAATAGGCGGGGCAAGAAGTCCCAATATTCTGACTGAGGAAAGGGTCAGAGAAATAGTGGTAGAGGTGGTGGGCAGTGGTCTGAGTAAGGGAATCCAGGAAGTTACCAGGTGGATGTCAGTGTCCCTTATCCTTATTTTTTGGTGATTATTATTTTTGGTATAGTAGAGCTCAGTCAGCCCCACCGTATCCTCCCTATCGGTTTTATGGTTTGTTGCACCGTGGTCATTACTATAAGGGGAGGAATCAGTGTTTTAGTTATGGTCAATTGGGTCACATGCAGCGGAAGTATCCCACAAGGATTACCACTAGGGAAAATAGGATCCCGATTGCCATTTCCACATCTTCTGCACCAAAGGGTGTTGCTTCTCGCTTAGGCACTGGCTGAAACCGTCCTTATGATCTCACTACCCACTAGGAGTCTAAGTCATCACCTGATGCCATTATTGGTATGTTGAAACTCCTTTCCCGTGATATGTACTTTTTACTTAATCCGAGGTCCACTCTATCTTATGTGACCCTATTTGTAGCGGTGTATTTTGGTTTTGGTCCTGAGTGCATTTCTGATCCTTTCTTTGTGTCTACCCCAGTAGGTGACTTTGTGATTTCTAGACAAGTCTTTAGGGGGTTTATGGTATCTGTTGGTGGTAAAGAAACTGTGGTGAATCTATTTAAATTAGATATGGTGGGTTTCGATATCATATTAGGGATGGATTGGTTGTTCTCATGCTATGCATCTCTAGACTGTCAGACCCATAAGATTGCCTTTAAAATCACCTAATGAATAGGTTATTTAGTGAGAGGGTGGTTCCATAGTTCCTAAGGAGAGGTTCATACCATATCTTAGAGCTCGGAGATTAATTTTCAAGGGGTGTCTTTATTTTCTAGTGTGGGTTAAAGATTCTAACTCGGAGAGTCCTTCTTTTGCATTTTGTCCTGGTGAAATGAATCTCTGAGGTCTTCCCAATAGAGATATTGAGTTTGGGATTGATTTTGTTCTGGAAACTTGTCCTATTTCTATTCCCCCGTATAGAATGGCCTCAGTTGAGTTGAAGAAGCTTAAAGAGCAACTAAAGGATCTTTTAGACAAGGGTTTCATCTGTCCTAGTGTGTCCCCATGAGGTGCTTTCATTCTTTTATGCACAGGGGGGGTGGTTTTCTTTGGGTATGTATAGGTTAATGATAGGTGGATAAGGAATTTGGGTTGACCTTCTCATGGGGTGGACTATTGTAACGCCCCGAGAGTACACCCTATGCGCCAGATGGTGCTTATAGTCCCGAGAGACCACAAACTAACCCATGAGCTGGTACTTGCTGTGAGCACTGAACAAAACTGATGATAAAGAGAACATGTGTGGAATTTAACTGAAACACCATTAGGTTTTAAAAATGGAAATCAATACTGAATCATGAAGTTAACATTTGAAAACATACTGAAAAGCTAACTAACTATATGTACTAGACTGAAAGCCTCTAACTGAATAACTGAGGAGTTGATGGGATAGGCCCCAAACTAACTCCGACCGTCTACTAAAACTGAGAAAAACTGAAATAACATAAATGGTCCTCAGAACATGAGGACTCACCACTGCTGCTACTACTGGTGCACTGGGATATCTAGGTACATTCGGGAACCTGAGCATCCAAACCTATGATATGAAACATCATAGAGCAAGAAACTAGTATGTGGTTAGTACTTTGAATGTACTAGTATGCTAAATGAGGTAGGGCTGAGATGTATGGGATTATATGCATAAATAATAACCAACTAAATGAATAGCATGGGATAACTGGACATGAAGTAATAACTAGCTAAATGATTTGAAGTAACTTAGTAAACATTCATGGAGTAGAGATGGTCTGGTTAGCAAAAGGATACTAAATATAAATGCGTAAAAACTATAAAATTTGAGAATGCATGACCAAGTATATAATATGTTTCTGATATAATCTGTAACTAAAATACTTAAATCTGATAACTGTATAACTGATAAACTATATGCTATGGTCAAACAAAATTGAACTGAGTTGTGAACTGAATAGTGAAACTAAAATTGTGGGAGGTATCATCTAACCGACATGCCCCGCTCTGAGATGTTTGGGGTCATACCTATAACCCAGTTAGATGGGTGATAGTACCGTGCCACGGGTGCTAACAATGGCTGTGGATCCAGTCCTAATCTAGCGGATGACTCCTGAGATCAGTCCTAAGCTGGAGGGTGATCCCTGAGAGTGTTAGTCCTTAACTAATGGGTGACATCTCATAACCTATGATAGATACATAGTTCTGGAACTTAGGGATTGCTTCTAAGGAACCAGTCCTAACTGATAGTTGATCCCCCATCCTTACGCTCTCTCGGTGCTGAATCCAACTCCCAAATGAACTGGCACTGATTACGGGATTGATCTAAGCTTAACTGAAGAGGGAATTGACTCGGATTACTGAGCTGATCTAAGTTTGACTGATATGATAACGGACTGAACTGATAATGCTCATACGTGTCTGAAACTATTCTGAAACTATTGAGACTAAATAAATAGCTAAATTTTGGGCATTCCTAACCCCCAGGACTCGATAGCAATAATAACAACAGGGACACATGAAAGCTTTGAAACCATAGAAGGAGATCATTGGTCACAATTATTCACTTAAGCATTTCATCAAACACATGTGGGTGAAGACTTTAACATAAGGATACTTCTAGACATAATGAAATAGCACGATCACATGACAAAATCATAAAACTGAGGATTTATTTTGAATTATCATGAACATGATATGGAAACCACAATATTTAAAACATACTATAAAGCATTCCACTTGAAAACAATTTTCAAAATCTTCACTTGTTAACATGTAATAAGTAGTCATTGTTCAGAACCTAATCATTTAGGCATTTCATCAAACACTTCCAATTCATGGTTTGAACTAAGCATGGGAATAATTTTAAAACTTATAGTTATAGCATGATTTCACTTCTAAGATCACCAATTAGGGTTTATATTCAAAAAACAACACCATTCAAACATGTAAGGTTTAATATCACCAACAATTTCATGGAAACATGATAAAGATTCGAAATTCATGTAAGTTCATGGACATAATTATTAAAATATGAAATAAGGGCTGCTTTCAATGAAAATAGATTGTAAACATCATGTATAATCAAAATTCATAAAACCTTCATGGAGATAAATCATTATAACCATGTAATTGCATGACTTAAAACATAAAAGATGAATTCTCGGACTCCATGGGTGAAAAGGGCCCATGGATGAATATCTAACATACCTTAGGGTTTTAATCTTGCAAAATAATTGTAGTTCTTGATCGTTATTGGGTGGAAAAGATTGAATTCTTAAACTTTCTTAAGAAATTAATGGTTGAACTTGATGAATTTGGGTGGTGGCTAGAGTTTCCTTTTTTTTTTTTGAAGAGGAAATTGTGAAAATATTGAATATAATACCTTAACTAATGATTAATCACATTTTTGATTGAATAGGCTGAAGGGAAAAAGACTTAAATGTCCTTACAAAATTAAACTCGAAACTGAAAAATTTTGGTTTTGCATAACGACACGACGCAGTGCAATTGCGTCGAGCCACTGGAAAATGGACAATCTCGATTTTCCACTTTGGCGCGACGCAGCGCAATCGCGTTGCGCCATTGGAAAAGGATGATCCCCAAATTGTCCATCACCATGATGCGATGAAATTGCATCGCCTCACTGGAAAAGGACAAGTGGAATTTTTGGGGTCACCGCGACGCGGTGCTGCTCGTATTGAGCTACTGCTTTCACTAAAAGTGCCATAACTTCTCACTGAAGTATCAGATTAAAATAAAATTGGTATTATTGAAAATCTAATTTGATTATCTATCTAATGGAGGGTCATTAGATCAGAAATTCTTAGTAGAATAAAATATATGCTTTTTGGAATTTTACTATAGCAACATTCTTCTCAAAAACTTAATCGGTAAGGAATAGTTTGATTCATCTAATAGCTGGGAGTTATTTGAGGCATTAATGTACATCAAAATAGGCAAAAATATATAAAAGTACTATGATTTATTCTTCTTGACCTTGAAACATGTTCCTAATATTGGTCTGGATTCTTGGGGTATTACAATATCTCCTCTTTCAGAACATTTATTCTCGAATGACACTAACTTGGCTGATATACTATAGAAGGACTGAGATGATATGCAAAACACTTACAACTTGAATCATGAATGAACATCTGAAGTGTGAAACTGAGGTATGAGGAATAGAGGGTTAATGACACTAATTCATCAAAGAGGTTTGAACTGAGGACATACATGGCATGAATCTGAATTTCACTGATCATTAGGTATGTAGCATGAGTAATGGAACTGAACATACTGTAAAGGATGAGTACATGAGTCATGAGCTGCATGACTTGAATTTGGATTTCACAAATTTATGGAACATAATCTGTACTGCTGAGCATATTGCAACTCCTTATACTAGGAACTGGAAGCATATATGGTTCTTTATGATGTGCATGAACATGAACTATGATTGTGGAACTCACATGCAAGGCATGAGTAGATATCATGATGACTGAGAAACCTTACACTGAGATAAGAATGGGTCAGGCATCATTCTCCCTTACTGCCTTTCTACATATACTCACTACTAGGATCTGAGAGCCTGACTTGGATACTTACTCTATCATTTCCCCCTTAGCTTAAGGCCCTCATTCTAAGTTTGTGAACCACCTAATCAATAATTCTAAATTAAAATGTCACCACTTTACTCTAGCATTTGGGGTAGACACTGAGGAGAGCTCTACTAGAGTATCGGGACTGATACCAAAATTAATATTTATATATGGGTTACAAAAGAAAATAAAGCTCCGGGGTCTAATAAAACATACACATAAAGAATAAAGGCCGGTAGCATAACAATAACCATATTAGGAGAGCTTTCTTGATCATGACTGGACTGGAGTGCATAAAGTCTGTACTGGAGTTGACCACAAGTGGTACTTGAAGTGTCGTCCTGCTGAGTGGGGCGACCGGATGAGACTGGAGGATGGTTGAACTGACCCTGTTGGCGCAAATCTTATACCCTATGAGCCATTACTCTACACTTTCCTATCCTGTGGCTTGTCTTACCATATCCGAAACATACATCGCTGCTAACTCTACACACTCTTAGGTGATTTCTACCATATTCTCTGCAAAGAAGATATGTACGACCACTGCTCACACTACCTTAGGTTTTGGAGCCTGGTGCCTCATCATGACTATTATTCCTGAACCTTGGTATAGGTGCACTAGCAGAAGAAGGAGATGGGGCTAAAAACTTCTGACGGAACTAAGAACGGTTACCACCCTCTGACCCTGGCTGAGCAAAACTAAAGCTACCCATTCTGGCTCTCTTATTCTCTTTTTCTTCTTAAGCTTTTGCTCCTCAATCTGTTGAGCATGGACCATAAACCTAGATATGTCCATCTCTTTAATTAACATCGCAGTCCTACACTCCTTGACCACACTATCAGATACACCAAAAATAAACTTACTCATTCTAGACCTATTATTAGCCACCATATAAGGAACATACCTAGATAGCTGAGTAAACTTAAGGGAATACTCTTTCACACTCATATTACCCTGCCTCAAGTTGATAAATTTCAACACTTTGGCTTCTCTCAGCTCTAATAGAAAGAATCTATCTAAAAAGATTGTAGCAAACTCCTCCCATTCTATAGGCTCTGTATTGACACCCCTATCATCTTTTCACTACTTAAACCAGGTATGAGCTACATCCTGTAACTGGAAAGCAGCTAGCTATGCACTCTCACTCGAAGTTACACCCATAATGTCTATTACCTTCTGGACCCTATCTAGAAATTCCTACGGATTCTCTTTAGATTTGGATCTCAAAAACAGAGGAGGATTCAATTGGGTAAAATCCTGAATCCTTGTTGCGGCAGTATTGGCCACTGGGTTGGCTGGAATAGTGGCTGGATGAATATTCTGAGCCACTATAGAGTGATCTTGAGTGGTGAATTAATCTTTGAACTCTACATGAGAAACATGCTCATTTAGGAGATCTTTCTTAACAAGCAGAGATCCTGGCTAGTTTACATTTCTTCTTCCTTTTATCTTTCTAGGAGGCATTTTTCTGTACACGGAAGAATGAATGAGTTAGGGAAAGATTTTAAATAGAGGTCATGATCTACTACACGACATGAACACTGAAAGAAGAGAAACTTTTCTTAAAACGGCTCATATCCTCTTGCCCATAAGTATGGCGTGCTTCACACCCATGAACAAAACTCTACTTGATGAAACTTTTAGACTTCCTAGGATACTTTAAGACCTTAGGCTCTGATACCAAGTTTGTAATGCCCCAAGAGTACATCCTGGGTTCCACATGGTGCTTACGGTCCCGAGAGAATACAAGCTAACCCCTGAGCTGGTACCTGCTGTGAGCACTTAACAAAACTGATGACAAAGAAAACATGTGTGGAATTTAACTAAAATGCCATATGGTTTTAAAAATAGAAATCAATACTGAATCATGAAGTTAAAATTTGAAAACATACTGAAAAGCTAACTAACTATCTGTTCTAGACTAAAAGCCTTTAACTGAATAACTTAGGAGTTGATGGGAAAGGCCCCCAACTAACTCCAATTATTTGCTAAAAATGAGAAAAACTAAAATACCATAAATGGTCTTCAAAACATGAGGACTCATCACTGTTGCTGCTACTGGCGTGTTGGGATATTTAGGTACGGTTGGAAACCTGAGCATCCGATCCTATGAAATGAAACATCATAGAGCAAGAAATAAGTATGTGATCAGTACTTTGAATGTACTAGTATGCTAAATGAGGTAGGGCTAAGATCCATGGGCTTATATGCATGAATGATAACCAACTGAATGAATAGCATGGGATAACTGGACATGAAGTAATAACTAGCTAAATGATTTTAAGTAACTTAGTAAACATGCATAGAGTAGAGATGGTCTGGTTAGCATGATGATACTGAATATAAATGTGTAAAAGATGTAAACTCTGAGAATGCCTCACCAAGCATATAATATGTTTTTGAAATAATCTGTAACTGAAATACTAAAATCTGATAACTGAATAACTGATTAACAATATGCGAAGGTCAAATAAAACTAAATTGAGTTCTAAACTGAATACTAAAACTTAAACTGTAGGAGGTATCATCTAACCGACATGCCCCGCTATGACCTGATTGGGGTCCAACCTGTAACCCAGTTGGAAGGGTGCTAGTACTATTCCACGGATACTAACAATGGTTATAGATTCAACGTCAGTCTTAATCTAGCGGGTGACCTCGGAGATCAGTTCTAAGCTGGCGAGTGATCCCTAAGAGTATCAGTCCTAAACTGGTGGGTGACATCTCATAACCTATGCTGGATATGTAGTTTTGGAACTTAGGGATTGCTTCTAAGGACCCAGTCCTAATTAAAGGGTGAGCCCTCATCCCTTGGCTTGCTCGGCGCTGAATCCTACTCCCAATTGAACTGACACTAATTACGGGATTGAGCTAAGCTTAACTGATGAAGGAATTGACTCGGATTACTGAACTGATCTAAGTTTGACTGACATGATAACGGACTGAACTGATAATGCTCATACAGTATGAAACTGTTCTGAAACCACTGAGACTAAGTAAACCAATAAATATCAATTATTCATAACCCCCAGGACTCGATAGCAATAACAACAACAAGAATATATGAAATCTTTGAAACCATGGAAGGAGATCATTGGTCACAATTATTCACTTAGGCATTTCATCAAACACATGGGGGTCAAGACTTTACCATGAGGATACTTTTAGACATAATGAGATAGCACGATCACATGACAAAATCATTAAATTGAGGATTTATTCCAAATTATCATGACCATGATATTAAAACCATAATATTTAAAACATACTATAATGCATTCCACTTGAAAACAATTTCCAAAATCTTAACTTGTAACATGTAATAAGTAGTCGTTGTTCAAAACCCAATCATTTAGGCATTTCATCAAATGCTTGAAATTCATGTTTTAAACTAAGCATGGGAATAATTTTAAAACTTGTAGTTATAGCATGATTTCACTTCTAAGATCACCAATTAGGGTTTAAATTCAACAAACACCATTCAAACATGTAAGGTTTAATATCACCAATAATTTCATGGAAACATGATAAATATTTGAAATTCATGTAAGTTCATGGAGATAATTCATTAAATATGTAATAAGGGCTGATTTAAATGAAAATAGATTGTAAACATCATGTATAATCAAAATTCATAAAAGCTTCATGGAGATAAATCATTATAAATATGTAATTTCATGATTTAAAATATAAAAGATGGATTCTTGGACTCCATGGGTGAAAAGGGACCATGGATGAACATATAACATACCTTAGATTTTTAATCTTGCAAAAAAAATTGTAGTTCTTGACCGTTCTTGGGTGGAGAAGCTTGAATTCTTACACTTTTTTTTGAGGAATTAATGGTTGAACTTGATGAATTTAGGTGGTGGCTAGGGTTTTCTCTTTTTTTTTTAAGAGAAAATATTGAATAAAATGCCTTAACTAATTATTAATCCCATTTTTGATTGAATAGGATAAAGGGATAAGGACTTAAATGTCCTTGGAAAATTAAACTCGAAACTGGAAACTGAAAAATCTAGGGTTTGCATATCGGCGCGACGCAGTGCAATCGCGTTGAGCCATTGGAAAATGGACAATCTCAATTTTACAATTTGGCGCAATGCGGCGTAATTTCTTCGATCCACTGGAAAAGAATGATCCCCAAATTTCCAATCACCGCGATGCGGTGTTGCTCGTATTGAACTATTTCTTTCACTAAAAGTACCATAACTTCTCACCCGGGTATCAGATTAAGGAAAAATTGATATCATTAAAAAGCTAATTTGATTATATATTTGATTAGGGGAGGGGGGGGTCATAATATTAGAAATTCTAAGTAGAATTAAAGATATGCTTGTTGGAAGTTTACTATAGCAACATTCTTCTCAAAAACTCAATCGGCAAGGAATATTTTGATTCGTCTAATAGCTGGGAATTATATGAGCCCTTAATGTACATCAAGTTAGGCACAAAGCTATCAAAGAACTATGATTTATTTTGCATAAGCTTGAAACACAGTCCTAATATTGGTCCGGATTCTCGGGGTATTACAACTATATATATACTTTGTGTGGGGTTCTCAGTTATTGGTAGTGCATGATGGTTGATAGACACTAGATTTGAACCTTAAATGTTGATTTTAGTGAAGGGACCAATTAGCTCGAGGATAGCAATGTATGATTTATCGGGATAGATTGGTATGTGGAAGAAATAAGGTTGATGACTTTGCGAATAGAAGGGGTGGGAAAGATTGTGATATAAAGGTCAAAGGTCTAGGTTGAACTGATAGATTAGGGCTAAGTTAATGAATATGTTAGGTCATAGGGTTTGTGAGGCTATGCTGGACCTCAGGTAGAATCTGGATAGATGAGGCTTTAAGTATAAAAGATCCACGTGTCCCTAGTACATATTTGTAGTGATATACCTTAGAGTGGAGTGTTGTTCTTGTAGGCGTAGTAAGATGGAGATCGAAGGACTAATCTTAAATTTTTTTCTAGCAGTGGACTTCAAGGAAAAGTCAGGGTGAATTTACTCCTATTTTAGCTATTTTCTCCTATTTTAATTAATAGGGAACTCTACTAGTGTTGCACGCATTCTAATAATGCTTATTCCTGTGGTCCACATTCTTTGTGCCACGTATGTCCATACTCCATCCCCTGAATCAAAGGCAATAATGGTCCTAAAAGATCTGGCTTCCAAGTGTCCAATCTCTATTTCATGATACTCATGATCCATCTATTCATATATCACGTCGTGCATGGTTTTGAGAAATAGTAGTTTCAAGCGACAATTCTTTATTTTTTCCCTGAATATGAATCTCGGCTTTATGTCACACCACCTATGATGTATGCAATCGTGTTTCATATGAAGACCAGTCAAAAGGACTCGTACTATGGTATATTCATATCGGAGTAATCCTTTATTTATAACCTGGGTAGTTGCTTCAGAGTACCTCATGCCTATTGTACCGTATCTTATTTCTCAGGTCTTTCCTTGGGTAGTAAGATAGATAGGAATTGTAATTGGAAAGTAACCCCATCCTTCTTGATGCTTATACTCTAGATCCTTAGTGACCCTTCTTATGTTGGGATGTATAACCTTGGGAGTATAGTGATGTTTCGTATGAGAGAGTAAATGTCCTTTGTTTTGAAAATCTAGGGGTGACTACTAGAGCTAAGGTTATGAGTATAGATAAAAGAATGAGATGAATGTTGTCATATGAAATAGTTATGGAGGGGAGGTATGGTGAAAACCTTTGTGATAGTAATTAAGCGTGTTAGTTTTGGTGAGGAAATCCATAAAAGTTGGTGTAGTAAAGATAGACTGGAGTGTGGTGATTGATAAATACCCAACCATTGTGTTATGCTGCTATAACTCCTTGATTAAGACCTGAGTCTTCTTAATTATAGTGATAGACAGGGTAGTATTGTTAGGTAGGTGTAAAGTATAGCATCCCATTGCTTTAACTAGCACTTTTAACTCCAAGTTAGTCTTTAACATGGGATGGATATGCGACTATACTCAGGCCCTTATAGTTATGAGTTTGCGGGGAGGGAGTTGGGAGCTTGAAATGGAGGAGTGCCATCTTCATAGTTGAAAGCTTGGTGGATAATGTAGATGTATTTAAGGGTTATTAGATGTATTGGTTAGGGAAGAAGGAGCTTTGTGGGAAGCTGGAGGGGACATGGAGTCCGACTACCTATTTTTTTGCTCTCCATTTCGGATAATCATGCTTAAAGTATGTATGTATTCTTCGTCACATCTTTGTTTTCTAACTTATTAAAGGTTAGAGAAGGGATGTTTGGGGGTTTATTCGTTCTTGTAAATGACTCGTTTCATCATTCAAGGATGAATGATCTAAGTAGGGGAGAATTGAAACACCCTAAAATTTGAACCTTAGAAATTTCCTGAGTTTTAAACTCTCTGGACAACATAAGACTTGAGCTTACTAGTCGTATGATGTGGGTATAATTTAGGGGCCTCAGTCATATGTTAAACAATGTGCATTCTTGATTATGTACTTCCTAGGGTGCGACTATAGGGTACCAATCGTATGATATTGATATGAGTTAGTCCATGAAGTCATATGTTAGATAAAATTGTATTCCAAATTTTTTCCTAGGGTACAACTTAGGGGTACTACTCGTATGATGTGGGTACGAGTGAGGGGTCTAAATCGTACCCACCTACATTCATTTTACAACTTTAAAGCTGAGGGTATTTTAGATATTTTCCACCCCAGACCCTTAAGACCCCACATTATTTAACATCTTTTGGCCTCTCATTACTCACTTTAGAAGATCAAAATGCTATCAAAACTCTCTTTAAATGATCTTAAGAAGATTGGGATAGGGGTTCTTCAAGGTGTTCATCTAGAGGCTTAAAGACCAAATTCTCTATGTTAATCTTCGTGAATAAGGCTTGTTTCTTCTCCATCACTGTTAGTTCAACTAAAAGAACATTTAATGAATGGTTTTCATGGTATTATTGTGGGAATGTGTTGGTTTTGAAATATATGTTGGGGGTTTTGGTCATTAAGGGTTGGATAATGTTTTCCCATGTCTTCTTATGGTTTTTCATGTTTTTCTTATGTTTTTTCATGTCATAATTGTGGTTTCAACATGTGGTTGCATGGCAATGTTCAGTTGATACTTGGATTTGGTTTTGGAAACTATATGCCCTCAACATATTTGTTAAAATACCAATGAGAATGGTTTTGTCACATAGTTTGACTTTTATTGAATTTTTTGCATTACATAACATGGTAATGGAAACCTAAATTGGTTTGGTTTGGTTTTAAATGATTTGGAAAGGCCTTAGTGTTCATGGATTTGGTTTAATTAAAAACCTTGTAGGGTACACGGAAATCCCCCAAGTGAATTTATAATGAAAACCTTGTGGGGTACATGAGAATCACCCAAGTAATTTTAATAGTGGAGTCTGTGGGGAACATGGAAATACCCTAAGTGTTGGCTAATTACATTGCTTGCAAGATATAGTTGGTATGATGATATCACTTTATAATTCCTTGGTAATTAACTTCTGGAATCGGTGGTCTGGTTATGTGCTAAAGGTTTTAATTGGGAATAATGGTGGGTTGTGATAGCTAGCCATGGTGGTGTGAGTCCAAATGGTTAACACTGGAAACTCATGTTTGTCGACATGAGGATTGGCCTTGATGACTACGTACTTGTGGGGTACAAGGGAACCCCCAAAGTATATACACGTACATATGTATCATAGAGGGCGAAGGGTACAAGAGAATCCCTGTCCACCTATGGTACTTTCAGTTCATGTGGCTACATGCACTGGGGCCCATTCAGAGGGTAACACTAGACCTATATAGCCCATGTGTGAAATATGATAGTAAATCTATACAACCTAGTTAAGGTTTTAAATGCATGCTAAACCCAATTCCCTTTCCTGGCATGACATATATATGTATACATGTATGTGATTTCATATGGTTAGTTACTTTGGTTTTGAATAATGACATTATTTTACCCTTATTCTTGAGTTATATGATAGCATTCTTCATGCTAACCATTTTTGGGATCTGTATTTCCATGCAATGCAGGAACCGGCTATACTATCTTTCCTCCTGCTCAGTGACTTGGATTCATGGACTACTTTGATTCAGAATGAAGTGGTGAGCTTTCATTCTTCGGAAGGCCTATTTCATGGTATGGTTTACCTTATACTTTTACTATTCTCTTGATATTTATTTTTTTCTATTGAAAGCACCCAAGCACACACGCAAGTGTATGTGGTCTTATCAAGTAGTAAAGTGGCTTCAAGAAAGCCCAAGTATAGATATCTGAGAGACTTGCATTCTCCACCTATCCAATTCTAGTTTAACAATTGAGAAAAAGTAAACAAGGAGGTTTAAGAATTGTAAATTAAAAAGAAACTAAACTAATGAAGAAAAGTAAATGACTTAGGACAATCAATGGATAGAAGCCCAGGGTTAAGGCTTACGAACAATCATACTACATTATTGAACTTCATTCGTTACATTGCTTATATTGGTTGTTGATTCGTAGGGTCAGTTGCATGATTATGGTTTCCTAATGTTTAATCCTTTACCTAAGTTGAACCTTACAACTACATCATTGAGCGGGGATGTAATAGTCTACTTAAGTTCTTTACAGCTATCATCCTATGTGTTAATCATGTAAGGCATCTAAGTACATCCCTGTCCTAGATACTAATTCAAATTCCTTATTTTTTAAAGAAATAAGAACCATACTTTTCTTATTCCCATGTTCTATCTCCCTATTCCCTCTCTCGAGATCACAAGGTTGACACATGATGTATTCTAAGGGTAGCTAATCCATAAAATAGTTAAAACAAGAATAAACAAGAAAGCAATAATGATAATCAAATAAAGAAAAATTAATTCAAAAAAAAAGTAATCATGAACATGGCCTTAACCCCGGAAAAGGAGTTTTAGCCTTTAATGGAGATATTCATCATCCAATCCCTTGGATTGATGATACAAACAATGAAAGAAACTAAAATAAAAGAAAGATATAAAACTTAAAAAGAAGTTGCGTAGACTCAAAGATCTTCCAAGGATGTCCAAAAGTTAGTAAAAAAACGTGAATAATTTCCTCTTTATAGTGGAAGAAATAGCCTATGCCTTGTTGAACAAGGAAACAGTTTTTGGTCGTCTGTGAACCCAGTGACGTGCCGTGTCGATTATCGCATTGAGAACATCAATGCGAAGCATTGAATTCGGATTGGTTCATTGATTTGGGTGCCTTATGAATCCATTTATGTGTCTTACACACCAAAAATCCTCTTCACGCGCTCACAGTCTCCCAATACTTTTCAGGTATCCAAATTGGCGTCAAGCTGTGTTTTGTGCTTCCGTGATCCATTCCAAGCCTTTTTTAGTTGTTTACACTTTATTTGAAGATTGTAAATCCTTCATATATCATCATAGTACATTAAACAAGCATCCTATATCATTAAACAAAATAATTTAGATCTCAAAACAACACAACATCCTCAATGATGAACTAGAAACACGAGCTAAGCATAGGCTAAATTCATATTGAGCTTTAACTTATTGTTTTGACTCTTTTCTTGATCCAATTGACCCTTGAACATTATAAATAAGTTGTTTCATATAAATACATTATAAAATCTTAGTAACTCATTAAAATACATTAGAACCCAACACAATAGACTAGAAAAACACCTAGCTCAAGCTAGTTACACTAGTTTTCTCGGTTGAACTCTAAATGCTCAAATTGAATCAAAACTCATATGAAACCACCATTAAACATTGTAAACACTTACTTGGAAAAATAAATGCTCATTTATATCATTATTAACCTATTAATCATATGAATCATCCTCAAATCAAGGCTAAATAGGCTAGAATAGTAGCACTAGAATGCATAAATACACCCAACATCACCACCCCACACTTAAAGCCTTGTTCGTCCTCGAACAAATCTTAACTAAAAGCATCATGAGCTGGAAAGTCTCCACACTTCTACTATATGCAATAAATTCAAGCTATCACTACAATGACTATATGGAATGCAAGTTTACAACACTAAGCATGTTATTCACAATTGAAAGCTCAAGAATCCTACTCCAAAACGTCCTAGCCTAAAGAATTTAATCAATACATGGCAAACTCATGCATATTTCTCAATATAAGAAATCATACAAATAACCCATATTCATCAAACATGTGCCCTCACAATAAGAGAGTTACCCATAAATACTCGCAATAAAGCTATTGTCATAATGGGTATACAAATCAAGCTACGTTCACTCTCACAAAGAATTCACAAATTACACATAATGAAACATAGTCTTGCCCTTAGTGTCATGCTCCACTAATATTCGAATGATGAACCTAGGATCAAATAAGTCTTTTTCGGGTTGTAATGTAGACTAAGGGACAGGTAGGAACTATTTTGGCCAAGAATAGTAACTAACCTCTCTAAGCGCTTTAATACACTACATCATACATTTAAAAAAAAATCTCTAACAACCAAATTATACTTTTTCATTCACCCATATATTTTGTTTTTTCCCCATCTCTTTTAAGCATTTTCAAAAACACTTGGTGGGCATGTAGTTTATTACCACAAGAATCAATTTTTCTTCTTTTTTTCTCAAGCATGGAAATATTTCTAGAATCAATTATATAAAATCAATCCACCACACATAAATTATCATCACCAATAACAATTACCTTGGGACATCATTTTCACTTTTTTCTTCTTCAATTTCTCAAACTCCTTACTAATTCAAAATTCTTCTTTTTTTTTTCATTGAAGCACTTATGAGATTTTTGGATCAAATTATGGTCTATCAAAGAAGGTATTAGGCTACATATGAGGTTACCAATGAAAAATCTAAAGGCTCAATGGGGTTAACTAGGATAATGCACAAGGGTAGGACAATTAGAGGATAAAAAACAAGGCTATCAAAGAAATGCCCAAATTATCTCCTAAACTCACACTCCTTATTTCTCTTTGCACACACACACCAGGCAAGTTCTAGACATCATATGCAATAAGGAATATACAAAAAACCTTACACGCACATGGCACATGCTCAACTCAAATAGGATCATCATAGACTCCCAACCCAACAATAGCATGAATTCAAAATTAAGCCAAAAAAATACAAGAGTCACAAACTTGAGCCTAAGAATCTCAAAAATAGCAATTCACTCAATTAATATGCTTTAACCAATAAATTCACTTGTATTATGTAATCAAAAATAGCAATAACAAGAATATCTCACTTATGTCTATCCTAAAAAATTTTAAATTGAGCCAAAAATTAGAAATTTTCCCACCCCACACTTAAAAATCAACTTTGTCCCCAAAGTGAATTTAAAGATAAGAGATAGAAATACTCCCTGAGACCTCTAGGCCTAGCTAGTAGCATCTTCATACATAAATGAGATCCATGAGACCCCACACTCAATCTTTGTCATGCTTCAAGCTCAAGATTATGGTACTCAGACCTCCTATTAACCTGTGACTCAACATAAAACAAAAACTACGTGAAATAAAAACTAAAAATTAAAAATAAAACATACCTTATCTTGGGTTTCCTCCCAAGAAGCGCTTAATTTAGTGTCGCGGCACAACCCATATCAAATTTTTCCTCCACCTTGAGGATATAAATTTTACCCCCAACATCGCATCCATCTTTTTTCCTCGCTCATAGGGTGGTGGTACAATGATTAATGAACCAAGTAATAGAATATGCATGGTAAACTACTCAGCCTTGAAGTGAGATATGTTCTTATGTTGATTGTTCGATGTAAAATCAAGAATATAGGATTCTTGTTCCTCATCTTCATACTCTTCCACTATTTTAAATGATTCCTCAGACAAGACATCATCTAAACATAATGTAGAAAAGTGTTTCGAATGCGGCCCAACAAATCCTACTTCATAATTAACAAAATCTACTACACACTCACTTTTATTCACCTTCTCAATTTCAGTCTCAAGATCAAGATAACAATCGAGTGGCTGTGATTCCTTTGTTTGCTCCACACATTGGCTAATATCCTCCCCATATATTTCTTTGCTTAGCCACTGCAGACAAGGTGGCAGTGGTATCTCCTTAATAATTTCTACAATATCAGTTTTTGAGTACTCAGACTTCTTTGAATTATCCGCATCATATTGTGAAGGTTCCATCCACACACTTACATAAAAATCTAGACAATAGTCCACAAGGTGGTGTCCTCAACAAAAATAACAAGAACTGCCATCACTTGAAAACCATATATCCTAGACTGACATCTCTAGAAGAGTGTGAGAAAAATAGAAATAAAGAAAAATAAAAAGAAACTAAACAAAAACTATTTACAACTCAATATAGAAAAACTAAAAATAAGATAGTTGCCTAATAACAAGTCCCCGGTAACGGCGCCAAAAACTTGACAACGCCCAAGCACACACGCAAGTGTATGTGGTCTTATCAAGTAGTAAAGTGGCTTCAAGAAAGCCCAAGTATCGATATCTCAGGGACTTGCGTTCGTCGTCTATCCAATTCTAGTTTAACGATTGAGAAAAAGTAAACAAGGAGGTTTAAGAATTGTAAACTAAAAAGAAACTAAACTAATGCGGAAAAGTAAGTTACTTAGGACAATCAATGGATAAAAGCCCAGGGTTAAGGCTTACGAACAATCATACTACGTTATTGAACTTCATTCGTTACATTGCTTATATTGGTTATTGATTCGTAGGGTCATTTTCATGATTATGGTTCCCAACCTCTAATCCTTTACCTAAGTTGAACCTTACAACTACATTGTTGAGCGGGGATGTAATAGTCTACTTAAGTTCTTTAAAGCTATCATCCTATGCGTGAATCAAGTAAGGCATCTAAGTACATCCCTGTCCTAGATACTAATTCAAATTCCTTATTTTATAAAAAAACAAGAACCATACTTTGATTACTCCCATGTTCTATCTCCCTATTCCCTCTCCCGATATCACAAGATTGACAATTGATGTATTCTTAGGGTATCTAATCCATAAAATAGTTAAAACAAGAATAAACAAGCAACCAATAATGATAAGCAAATCAAGAGAAATTAATTCAAAACAAAAGTAATCATGAACGTGGCCTTAACCCCGGAAAAGGAGTTTTATCCTTTAATGGAGATATTCATCATCCAATCCCTTGGATTGGTAATACAAACCACGATAGAAACATGATGTCCAAAAGTGGCCTTAACCCTAAAAAGAACTTGTGTAGCCTCCAAGATCTTCCAAGGATGTCCAAAAGTTAGTAAAAAATGTGAATAATTTCCTATTTATAGTAGAATAAATAGCCCATGCCTTGTTGAACAAGGAAACAGTTTCTGGTCGTCTGCAAACCCAGTGATGCGCCGTGTCAATTATCGCATTGAGCACATCGATGCGATGCATTGACTTCACGTTGGTTCACTGATTTGAGTGCCTTCTGAATTCATTGATGTGTCGTACGCACTAAGAATCCTTCTCATGTTCCCACACTATCCCAATACTTTTCAGGTATCCAAATTGGCATCAAGCTGTGTTTTGTTCTTCCGTGATCCATTTCAAGCCTTTTTTAGTTGTTTCCATTTTGTTTAAAGCTTGTAAATCATTCATATATCATCATAGTCCATTAAACAAGTCCATTTTGTTTGAATCTTGTAAATAATTCATATATCATCATAGTCCATTAAATAAGCATACTATAGCATTAAACACAATAATTTAGATCTCAAAACAACACAACATCCTCAACGATGAACTAGAAACACGAGCTAAGCATAGGCTAAATTTACATTGAGCTTTAACTTATTGTTTTGACTCTTTTCTTGATCCAATTGACCCTTGAACATTATAAATAAGTTGTTTCACATATAAATACATAATAAAAACCTTAGTAACTCATTAAAATACATTAGATCCCAACACAATAGACTAGAAAACACCTAGCTTAAGCTAGTTACACTAGTTTTCTCGGCTAAACTCTAAATGCTCAAATTGAATCAAAACTCATATGAAACCACCATTAAACATTGTAAACACATACTTGGACACATAAATGCTAATTTATATCATTCTTAACCCATTAATCATATGAATTATCCTCAAAACAAGGCTAAATAGGCTAGAATAGTAGCGCTAGAATGCATAAATACACCCAACATCAGCTATGGTAGGGGGCATGTCCCGACTAGATACTCTTGTTATTTTCTAAGAGAATTTTTATGGTAAAATTTGGACTTGGGTATATGATGTTTTGTTGGATTGGTTTGGACGATATGACTTGGTTGGGTAAGTATCAATTTTAGAATTTTTCCAAAGTGATTGAAATTTTAATAATCTATATTGTTATATGTTCGGAATTCATCCGACATGGGTTGTAAACTAGTTGGATGGATTGGTAATTGAGGGTGGTCTCCGATCCTAGTTGTACTTGAGATACCCGACACGACTAGGCCCTGGTTTGGGTCATATGACATTCCCTCCTCTTTATCCTCTCAAACCTAACCTCTCTTGTTGAACTTGATCATTGACTCTATATTTATAATTATCACCAACAAAAGAATCATTCTCTTCAAGGTTATGTTGGGCTCTTGTGGTGGAAGATTTCTTTGTTGGTTCCCCTCTTTGGAAATGTTGCTTGATTACAAATATTTGGTAAAGTAGCATTATGAGAGAGGGTATCTTGCACTATCATATGGGATGGAGTTGTAACACGAGGTGTCTTACTTGATCCCTCATCATGATGACCAATGGGATTGAAAACCTCAAGTGGTTGCTTTGCTATTTCTTGATTTCCCACCCTTTTATCCACATCTTCAAATTTTCCCTTTAGTTCTTTCATTTCATCCATGAGTTTTTAAAGAAAATTTTTTATTTTTCTAGAGGATTCTCCCTCCAATTGAGTCACTATACCTACAAAATAAATAATAACTAAGTAGAAAGAGTTCCTCACCACTCACTCACATCATGTTTCCATCTTTTTCCCACTCACACTCGTGTATCACTCTAAGACCAAAGGCTTTTAAGATCACCCTCAAATGAACTCACCTCTCTCTTTCTTGTTACCACTCCTAAATAATCCAAGGTTGAGAGATAATGCCGTCAAATAATTCACAAGTGATACAACTTTTTTGGAATAAAGTGGAGTTTATGTAATTAATAAAGGATAATTAAAACTAACTGACAAGGAAACAAATAAGCATACTATGAAATGAAAGAAAAAAAGCACGAAAAAATTTGACATGAATAAATTAAATTGACACAAAGTAGTTTATCATTAAGTATGAATTAGTACTCAATGTAAACTAGCTAGAATTAACAAGAAAAGAATAGAAAATAAGTTTGAAAGATTTGGACTATTTTGTAATTCTCAAATTCATCTTCTTCTATAAGAAAAAGGTTATTTTTTTTTTCTTAAATAAAATCATTCTTCTTCAATACTCAAGCAAATGAGCTCAAATTTGAGATATAACTCCCCCGCAACTCTATCAACAACTTCTAACCAATAATTTCTTCAACCAAACACCAAGTCAACAAAATCTATTTTCAAGTTTCTTCTTCAACATGACTTTCAATTTTTTTTGAGTCATGTATTCTTTTTTTTTCAACTAGGAAATAGCAACATGTAACTCAAGGAATTATATCAAACAACACTCAATAAAATTCATTTTTTTATTTCTTATTTCTTGTTTTATTTTTGAAAATATCAAAACCCCAAGACTTTGATTTATGAAAACAAATCTAATCCAAGCTGTGATACTAATTTGATGTGAAACAAAAAATAGAATCAAGATATAAATTAAAAATAAAAATTAAAAAAATATAGACACAATTAGATTCAAATAATTAAAAAATTTAATGGTGAAACTAATCCTAGGTAGATTTATGCACCTAAGTGTTGTTATCTAGCCTTGATAAGCCTAGTTTTGAGGACTTCTCGTGTGCATAATGAGTTAATAATCATATAATTAAGCATATAAGTGTTAAAATACATGTTAATAATGTTTACAATGTGTTCAAAATAAGTTTGAAATCTAACGTTTATGTAGAGTTCAAACGAGAAAACTAGTATTCTTAGCTTGAGTTATGTGTTGTTCTAGTTCTTCTCGATGAATTCTCTTGTGTTGTGAGCTCTAATTTGTAGTGCTTTTTATAGAAGCTTGGTGATATGATAAAATTGATAAAGGTATTATATACAATCTTGAATTTAAGAGGAAGATCAACCACAAAGCAAGGAAACAAAGGCCAAATGCATGAGTAAATGATGTCAAAAACTGGAAATTTTGGTCTTAGGGGCGTGCCACACTACCTAGCCACTGCTTTAAGGCTGTACCATTCACTTAGTGTCAAACTAAATTTTTAATTCCAGTGTTCCTTCATGTTATTGGTGTGCCACGCTACCTAGGCACCACGATAGAGGCGTGGTACGGTGGCATATCAAAATCAGCCAACTTGTTCCAACTATATATAAAACACTCCAACTCTTTTGTAAATACCTTGGATGACTTATGGGGCTTGGAATATACATGATGATGCTTATCTTAGGGTTTTTATTCCTTTATTTTAGTTTAATTTTGGATTATGATCATGAATTCCTTAATTGTGATTCTTGTTAATTCCATGAGTGGCTCAACACCCTCATCTAGGGTTGAGGAAAAGAACTAGAATACTTAAGCTTGTTAATTGAGTTGGTTTACATTTATTATAATTATTGGTTGTTTATATATTCTTATTATCTAATATTTTTTAGATTTGTGACCCTTAGGATAACTGCATAACTCAATTATGAACCTAGAAGGAGGAACAATAGAATAGAATGTGGGATCTATGTAATAGGATCATTATCGCTCAATGAATTGAAATTATGATTTGGATTTAGGATAGGAATATATCTAATTCTCCTTATTTGGTTCATAAATGGGAATAACTAAACCAATTGTGAGGAATATACAAATGTGTTTATCTTAGTTCTTGCATCCCCGCTAAATGATGTAGTTGTGAGGCTATGTTAGTTAGTCTATTAGAGGTTTGAAAGACCATAATCATGTTATTAACCCCATGAATCAACAACCAAGGTAATTAAATAAACCAACAAAGTTATATAGCTAAGTAAGATTTTTCATAGTGTCGTAGCCTTGGGTTTCTCCCCATTATTGTCCAAGAACTTTACATTACTACATTGTTTATTTTTACTTTTAGTTTCTAAGTTACCAAACACTATCAGTTACTTTCACACTTGTTAATCTTCATAGTAAAACTAGAATTTGATAGTTGTTGAGCATAAGTCACTGTAGGATCGATACTTGGCTTTTAAATGCCATTTTACTACTTGGTGGACCACGTATACTTACATGTGTTCTTGAGCATAACAAGTTTTGGCACCGTTGTCTGAGAGATAAATTGGCAACTGTCTTACTTTTAGGTTTTGCTATTTGGTTTTATAGGTGTTTATAAATAGATCTTAGCTTTAGAATTTGTAGAAACATGTTTAAAAAGCAAGTAAGTTGGCAAGGAAAAGAGATTTGGTTGACCCATATCCCAAACCTAAGAGATGCTTACACTAAATGAGAAGAAAAATAGTACTTATCTACCAAATCCCTCAAATTCAGAAAAAAGAAGAAATTCTTGCACCTATGGCTAAAGATCCACCCGCCCACAAGACAATACGTGAAATGGCAGCCCCACTCGCAACTAATGTTATATCTGCCATCCACAGACTAGCACCTGGAGGTAAATTTGAGCTAAAACAGAACATGGTGAAACTTTTACACAATAGTGGGTAGTTTACTTGCTTGTCACATGAGGATCCACAGGTCTATTTGCATAACTTCTTGGAGATCAGTGACACTTTCATCCCCACTAGAGTCTCCACAAACTTTATGAGGCTTATGCTCTTACCCCTCTCATTCCTTGGGGAAGAAAAGAAGTGGTCAAATGCAGAGCTTACAAGTTCTATCACTACACGAGATGATCTAGCAAAGAAGTTCCTCATCCACTTGTTCCCATCTAGCAAGACTATAAAGTTACATAATGAAATTTTAATCTTTAAGAAAAAATTAAGGAGAACTTGTATCAGGCTTGGGAGATGTTCAAATCTCTTCTCAGGTATTGTCCACATCACCAATAGTCTATTGAGGTATTAGCTCACACTTTTGGAAAATCCCTTGACCATAATAAAAATATTTTGTTAGATTCAGCTGCAAGTGGCCAAGCATTGGAGAAACTATATAATGAGCTATATACCTTGTTGAACCAAATTGCACAAGAAAATCTTAACTGGCATGGTGGCATATCTAGAGGTGTAGTGAAAAAGCCTGCGGGTATGATAGAAGTTGATAGTGTCACAGCCTTAGCTTCCCAGTTGTTAGATCTTCAAAATTAGATGATGATACAATTTGGCAAATTGGGTATGAATCAGTCTCAGGCTCAGGTGAACGTAGTTCAATAGATTCCATTATGGTGTGAGATTTATGGAAACAGTGGTCACTCTATAGACGTGTGAAGAAAATATGAAGTCTATAAATTTCTTAGGAAATGCATAAAAGCCAAATTAGTTTAATGCCTACAACCACAAGTGGCAGAGTCAGCCTAATTATGCATAGGGGGAATAATCAAACTTAGTAATTTTAGCAACAACAACATACACAAGCCAGTAATATTGAAGAGACATTAAAAAAGATCCCGACCAATCAAGAGTAAATGGCTGTTGAGATAAAGAATCAATAGCTTGATTAAAATAATTTAGAGGCACAATTGAGGCAGCTAGATTAGGTGCTGAACACCAGTCTCCAAGGTGCATTGACAAGTGACACAGAGAATTCAAAGAAAGTAATGACAATCACCTTGAGGAGTGGTAAAGATCTCATTGATAGACATCCTAAAAAAATTAGGGGTACAAGTAGAGCTACTCCCACAACATGTAGAGAAGCAAGCTGAAGTTGAGGATTCTGAAAAGTCGGGGAAGTCTGAGTACCCAAAAACAAAGGTTGCTGAGCATGTAATTGAAAGACCACTACCACTATTCCCTGAAAATTTTAAAAAGGCAAAATAGGATGCATGTTTTAAGAAGTTCTTTGACACATTCAATTAACTTCACATTAATCTTCCTTTGTTAGATGTTTTGCAGAGTATGCCTAAGTACACTAAGTACTTAAAGGATGTGGTGACTAATAAGTTGAAACTATAGGACATTAAGATGGTAGCACTTACTGAAGAGTGCAGTTCAGTGGTGATAAGGAAGATTCCCAAGAAATTGAGGGACCTTGGGAGTTTCACCCTTCCTATACAAATTTGTGATAATGGTGTGGTCTATGCCTTGAGTGATTTAAGGTCAAGTATAAACTTGATTCCCCTTTCAGTGTTGAATACTCTTGGATTGAGTAAGCCGAGCTCATGTTCTGTGTTGCTCCAGATGGTAGATAGAACCACAGTGCATCCCAAATAAATCATTAAAAATGTGTTGATTAAGGTTGGTAAGTTCATTATTCCTACTGACTTTATTGTTCTTGATTATAATGCAGATGACAGGGTAATAAACATTTTAGGACATCCATTTTTGGCGACGGGTAGTTATACGATCCAAGCCATGAAGACTCAAATCTAGATACAAATAAGTAAAAATGGAAAGATAGAATAGTGATGATAGAAATATGGACACAAAATTGATAATGAAAGGGCAATTGAAGAACATTTAAAACCCTAAAACCTCCCTTAATGACTATCAATAAGCACCTAACTCTTATGTTACCACAAAGGGTATTAGATTGCCCTTACAACAAATGTTTCTAAGCAAGGTTCAACATCGGTTTTTCCAAGCCCTCATCACTCCCATAGAGTTCTCATGAATACATCATCTAATTTAATCAACAAAACTAAATAATAAATGTTTGTGGCATCTATTTATAATAGTTTCCTTTGCATAACTAATCTATTACAAAAATAGCCCAAAAGTGGCTATTTCATAAATAAGCCACAATTGCTCTTCAAAACATACTCCAAGATCCAAGCAATTATCCACATGTGGAATTGTGGGTTTAGGAGCTTAAAAGGGGTCCTCAAAGTGTATTCTTGAGCTCTTTGCTTAATCATGGCTTGGACCTCTTTGTATTGGCCTCAAATGATATGATCAAAAGATTTAAGGCTGGTCAGGATCATATCAGGTGGAACACTGATTGATGTTTGAGAGGGCACTCTTAAAATAAGGTTGGATGATGAAGACTTGGTCTTCAAAGTCAATAAACCACTCAATCTTCCTTTATACTATAAAGATTTGTGCATGATCACAACTATAGAGGTGGATGAGTGTTGGGTGGTGAAGTACACAACATAAAAGACCTTTTAAAATTATCTTATAGAGTTGTCCAAGCCACCAATTATGCCCGAATGGGTAAATATAAAAGAGGAGCCTAAAAAGGCTATTGTTGAGAAAGATACAGACATTGAGAGTACATACTCAAGAGGTCAAAAAAGAGTGAGAAGCGGCCTCTAAGTAGAAGAAAAAGAATAAATAAAAATGGTTGAGAGGTAGTGAAGTGGGTCGTGCCGCGAAAGTAAATCATGCACTTCTTGGGAGGCAACCCAGTTTAAGGTAGGTATTATATTTTCGTAGTTTAGTTTTTATTTTGTATTTATTTTTGTTTTTGTTGAGTCACAGGTTGATGGAGATTTTGAGTGTCAAATATCTGAGCTAAGGAGCATGGCAAAGACTAGGTGTGGCATCCATTGGACCTCATTGATGTTTAAAGATATTACTAGCTATGCCTAGAGGCCTTGGGGAGTATTTCTATCCTTATTTTTAATTATACTTTGAGGGCAAAGTATGTTTTTAAGTGTGGGGTGGGGAATCTTTCCATGGTTTAGGGTGAAGTGTTGCTATAGGGTCTACTTTTATTTGTTTTTCTAATTTTGGAGTAGAATTGAAAAAATATAAAAAGATTTTCTCTTTGGTAGTTTTTAGTTTTTATTAGTCTAGTAGGTGCACACTTCACGCACCCCTTGGTTTTTTTTTGATTCTTTTGTCGAGCGTGCGCCCTTTGAACATAGTATATCTTTTTCTTTTTAGAAGTAAATCTTAAATTTTTGTATTAGGAATAAATGAGATGTTCTTTCTAGTTGCTATGTGTGATTACATGAGGCAAGTGGTTTTATTTGTAAAAAGCATATATATTGTGTTGAATGATTACTTTTGAGACATCTAGGCTTATTTATATGACTCTTATGCTTTGTTGTCTTAATTCTGATTTCATGCTATTGTTTGGTTGAGAGTCTATAATGATTCTTCTTGAGTTAATCATGTGCCACATATGTATGAGGTTGTTTGTACAGTACTTATCATATTTTGATGCTTAGATTTTCCTGGTGTGTATGCAAATTAAAATAAAAAATATGAGTTTAGGAGATAATATAGGCATTATTTGATAACTATGGTTCCTACCCTCTTTTATCTACCCTTGTGCGTATTCTTAGTTAACCCTATTGAGCCTCTAGCTTATTTCTTTGGTAACCTTATATGTAGCCTATTCCATTTCTTTGATTGATCTTAATGTGAATTGATTGTTGTAGTCATGATGCATTAACATGTTGTTCATTCCCATGTACAAGGTTATGCCTCCTAAGTGTTTGAAAAAATATCTAAGTGAATGAATTGTGCATTGTGATCCTTTGGTGATCTTAGTATTGAAATCATGCTTTTTGGTGATCTTAGTATTGAAATCATGCTATTAGTACATGTTTAAACTATTTCCATGCTAAAGCTATGCCTTGCAAGTATTTGATAAAATGTCCATATGAGTGAATAATCACTATTTCCATGCTAAAGCTATGCCTTGCAAGTATTTGATAAAATGTCCATATGAGTGAATAATCCACGGTAACCTATTGTTGTGTTGTTAAAGTTGTGATATGAGTTTATCAACTATGCTATCGAGTCCTGGGGGTATTTATTACCCAAAATCTAGTTGTTTACTTAGTCATAATAGTTATAGACTAGTCCTAGTAAAGGTCAAGAATAGTAATACTCAGTCAGTTAACAAAACTTAGTGAACTCAGTCCAGTTCAGTCAGTCAACACGATTAGTGTCAGTTCAGTCAAGCCTAGTATAGTCTAGTGATCGATTCAGCTGGGACTAGGATTCAGCGCCGAGCAAGACCTGGGATGGGGGCATTCTTTCCAACAGAGGGTTTGACCCTTAGTAGCAGTCCCTGCATTATAGAACTACATATACAGCATAGGCTAAGTCATCCTCCTGCCAGACTAGGTTTAACGCAATCATATTTATATTTCATGAGTCTTCCTACAAGATTAGGGTGGACCTAGAATTATTAGTATCCCGTGACAAGGTGATAACACCCTTTCATATGGGGTCATAGGCTGGACCCCAAATCAGTCTATACTGGGGTATGTTGTCTAGATGAACACTCCCACAGCTACAGTTTTAGTCTCAGTATTCAGTAAAGAACTCAGACAGTTCTACAGAACCATGGCTATCAGTTATTAGTTACTCAGATTCAGTATAATCTTAGATACATGATGTATATCTATATGCGTAGTATAGCATGTTCAGTATATTCAATAGTTACAGTTTTGCATGTACTCTCATCCAGTTACTTTATGATGTGCATTAACTCAGTGATCAGCTCATGCATATGAGCCCATGTATATCATCCTTACCTCACTTAGCATACCAGTACATTCCACATACTGATACATACTCTTTCTTTATGCTATGATGTCTCATATCATAGGTTCGGATGCTCAGGTTACTGACCGTACTTAGCAACCCAGGCTATCAACAACAGTTATAGTGGTGAGTCCTCATATTTCGAGGATAGAGTTTATTTATTTCAATTTCTCAGCAGCTCAGTAATTATTTTAGTGGGATTTAGTTCGGGGTTTGTCCCATCAACTCCATATTCAGACAGTTAGAGGCTTTCAGACTAGCATAGGCTATTATTCAATTTTCAGATGTTATTATTAGTTATACTCAGTTACTATTATTTCAGTATTTTGAGAATCTTATGACATTTTTAGATTTCTTCCGCATATATATTCCAGTATTATATTCAGTGCTCACAGTAGGTACCAGTCCTGGGTTAGCTTATGGTCCTTTGGGATTGTAAGCACCATGTGATACCCAGGGTGTAGTCTCTAGGCATTACAAACTTGATATCAGATCCTAAGGTTCTAAGGAGTCTAAAATCCACGTCAAGTAAAGTCTTGTGCATGGGTGTGTAGCGCGATATACTTATGGATAAGAGGCTATGAAGTATTTTAGGAAAAAGTTCCCTTCTTTTAGTGTTCATATTGTGCAAGTGAGCATGATCTCAAGTTAAATCTCTGTCTAATACAACTTTTCCTTTCATTTAAAGAACATACCTCCCAAAAAGTCCTACGAAAGAAGAACTGGAAACCAGCCAGCACCTCAACCCATTCAGAAAGATCCCCTGAATGAGCATGTCTCCCACGCAGAATTCAGAGAAGCTTTCACCACTCAAACCCATTCCATGAAAGCTCAAAATGAATGCCCAACTGTTGTTTAGGCCAACACAATGGCCAATACAAATGCAGCTATAATTCAGGACTTCACCCGAATGAACCCTTCTTCATTTTTAGGGTCTAAGTCTGAAGAGGACCCATAGGAATTCCTTGACATGGTACAAAAGGTAACAAATATTATTGGGGTAACCGCTAATGAGAGTGCTGATTTAGCTGCCTATCAGTTGCAGGATGTGGCTCATACAGGGTTTAAGTAGTGAAAGGTAGATAGGGTCGCAGATGTAGGGCCTATAGAATGGAAGGAGTTTGCTATTGCCTTTCTAGATAGGTTCTTCTCATTGGATTTAAGGGAATCTAAGTGTTAGAGTTCATCAATCTGAAGAAGGGAAACATGAGTGTGAAGAGTATTCCCTCAAGTTTACTCAGTTGTCCAGGTATGTTCCTCATGTCGTAGCTGATAGCAGGTCTAAGATAAGCAAGTTCATGTCTGGTGTGTCTGAAAGTATGTTTAAGCAGTGTAGGACCATAATGCTAATTAATGAGATAGACTTGGCTAGGTTAATGGTCCATGCTCAACAGATTAAGGAACAGAAGACTAAGGAGAAAGAGGGAGAAAAAAAAGAAGGCTAGAATAGGTAGCTTCAACTTTACTTAGCCTAAGTCAGAGGGTGGAAATCGTCCTCAGTTCTGCCCAAAATCTTCAGTCCCAGCTCCATCCTCAACCAGTGCTCTGGTACCTAAATTTAGAAATAGTAATAAGGATAGGGCGCTAGGTTCTAAATCTCAGGGTAGTATTAGTAGTGCTTGAACAAATCCTCTTTGCCAGAAATGTGGAAAAATTATCAAGGTATCTGCAAGGCTGGTAGCATTGTGTGTATTGGGTATGGAAAACCAGGTCATAGAATCAGAAAGTGTTCTCAGGTGAGCTCATAGAGTTAGCATAATCGTCCCCTAGTTCAGTCTGGCCGCCCGTCTCAGCAGAGTGCCATTTCTAGTGCCACCAGTGGGCAATGCCGAAATAGGCTCTATGCACTCCAGTCCCGACAGGATCATGAAAGTTCTCCTAATGTGGTCACTAGTACATTACAAGTTTACCATTTATATGTTTATGCTTTTCTAGATCCAGGAGCTTCTTTGTCTTTTATAACTCCTTATATAGCTTTCAACTTCAAAGTCAGTCTTGAAATCCTAACAGAGCCTTTCTCAGTCTCTACCCCAGTGGGTGAGTCGATCATATCCCGACGAATATACAAGAACTATCTGATTATGGTGTCTTAAAAAATTACTTTAGCAGACTTAGTAGAGTTAGAAATGATGAATTTTGAGGTCATTATCAGCATGGATTGGCTCCATTCATGCTATTCCTTAGTTGATTGTAGAAACAGAGTTGTCTATTTTTAGTTCCCGAACTAACCTATCCTAAAATGTAGGGGTAGTACCACAATACTTAAAGGTTAACTTGTTTCATACCTTAAAGCGAGAAAAATAATATCCAAAGGGTGTGTCTATCACCTTGTGTGAGCCAAAGACACTAGTTTCGAACTCCTAATCTTGAGTCAGTTTCAGTCGCAAGTGAATTTCTAGATGTGCTTCTAAAAAATCTCCCCGGAATTCCTCCCTAAAGGGAAATTGACTTCAAATAGACCTTCTTCCTGATACTAAACCCATCTCTATTCTTTTATATATAATGACTCCCGCTGAACTTAAGGATTTGAAAGAACAGTTGAAGAACCTCATAGACAAAGGGTTTATCAGGACTAGCGTATCCCCTTGGGGTGCACCAGTTCTATTCATGTGAAAGAAAGATGGTTCTCTTAGATTATGTATAGACTATCATCAGTTTAACAAATTCACAGTTAAGAATAAGTACACACTTCCTATAATCGATGACTTGTTTGACCAACTTTAGGGTGCTAGTTATTTTTCTAAGATAAACCTCAGATCAGGCTATCATCAACTCCGAGTCAGAGAATGTGACATTTCAAAAATAGCTTTTAGAACCCGATATGGTCACTTCGAGTTTCTAGTCATGTCATTTGGTCTTACCAATGCCCCAACAGCTTTCATGGACTTGATGAACCGCGTGTTCAAGAAGTACTTGGACATGTTCATCATAGTCTTCATCGATAACATTCTTGTCTACTCCCGCAGTGAAAATGACCATGCAGACCATCTCAGAATAGTATTATAGACTCTTAAAACCTATCAGTTATTTTCCAAATTCAGTAAGTGCGAGTTTTGGCTAAGGTCAATAGCATTACTTGGTCATATTGTTTCTGGTGATGGAATTAGAGTTGATCCTATCCTCAAAAGATTGAAGTAGTGAGAAACTAGCCCAAACCTATCTCTCCATCAGATATCAGGAGTTTCTTAGGTTTGGCTGGCTATTACCGATGACTTGTTAAAGGATTTTCATTTGTTGCATCCCCCATGTCCAGATTGACTCAAAAGAAATTTAAGTTTCAGTGTTCAGATTCTTATGAGAAGTGTTTTTAGGAGTTGAAGACTCAACTCACTACAACCTCAGTGTTGACTTTACCCAATAGTTTAGAAGGATTTGTTGTATATTATGATGCTTCCAAAGTTGGTTTGGGGTGTGTTTTGATGCAGAGGGGTAAGGTTGTGACCTATGTCTCTAGACATCTTAAGCCATATAAAAACAATTACCCCACCCATGATCTTGAATTAATAGATGTTGCGTTTGCCTTAAAGATTTGGAGGCACTATTTGTATAGGGTGTATGTTGATGTATTCACAGACCACAAAAGCATGCAGTATGAATTTTCTCAGAAAGACCAAAACTTGAGTCATAGAAGGTGGTTAGAGTTGTTGAAGGACTATGACATGAGTATTTTATATCATCCTGATTAGGCCAAAGTAGTGGAAGATGCCCTCAGTAGATTGTCTATAGGTAGTGTTGCTCACGTTAAGGATGGTAAGAAGAAGTTAGTTTAGGAAGTTCATTGGCTTATCAGGCTAGGTGTTCATTTGGTTGATTCGGCTGAGGAAAGTGTATGGGTGCAAAATATTTTGGAGTCTTCCTTAGTTTCTTAGGTGAAAGAAAAGCAGGACAGAGATCCCAGTTTAGTTAAGTTGAAAGAGTCAGTCAAAGATTAGAAAGTAGAGGTTTTCTCCCAAGGGGGAGATGGTGTCTTGTGTTGTTAGGGTAGGCTTTATGTATCATGTGTTGATGGATTGAGGCAGCGAATTCTTATAGAAGCGCATGATGTGCGTTACTTTATTCGTACAGGGTCCACTAAGATATACCGCAACTTGTGGGGCGTCTATTGGTGGAGTGAGATGAAGAGAGACATTACCAAGTTTGTGGCTAAGTGACCTACTTGTCAGCAGGTTAAGATTGAACATCAGAAGATAAGTGGGTCCATATAGGAGTTCAGTATTCCCACTTAGAAGTGGGAGGAAGTGAACATGGATTTCGTGATAGGTTTGCCTCATACTCGTCAACAACATGATTTAATTTGGGTCATTATAGACACGATGACCAAATCAACCCATTTTTTGCTAGTTCATACCGCTTATTCAGCCGAGGACTATGCCAGGATCTATATAAGAGACCTGGTTAGGTTAAGTGATGTCCCGTTGCCCATTATTTTAGATAAAGGTACGCAGTTCACCTCTCACTTTTGGAAAGCCTTCCAAAAAGGTCTTGGTACCTAAGTCCACCTCAGTACAACCTTCCACCCTCAGACAGATGGTCAAGCAGAAAGGACCATTCAGACTTTAGAAGATATGTTGAGAAAATATGTCATTGATTTTTAGGCTAGTTGGGATGATCACTTACCCTTGATTAAGTTCGCGTATAATAACAGCTATCATTCCAGTATTCAGATGGCTCCGTTTAAGGTTCTTTATAAGAGAAGATATAGATCTCCCATTGGTTGGTTTGAGGTAGGCGAAGCCATGGTAGTGGGTCCTGACTTAGTGTTAGATACCTTAGATAAAGCATATTTGATTAGGAAGAGGCTTCAGATATCCCAGAGCCGACAAAAATCTTATGCAGATATGAGAAGGAAAGATCCTTAATTTGAGATTGGTGATTGTGTGTATTTGAAAATCTCTCCCATGAAGGGAGTGAAGAGATTTGGTAAGAAGAGGAAGATTAGTCCCCGATATATTGGTTCTTAGAGGATTCTGAGTCGTTTTGATAAGGTATCTTATGAGCTTGAGTTACCTACAGACTTAGCATCAGTGCATCTATTGTTTCATGTCTCCTTTCTAAAAAAGTGCATAGGTGACCCAACAGTTATAGTCCCTATAGAGAGTGTAGATGTTCAGAACAGTATCTTTTAAGAGAAAGTCCCAGTCGAAATCCTTGATCGCCAGATTCACAGACTAAGGAACAAAGAAGTTCCTTTGGTCAAAGTTCTTTGGCAGAATCAGTCCGTTGAGGGAGCTACTTGGGAAGTAGAGGTAAACATGCAAACCAAGTATCTTCACCTCTTCTTCAAAAATTCAAACTCAGCCTAAGGTAACAACCTTCCTTATATTTACTATATTCCATACTCAGTTACATCTACATAACATTCTCTTATCATTCATGAAATAGTTTAGTCATAAGTTATGTCTCCAGAATTTAGTCATGCTTCAGTTATTCATGTTAGTGTAAGTACAATTCCTCAGTTCAGTCAGTCTCATTCGAGGATGAATGTTCCCAAGGGGGAGATATTATAAGTCCCCATAAAAGTTCTAGTTCAAATTAGTCCCATATAACTTGTAATAAGAGTCCCTAAACTTAGAAAATTTCAGCTAAGTGTTGACACTTAGCCTCATTTTTGGCCTTGATATTTCAATGGCATCATTTATGATGTTTCAGCCTTAGATTGTCAATTTTTAAGTTGATTCATGATCAGGGATGTCAATATGTCATCTTGGGTGAGTTTTAGAATTTTCAGAGATTATTTGAGTCGCGTTTGGATGACCAAAATAGTATGCCAATCCGACCTCGATGTATCGCGTTGGCTATCATGTCCACAGCATCAACGAGGCACATCGGCCACCGCATCATCACCATCAATGCGGTGCGGCACCTGCCGCGTCACTGTGTATCTTTTTCTCAATTAATTCCAACTTTCCAGGTGAAGTTAGGTCTTTTTCCCCTCACTCAATTCAGCCAAAACACGATATTAAGTTTCCAAAAGGGAAAAATACATTCATTATTCACAAAATCCTCTCAAGAAATAAACCCTAGCTCATTCAGTTCAAGATCAAGTTCCAAGAAATCTCCAACAATCTTCACGAATTCCGTCATCAGGTATGTTAGGTGTTCATCCTTCGGTTTTCTTCCACCCTTGGAGTTCAAGAACCCTTTTCAAAACTTGAATTATGATTCCCATTTTATGAATTGAATTATGCTCATATTGGTGTTGTTATTTGAGTTTCAAAGTTAAGAAAATATGAGTTTCATGTAAAATATATCAATAGGTATGTTGGTTTATGTAGATCTCATATCAAACCCTTGAATTGTGAATTGATTGTTGTAGTCATGATGCATTAACATGTTGTTCATTCCCATGTACAAGGTTATGCCTCCTAAGTGTTTGAAAAAATGTCTAAGTGAATGAATTGTGCATTGTGATCTTTTGGTGATCTTAGTATTGAAATCATGCTATTAGTACATGTTTAAACTATTTCCATCCTAAAGCTATGCCTTGCAAGTATTTGATAAAATGTCCATATGTATGAATAATGCATGGTAACCTATTGTTGTATTGTTAAAGTTGTGATATGAGTTTATCAACTATACTATCAAGTCCTGGGGTTATTTATTACCCGAAATCTAGTTGTTTACTTAGTCATAATAGTTATAGACTAGTCCTAGTAAAGGTCAAGAATAGTAATACTCAGTCAGTTAACAAAACTTAGTGAACTCAGTCCAGTTCAGTCAGTCAACACGATTAGTGTCAGTTCAGTCAAGCCTAGTATAGTCTAGTGATCGATTCAGTTGGGACTAGGATTTAGCACCGAGCAAGCCCAGGGATGGGGTCATTCCTGCCAGCAGAGGGTTTAACCCTTAGTAGTAGTCCCTGCATTGCAGAACTACATAGCCAGCATAGGATAAGTCATCCTCCCGCCAGACTAGGGTTGATGTAATCATATATATATATATATATATTTCATGAGTCTTCCTACAAGGTTAGGGTGGACCTAGCATTATTAGTATCTTGTGACAACGTGCTAACACTCTTCCATCTGGGGTCACAGGCTAGACCTCAAATTAGTCTATACCGGGATATGTCGGTTAGATGAACACTCCCACTATTACAGTTTTAGTCTCAGTATTCAGCAAAGAACTTAGACAGTTCTACAAAACCATGACTAACAGTTATCAATTACTCAGCCATCAAAATTCAGTACTCAGATTCAGTATAATCTCAGATACACAATGTATATCTATATGCATAGTATAGCATGTTCTGTATGTTCAGTAGTTACAGTTTTGCATGTACTCTCATCTAGTTACTTTATGATGTTCATTCAGTTAGTTATCATCTCATGTATATGAGCTCATGTATATCATCCTTACCTCGCTTAGCATACCAGTACATTCCACGTACTGATGCATACTCTATTTTTGTACTATGATTTCTCATATCATAGGTTCGGACACTCAGGTTCCTGACCATACTTAGCAGCTCAGGCTATCAACCACAGTTATAGTGGCGAGTCCTTATATTTTGAGGACAGAGTTTATTTATTTTAGTATTACAACAGCTCAGTAGTTATTTCAGTTGGAGTTAGTTCTGGGTTTGTCTCATCAACTCCATATTCAGACAGTTAGTGGCTTTCATACTAGCATAGCCAGTTATTCAGTTTTTAGATGTTATTATTAGTTATACTCAGTTACTATTATTTCAATATTTTGAGAACCTTATGGCATTTTCAGATTTCTTCCACATATATATTCTAGTATTATATTTAGTGCTCACAGTAGGTACCAGTCGCAGGTTACTTATGGTCCTTCGGGAATGTAAGCATCGTGTGACACCCAGGTGTAGTCTCAGGGTGTTACAGTGCCTCTTCATTATTAGCGTGCCATGCTGCCTAGACACTGCGATGGGGTGTGGCACGGTGGTAGGTTAAAATGGGCCAACTTATTCCAACTATAAATAGAATACTCCAACTCTTTTGTATACACCTTGGATGATTTGTGGGGCTTGGAATACACTTGACGAGGCTTCTCTTAGGGTTTTTATTCCTATATTTTAGTTTACTTTTGGATTATGAACATGAATTCCTTAATTGTGATTCTTATTAATTCCATGAATGGCTAACGACCCTCATCTAGGGTTGAGGCCAAGAACATGAATACTTAAGCTTATTAATTAAGTTGTTTTATGTTTATTATCATTATTGGTTTTTCATATATTCTTGTTATCTACTATTCTATGGATTCATGACCCTTAAGATAAATGCATAATTCTATTGTGAACTTCAAAGGAGGAATGATAGAATAAAACATGGGATATATGGAATAAGATAGTAATCGTTCAATGAATGTAAGTTATGACCGCATTTAGGATAGGAATATACCCAATTCACCCTATTTGGTTCATAAATAGGAAAAATACAAATGTGTTTATCTTAGTTCTTGCATCCTCATTCAATGATGTAGTTGTGAGGCTAGATTAGATAGTTGAAAAGGTTCGGAAGACCATAATCATGTTATTAACTCCGTGAATCAACAACCAAGGTAATTAACTAAACCAACAAAGTTAAATAGCTAAGTAGGATTGTTCTTAGTGTTGTAGCCCTGGGTTTCTCCCCATTATTGTCCAAGAACATTACATTACTGCATTGTTTACTTTTACTTTTAGTTTTCAAGTTACCAAACATTATCAATTACTTTTACACTTGTTAATAGTCTTATTAAAACTAGAATTGGATAGTTGTTGAGCACAAGTCCTTGTGGGATCGATACATGGCTTTAGAGGCCATTTTACTAGCTGATGGACCACGTACACTTGCATATGCGCTTGGGTACAATAGAAACTAACCAAAACACCACTTAATGGGGAACTAAAATAAACTAATCTATCAGAATTCTCAGAAGATACTAACCTTATTTGTAAATCCTAGGACAAGTTTTGAAAATAAACAAAGGGTTCTCAAGCTCTTAAATGAGTAACAAATATTCAATCTTCAAAAACTATTTGTTTAACCCTAATATCTAACTATTTATACTAAGGGTTAAAAAGAATCAAGAAATACCTAATTACCCTTCATTTAAATTTGAAGCTAATTTAAATGGTAGACACTTAGTATATTAAATATCTTCAATTCATCCATACTGGAACCTTTCAAAGATTTCATCTTCATCCATATAAGCTTGAAATGCTTGAAGGTCCTTAGCTTGAATCCTTGTTAAAGGCCTTCTTGAAGTAGCATCACTTTAATGTACATCAAAAGTAGACCTTCTTACTTCAATGAAAGATATTTCTTTCATTGGAAGATAAGGATAGAAACCTACATTAAGTCCTATAATGTCAAGGTATGAAAGATTATCAAGCTTGGAGATCATCCACTTGTTCCTTCCACAAAAGATGAAAAGAAATTAGGTGATGGTCAAGCATCTACTGACAATACTCTAACTTTAGAGAACTACAATGATGAACAAATGGAGATTATTCAGATAAACTTAAAGGCAAAAGAATATGTTATACAATGTTATTAGTGGTGAAGAATATGAAAAGATCTCTTGTTATGAAACTGGCATGGAAATGTGGGATAAATTAAAAGTCAACTATGAAGAAACTAAGAAGGTCAAATAAACTTTTTCAACCTTTTACTCTATGGATATGAATTCTTTAAGATGGAGGATGGAAAATCTATTGAAGAAATATTTGCTAGATTTGGCAAGATTATTTGTGAACTAAAAGTTGCAGGAGAAACCTATCCTGTATTAGATCAAATCACTAGGATTATTAGAAGTTTGCCTCCCCAGTGGTTCTCTAGAGTTGTGGCTCCTAAAAGTATGAATCTTATCAAATGACTTATGATGAAGTAAGAGGAGGTATCATTACCTATGTGTAATAACACAAGTTTTGAGCTCTATGCACATCAAAAGATAGGCCATGGAATTTTTAACTTAATCCATTATTATAGTGAGAAGTTGTAACGCCCCGAGACTACACCCTGGGTGTCATACAGTGCTTGCAATCCTGAAGGACCACCATGACTGGTACCTACTATAAGCACTGAATAATAATGATACTGAAAATATATGTGAAAGTTAGGCTGAAACTGCCATATGGTTCATAAACTGAAAACAAATACTGAATACTAATAATAATACTGAAAAACTTAACATCCGTCTGAAATAGTCTAGTTTGAAAGCCTCCAACTGTCTGAATATGGAGTTGATGGGACAAGTCTCTAACTAATTCTGACTACTGAACATACTAAACTACTAGAATGCTGAAATAAATAACCCTAACCTCAAAATATGAGGACTCACCACTATAACTACTGCTGATTACCTAAGTTGCAAAGTACGAGCAGGAGCCTATGCTTTTGGACCTATGATATGAGACATCATAGAGCAAAAAAAAAAGTATGTGTCAATACTTTGAATGTACTGGTATGCTAAGTAGAGTAGGCTAATAAACATGGGTTCATAAGCATGACATGATAACTGACTGAACGAATATCATGAAATAACTAAATAAAAGTGCATGCAAAACAGTAACTACTAATCATGCTGACTATGCAATACTGTGCATATAACCTCTATCTAAATTAGACTGAAATTAAAGTACTAAAATCTAGTAACTGAATACTGATAACTGAGGTTTAGACTGACACTGAAGTATTAAATTCTGATGACTAAGTAACTGAGAACTAATAGCTATGGTTCTGTAGAACAATCTGAGTTCTTTATAGAATTTTGAGACCGAATACTAATTTTTGAGAACTGAATACTGAAACTGTAACTGTGGGAGTTATCATCTAATCAACATACCCCAATTACAAACTGAGTTGGGTTCCAACTTGTGACCCCAGTTGGAAGGGTGTTAGCACCTTGCCAAGGGATACTAACAATGTTGTGTCAACCCTAATCTGGCAGAAAGACTCATAAAGTGTATATATGATTGCGTCAACCCTAATCTGGTAGTAGGACGACTTACCCTATGCTTTATACATAGTTCTGTAATCCAGGGACTGCTACTAAGGATCAAACCCTTTGCTGGTAGGAATGCCTCCATCCCTGGGTTCGCTCGGTGTTGAATCCTACTCCCAACTGATCACTAGACTATACTAGGCTTGACTGAATTATTACTGATAATGTTGACTTACTGAACTAGACTGAGTTTACTGAGTTCTATAACTGACTTAGTACTACTGTTTGTGACGTTGCTGAGATTATTTTGTAGCTACTGTAGTTCTAGGTAAACATCTAGATTGTCAGGTATTGAATCCCCCAGGACTCGATAAGATCAATAGAAAAACATGGAAAAATCTTGAAAGCATTACATTAATTACTTATTCACCATGCATTCATTTAACCATTTTGTCAAACATTTGTGAGGCATGAAATTGTACATTAATGAGACCACATGATAACATGCCATGAATTCACTATTCAATTTACATAAGCATTTTATCAAACACTTGGGGGAGCATAATTAATGCACATAGAAATCATCAAGACATAAACATCATGGCTACAACATTTAACTTGCAATTCCAAAAGTTTAACATGAGGATCACATGATTCTACTTACTTGTCAATTAATTCACTTGAAACTTGTATGAATCTTGATTTGAAAACCATACAACAATACATATATGAACACATTCCAATTCAACTATGTAAATCATGAAATCAATAAACTTGTAGTTTTTTTAAAAAAAAGGTTCTAGAACTTCAAGTGTGGAAGGAAGTCCAAGGATGAATACCTAACATACCTTGATTGTTGATTTCTTAAGAATTTTAGGGAATTTCTTGGAACTTGCACTTGAGCTTGATGAATTAGGGTTTGTTATTTAGAGGATTTTGTGAATAATGAAGGTAATTTGCCCTTTTGAGAGCTTAATTTCGTATTTTGGCTGACTTGGGTGAGGGAAAAAAGACCTAATTGCCTTGGAAAGTCAAATTTTTAATGATCAAAACTTCCCAGTGACGCATTTGGTGATGCATCGCGTCGATAGGGTCGATGCAATAGCCAATATGATGCATTGTGATCACGTTGGATCACTGGAAATTGCACTGAAGGCATTCCCCAGTGACGTTGTAGCCGATGTATTGCATCGATAGGGTCGATGCGATGGCCGATGCACCGCGTTAAGGGTGATATGATGATGCCTAACACTAGTAAACGATACTGTCAACGCGATAGTTGATGCGTCACGTCGAGATCGTGTCAACTCATTGTTTTGGATATCTAATTAAGCTTCTAACGACTTTCAAAAAATTCTAAACTCACCCGAGGTGACCTATTGACTTCCCTATTATGAATCAACTTAAAAATTGACATTTTAAGGCCGTAAGGATCGAAAATAAGATCTTCTAATTTTGAAGGCTAAAACAATTCGAAGTCTTAACACTTCGCTGAATTTTTTCAAGTCTGGGACCCCTTTTGGCATGCTATAAAGGACCGATATGACTAGAATTTGCGGGGTCTTACAATATCTCCTCCTTGGAAAAATTCATCCTCGAATAAGACTGACTGCACTAAAAATACTGATAGGTTAAGTTTACATGCCGAACATGCACCACTAAAGCATGATTATATGATTCAAATTGCTGATAAATTGAGTTTTTCATAATGACCATGCATAATTGAACCAGGATCACATGGCAGAACCGATTTATGAATGCATGACTATCGTGAGGATAATATGCAATGGTAATTGATACCATGTTTGTAAAGGTAATCTGAGCATGGAACTGAGTAAATCTAAGGAAGACTATTACCTCGAGCTGATTCTGAGTTTGTGAAGAAGAGGTGAGGATACTTGGTTCGCATATCTGCTTTTCCTTCCCAAGTATCTCCCTCAACGGACTAATTCCTCTAAAGAACTTTGGCCAAAGAAAGTTCTTTGTTCCTCAGTCTGCGAATCTGATGATCAAGGATTTTGACTAGGACTTCCTCATAAGAGAGGTTATTCTGAACATCTATACTCTCTATAGGGACTATAACTGCTGGGTCACCAATGCATTTCTTTAGCAAGGAGACGTGAAACACTAGGTGTACTAAAGCTAAGTCTAAAGGAAACTCAAGATCCTAAGATACCTTTCCGACACGGCTGAGAATTTGGTAAGGACCAACATATTGAGGACTGAGCTTCCCTTTCTTTCCAAACATCTTTACTCCCTTAATGGGAGAGATTTTCAAGTATATATAATAACCAATCTCAAACTCGAGATCTTTTCTTCTCATATCAGCATATGATTTTTGTCGGCTCTGAGCTGTCCTAAGCCTCTGCCTGATCAACTGAACGTTCTCTAAGGCATCAAATCCTAAGTCAGGACCTGCCAACACAGTCTCGCCTACCTCAAACCAACCAATGTGAGACCTATATATCCTCCTATAAAGTGCCTCAAACGGGGCCATCTGAATACTAAAATGATAGTTGTTATTATACGCGAAGTGGTCATCCCAACTACCCTTAAAGTCAACAACACACTCTCTCAATATATCTTCTAAAGTCTAAATAGTCCTTTTTGCTTGACTATTTGTCTAAGGGAAGAAGGTTGTACTGAGGTAAACTTGGGTACCAAGAGCCTTTTGGAAGGCTTTCCAAAAGTGTGAGGTGAACTGTGTACCTCTATCTAAAATAATAGATAACAGAACTTCTTGCAATCTGACAAACTCTCCAACGTAGAGGCTGGCATAATCCTCAGCTAAATAAGAGGTATGGACTGGTAAGAAATGAGCGGATTTGGATATCCTATCTACAATGACCCAAGTCAAATCATGATTATGACGAGTACGAGGCAAACCCATCACAAAGTCCATGTTCACTTCCTCCTACTTCTAAGTGGAGATACTAAACTCCTACATAAACCCACTAGACTTCTGATGCTCAATCTTAACCTGTTGACATGTAGAGCACTTAGCCACAAACTCTGCAGTGTCTTTCTTTACCCCACTCCATCAATAGAATTTCCATAAGTTGTGGTACATCTTAGTGGACCTTGGGTGAATCGAGTAACACGCACCATGTGCTTCTGCAAATATCCACTACCTCACACCATCCAAACATGGTTCACATAACCTACTCTATCAATGCAACACACCATCTCCCTCTTGGTAGAAAACCTCTACTTTCTGATCTCGGACTGACTCTTTCAAGTTAACTAAACTAGGATCCCTGCCCTACTTTTCTTTCACCTCGGAAACCATGGAAGATTTTGAACTATTCTACATCCATACACTACCCTCAACTAAATCAACCAAACAAACACCCAACCTGGCAAGCTTATGAGCTTCCTGAACTAACTTCTTATTACCATCCTTAACGTGAGAAATACTACCCATGTATAATCTACTAAGAGCATCAACCACTACATTAGCCTTGCTCGAATAATACAGAACACTTATATCATAGTCTTTCAATAACTATAACCACCTTCTCTAACGCAAATTCAAGCCTTTCTAAGAAAATACATACTGTAAACTTTTATGGTCTGTGAACACATCAACATGTACCCCATACAAATAGTGCCTATAAATCTTTAAGGCAAAACCTATAACTACTAACTCAAGGTCATGGGTGGGATAATTCTTTTTATGAGGCTTAAGTTGCCTAGAGGCATAGGCTATGACCTTACCTCTCTGCATCAAAACACACCCCAAACCAACTCTGGAAGCATCATAATACACAAAAGACCCATCTGAACCATCTGGTAAAGTCAAAACTGAGGCTGTAGTGAGTCGGTCTTAAACTAGTGAAAACTCTTCTCATAAGAATTTAACCACGGGAATTTGACTTTTTTTTAAGTCAATTTGGATATGGGGGATGAAATAAATAAAAATCCTTCAACAAACCATCGGTAATAGCTAGTCAAACCCAAGAAACTCCTGATATCTAATGAAGAGATGGGTGAGGGTTAGTTTTTGACTGCTTTGGTCTTTTGAGGATCAACTCTAATCCCATCACTAGAAATTATATAAGAAAGAAAAGCTACTGACCTTAGCCAAAGTTTGCATTTACTAAATTTGGCAAATAGCTGATGGGCTCTAAGGGTCTATAATACTATTCTAAGATAGTCTGCATGATTATTTTCACTACGGAAGTAGACAAGAATGTCATCAATGAAGACTATGATGAACATATCCAAGTACTGCTTGAACACGTGGTTCATCAAGTCCATAAAAGTTGTTGGGGAATTGGTAAGACCAAATGATATGATTAGAAATTCAAAGTGACCATACAGAGTTCTGAAGGCTATTTTTGGAATGTCACATTCTCTGACTCTGAGCTGATGATAGCTTGATCTAAGGTCTATCTTAGAAAAGTAACTGACACCCTAAAGTTGGTCAAATAAGTCATCGATTCTGGGAAGTGGATACTTGTTCTTGACTGTGACTTTGTTCAACTGATGGTAGTCAATACACATTCTGAGAGAACTATCTTTCTTAGGCACGAATAGAAATAGTGCACCCCACGGGGAAATACTGGGCCAATTGAACCCCTTATCTAGGAGATCCTTCAACTGCTCTTTTAATTCTTTAAGTTTAGCTGGAGCCATTCTGTATGGCAGAATAAAGATGGACTAAGTATCTAGAAGAAGGTCTATTCTGAAGTCAATTTCCTTATAGGGAGGAACTCTGGGAAGATCTTTGGGAAACACATCTGGAAATTCACACGCTACTGAAACTGACTTAAGAATAGGGGTCTCTGAACTGGACTCTTTAACTCGAATGAGATGATAGACACACCCCTTTGATATCATTTTTCTTACCATAAGGTATGAAACAAGCTGACCCCTAAGTGTTGAAGTACTACCCCTCTATTCTAGGACAGGTTCATTCGAGAACTAAAAATAGACAACTTTGTTTCTACAGTCAATTGAAGCATAGCATGAATGAAGCTAATCTATGCCGAGAATGATGTCAAAATATGTTATCTCTAACTCTACTAAGTCACCTGAAGTAACTTTCTTAGATACCATAATCGGACAGTTCCTGTATACCCATCGGACTATGATAGATTTACCCACTGGGATAGAGACTGAAAAGGGCTTTGCTAGGATTTAGGGACTGACTCTAAAGTCAATAGCTATATAAGGAGTAACAAAGGAAAAAAATCTCCTTAATCTAGCAAAGCATAAACATGTAAATGATAAACTTGTAACGTACCAGTGACCATATCAGGAGAACTTTCCTAATTCTGTCGGGACTGGATTGCATAGAGACTATTTGGGCATTGCCCACTAGTGGTACTGGAAGCGGCACCCTGCTGAGACTGGCGATCGAACTAAGATGGGGGAGGATTAAGCTGACTCTATGAACCTAATTGAGGACACTCTTTGATTCTATGGCCTGGTTTGCCACATCTGAAACATACATCACTGCCAGCTCTACAAAAACCCTGATGATTTCTGCCATACTTCTAACAAAGGGGATTTTTTAGGGCACTGCTAACACTACCCTGAGATTTAGATCCTGGCACCCTATCCTTATTACCATTTATGAACTTAGGCACCAGAGCACTAGCTGAGGACAGAGCTGGAACTGAAGATTTTGGGTGGAATTGAGAACAATTACCACCCTCTAACTTAGGCTGAGTAAAGTTGAAGCTACATGTTCTAGATCTGTTGCTCTCTCTCTTTCTCCTTAGTCTTCTTCTCCTCTATCTGTTGAGCATGGACCATCAACCTATCTAGGTTCATCTCCTTAATCAAAATTGCAGTCTGACACTCCTTGACCATACTGTCAGAAATACCAAGCATAAACTTACTCATCATAGACTTGCTATCTGCTACCACATGAGGAAAACATCTAGCTAACTGAGTAAACTTGAGAGAATACTCCTTCACTGTCATGTTGCCCTACTTTAAGTTAATAAACTCCAAAACTCTGGCTTCTCTTAACTCCAACCAGAAAAACCTATCTAGAAAGAAAGTAGCAAACTCTTCTTATTCTGTAGGCCCTACATTTGAGTCCCTATATTCCTTTCACTAATTAAACCATGAATGAGCTACATCCTGTAACTTATATGCAACTAACTCAGTACTCTCACTAGCGGTTACCCCCATAATATATGTTACCTTCTGGACCATGTCAAGGAATTCCTATGGGTCCTTTTCAGACTTAGAACCTAAAAATGATGGAGAATTCATTCAGGTGGAGTCTCAAATTCTAGCTGCAGAAGTATTTTCCACTAGGTTAGCCTGAACAATAATTGGGTGTTCATTCTGGGCTACCACAGATTGAGCTAGAGTGGTGAAAGCTACTCTAAATTTTGTGTGGGAAACATGCTCATCCAGGGAATCTGCCTGAATGGGTGAAGGTGCTGGATGGTTTCCAGTTCTTCTTCCATTAGTTTTTTTTAGGAGGCATATTATATAAACGAAAGGAAAATTTGGATTAGATAGAGATCATGCTCACTCGCACGACATGAATACTAAAAGAATGAAACTTTTCTTATCAACGTCTCATAGCCTCTTGCCCATAAGTGTGGTGTGCTATACATCCATGCACAAAACTCTAGTTGATCCAGATTTTAGAATTCCTAGGACTCTGTTGAACCTTAGTCTCTGATACTAAGTTTGTAACACCCCAAGACTGCACCCTGGGTATCACACAGTGCTTAAGCTAACCCATGACTAGTACCTGTTATGAACTCTAAATAATAATAATACTGAAAATATATGCAGAAGTTAGGTTGAAATTGTCATAAGGTTCATAAACTAAAAACAAATACTGAGTACTGATAATAATACTAAAAAACTAAACATCTTTCTGAAATAGTCTATTTCGAAAGCCTCTAACTGTCTGAATATGGAGTTGATGGGACAAGTCCCTAACTAACTCCAACTACTAAACATACTAAACTATTGGAATGCTAAAATAAATAAATCTATCCTTAAAATATAAGGACTCACCACTATAACTACTGTTGATAACCTGAGCTGCTAAGTAGGTCAGGAGCCCGTGCATCTGAACCAATGATATGAGACATCATAGCCCAAAAAAAAGTATATGTCAGTACTTTAAATATATTGGTATGCTAAGTAGGGAAGGCTGATATACATGGGTTCATATGCATAAGATGATAACTGACTGAATGAACATCATGAAATAACTGAATAAGAGTGCATGCAAAATCATAACTACTGATCATCTTGACTATGTAATACTGTGCATATAACCTCTTTCTGAATTAGACTGAAATTAAAGTACTGAGTTCTGGTAACTGAATACTGATAACTGAGGTTTAGACTAACACTAAAGTACTGAATTCTGATAGCTAAGTAATTGATAACTGAAAGCCATGGTTCTGTAGAACTATCTGAGTTATTTATTGAATTTTGAGATTGAATACTGATTTCTGAGTACTGAATACTAAAATTATAACTGTGGTAGTTATTATCTAATCAACATACTCCAATTATAAACTGAGTTGGGGTCCAACTTGTGACCCCAGTTGAAAGATTGTTATCACCTTGCTAAGAGATACTAACAATGTTGTGTCAATCATAATCTGGCAGAAAGATTCATGAAGTGTATATATGGTTGCGTCAACCCTAATCTGGCAGGAGGACGAATTACCCTACGCTGGCTATATAGTTCTGTAACATAGGGACTGCTACTAAGGATCAGACTCTCTGCTGACAGGAATGCCCCCATCCTGAGTTTGCTCGGTGCTGAATCCTATTCCTAATTGAATAGACACTGAACTGATCACTAGACTGTACTAGGATTGACCAAACTATTACTGATCGTGTTGACTGACTGAACTAGACTTAGTTCACTAAGTTCTGTAACTGACTGAGTACTACTGTTCATGACATTGCTGAGACTATTCTGTAGCTATTTAATTCTAGGTAAATAGCTAGATTATTGGGTATTAAATACCCCCAGGACTCGATAGAATCAATAGCAAAACATGGAAAAATCTTGAAAGCATTACATTAATAACTTATTCACCATGTATTCATTTAAGCATTTTGTCGAACATTTGAGAGGCATGAACTTGTACATAAATGGGACCACATGATAACATGTCATAAATTCACTATTCAATTTACATAGGTATTTTATCAAACACTCAAGGGAGCATAATTAGTGCACATAGAAATCATCAAGATATAAACATCATGGATATAACATTCAACTTGCAATTCCAAGGGTTTAACATAAGGATCACATGATTCTACTTACTTTCTAATTAATTCACTTGAAACTTGTATGAATCTTGATTTGAAAACCATACAAAAATACATACATGAACACAATTCAATTCAAACATGTAAATCATGAAATCAATAAACTTGTAGTTTTGAAAAAAAGGTTTTTGAACTCCAAGGGTGGGAGGAATCCCAATGATGAACACCTAACATACCTTGATTGTTGATTTCTTGAGAATTATAGGTAATTTCTTGGAACTTGTACTTGATCTTGATCAATTAGGGTTTGTTTTTTAGAGGATTTTGTGAATAATGAATGTAATTTTCCCTTTTGAGTGCTTAATTTAGTGTTTTGGCTGACTTGGGTGAGGGTAAAAGGACCTAATTACCCTTGGAAAGTTGGAGTTTTAATGAGAAAAACTACCCCGTGACGCGTTTGGTGGCGTCATGCCACATCAATGGGGTCAACGCGATAGCCAACGTTATGCATCATGATCGCATTGGCTCACTGGAAATATCACTGAAGGCCTTGCCCAGCGATGCTGCAGCCGATACATCACGTTGATGGGGTCGATGTGATGACAATATGCCGCGTTGAGGGTGATGTGATTACACCTGATGTTGGTGATAATACTGTCGATACGATGGCCGATGTGTCGCACTGAGATCGCGTTGACTCACTATTTTGGACATCCAATTAAGATTCTAATGACGTTTAAATAATCTAAAACTCACCCGAGGTGACCTATTGACATCCCTGATCATGAATCGACTTAAAAATATACATTTTAAGGCTGTAAGTATCGAAAATAAGATCGTCCAATTTTGAATGCTAAAACAGTTCTAAGTTTAACACAGCTGAATTTTTCTAAGTATGGGACCCCCTTTTGGCATGCTATAAAGGACCGATATTATTAGAATTTACGGGGTCTTACAGAAGTTTTGGAAAATTACCCAAGGATCTGTCAACTATTAGTGAAAACGACTTTGACAATGACCCATTTTTAGACATAATGAGTAATTATGTGGAGTCATTTCCATGACAGTGAAGGATCCTAAGATTCAGCTTAGTGGTGACGAGTTCAGAATATGACTCATTATTAGTCCTAATGAGTTGTTAAGTGGACCTGTCATCACAACAGAAAGAAATCTAGAAATCAAGTCTATGACCATGACTTCTCCTAACGACCCATGATCAGGCCTAATGAGTCATTAGGAGGGGAGTCGATGTCATAATAGAAAGGACTTAGATCTCAAGACCTCAGGTCACAACTTAGGCCACGACCCATGAACAGTCATAATGAGTCATTACTCGAGTCGTGACAACTGTATCCCAAAATTTACTGAACATTTTAAAAGGCTATTTAGTCTTTTACCATTCTATTAACTCTTAACCCACAACGTTTAGGATTTCCCAAGAGTGGTATATTAGCCTAAACTTCCCTAAATTCACCATTTAGTCATAAAATCAATCCACAATAGTAAAAGAAGTAATTCCCTTATCTCCAAAAATAAGTTATGGTTTCTCAAGAATAAGCTCAAATTCCAAGGATTTCTCTAAGGCTTCCACTATAGGTATGTGGGATTTCATCAATGAGTCCCTTCCACCCATTGAGTCCTAAAAAGATCTAAATCCTCAATTTTAATTTCCCTCCAAGAATTGAGTTCCAGGTCAAATATGAGTTTTTTCTTAAATTCTATAGTTTATCATTGTAGGAAAACCATGAACACATGTTTCCTATAAATGAAACATCTTCCTATGTTTTAAGAATCATCAATTCCCTGAGTATGATAAGATGTCGAGTTCTTGAACTTAAATTACTAATTTCCATCAAAATGTCCAGTTAATATTGTCATGTTTAGTGCTGGTGGGTTATGAACATTTGATACCTAGGAATGTAGACATACATCAGTTTACTTATTTTTGAGTATTTCAAATTATGCATGCATTACTATTTTCAAAATGATATCATGATAAGCAATTCAGTTTATACTTCAGTATCATTTAGTTAGGAGTCATACGTAGCATCGAGTAAATGTAAGGATGATGACTCCCCTGTCAGTTAGGCAGAGACCATTAGTAGCAATACCTAAGCTCCACAACTACAACACCAACATAGGTTACAAGGTATCCCCAATTAGTTAAGCCATGACACCCTAGTCCTTTGGGATATCAGTTTAGTGGATCCACGCCAGCCAGTGTTGGTACCCTTGGCATGGTACTAGTACCCTTCCAACTGGGGTTACAAGTTGGACCCTGATTTTCTTAGATTGGGATATGTCGATTATTGTTAGCTCCCATAATCCTCAGTTTATGTTCTATTCAGATTTGCATGACATTGTATTCTTCTATACAGATATGCGGTTTTTATTTAGTACATTATAATATTTGGTCTTACATTCAGTTTACCATGATTCGTGCATGCATGTTCACCTTATACTAGTTAGTTTTTCCATCTCACATACTCACTACATCCAAAGTACTGATTGCATACTTTTTTGTGCTATATTGTCTCATAATATAGGTTCAGACGCTCAGTACCTAGACTGTACTTTGCACATTCTCATACCTCTCAGTAGCAGTCATTAGTGAGTCCTCATCATATGAAGGCTAGCTATTAAATATTTATTTTTAGTCCACTTTCAATTTTATTCAGTTGGAGTTAGTTGGGGGTTTTTTTCCAATATATCATTATGTTTAGAGGCTTTCAGATAGATGTTTAGATTTTCAGCATGATTGGTTGTTAGATAGTTCTATTTCTAGCTTTGTTAGATATTTAGTTTTACTTTATTATGGTTTCTACCATTTATTTTTAGTTTAGTTTCCACCCAGTGTTTTGTTACTTGATTCCCTATTCTTATGCATACCAGGAAATGGGTTAGCTTAGGGTCACTTGTGACCTTAGGCACTGTGTCAAGACTAGGGGGTAGTCTCAAGTTGTGACACTTTGAAAAGACTCATCTAAATAAGAAGGATCAACTGCAAGATGAAAAGAAAAAGTCTATGGTTTTTAAATCTACAAGTCATGAAGAAGATAATGCGTTAGATGAAGATGAACTTGCTCGCATTACTAGAATAGTTGTTGGTAATTACAGGAGGTACAAAAATCAAAGAAGGGAAAAACCAAATTTCTCAAAGTGAAGCAAAATACTGAACACAGCAGGAATAAAGGTAAGTGTTATAATTATGGTAATATGGTAATATTGCTTGTGGTTTTCCAAAAACTAGAAGAGGACCCTCCAAAGAAAATTAAAAGGCTTTAAGCCATTGGAGTGATGAAGAACACTCTGACAATGAAAATGATAACATTGGAGGTTGCTGCTTCATGACCACTGGAGAATCTAGTCAGGTAAGAAAAAATACATGCGATAAATTTTTAACCTACAGAACATATTAGATCATGCAAAAGCTGATTTAAATAAAGCTTGAGATTTAAAAAGAGTTATTAATGGAAAGAAGAGATTGGGAAATTAAACTTCTAGTTTGTAAAATTAAAAAAGATTTTCTACAAAAAGAAATTGATGAATTAAAAGTTAAAATTAACAATTTAAAAAATCTTCCAATCACAGTATTGTCAGATCTAATCAGTCGACTAGCTCTATTAAGTTAGATGATAAAAATTTTGACAATGTTAGATCAAAGTATGTTAAAAGATATTATAACTATGAAGGATCACAATTTCAAATAACTCCAGTAAGTCGACCAAAGGAACCAGTCACAGTCATACTACCTATCATATCTGTTCAACCACTAAAAGATAGTTTCATTCTTATTGCTATAACTGTGGTAACCTGGTCATAAATATCATAATTGCAAATTTTGTTCTAGAAATCCTAGAAAATAGATTTGGAAACCCAAAATTGAGTCTACAATCTAAGTACTAACCCTAAAGAACCCAAGAATACTTGGGTACTAAGAAATAAGTGATACATCTATTTTGTAGGAACACCACTCAAATTCTAAAGAAGAATGGTATTTTAATAGTGGACGTTCAAATCACATGGAAGGAAACAAAAATATTTTTAAAACTCTGGTTGATTTTTGATGGAAAAGATATAAGTTTTGGAGACAACTCCAAAGGTAAAGTAATAGGTATCGGTGCTATCTCTTCTAATGAATTATGTGATATCAATAATGTTTAATTGGTTAAAAGCTTTAAGTATAATCTGTTGAGCATAGATCAACTATGTAATGTTGGTCTGGAAGAGAGGTTCAAAGAAGATGGGTATATAATTGAAAGGTGCGACAAATAACTTCATTCTAAAAATAGACATAGGAATATATATGTTCTAAACTCTAATAAAAGGATAAAAGGACATATTTTTCTAGCTTTCATATCTCAAGATCCTTGGATTTGGCTTAAAAAGCTTGGTCATGCAAGTATGAGTCAAATTAAAATGCTAGCTAAATATGAGCTTCTTACTAGCCTTCCAATGCTTGATTACGAGACTCACATTTGTGATACTTGTCAACTTAGTAAGAAAACTAGAAAATTATTTTCCATAAAAGACATTGTCTCTGCTACTAAACCATTGTAGCTACTTCATATGGATCTTCTCAGTCTTACTAATACTGTAAGCATTGGTGGTAAAAGGTATGCTTTTGTGATTATTGGTGATTATTCTCAATTTACTTGGATTATGTTTATTTCTAACAAAGATGATACTTTAAAAAGTTTTAAAGTTTTCTGTGAAATGGTTTAAAGAGACAAAAGTTATTAGATATCTACTATTAGAAGTGATCATGAAGGAGAATTTGAGAGTAAAGGTTTTGAAACCTTTTATGAAAATCAAGAGTATACTCATAACTTCTCTGCTCCAAGATCTCCCCAACAAATTGACGTGGTTGAACGCAAGAATAGAAATCTTAAAGACATGGAAATAACCATGAGTTTCTAAAATTTTCTACCTCATAAGATCTAAGAAGAAGCTATAAGTACTACATGTCATATTTTGAATAGGTGCCTTATCAGACCTATTCTAAAGAAAACTCTTTATGAACTCTGGAATAATAAGAAACATAGTATTGGATACTTTCACTTATTTGGATCCACATTCTTTTTTCATAAAAATAGTAAGGACAATATTGATATGTTGGTTCCTAGAAGTGACTTTGGTATATTTATGGGTTATTCTAACTCTAGTAGATCCTATAGAGTTTTTAATAAAATGTACTCTATGTATTGAAGAATCTATGCATGTTACTTTTGATGATTCTAACCATATTATTGTTAACATTAGAAATATAAAAGATGGAGATGAATAGAAAAAAGCATCAAACTCTACAACAGTCTACTCTCTATTAGAGCTGACTAGTGCAGAGAACAATCAACCAACTATTGCTATAAATAATTTTTTCATAGAAAAAATTCAAAATAAATAGAGAGTGAACCTAATTATCTAAATAAATTCATTATTGGATATCCCTAAGGAATAAATGATAAAAAGATCCTCCAGCAAAAAAAGTGCAAACGTCACTCTCATATCTCAACTTGAACCTAAGAAATTCAATAAAGACTTAAAAAATAAAAGTTGGATTGAAGAAATGAAAGAAGAACTTGAGCAATTTGATAAAAATAAAGTATGGACTCTGGTTTTGAAGTAAGAAAACTCCTCAATCATCAAAACAAAATGGGTTTTCAAAAATAAAATGAATGAATCGGGTAAGGTAGTTAAAAATAAAGCTCTTTTAGTTGCTCAATGCTGCTCAAACAAGAGTCGCCTATGATGAAACCTATGCACCAGTGTCAAGGTTAGAATCAATTTATATCTTACTTGCTTGTACTTCACATAAAGGTTTTAAAAATTTTCAAATGGATTTCAAAAGTACTTTTCTAAATGGTTTCATTGATGAAAAGTTCTTTATAAATCAACCTCCTGGATTTGAAAATCTCAATTTTCCTTATCATGTTTTAAAATATTTATAGATCTATGTAATACCCCGTACTTATACCTAGCTTGAAATCATCTTAAGAATGTTAGAAACTTACTTTGAAAGATGAACCCACTTTTATACATGTGGAATTTTTAAGATTTTCACATTTTGTCATGTGGGAAATTGAATTAGCTTCCCAACGATACCAATTTTATCAAAATCTGACATCTGAAGAGAAAGTTATGAACGAAATACAGAAAGCAGTCAAACTGCCCAGGTGTGACGGTGAGAGCCGACGGACCGTCGAGCTAGCGACAGACCGTCATCCACGCTGTCACAGCAAGGCAGTGAGACCACCTTTTTTCTAAGAGTGACGGCCCTGGCCAACGGATCATCGAGCTAGCGATAGACTGTCGCCCAAGTCGTCGTAGCAGAGGCAGTGAACCCCTATTCTGCCCAGGTACAATGGTCAGGACGACGGACCATCGACCTAGCGACGGACCATCGCACCCACCGTCGCACATCCCATTCAGTTATTTTAAATTCATTTTAAAAAGGGTATTTGGATCTTTTTCCACCCATTTTAACCCCTAATTATATCAGACCAAAGCTCATAAGTTCATTATTCTTTCACAACATCAAATTAGGGTTTCTCTCAAAGATAATCCCCAAGAACAAGATCCAAATTCTCCTTTAGGAAACTAAGGAATTCAAGTTCTTCAAGTCCAAGAACTTTAAGAAATTGCTCACCTAGGTATGTATAGTGTTCATTCATGGACTCCTTTCATCCATGAAGCCCAAGAATCTCTTTGAATCTCTTTTCAAAGTTCAAGTATATGGATTTTTTTGAATTCCATGTTGGGTTTGCTTTTGTTCATGTTGATAATGACCAATTGAATTCTAATACATGTTTGGTGATAAATCTTAAGTGAAATTAATTATTATAGGTGTAGATTCATGTGAACCCATGATTAAACCCTTGAATGATGAAATTTGAATTGAATCATGATGTTTACTTGTTACGTAATGTTATCTACATATACTATTCTCTCTATGTGTTCAATTAATTGCCTATGTAAAGGAAAAGTGCCATACTATCGTGAAAATATGAAATCCCCATTCATGCACAAGTTCATGCATGTCAAGTGTTTGATGAAATATCTTAGTAAATGAATTATGGTTATATGTGTGTGGAAATTATGGTGCTTTAGAACTGGTACTTCATGAATTCTCCAACATATTATATTATGGATTGTTGATGTTAGTCATGTATTCAAGAAAGTCATGCTCTATCAATTTCTTTCCATCGAGTCCTGGGGTACTTCTACCCGATAATTTAGCCATATGCCTAAAGCCAGTGTCATGTTTTAAAGATGCTTTCAGTCAAGCCATGTTCAGTAGAATTTAGTTAGTCTCATGACTTAGGAATACTTTGTAATCTCAGTAATCTCAATAAGTTATCAGATCTCAGTAATATTTCGTTAGTCAACGGAACTCAGTTAACTCAGCCCTGTCAGTTTAGTTAATCATGTTCAGGATCTATTCAGATTAGAGTAGGAATTAGCACCGAGTGAATCCAAGGATGGGAACTCACCTGTTATATGAGGGTGTGATTCTTAGAAGGGATCCTTGCATTCCAAAACTACATAGCCAGTGTAGGTTGAGATATCATAGCCTACTATATGAGGGTAGATGAGGTGGATTAACATGTTATGTGAGGGTTCCCATCATTATCACTAGAGTTACCTATTATATGAGGGTTACTTATAGATTGTCCTTACCAGTGGTGCGATATTCACACCCTTCCAATTGGTGTCACAGATTTGACCCCAACTCAGCTATATTGCATTATTTAGGGCATGTCGGTTAGGTGACTACTTACCATAGTTTTAGTTACAGATCATGACTATCAGATATAGTTATTCAGTCTCAGTAATAGAACTCAGATAGTTTTTTAGATTTTAGGACCATCAGATACAATCAACTTAGATACAGTACGGAACTCAGCTAGTTCCATCAGATTTAGGACTATCGAATACAGTCATTTATGTTATTAGTTATTTTAATTATACAGTTATCAGTATCTCATGTTATTAGTACTCAGACTTAGTAATCATGTTATCACAAACTCAGTTACAGTTATATGTATTCATGCATGCATTCTCACATTCATGTTATCCAGTCAGTTAGTATAGTTCATGCATGTGAACCCTTTGCATTCAGCCTACCTCACGTGCATACTTGTACATTCAATCGTACTAATGCATTTGCGCTATGGTGTTTTATACCATAGGTTTAGATATATGACCTCCAGAGCATCAGTAGCATTCCAGCCTCAACAGTCAGAGTTAGCACTGATTCCTCATCCTTCGAGGATGATATGATTAGTTATTTCATTATTTCAGTACTTAGTTATTTCAGTAGTCGAAGTTAGTTGGGGACCTGTCCCATTAACTCCTTATTCAGACAGTTATGTTTTAGAGGCTATTCAGACTACAGTATGTTTAGATAGTTTTGTTTTGTGTATTTATACCCCATCCCAGATGCTATGTCCTATGGTAATTTATCAGTTTTGAACCTTATGGCCTTTCAATTTATGTTTTCATATTTATACAGTATATTATGTAGTGTTTAGGTACAGATATCAGTCATGGGTTAGCTTATGGTCCTCCAGGGTCATGGGTACCGTGTAGCATTTCGGGTACCTGATTCGGCGTGTTAAGAAACTTGGTATCAAAGCCTAAGGTTAAATAGAGTCCTAGGAAGTCTAAAAGTCGCATCTAGTAGAGTCTTGTGCTTAAGTGTGTTGTGCGCCACATTTATGTGCAGGAGGCTATAAGATGTTTAAGAACAGTTTCCCTTCTTTTAGTATTCATGTCGTGCCAGTGAGCATAATCTTAATCTAATCTCTCAGTCTAATTTGTTTCTCCTTTTCTTCTACAGAACATGCCTCCTCAAAGAAGAAATAGGAATCAGTCAGCCCTTCAGCCGTAAGAACCTTTGGGAGATCATGTTTCACATGCAGAGTTCAGAGATGCATTCACTACTCTTGCTCAGTCAGTTGCTGCTCAGAATGAATGACCAGCTGTCATTCTGGCCAACCCAGTGGACAATTTAGCTGTAGCAAAAATTTGGGACTTCACCCGAATGAATCCTCCATTCTTTCTCAGGTCTAAGTCAGATAAGTACCCTCAGGAAATCATCGATCAGGTTCAGAAGGTTATAGATATCATGGGGGTTACTCCTAGTGAGAGTGTTAAGATAGCTACATACTAGTTGTAGGATGTTTCTCACTCTTGTTACAAGCAGTGGAAATCAAAAAGGCCAGATGATGCAGGGCCTATTGAGTGGGAGGAGTTTGTCACCGCATTCTTAGAGAGGTTCTTCACCCTAGAGCTGAAAGAAGATAAGGTGTTAGAATTCATAAACCTCAAGAAGGGCAACATGACGTTTAAATAGTACTCTCTTAAGTTTACTCAATTATCCAGATATGCTCCTCATGTGGTTGCAGGTAGTAGGGCCAAGATGAGTAAGTTTATTTTTGTAGTGAATGATAGTGTGGTCAACAAGTGTAGGTCTATGATGTTGAATAGTGACATGACTTTATCCAGGATTATGACTCATGCTTAGCAGATAGAAGATCAAAAAATTAAGATGAGGGAGAAGTAGAATAAGAGAGCAAGGACAGGTGGTTTCAACTTTGCTCAGCCCAAATCAGAAGGAGGAAACCGTTCTCAGTTTCATCCTAAGTCATTAGTTACAGGTCTTTCTTCAGCTATCACTCTAGATCCTAAGTTCAAGGATGGTAATAAAGATGGAGCGCCAGTCTCTAAGTCTTAGGGCAGTGTTAGCAGTACCCGCACCTATCCTCTTTTCTAGACTTATGGCAAGCTCCATCAGGGTATTTGCAGAGCTGGTAGTGGTATTTGTTTTGGATGTGGAAAGCCAAGCCACAGAGTCAGATATTGTTCTCAGCCAGGTCCTCAGGGTCAGTAGAACCATTCCTCTGCTCAGTCTGGCCACCCAAATCATTAGGGTGTCACTTCTAGTGCTACTAGTGGGCGATGCCCAAATAGACTCTATGTTCTCCAATCCCGATAAGATCAAAAAAATTCTCCTGATATGGTTATTGGTACGTTAGAGATCTTTTATGTGCATGTTTACGCTTTGCTAGAGCTAGGATCTACTTTGTCTTTTATTACTCCCTATATAGCAGTTGATTTTAGAATCAGTCCCGAAATTCTAGCAGATACCTTTTTATAGTCTCTACCCCAGTGGGTAAAACCATCATAGACTGGCGGGTATACAGGAACTGCCCGATTATGATATTTTAGAAAGTCACTTTAGTAGTCGAATTAGAGATGACTGATTTTGATGTCATTCTCAACATGGATTAGCTTCATTCATGCTATGCCACAGTCGACTGTAGAAATAGAATAGTCCAGTTCCAGTTTTCAAATGAACCCATCCTAGAGTGGAGGGGTCGTACTTTAGCTTTCAGAGGTCAGCTTGTTTCCTACCTTCGGGAAAGGAAAATGATATTTAAGAGATATGTATATCATCTTGTTCATGTTAAGAAATCTAGATTCAAAACTTCTAGTCTTGATTCAGTCCCAGTTATGAATGAATATTTAGATGTCTTTCCAAAAGATCTTCCAGGAATTCCTCCCGAAAGGAAAATAGACTTTGGCATTGATTTTCTTCCAGATACTCAGGCTATATCTATTCCGCCATATAGAATGGAAATAGGGGAACTCAAAGAATTGAAAGAGCATTTGAAGGATCTCTTAGATAAGGGATTCATCAGACCCAGTGTGTCCCCATTGGGTGCACCAGTCTTATTCGTGCGCAAGAAAGATGGTTCTCTCAGAATGTGTATTGATTACCGTCAGCTCAATAAAGTCATGGTCAAGAACAAGTATCCACTTCCCAAAATCGATGACTTGTTTGACCAACTTCAGGGTTCCAGCTATTTCTCTAAGATAGACCTCAGATCCGACTATCATCAGCTCAGAGTCAGAGAATGTGACATTCCAAAAATAGCTTTAGATACTCGGTATGGTCACTTCAAATTCTTAGTCATGTACTTTGGTCTTACCAATGCCCCAAAAGCTTTCATGGACTTGATGAACCATTTGTTCAAGAAGTACTTGGACATGTTTGTCATAGTCTTTATAGATGGCATTCTGGTCTATTCCCGCAGTGAGCGTGATCATAGAGACCATCTCAGAATTGTACTTTAGACCCTCAAAGATCATTAGTTGTTCACCAAATTTAGTAAGTGCAAGTTTTGGCTAAGTCAGTAGCATTCCTTGGCCATATTATTTTCGGTGATGGCATTCGAATAGATCCTCAAAAGACCAAAGCAGTAAGAAACTAGCCCAGACTGTCTCTCCATCAGACATCAGGAGTTTCTTAGTTTTGGTTGGCTAATACAGATGGTTTGTTGAGGTATTTTCTTCTATTGCATCCCCTATGTCCAGATTGACTCAGAAGAAAGTCAAGTTGCAATGGTTAGATCCTTGCGAGAAGAGTTTTCAGGAGTTGAAGACTCGACTCACCTCAGCTCCAGTCTTAGCTCTTCCAGATGGTTCAGATGGGTTCGTAGTGTATTTTGATGCATCCAGAGAAGGTTTGGGTTGTGTCCTCATGTAGCATGGTAAGGTCATAGCCTACACCTCCAGATAGCTTAAACCCCATGAGAAGAATTATCCAACTCATGATCTTGAGTTAGCAGCTGTAGTATTTGCCTTAAAGATTTGGAGGAATTATCTGTATGGTGTTCATATAGATGTAGGCACAGATCATAAGAGCCTTCAATATGTCTTTTCTCAGAAAAATCTCAATATTCGTCAGAGAAGGTGGTTAGAGCTCTTAAAAGATTATGACATGAGTGTCCTTTATCATTTGGGCAAGGCCAACGTAGTGGTTGACGCTCTCATTAGACTGTCTATGGGTAGTGTTAGTCATGTCGAGGACAGTAAGAAGAAGTTAGCTCAAGAATTCCATCAGCTTGCTAGACTAAGCGTTCGCTTAGTTGATACAAAAGAGGGTGATATGTGGGTTCAAAGTAGTTCAGAATCATCGCTAGTTTCCGAGGTGAAAGAAAAGCAAGATAGAGATCCCAGCCTTGTCAGGTTGAAAGAGTCAGTCAAGGATCAGAAAGTAGAGGTTTTCTCCCAACGAGGAGATGGTGTATTGAATTGCCAGGGTCGTCTGTGTGTTCCAGGTGTAGATGACTTAAGGCAGAAAATTCTTGTAGAAGCGCATGGTGTGCGCTACTCTATTCATCCAGGGGCCACAAAGATGTACCGCAACTTGTGGGAGATCTATTGGTAAAGTGAGATGAAGAGAGATATTGTAGAGTTTGTGGCTAAGTGCTCTATATGTCAACAGGTTAAGATAGAGCATCAGAAGCCTAGTGGGTCCATGCAGGAGTTCAGTATTCCTACTTGGAAGTGGGAAGAAGTGAACATGGACTTTGTGACGAGTTTGCCTCGTACTCCTCACCAGCATGATTCAGTTTGGGACATTGTATAAATAATGACCAAGTCAGCTCATTTCCTTCCAGTCCATACCTCTTATTTATCCAAAGATTATGCCAAATTCTACATCAGAGAGTTGGTCAGATTGCATAGTGTTTTGTTATCTATTATCTCAGACATAGGTACCCAGTTCACCTCTTATTTTTAGAAAGCGTTCCAAAAGGTTCTTGGTACCCAAGTTCATCTCAGTACATCCTTTCATCCTCAGATTGATGGTCAAGTAGAAATGACCATTCATACTTTAGAAGATATGCTGCGAGCGTGTGCAATTGATTTCAAAGGTAGTTGGGATGACCACTTGCCTTTGATTGAGTCTGCATACAACAACAGCTATCATTCCAGTATTAAGATGACTCAATTCAAAGCTCTCTATGGAAGGATATGTAGATTTCCAGTCGGTTGGTTCGAAGTTAGTGAGGCCTCAATCATAGATTTCTAGCCTGACTTAGTATTCGATGCCTTAGAAAAAGTCCAGTTGATCAGAGAAAGACTCCGGGCTGCACAGAGCCGATAGAAGTCTTATGCAGATGTGTGTAGAAAGGATCTCAAGTTTGAGATTGATGACTATGTCTATCTAAAGATCTCTCCCATGAAGGGAGTGAAGAGATTCAGTAAGAAGGGAAAGCTCAGTCCCCAATATGTCGGTCCCTTCAAAATTCTCAGTCGCTTTGGCAAGGTAGCTTATGAGATCGAATTCCCTTCAGATCTAGCCTCAGTTTATCCAGTTTTCCAAGTATTTTTTCTCAAGAAGTGCATAGGTGACCCAACAGTTGAGGTCCCTATTCAGAGCATAGATTTTCAGAATGGCCTCTCTTATGAAGAGATTTCAGTCAAAATCCTAGACTATCAGACTCGTATACTGAGGAACAAAGAAGTCCCTCTAGTCAAAGTTCTTTGGCAGAATCAGTCCATTGAGGGAGATACTTGGGAAGCAGAAGAAGACATGCATACCAAGTATCCTCATCTCTTCTCCACCAGCTCAGATCAAGCTCAAGGTAACAATTCTCCTTAAGCTTTTCAGTTTCATGTTCAGATTTAGTTATAAGCTTGATACCAACTTCATGCTCAGAATTCCATTATAAACTTGGTATTAAATACCATTGCATATTTAGTCATGTATCCATGTATCAGTTCAGTTATATAATTATGCATCAGACATGCATTCTCATTGTGAGAACCTTAATTCATCAGAACACTGAGTCATGCATTCATGAATCAGTTACACATGCATCAGCTATTCATGTTCGGTATGATGTATTAGTTATCAATCATATCAGTCATGAGATCATGTTCCAGTTGTTCATGTTCAGTATGTACATTAGTTTATATTCTCCCCCCTCTCTCAGTCTCATTCGAGGATGAATGTTCTCAAGGGGAGATATTGTAATACCCCGTACTTTTACCTAGCTTGAAATCGTCCTAAGAATGTTAGAAACTTACATTAAAAGATGAACCTACTTTTATACATGTGTAATTTTTAATATTTTCACTTTTTTTCATGTGGGAAATTGAATTAGCTTCCCAACGATACCTATTTCATCAAAATCCAACATCGAAAGAGAAAGTTATGTCCAAAATACAGAAAGAAGTCAAACTACCCAGGTGCGACGGTGAGAGCCGACGGACTGTCGAGATAGCGATGGACCGTCGCCCATGCCATTGCAGTGAGGCATTGAGACCACCTTCTGCCTAAGAGAGATGTCCCAAGCTGATGGACCGTCGAGCTAGAGACGGACCGTCACCCAAGCCGTCGTAGCAGAGGCAGTGAACCCCTATTCTTCCAAGGTGCGATGGTTAGGACCGATGGACCGTCGACCCAGCGATGTACCATCGCACCCACCATCGCACATCTCATTCAGTTATTTTAAATTCATTTTTAAAAAGGGTATTTGGGTCTTTTTCCACCCATTTATCCCCTCATTATATAAGACCAAAGCTCATAAGTTCATTATTCATTCACAATATCAAATTAGGGTTTTCTCTCAAAGATAATGCTCAAGAACAAGATCTAAATTCTCCTTCAGGAAACTAAGGAATTCAAGTTCTTCCAGTACAACAACCTCAAGAAATAACTCCATTAGGTATGCATAGTGCTCATTCATGGACTCCTTTCGTCCATGAAGCCCAAGAATCTCTTTTCAAAGTTCAAGTATAGGGATTTTTATGAATTCCATGTTGGGTTTTCTTTTGTTCATGTTGAAAATGACCAATTGAATTCTAATCTATGTTTGGTGATAAATCTTAAGTGGAATTAATTATTATAGGTGTAGATTTGTGTGAACCCATGATTAAACCCTTGAATAATGAAATTAGAATTGAATCATGATGTTTACTTATTGTATAATGTTGTATACATATACTATACTCACCGTGTGTTTGATTAATTACCTATGTAAAGGAAAAGTTCCATACTAGCATGAAAATATGAGGGTAGATGAGGTGGCTTAACCTGTTAAATGAGGGTTCCAGAACTATGTAGCCAGCGTAGGTTGAGACATCATAGCCTGCTATATGAGGGTAGATGAGGTGAATTAACCTGTTATATGAGGGTTCCCATCATTCTTACTAGAGTTACCTGTTATATGAGGGTTATTCACAGATTGTCCTTACCAGTGGCGCGGTATTGACACCTTTCCAATTAGGGTTACAGATTAGACCCCAACTCAGCTATATTGCATTATTTCGGGCATGTCGGTTAAGTGACTACTTCCCACAATTTCAGTTACAGATTAGGACTGTCAGATACAGTCATTCAGTTTCAGTAATAGAACTCAGATAGTTTTACAGATTTCAGGATAGTTAGATACAATCAACTTAGATACAGTATGGAACTCAGCTAGTTCCATCAGATTCAGGATTGTCAGATACAGTCATTTATGTTTTTAGTTATTTCAGTTATATAGTTATCAGTATCTCATGTTATTAGTACTCAGACTTAGTAATCATGTTATCACGAACTCAGTTACAGTTATTATGTATTCATGCATGCATTCTCACATTCATGTTATCCAGTCAGTTAGTATATTTCATGCATGTGAACCCTTTGCATTCAGCCTACCTCACGTGCATACCTGTACATTCAATCGTACTGATGCATTTACGCTATGGTGTTTTATACCATAGGTTCAGATACACGAGCTCCAGAGCATCAGTAGCATTCCAGCCTCAGCAGTAAGAGTTAGCAGTGAGTCCTCATCCTTCGAGTATGATATGGTTAGTTATTTCATTATTTTAGTACTTAGTTATTTCAGTATTCAGAGTTAGTTGGGGACATGTCCCATCAACTCCTTATTCAGACAGTCATATTTTAGAGGCTATTCAGACTACAGTATGTTTAGACAGTTTTGTTTTGGATATTTATACCCCATCCCAGATGCTATGTCCTATGGTGATTTATCAGTTTTGAACCTTATGGCCTTTCAGTTCATGTTTTCGCATTTATATAGTATATTATGCAGTGTTCAGGTACTGATATTAGTCATGGATTAGCTTATGGTCCTTCAGGGTCATAGGCATCATGTAGCATTTTGGGTACCAGATTCAAGGCATTACAATCTATATGGTCTAAAACAAGCTCCTCAAGCTTGGCATGACATATTAAGAAATTTGTTAATCAATCATGGCTTTACAAGAGGATAAATTGCTACAACTCTTTTTATTAAAAGAACTTTCTCTGGAAATCTCATTATTCAAATTTACATTGATGATATTATCTCTGATGGTATTAATCCTAATTTGTACAAGGATTTCTCTGATCTAATGCAAAGTGAATTTGTAAATGTGCATAATGGGAGAGTTAACATTATTTTTTGAACTACAAATTCACCAGTTAACTGTCATCCATCAAATTAAGTATACTAAAGAGCTCATGGAAAAGTTTGGGATGAAAGATAAATTCACAATAACCCTAATGAGCTCTACATGTCTTTTGTGTTTGAGATGATGGTAAGTCTTTTGATAAAACAAAATATTATGGTATGACTGACTCTCTTCTTTATCTTACTTTTAGTCAACTAGACATTCTATTCAGTGTCTATAAATGTGTAAGATTTTAGATGGCTTCCAAGGAGTCTCAGCTAACTACAATCAAGTGCATTATTAGATATCTGATTAGAACTTTATCTCATAGACTATGGTACCCTAAGTCAAAAAAATTTGAGCTAAAAGGTTTCTAAATGTAGATTTTGTAGGTGAAAAAGATGATGGAAAAAGAACAAGTATCACTTACCATCTTATGGGAACTCTCTCATATCTTAGAATAGAAAGAAGCAAAATGTCACGACCCGAGGCAACCCCCTATTTGTAACACGGTGCTTAGGACCACAAGTTATCCCAAGCTAACCCATGGTACTTTCATAATGCTTTAGTAACTAATTAAAACATATAAAAGCTAAATGACTGGGTAGAAGCATAACCATGAAATAAGCTATTTCAATACATTACTGTTAAAAGCTTACAACACTGTAATTTGAAAGAAGGGGAACAAAAACTACATACAATAACTCTAATTGATTATCTACGAAGCCACTACTAATACTAACTATAGGTAGTTGGGACATGACCCCAACTATACCTAATCAATACTTATGAATTAAAAAAATGAAATACTGTAATTACAACTGACTTGAAACCTTGAAATAAGAGAACTCATCACCAGTTGGTTGAATGCTATGATCTGCTTAACTATAATCCTGATAGAAATAACCTAAATCTATATCACATGAAAAATATAGGCAAAAGAGGTATGCTAATACTTCCATAAGAGAAATATTAGTAGACAATTCCTTCAACATAAACATGAACTTCTGATACTTCCCTTCCTCTTGCTTCTTCTTTAATCTCTAAGAAAAAGATGGGGGAGGTCATGGAATAGTCTTCACTATATCCTTGTAGACCTTGTAGGCATATTATACCTTTAAAATTTTATATGTAGGAGCTTGCAGAGGTTAGATACATGATATTTATGCATGATTGGTACTTGGGAGTTGATATTGAGTTTTGATTCAAGTGTAATAATTTATGATATTGAGTTTTGGTTCAAGTCTGGAAATTTATAATACTGAGTTTCAGTTCAAGTCCAACGATTGATGGTATGAAGGATATCAAAGGGGAGTATGTTAGTCAAATAAAGGGCTCTTACGGGGGTGTAGTTATCTTGTTGTTAGTAGGTGCAACTATGTGAGTTGGCAATTATACACAACGATCAGTACTTTGAAATGTACTGAGTATGTAAGATATGCACTATTTATGAAAAAACTTAAAATATGCCTTGAAACTAAGAACATAAGACATTTAGTGAAATATGCATTTAACACATGTTTTCATATAAAAGCAATAAGGTATAGTAAAATGTCTGAATTATGACCTAAAACATTTCTTTAAACTGGAAAGAGGTAGAAGAATAACTATTATTTTTATCTAAAGATAATCCTTGATATGTTGTAAAAATGCACTAAATGCTAACTAAAAATAAAGTGATGAACTTGAGTGCGAATGCATAGGGTTGAACTATAGTACAATGACCCTATAATATATATATATATACTGGTGTGCAGTGATTATCTGAAAATTCATAGTATAAAAGCAAGTACAACTACACAGAGAGTCATGTATAAATACTGGGTCTAAAGCTATGGGATGTGAACTGATGCAATAATCAAGTAATAAATATGTAGCTGATTAATATTGTACAGAATAAACTGAATATGAGGTCATGCAATAAATGAGTCTGATCTGTGGTAGCTACTATTAACTGACATATAACCATATAAGCTAAACATGGAGTTTGATGTACAAACCTATCTACAAGTGCCCACCATACCATTCCAGGGTATAAATACTGGGTTGATGTGGTACCACTAAACTAATGTCCAAAATGACTAAGGTGTCTAGCCTGATCTGACGGTCCACCATTTAGAACCTACAGTTGCGTTGTAGTTCTAAGACTTAGGGACTTCTACTAAAGGTCTCAGCCTAACTGACGGGTGACCCTCCATCCCTACGTCTTCTTAGTGCTACGTACTACTCCCAACTAAATATAAACAGATATACTGAATAGCTCAATAATACTAAAGTTCTGAGGTTGAAAGATAAGTTCTTTGTCTAAAAGTATTCTAAATCATGAAATTTGAAGGACTGAGCATTGTACTGATAATGCATGATATCCTAGGTCATTGGGTGTTTATAACCTTCCATTTCTAAAGAATACAACTATTATGATAAATTTTATAATCTAAAGAGAAATGTGAAATTTCATAACACAAATCCAAAATCATGAATTTACCAACATACAAAGGGTTCATAATTCTAAGTATGTGAATTGACTAGATTTCATGGTAAAACATGGTATGTCAACTAATATAGATTGAAATCCACAAAATCATGATAATTAATTCTTAATAATCTTGAAAGCTAATACATCACACATAGCTTGATCATATGCTTTAAATCTGAAGTAATATAATGTAAATCATGCATGGACATGAGAATATTGTGAATGTATAATATAGTCATAATAAATCATAAATAATCATGAAAACATGCTAATGAATATAAAATATATTAAGAAGAGCTAAATTTAATCCTTGAAATTCTATTTGGGTAAAAACCCTAGTTCATGGGAATCATAGAAATCGTAACTGAAATTCATATTATAAAACTAGGTTTTGGGAATAATGGTAAAATAATTCCCTTATTGAATACCTACATACCTAGACTAATGAAATCTTATACTAAAGCCTTGGAAATCTAGCTTTGAGAAAAACCTTGGGCTTATGCTTTCTTGAGAGTTGAATCGCTTGATTTTCTGACTTAGAATGAGTTCGAGAAAAATAATAAGGGATTTAGGGTGATTAAATAGACTTATACCTCTTGTAACAGCTTAAACAACATATTTTTTGGGTTAAATGAGTGGGAAAATACCAAACAACCCTTTTAAAATAGTCTTAAAAGTTGTTGGTATCAGTCCCGATGAGTTTGGTGACGACCCAGAGAGTATGGGGATAAGTCATGTCCTGATTCATCATCTGTGACCCAAATTTTTTTCCCTACTAATGTCACTCCTTGTAACCCTAGTATACTTAACATATGTATAAATCATTTATCAAACTATAAAAATATGATGTTTTATTCTGCATGTACTTGAAGCGTGGTTCTTCTCTTAGCTTGAATTTTTGGGGTGTTATAATATCTCTCCCTTAGGATCATTCATCCTCGAATGAAGACTGACTAGGCTGAAAGGATAGGGAAAGTGTTGTAATACCTAACATATATTTATAAGAGCTAAATATGGACATGATGACTAAATTTTCAACAAAAACTTTGACTGGTCTAAAAATTAGGGAACCTACTATTACTATTTGGTTGATTTCTAAAGTTGGATAACTAAAATGATACTGATTTCTAGATATAGATATCTTTTATATATGGTTGGGACTGATTATACTAGGAGTAAGGACTCAACTAATTTCAAACTTAGCATTAATGAAAGTAAAGTACCTCATGAAATTGAAAAATTCATAAAACTTCAGATATTAAGACTAGATGAAAAAATGGGAAACTACAGGAGCTTGTTTTTTTGATTGCTGAACTAAATTATTGGCTATATAGACTGACTTATAATGAGAGTTTTATAGATCAACTGAAGAATTCCTAGAACAAACATATATTTAAAACTGTAAAGTGATAGATAATGGCATGAAATTTCTAAGAGTAACTGAGAAAGGAATGTGTTACCTTCGACGTTCCTCGTTAGGTGTTCTGATAACATTAGGGAGGAAAGAATTTTAGGCATGGTCTAAGTGAGATATCTGAAAAAGAATTATAACATAGTTTGAGAATCCAATCCTATAGTTTTAGCTTATAGAATAGGAACGACTTAGTTCTGAACATGAGACACCTCTAATGCGAGCTACCTAAATAAGAGTATCTTAGGCAAAAAGTAAGGGTAGAACTAGTATGCTTTAAGCAATGGAGTTGATAACTTCTAACTTAGCAATATTCTTCAATTGTGCTCCTCCTTACAAACCCACCATACTTAACTTGCTAAAATTGTTTGACTCTCTTAGGGATACACCATAATAGGCTGCTAGAGGCTAAGTTTAGTTACATGCATATACCCGGTTTAAGATTTACTCAAAGATATAAAGCACCACTACTAAAATAACTACACTGGCTCAACTACGAGAATCAATACTCTATATCCACTAGAAATGATTAAGCTCAAAATACACTACTTATTTCCGCCTTAAGCAATCAACCTTAAGTACTAATCAAAGAGATACTAACCATCATAAGACATTATCTGTAGGTATATACAGTAAATTATTCAAGCCTATCACTCAATTGCCAATAATATCACCATCAAAGTATAAGAAGGTACATTAAAGAACTAAAATATGGGGGTCTGATATAAGAGAGATAGTGTAAACCTTTGACTTAAGGATTTTTCATGAATTCATCATGTAACTGAGGACTAAGGAGTAAAACTATAATTGGAATAATCTTGTTTAAGAGACCTAATCTGAGAGAATACATGACATAGTGTGATCTCATTAGTTATTAAAGATGTATCATGAGTACCTGTAACTGGGAATACTGTAAAACATGAGTACATGAGTCATAAGATGTATGACTTGAGATTGGAATTCATAAATTCATGGATTATGATCCGTACTACTGACTGAACTATCACTCCTTATACTATAAACTGGAAGTGGACATGATTTTGTACAAAGTGCAGGAGTATGAGCTAGGATCATGGAGCTGACTTGCAAGCCATGAGTAGAGTTTCATAATGATTAAAGTACAAAAATTTGTACCAAGATAATAATGGGTAAGATATCTTCCACCCCGAGTGTTGTTCTAGAATTCACTGGCATCACTACTAGAATTTGAAAACTTGACTTGGTTCCTTGTTCTATTATCTCCCCCTTAAATTAAATATATTATTCTAAGTCTATAGTCTTCTTCAATAAACTCTAAACTAAACTACAATCACTCTACTCTAGAGTTCGAGATATAACAGTACACATAAATACTGAACTCCCCCTAAAAGACTGTATCTAAAAGTGTAAAATCCATTGCTAGTACTTCCTTCTGAGATGCAACTCTTAACTTTCTATAGGTCCAATAGTCATCATATAATAACTTAACGCTTACTAACTTAGAATCTTCTGAAGTATCACATTACCCTTAGTGTACATATTTTCCTTCTATAATTCCAAACTCTTTTCTTTATTAACCTGATCATCCACAATCCAACTTAGATTCTAACACTTAAAATGGATATATTCAAAAATTTCAATAAACTATACTAAATTATTACTACTGGATAGGAATCGTGAAATACTAACCAACTCAAAATTGTATGAACATACTTAACCTTAACAAGTTTCTCTATCTTTTAGGTCACTGCCTAATTTTAGTCTCATCTAAAGCATTTACATGTTCTAAGTCCCCTTAACTGGTAAATCTCTCTCAAAGTACTATCATACAATCTACACAACACCTTTCTAGATCTATTGATATAATATCTACTATATCTATATTAACACTATCCCCACTCTACTGCTACTATATTTTTAGGTCCATGCTTCTAATTATACTATCGTAGGATTCTAAGAAGGGATTTGAGGGTACATCTAACTTTGGCTTAGTGCACGACTTTCATAAATAAGAATGAACTCTTTCAAAGTTTGGAACTTCAAGGTACTGATGCGATCTTTTTATGCCCGCGTGCAATCTCATAACTATCTATATGGATTGTCTAAGATAAATATATCAATAGAAATTTAAGTTTGATTGTTTTATCACCTTAAAAATAAGGCATAGTCAGCAGGAATGGAGAAATGCCATAATCTCTATCAGTTTCTTCAAGAACATCCCTACTTCATGATCTAAGATAAGAAGGATGAAGAACCTTTGCTAAATGCCTTTTAGGCTCTTAAAGAAAATTATAGATGTCTCTATACCATTTCACATGACTCTACTAGACACATCTTCATAGATACCTAGGACACTTGAGCCTTGTACTCTAATACTAAATTTTTTTATGACTCGAGACTACCCCCTAGTCATAACATGGTGCTTAGAACCATAAGTGATCCCAATCTAACCCACATATATAAAAGCTAAATTAACTGAGTAGAATCATAACTATGAGATAAGATATTTCAATACATTACTGTTAAAACCTTACAATTTATAGTTTGAAAGAAAGGGAACTGAAAGTCTATACAATAACTCTAACTGACTATCTATGAATCCTCTACTAATACTGACTATAGGTAGCTTGGACATGAACCCAACTATCCCTAATCAATACACACGAATAAAGAAAATAAAATACTAGAACTGTAACTAATATGAGTCCTCAATATAAGATACCTCATCACCTGCTAGTTGAATTCTATGATCTGCTGACTATAATCTTGATAGTAAGAACCTAAATCTACATCACATGAAAAATATAGGCATAAGAGGTATGATATCAGTACTTTAGCATGTACTGAGTATGTAAGATATGCACTATTCATGCAAAAACTTAAAATATGCTTTGAAACCAAGGACGTAAACCATTTACTAAAATATGAATTTAAAACATGTATGTGAATAAAAGTTGTGAGGCATATTGAAATCTCTAAATCATGACCTAAAATATTTTTGTAAACTAGGAAGCGGTACAAGCATAACTATTATAATTAATTTAAAGTTAATGTTGAATATATTGTAAAACTATACTGAATGCTAATTATAAATAAAGTGATGAACTTGAGTGCAAATTGGATGCATGGGCTTGAACTATAGTACAATGACCCTATATAAAATACATATATACTGGTGTGCAATGATAGTCTAGAAAATCATAGTATAAAAGCTAGTAAGACTAAACTAAGTGTCATGTATAAATATTAGGCCTGAAGTTGTGGGATGTGAACTGATGCAATGATCATGTAAATAAATATGTAATTGATTAATACTATGCTAAGGAAACTAAATACGAGGTCTTGCAATAAATGAGTCTAATCTGTGGGAGCTACTATCAATCGATGTATAACCGTATGAGCTAAACTTAGAGTTTGATGTATAAACCTATAATGACTTGAAAATTTTGATGAAATGTGTGTTTCTGTGTGAAATAACTATTTTACCCCTCCCTATAATTACATTGTGGTATTTCTAGCATGTGGGGGTGATTGGCACATTTTTGATGCATTTTGGTGCCTTTTGTGCAATATTGTAGTTTTTGGTGGCTTTGAGAGTCTTATTATGGACCTATGTGGTTATATTTTTATTCGTACGATGGATAACTGAATGGGATACACCAGAAGCTCCAGAATATTGATTTTAGGCTAGGTATACCTTTAGTTTGGGTCCCGATGCACTCGAGCTCATATCGACCTGTTTGTCGAAAAGTTGAAAAATTAGAAATATGGGTGTGGGACCCATATTTGGTCAAAATAACCTTGGATGGAAAATTTAAATTTACCAATGCTTCCATAATATCAATGCTAGGGTGGTAAAATATTTGGTTGGATTTTATGGCTTTTAAATCTCATTTCGATCCTCGACTTGGAAAATTATAATTTTGGTTTTTGGGGATCAACTCTGTGAAAATGATTTTTTTTTTGAAAACTTGATATCGCCATTGAGTTTGGATTGTTGAATTTAGTATGATTACATAGTTAATTTGCATATATTAGATTCCGAACAAATCCCGAGCACCTCATCGAAGTCTGTTTTGGACTTAAAAATCTGGTGCACCAGGTTAAATAGTCCACAAAGGGGAAAACCCATTCAAGGGGTGTGATTTATGCCCTTTATGTACCAGGTAACCTGGTGAAGTATAAAAAGGCTCTTTTACCCAATTTTGCTCATTCCTTCATCTTGCCTCTTGAAAACTAAACCCTAAAATAGTGTGAGAGCTTAAAAGTGAAGCTTGTGGGTGCTTGAAAAGCAAGATTAACATCTTTTTCTTTCTTTTACGAATTTAAGGTGACATTTGATCCTTTTCTTACTTTAATTCTTGATTTAATTGTTCAAAACGCCATAAACCTTATTACTTAATTTATCCCCAAATTTCACTCCTTTTCCCTTGAATAATGTTATTAATCCTACAATTACTTGTTTTTCCTCGATTTCATCTTCAAAAAACTTTGTTTCTTGATTTTAACATGGATTTCAAGATTTTACCCCGTAATGCTTAAAAATAGTTTTTCTTCAATTTGAATCTCATTTTTTACTTGATTTAACTCTGGTTTTTCAATTGTAGATTCATAAAAGTATTGTGAAGACATTTTTGTAATAAAATTCTGATTTTTCCTTCTTTTTTGAAAACTTGTTTCAAGGTCCCATTTTGATCCTAAATCAAAAGTAGGCAATATGGGTATCGTTGGCTTTGTTTTGATGCGTAGATTCAATATTTCTTAATTTTAGTTGATTTAAAGATTGCTCATGGGAATTAAGTTCATAGGTTCAAAGTGTAGCAAACCATTTTTGGCATTTGGGGTAGGTTATGGCTTAACTCTTCAAATTAGACTCGGTAGTTAATTTGTAAAATAAAATGCATGTTAAGGGTGGGAAATAATAATGAAATATGGCTATCTATATGTTGTTCCCGTGAGTGAGCCTAAATGTGTTATAATTATTGAATAAAAGATATCATGTGATATGTGTGACCGTTTGGGGTCTTATGTGATAATTTGATAGCCTTGAATACATGAGAATAATTGTATTGTGCTGTTAGAAATGTCTATTGTTGTGCATTGGGTGTATTGTGATATAATCATACTTTGTGGGCATGTGACCCATGTGGAAAATGCATAGATAGTGGAAATAGTGAGTGGATATTGGCTCACATAGTTGTGGAATTAGAACATTATGGTTGGCTATGGAAATAATTCATATGGACTGGTTGTAGAAATACAACATGTGGATTGATTATGGAAACACTCATTTGAATGGTTGTGAACCTTGCATCATCATTTTTATGTCATTATATGCATTATTTCACTTGTTTATTTTATTGCTTTATAGTTACTTGTTGTCTTGTAAGTGTACTTGATTTATGTCTTATGTTATGTATATGCTTTGGAAATACTGGAAGTATTGGAAATACTGACTATTGGAAATACCCGAGGCAGTATGCCAAACTCAAGGTTGTGTGTCAAACTCAAGCCTGTGCGCCAACCCCGTGCATCATCATCACATCATCATCATCTTATACATTGAATTTGTTTTATTGTGTTGATGTTATGGTTGAGTTTATGTATTGACTTGTTATATGTCTACTTGCTCTAATCCTGTTACTTATACTTGACCATCCTTTATATACATGTTCTTCTCTATTTTATACTTGCATGTGATATAATGTATACTTGTGTTATATTTTTTATGTTGTTGTTGTATTTTCTATATATTAGAAATTTTAGTGCAAATGGTGTAGGCTACTAATGTGGGATATTTTTTGATTGCTGGTGACGTGCCCTTAGTGTGTATTTTGTGTACTTTATTTTTTACTTTCCTCGAATGGCTTATGATGCCTACTAAGTACAAGTATACCGTACTTACTCCTATTGTATCCTTTCGGTGCAGATCCAGGCTTGGGTGCTCCCTACATTGCTTTATTTGGGCAATTATTGGAGCTCTCATTATAGTTGATGATTTTCAGGTGTCCAGATGTCTTCAACTACCTTTATTTATTAACTATGTATTTATTTTCAATTCAGAGATAGAGTTTCTCTTGTATTTAGATATCTTATGTATTTTATTTAGATTTGAGTTGTAATAGATACGTTCTTATACTGTTGACACTTGGTTTGGAGAGTTATGGCTGCATTGTTATGTTTCATTTTACATTTATTATACTTGTATGGTTTTTTCATTCTAGAAGCCTTACCGTGGGGTTATTGTATACTTTTCCCCTTTTGTGTGTTGGTTAGGGTGATATGCTTACTTGTCAAGGTTCTCCATGACAAGTCCCATCATGACCTTTTGGATTTTGGGTCATGAAAAATTGGTCAGAGAAGGTAGATTTCATTGGTCTCAATGGTGTAAGAATGGGATATCTAATAGAGCCTCATAGATTGGTATGTAGATGTCCGTATCCATCTTTGAGAGGCTACACGATGTCTGTAGGAAACTTTCATTATTTTATTCCTTATCATGAGAATTTCTTTTATATCTTATGTTTTGAGTTGTGTTTTACTCTTTCTGTGCAGATGGTGTTGTCTAGGTCCCATGAGGTCGAATATACAGAGCGTACTTTCGAGAGAGAGTTTAGTCGAGAGGGCTAGCCTCGAGTTATAGTGAACTTGAGGGAATGGATGAGCTCGTGGTTTAGCCTCATGTAGGAGGAGTGCTAGGGGAATCTCCCTTGATCCTCGTATTGAGCAGGTTGGAGGTGTGGGTCCTACTCCAGTTCTTCAGAGCTGGTCTACCCCAATTTTGGAGGTCTTGGTTATGCGGTTGTTGACCCACTTAGAGTGTTCTCCTTTGGTTATTTTGGGTGTTCTTCAAGATCCTAGAGTGGATCATCATATGGAAACTGCTTCTGTTTTGGGTACTTCTCAGACCCCGAGTATTATTCTTTCATCTACACCGACATCTGAGTATGTTGCACTAGGATCAGAAGTTTAGCCTTCACCAATGTTAGCTCCTCAGATAGGATCTCAGCCTGTCAAACTCACCATGCCTCCCTTTATTGCTAGTACAGTGATGTTTTTTAAGGATCAGAAAAGGTTTGAGAGATTTACTCATTTGGGTCCTTTTAGATTTAGATGTGGTATAGGTGAGGATGCCTGTAAGTTCTTGATTGATTATTGGCAGAAGTTGTATAACTTGGGTTCTCTTGAGTTGTATGGAGTGGCTTATACTACCTGTCAATTGAGGGATGCTATGTAAGATTGGTGGTGGTTGTTTTTGGGTTGTAGACCTCTTGATCCCCTGAGTTGACTCAGGATCAATTTACTGATGCCTTTCTAGAGAGATTTATGCCTTATAGTTTGATGGATCTGATGCATAATGAGTTTGATCATCTCAAGCAGGGCTCCATGATCATTTCAGAGTATGACGCACACTTTTATGCCTTACCCAGATATTATTATACCAGTATTTCCAGTGAATCTAAGAAGATTCAGAAGCTTGTGAAGGATTTAGATATTTTTTTTCGGTTGGCTACTTCTTAGATGGTGATATTTGGAGTATATTTTTAAAGAATTATGGATCACGCCAAGATGATAGAGGATATTCTTAGGGAATCGTATGGAGGTGCCAAGAGGGTGCGCCATTTTGGTAAGTATAGAGGTCAGGCTCCTCGTGGTAGAGATTTTAGAGGTTCTCATGGATATCAGGGTAGGCTAGTGTAGGCAAACTTGCAGAGATATGGTGGTGGATCTTCTGGTTCATTAGTGTAGGGTGGCCATTCGAGCCTAGTGATACCTTCTAGTATTGATGCGGGCCGTAGGACTTATTTTGTGTATCATTATCCAAGGACTACCCCATCGTATAATTAGTGTTACTCTTATTTTAGTAGTGAAAGGTAGGGGTACTACCAGAGGAGCAAGAGGTAGAGGTGGGAGAGCCTGTGGTGGTGGTTGTGGAGATACTCAGCCAGTTGGTAGTTATGGTTAGTGTTATGTTATACCAGCCAGACTTGAGGCAGAGGCGTCAGATGTTATGATCACAAGTATCATCCCCATTTGTTTCAGATCTGCATCTTTATTACTTGATCCCAAATCAACTTTCTCCTATGCATCTTTGTATTTTACTTTAATTTTTAATTGTGTTAGTGAGCCTCTTGCCATGACTATTTATGTATCTACCCTGTTAGGTGATTCTTTAGTGGTGGATCAAGTGCACTGATCTTGTGTTGTGACTTTCTCTGGTCATGAGACTTGGGTAGATTTTCTTATGTTAGATATGGTTGATTTCGATGTTCTTTTGGGTATGGATTGGTTGGCTCTTTATCATGTTATGTTACATTGTTTTGCTATGATTGTGACTTTAGCTTTGCTGGTGTGCAAAGAATATCTTGGAATGGTGTGCTTTATTTAGGACCTAAGAGGGTCATATCTTAACTTTAGGCTTATTGATTAGTTGAGAGGGGATGTTTAACTTATTTGTCTTATATTCGTGATACTAGTGTTGTTTCACCTCTCTTTTTAGGATTTTATTCACATTGTTTGTGAGTTTATGGATGTGTTTCATACAGATTTTCCCGGTATGCCTCCGTACTGTGATATTGATTTTGATATTGATGTTGAGCCAGGCACTAGCCCATTTCTATTCCTTCTTATAGTATGGACCCATCTGAGTTAAAGAAATTAAAGGATCAATTGCAGGAGTTGTTGAATAAGGGATTATCAGACCTAGTGTATCGCCTTGGGGTACACTTGTGTTGTTTGTAAAGAAGAATGATGGGTCTATGTGGATGTATATTGATTATCGATAGTTGAATAAGGTGACGATTAAGAATAAGTATCTTTTGCCTCATATTGATGATTTATTTAATCAGCTTTAGGGTGTTGTAGTGTTTTCGAAGATTAATTTGAGGTCTGATTATCACTAGTTAAGGGTTAGAGTTTTGGATATTCTAAAGACAACTTTTCGGAGTCAATATGGTCATTATGAGATCTTTGTCATGTCCTTTGGGTTGACCAATGCCCCTACTACATTCATATAGTTGATGAATCAGGTGTTTTAACCGTATCTTAACTCGTTTGTTATTGTATTTATAAATGATATCTTGGTTTATTCCAAGAGTGATGTTGAGCATAAGGAGCATTTGTAGATTGTTTTTCAGAAATTTAGGGATTAGAAGTTGCATGTGAAGTTCTGTAAGTACAATTTTTGGTTGGAGTCTTATTATTTCATGGGTCATGTGGTGACTAAAGAAGGTATTATGGTTGATCCAGCCAAGGATGCCGTTGTTTATGATTGGTCTAGACCAACTTCGTCCACAGAGATTTAGAGTTTTGTTGGCTTAGTAGGTTATTATCGGTGTTTTTATGAGGGATTTTCATCTAGTGCAACTTCATTATCCAAGTTAACTTAGAAGAAGATTTCTTTTCAATGGTTTGATGCTTGTGAGGTGAGCTTTCAAAAGTTCAAGGATTTGTTGACTTCAGCATAGTTTGGCTCTGCCCATGGAGGGCATGGGCGTTACTTATGATTTGGAATTATGTATGGTTGTGTTTTATTTGAAGTTATGGATGCACTACTTGTATGGAGTCCGTTGTGAGATTTTCCCAGATCATCATAGCATTCAGTACTTCTTCTCCCAGTGAGATCTTAATATGAGGTAGCTTCATTGGCTTGAGTTGCTTAAGGATTATGACTTGACCATTCTTTATTCGGGCAAGGCTAATGTGGTTGCGGATGCCTTGAGCCAAAAGTCAACTAGCATGGGTAGCTTGGCATGTCTGTTGACCCAGAAGAGGATTTTTGTCATAGAGGTTCAGTCTTTAGCCAACCAGATAGTTAGTCTTGACAATTCGACCCTTGGGTGTGTTTTGGCCTTCATAGAGGCTAGGTCTTCTTTGATGGAGGAAATTCGAACTCATTAGTTTGATGATGCAGATTTGAGGTCGATTTGATGTAAGGTGTTAAGTGGTGAAAATTAGGAAGCCTCACTTAATTTGGATGGTGTTTTGAGGATTGGTGGTCGGGTTTTTGTATCGAGAGTGGGTGATTATATTAGAATTATTTTGGAGGAGGCCCATTGTTCTAGGTATTTTATCTATTTGGGTGTGACTAAGATGTATCATGATTTGAGGTAGCTTTAATAGTGGGGTGTTATGAGGAAAAATGTAGCGGACTTTGTATCTCATTGCCTTTGTGGTCAGCAGGGAAAGTCCAAGTATATGAGACCTGGTGGTTTGCTTCATAGGTTACCCATTCCCAAATGGAAATGGGAATGGATCACTATAGACTTCATGACTGGTTTGCCTCGCATGTCGTAGGGTTTTAACAGCTTTGGGTTCATCGTGGATTGATTGACCAAGTTATCCCATTCTATACCAGTTTAGGTTTCCTTCAGTTCTGAGAGATTAGCTCATATCTACATTCAAGAGGTTGCGAATCTACATGGTGTTCTCGTATCCATCATCTTAGATCGTGGTTTTGTATTCACTTCCTACTTTTGGAAGACTTTTTAGGATGATTTGGGAACACAACTTGATCTTTGCATATCGTTTCACCCCCAGACTGATGGCCAGGTAGAATGGACTATCCAGGTTTTAGAGGATATGCTCCGCATGTGTGTGATGTATTTTGGGGGCCAGTGGGAGTGATATTTGGTTGTACCAGAGTTTGCATATAATAATAGCTACCATTCCAGTAATGATATGGCTCATTTTGAGGCATTGTATAATAGGCATCGGTGCTCTCCATTTGGTTAGGTTGATGTTTCAGAGGATATGCCTCAAAGTACAAACTTGCTTCATTAGTTCTTGGATAGATTTTGGGCCATTTAGGATAGACTTCGAGCAGCTCAGACTAGGCAAAAGTGATATGCTTATCGTAGACTTCGTGCCTTGAGATTCGATGTGGGTGACCATGTTTTTCATTGATTTTCACCCATGAAGGGTGTGATGAGGTTTGGTAGGAGGGGCAAGCTAATCCCCAGGTATATATTGGTCTATTTGACATTCTTCGGGAAGTTGATGATGTGGCCTATGAGTTGGCTTTGCCCTTAAATTTGTCGTCTATTCATCCAGCTTTTTATTTTTCTATGCTTCACCATTATATTCCTGATGGGTCTCATGTTATCCATTGGGAGTCGGTTCAGTTATATGAGTGGTTGTCTTTCGTTGAGGAGTCGGTTTATATTTTGTCTAGGGATGTTAGACGGTTGCGTTCTAGAGTTATTCCTATTGTTAAGATTCAGGGTGAGATCGACCTGTAGATGAGGCTACTTGGGAGGTAAAGTCTGATATGCGTAGTTCTTATCCCTAGATTTTCACTGATTTAGGTATTTCTTTGCCATAGTTTGAGGACGAACTAGATTTTTAGTGGTGGATGATGTAACAACCTGAAAATTTGTTGAAATATGTGTTTCTGTGTGAAATGATCATTTTACCTCTCCCCATAGTTGCATTATGGTATTTCTAGGGTGTGTGGGTGATTTGCATAGTTCCTAATGCATTTTGGTGCCTTTTTTATGATATTGTGGTTTTTGGTTGCTTCGAGAGCCTTATTATGGGCATGTGTGGTTATCTTTTGATCCGTGAGATAAATGGTTGAACGGACTACACCAGTAGCTCCAGAATATTGATTTTAGGCTAGGTAGACCTTTGGTCGGGTACCGATGCACCCGAGCTCATTTCAATCTATTGGTTGGAAAGTTAAAAAATTAAAAATATGGGTGTGGGACCCACATTTGGTCGAAACGATCTTGGATGGAAAATCCATCTTTGCCAACTCATTTGGAATGTCGATTCTAGGGTGGTAACATGTTTAGTTGGGTATTATGGCTCTTAAATCTCATTTCGATCCTCGATTTGGAAAATTTTAATTTCGTATTTTAGGGGTCAACTTTGTGAAAATGACATTTTTTCGAAAATTTGATATCGCCATTGAGTCTGGAGCATCAAATTTAGAGTGGTTACATAGTTCATTTGTGTATATCAAAGACCAAATAAATTTCGAGCACCCCATCGAAGTTTTTTTTGGACTTAAAAATTTGGTGCACCAAGTTAACTGGTGCACAAAGGGAAAAACGCATTCCAGGGGTGGATTTATGCCCTTTTTATGCCAGGTAACCTGATGCAGTATAAAAAGTCCATTTTACCCGATTTTGCTCATTCTTTCACCTTGCCTCTTGAGAATTTAACCCTAAAATAGTGCGAGAGCTTAAAAGTGAAACTTTTGGGTGCTTGGGAAGCTAAATTAACATCTATTTCTTGATTCTTTATGGATTTAAGGTGAAATTTCATCTTTTTCTAACTTTAATTCTTGATTTAATTATTCAAAACCCCAAAAACCTTATAACTTGATTAATCCCAAAATTTCACTCCTTTTCACTTGAATAATGCTCCTAATCCTTATAATTACTTTTTTTTCCTCGATTTTATCTAAACAACTTCGATTCTTGTTTTTTACACGAATTCAAAGATTTTATCTGATAAAGCTCAAAAATAATTTTTTTTTTATTTGAACCTCATTTTTTACTCAATTTGACTTGGGTTTTTAGCTGTAGATTCCTAAAAGAATTGAAAACACGTTTTTGTAATAAAGTTTTGATTTTGCCCTTCTTTTGCAAACCCATTTTGGGGGTCCATTTTGACCCCGAACTAAAAGTAGATCGTTAGATTTGTTTTGATGAGTAGATTCTATATTTTCTTATTTTAGTTGATTTCGAGATCGTTCATGAAAAGTAAGATCGTGGGTTTAAAGTGTAGTGGATCAGTTTCAACATTCGAGGTAGGTTATGGCTTAACTCTTCAGAGTGGGTTGGGTAATTAATTTGAATACCAAAATGCATGTTAAGGGAACTAATCATGAAATATGGAAATCTATATGTTGTGCCCGTGTGGGGGCCTAATTGTGATGTAATTATTGAATCTGAGATATCATGTGATATGTGTGACCGTGAGGGGTCTTATGTCATAATTTGATAGCCCTAAATATATGAGAATAATTGTATTGTGTTGTTAGAAATGCCTATTGTGGTGCATTTGGCGTATTGTGGTATAATCATACTTTGTGGGCCTGTGAACCATGTGAAAAATACGTGGATAGTGGAAATAGTAAGTAGATATTGGATCACGTTGTTGTGGAATTGTAACATTGTGGTTAGCTTCTTTGTGATTAATGATAAAGCCTGGGGGTGATGCTCAGCCCTTAAAATTTTCCAAAAAAAAAATTATGGTTGGTTGTGGAAATACTTCATATGGACTGGTTGTGGAAATACATCATGTGGATTGGTTTTGAAAATACTCATTTTGAATGGTTATGAACTTTACATCATCATTCTCATGTCATCATATGCATCATTTCACTTGTTTGTTTTATTACTTTATATATACTTATTATCATGTATGTGTACTTGATTTGTGTCTTATGTTATGTATGTGCTTTGAAAACACTGGAAATACTGGATTTACTAGAAATACTAGAAATATTGGAAATACTAAATATTGAAAATACCTGAGGTTGTGTGTCAAACTCAAGGCTGTGTATTGAACTCAAGGTTGTGTTCCAACCTCGTACATCATCACATCATCATCATTATCATCATCATCATCGTCATTGTCTTATACATTGCTTTTGCTTTATTGTGTTGATGTTGTGATTGAGTTTACGTATTAACTTGTTATATGTCTACTTGCTCTATATCCTGTTACTTATACTTGACCATCCTTTATATACATGTTCTTCTCTGTTTTATACTTGCATGTGATATAATGTATACTTGTGTTATACTTGATATATTGTTGTTGTATTTACGATATATTAGAATTATTAGTGTAAGCGGTGTGGGCTACCATTGTGGGACATTTTCTGATTTCAGGTGATGTACCCTAAGTGTGTATTTTGTGTACTTTATTTTCTACTTTACTTGGTTGGCCTATGATACCTACAAAGTACAAGTGGACCGTACTCATTCTTACTGTACTCTTTCTGTGCAGATCAAAGTTCGGGTGCACCCTGCATTGATTAATTCGAGCAATTGTTAGAGCTTTCAAGGTAGTTGAAGATTTATGGGCGTCCAGATGTCTTCGGCTATATTTTTCTATAGACTATGTCTTTATTTTTATTTCAAAGACAAAGTTTCTCTTGTATTTGGATATCTTATGTATTTTATTTGGATTCGAGTTGTATTAGATATGTTCTTATACTGTTGACACCTGATTTTGGGAGTTATGGATGCATTGTTATGTTTTTTTCGCATTTATTTGTAATACCCCATATTCTCCTAGCTCAGTTTAGCTCTCAGTACACGAGAATTTCTATATAAAAATTTCAATTCACTTAGAACTTTTCAAGTTTAAGACTTACCGAAGTGTAGGAAATTCAGTTAGCTTTCCAATGATATAAATTTTTCCCAAATCCGATATTCAGGTTAGAAGTTATGGAACATTTATTAAAACATTATGTGAAATTTAGCATCACCATATTGCGGTGAAGTTCCAGGTCCCAATCATCATTTTTCAGTGTGTCAATGAGATAACGGCGCATCATGCATAGTGTCATTTCCAAATTGTCATTTTTCAGTGAGGCACCGCGATTGGCCCGCGTCGCGCCAATGCCCATTTTCAGAATTGTCACTTTCCAGTGAGGCTCCGCGATAACGGTACATCGCGCCAAAAGTCAATTTTGCGGTTGTCCATTTTTGAACAATTTCAGCCGACTTACAGTGGATCACCGCGATGCCACCGCTTCGTGGTGAAGGCCAAAATTGGGACTTTCAGTGATGAAAATTTATATCCTTCCAGGGGTGATTTAGTCTTTTTCTATGGCCCAAATCAGTCTAAACACGTTAATTAACCCCTAATAACCTAGTTAAGTCATTATTCACTCAATTTCCCCAAATTGAAGATCATTCTCTCAATTAGCAAAACCCTAGCCTTCAAGAATCAAGGGCAAATCCTCAAGAATCTCACCAAGAAACATCAAGAACTCATTCTCCTAGGTATGTTAGATGTTCATCCATGGGTTCTTACCACCCATGGAGCCCAAGAATCCTTTTTCAAAAATACAAGATTGAGATTCCATGAATTACATGTTTGAGTTGAATTGTGTTCATTTGTGTATTGTTATATGGTTTTCAATCCATGATTAATTACAAATTTCATGAAATTAAGATAGCATGGGTGATGAATTATGTGATTTTCATGTTCAATCCTTGCATTTACGAGTTGAATATAGTAGCCTTGGTATTTACATATGTTTATTACTATTATTATTATATGAAATAATCATGCTCCCCAAGTGTTTGTTAAAATGCATCCATGAATTAAATAGTTCAATCATGACATGTTAGCATGTGTTCCTATTCATGTACAAGTTCACGCCTTGCAAGTGTTTGACAAAATGTCTCAATGAATGAATTATGACTAAGTGACTAGCTAGTATGCTTTCAAGATTATGCCATGTTTTACTATTGATGCTATTGAGTCATGGGGGTATTCAATACCCAAAAAATCTAGCTATATAACTAGTTCACAGTAGCTTTAGAATAGTCTCAGTAATGTCACGAGCAGTAGTACTCAGTCAGTTACAGAACTCAGTGAAACTCCATCCAGTTCAGTTCAGATTAATAATTAGTGTCATTCAGTTGGGAGTAGGATTCAGCATCGAGCGAACCCAATGATGGGGGCTCACCTATTAGTAGAGGGTGTGATCCTTAGTAGCAGTCCTTACGTTCTAGAACTATGTAGCCAGCGTAGGTTGAGATATCATGTCAGTTGAGGGTTGATAAGGTATTTACCTTCCAATTGAGGGTAATACGTTCTCATCAGGGAACCTTCCAGTAGAGGGTGACCCTAAGTCCTTCGGGATGACATTTCAGTGGATCCACACAGCCAGTGTCTGTACCCGTAGCATGGTACTGACACCCTTCCAATTAAGGTTACAGGTCGGACCCCAATCAATTCAGAGGGGCATGTCGGTTAGATGATTACCTCTAATAATTTCAGTTTCAGTCTTCAGTATAGCACTCAGTTTAGTTCTACAGAATCAGGACTGTAAATAACAGTCACCCATATTTATCAGTAATCTCAGATATCAGTTACTCAGTTATCAAAACTCAGTACTCAGTTTTAGTATGAATCTCAGATACAGTATATATACATATGCACAGTATTGTATACTCAGTGTTTATAGTAGCTTTAGTTATATATGTACTCTCATTTAGTTTTATTCATATCACTCAGTAGTTATTGTTCATGCATATGAACCCTTGCATTTCAGCCTTACCTCATCTAGCATACCAGTACATTCTACGTACTGATCACATACTCGTTTCTTGCGCTATGATGTCTCATATCATAGGTTTGGACGCTCAGGTTCTTGACCGCGCTTAGACAAATTTAGTAAGAAGCATTACATTCAGTAGTGAGTCCTTATCTATCGAGGATATTCTTTTATTTTAGTATCATAGTAGATTCAGTATTTTATTAGTTGGGAGCTTGTATCATTAACTCCACATTCAGACAGTTCAGTTAGAGTCTTTTCAGACTAGATTAGTTCGGATAGTATTCAATTTTCAGATGTTATTATAAGTTGTTATATTTATCAGTATTAACTTCTGCATTATTTTAGTATTATTATTCAGTGCTCTCAGAAAGTACAAGTCATGGGTTAGCTTGTGGTCCTTTGGGGTCGTAAGCACCGTGTAGCATCTGGGGTGTAGACTCGGGGCATTACAAACTTGGTATTAGATCCTAAGATTCAACAGAGTCCTAGGGAGTCTAAAAGCCGCGTCAAGTAGAGTCTTGTGTATGGGTGTGTAGCGCACCACACTTATGAACAAGTGGTTGCATGATGTTTTAGGAAAAGTTTCCCTTCTTTCAGTGTTCATGTCGTGAAAGTGAGCATGAGCTTAAGTTAAACTCTTAGTCTAATCCATATCTTCCTTCCATTTACAGAACATGCCTCCTATAAAAAGTAACGGAAGAAGGAATAAAAATCAGCCAGCACCTCAGCCTATTTAGGCAGATCCCCTGGATGAGCATGTCTCCCATGTAGAATTCAGAGTTTCATTACCACTCTAGCCCATTGTGTAGCAGCTCAGAATGAATGGCCAGATGCTATTCAGGCCAACCCAATGGCTAATACTGCTGCATCCAAAATTTGAGACTTCACCCGAATAAACCCTCCATTGTTTTTGTGTTCTAAGTCTAAAGAGGATCCACAAGAGTTGCTCGATCAGGTGCAGAAAGTCACAAATATTATGGGAGTGACTTTCAGAGAGAGTGTTGAGTTAGCTGCCTATCATCTACAAGATGTAGCTTATATGTGGTTTAAACAGTGGAAGGTAGATAGGGGCACAGATGCAGAGCCCATAGAATGGGAAGAGTTTGCTACAGCTTTCCTAGATAGATTCTTTCCCTTAAATTTGAGGGAAGCCAAGGTGTTAGAGTTTATAAATCTCAGGAAAGGCAACATGAGTGTGAAAGAGTGTTCCCTTAAGTTTACTCAGTTATCCAGGTATGCACCCCATGTAGTAGCAGACAATAGGTCCGAGGTGAGAAAGTTCGTATCTAGGGTGTCAAAGAATGTGGTCAAGGAGTGCAGGAACGCAATATTAATAAAGAAGATGGACATAACTAGGATAATGGTCCATGCTCAGTAAATAGAAGAGGATAAGAATAAGGAGAGAGAGGGAAAACAAGAGAGCTAGAACAAGTAGCTTCAATTTCACTCAACCTAAGTTAAAAGGCAGTAACCGTTCCCAGTTTTGCCAAAAATCTTCAGTTCCAGCTCCATCCTCAACCAGTGCTCCAGCACCTATGTTCAAAAATGGTAATAAAGATAGGGCGCCAGGATCTAAGTCCCAGAGTAGTGTCAGCAGTATTCGAACAAATTCTCTATGTTAGAAATATGGCAAAAACCATTAGAATTTCTGCAGAGCTGGCAGTGATGTATGTTTTGGTTATGGAAAGACAGGCTATATAATTAGAGATTGTCCTTAGTCAGGTTCACAGGGTCAGTACAACCGTCCCCCAGCATAGTTCGATCGCCCAAATCAACAGGGTGCCACTTCTAGTGCCACCAGTGGGCAACGCCCAAACAGTCTTTATGCACTTTAATCCAAACAAGATCAGAAAAGTTCTCCTGATGTGGTAGCTGGTACATTACAGATCTTCTATTTACATTTTTATGCCTTATTAGATCCAGGAGCTTCTCAGTCTTTCATAACTCCTTTTATAGCGGTCAACTTCGGAGTCAGTCTAGAAATCCTAACAGAGCCTTTCTCAGTCTCTACCCCAGTGGGTAAGTCTATCATAGCCCGGTGGGTATACAGAAACTAACCGTTTATGGTATCTTAGAAAGTTACTTCAGCATACCTTGTAGAGCTAGAGATGGTGGATTTTAACGTCATTCTCGGCATAGATTGGCTCCATTCATGCTATGCTTCAGTTTATTGCAGAAATAGGGTCGTTCATTTTTAATTTCCTAATGAACCAGTCCTTGAATGAAGGGGTAGTACCACAACACTTAAGGGTCAGCATATTTCATACCTTAGAGAAAGAAAGGTAATATTCAAGGGGTGTATTTATCATCTTGTCCTAGTCAAACACTATAGTTCAGAGACTCTCAACCTTGAGTCTGGTCCAGTAGTAAATGAATTCTCAGATGTATTTCACGAAGATTTTCCTGGAGTTCCTCCCAAAAGGGAAATTAACTTTGGAATAGACCTTCTTCATGATACTCAGCCTATCTCTATTTCGCCATACAGAATGGCTCCAGCTGAACTCAAAGAGTAGAAAGAATAGTTAAAGGACCTTTTAGACAAGGGGTTCATCAGACCTAGTATTTCCCCGTGGGGCACATAAGTCTTATTTGTGCATAAGAAGTATAGTTCACTCAGGATGTGTATAGACTACCATCAATTGAACAAAGTCGCAGTCAAGAATAAGTATCCACTTCCCAAAATCGATGACTTATTTGACAAACTTTAGGGTGCCATTTACTTTTCTAAGATAGACCTCAGATCCGGCTATCATCAGTTCAGAATCAGAGAATGTAACATACCAAAAATAGCTTTCAGAACTCAGTATGGTCACTTTGAATTTCTAGTTATGTCATTTGGTCTTACCAATGCACCGACAGTTTTTATGGACTTGATGAACCGAGTGTTCAATAAGTAATTGGACATGTTCGTCATAGTTTTCATCAATGACATTCTTTTCTACTCTTATACCAAAAATGATCATGCAGACCACCTCAAAATAGTATTGCAGACCCTTAGAGCCCATCAGTTATTCACCAAATTCAGCAAGTGCAAATTTTGGCTAAGATCAGTAGCTTTCCTTAGTCATATTATTTTGAGTTATGGCATTAGAGTTGATCCTCAAAAGACTGAAGTAGTGAGAAACTGGCCTAGACTCATTTCTCCATTAGCTATCAGAAGTTTCTTGGGTTTGGCTTGCTATTATCGATGATTTGTTAAAGGATTTTTATCTATTGCATCCCTTATGTCCAGATTGACTTATAAAAAAGTCAAATTTCAGTGGTCAAATTCTTGTGAGAAGAGTTTTCAAGAGTTGAAGACTTGACTCACCTCAGCCCCAGTTTTGACTTTACTAGATGGTTTAGATGGGTTTGTTGTGTATTATGATGCTTCTATAGTTGGGTTGGGTTGGGTTTTGATGCAGCGAGATAAGGTCATAGCCTAGATTTCCAGACATCTTAAGCCTCATGAAAAGAATTACCCTACCCATGACTTCGAGTTAGCGGCAGTAGTGTTTGCCTTACAGTTTTGGAGGCACTATTTGTATGGGGTGCTTGTAGATATGTTCACAAATCACAAAAGCTTACAGTATGTGTTATATCAGAAAGATTTGAATTTTGCATCAGAGAAGGTGGTTAGAGTTGTTAAAAGATTATGATATAAGTGTTCTGTATCATTCGGGCAAGGAAAATATAGTGGCAGATGCTCTTAGTAGGTTATCTATGGGTAGTGTCGCTCATGTTGAGAATGGTAAGAAGAAATTAGTTTAAGAAGTTCATCATCTTGCCCGACTATGTGTCTTTCGATTCAGCAGAGGGTAGTGTATGGGTACAGAATAGTTCGGAATCATCTTTGGTTTATGAAGTGAAGGAAATGCAAGAAAGAGATCCCAGTCTAGTCAAATTAAAAGAGCCAGACAGAGAACAGAAGGTAGAGGTTTTCACCCAAGGGGGAGATGGTGTGTTGCATTGCTAGAGTAGACTGTGTGTTGTGTATTAATGAGTTGAGATAGGGAATTCTTGTAGAATGCGATACTCTATTCATGCAGGGACCACTAAGATGTACCGCAATCTACGAGAAATCTATTGGTGGAGTGGTATGAAGAGAGATATTACAGAGTTTATAGCTAAGTACACAATGTGTCAGTAGGTTAAGATTGAGCATCAAAAGCCTAGTAGGTCAATGCAGGAGTTTAGTATTCCTACTTGGAAGTGGGAGGAATGAACATGGACTTCGTGACGGGTTTGCCTCGTACTCGTCTTCATCTTAATTCTATTTGGGTCATTGTAGATATGATAACCAAATCAGCCTATTTCTTGCCAGTCCATACTTCTTATTTAGCCGAGGACTATGCCAAACTCTATATCAGAGAGCTGGTTAGGTTTCACGGTGTTCCATTATCTATCATCTCAGACAGAGGTACTCAGTTTACCTCTCTTTTTAGAAAGCATTCCAAAAGGGTCTTGGTACCCAAGTTCACCTCAGTACAGCTTTTCACCCTCAGACAAATGGTCAAGCAGAAAGGACCATTTAGACTTTAGAAGATATGTTGAGAGCATACGTTGTAGATTTTAAATATAGTTGGGATGACCACTTGACTTTGATTGAGTTCACGTAAAATAACAGCTATCATTCTAGTATTTAGATGGCCCCATTTGAGGCATTTTATGGGAGGAGATGTAGGTCTCCCATTGGTTGGTTTGAGGTAGGCGAGACTGCGTTGGCAGGTCCCGACTTAGTATTTGATGCATAAGAGAAGGTTCAGTTGATTAGGAAGAGGCTTAAGGTGGCACATAGCCGACAGAAATCATATGCATATGTGAGGAGAGTGGATCTCCAGGTTGAGATTGTTGATTTTGTATACCTAAAAATCTCTCCCATGAAATGAGTAAAAAGGTTCGGCAAGAGGGGGAAGCTCAGTCCCCGATATGTTGGTCCTTACAGAATTCTCAGCCATTTTGGAAAGGTAGTTTATGAGCTTGAGTTACCTTCATAATTAGCTTAAGTGCACCCAATATGCCACGTCTCCTTGCTAAAGAAATGCATTGATTACCAAACCGTTGTAGTCCCCTTAGAAAGCATAAGCATTACGAATGATCTTTCTTTTAAAGATATCCCAGTTGAAATTCTTGATCATCAGATTCGCAGACTAAGGAACAAAAAATTTCCCATGGTCAAAGTTATTTGGCGGAACCAGTCCGTTGAGGGAGCTACTTAGGAAGCAGAAGCAAATATGCGGACCAAGTATCCTCACCTCTCTCTGCAAACTCAGACTCAACTTGAGGTAACAGTCTTTCTAAGATTTACTCAGTTCTATGTTCAGTTACAGTTACAAACTTGGTATCAGTTACCTTGCATATCATTCGCCTGACAGTCATTCATTCATAAATCAATTCATCCATGTAATCATGCTTCAGTTATGCATGTTCAATATGTAAACTCAGTTTATCAGCAGCCTCATCTTAGTCATGCTTTAGTTGTGTCTGTTCAATGTTTGTATAAATGTAGTCTATCATTCTTTTCATCTTAATCAGTCTCATTCAAGGGCGAATGTCCCCAAGGGAGAGATATTGTAATACCCCGTATTCTCCTAGCCTAGTTTGGCTCTTAGTACATGAGAATTTCTATATAAAAATTTGAATTCACTTAGAATTTTCCAATTTAAGACTTACCAAAGTGTAGGAAATTCAGTCAGCTTTACAACGACATAAATTTTGCCCAAATCCGATATTCGGGTGAGAACTTATGGCATATTTATTAAAAACAGTATGTGAAATTTAGCATCACCGCGTCACGGTGAATTTCCAGGTTCCAATCATCATTTTCCAATGTGTCACCGGGATAATGGTTCGCCGCGCCATAGTGCCATTTCCCAATTGTCATTTTCCAGTGAGGCACCATGATTGGCCCGCGTCGCGCCAATGCCTATTTTCAGAATTGTCAATTTCCAGTGAGGCTCCACGATAATGACGCATAGCCCCAAAAGTCAATTATGCGGTTGTCCATTTTTGAACTATTTCAGCCAACTTCCAGTGACTCACCGCGATTCCACCACATCGCTGTAAAGTCCAAAATTGGGACTTTCAGTGATGAAATTTAAATCCTACCAGGGGTAATTTAGTCTTTTTTTCATGGCCCTAATCAGTCTAAACACATTAATTAACCCCTAATAACCTAGATAAGTCATTATTCACTCAATTTCCCCCAAATTGAAGATCATTCTCTCAAATAGCAAAACCCTAGCCTTCAATAATTAAGAGCAAATCCACAAGAATATCACCAAGAAACTTCAAGAACTCATCCTCCCACGTATGTTAAATGTTCATCCATGGGTCCTTACCACCCTTGAAGCCCAAGAATTCTTTTTTAAAAATACAAGATTGATATTCCATGAATTACATGTTTGAGTTGAATTGTGTTTATATATGTATTGTTATATGGTCTTCAATCTATGATTAATTACAAATTTCATGAAATTAAGATAGCATGGGTGATGAATTATGTGATTTTTATGTTCAATCCTTGCATTTCCAAGTTGAATGTAGTAGCCTTGGTATTTATATATGTTTATTATTATTATATAATATAATCATGCTCCCCAAGTGTTTGTTAAAATGCATCCATGAATTGAATAGTGCAATCATGACGTGTTAGCATGTGTTCCCATTCATGTACAAGTTCATACCTTGCAATTTTTTGACAAAATGTCTCAATAAATGAATTATGACTAAGTGACTAGCTAGTATGCTTTTAAGATTGTGACATGTTTTACTATTGATTCCATCGAGTCCTGGGGGTATTCAATACTCAGAAAATCTAGTTGTCTACCTAGATCACGATAGCTATAGAATAGTCTCAGTAATGTCATGAACAGTAGTACTTATTCAGTTACAGAACTCAGTGAAGCTCAGTCCAGTTCAGTTAAGTTTAATAATTAGTTCCATTCATTTATGAGTAGGATTCAGCACTGAGCTAACCCAAGGATGAGGGCTCACCTATCAGTAGAGGGTGTGATCCTTAGTAGCAGTCCTTGCATTCCAGAACTATGTAGCCAACATAGGTTGAGATATCAACCTTCCAGTTGAGAGTTGATAAGGTATTTACCTGCAAGTTGAGGGTAATACCATTATCATCAGGGAACCTACCAGTAGAGGGTGACCCTTAGTCCTTTGGGATGACATTTCAGTAGATCCACACAGCCAGTGTCTACACCCATGGCACGGTACTAACACCCTTCTAATTGGTGTTACAAGTTGGACCCCAAGCACTTTAGAGAGGGACATATTGGTTAGATGATTACCTCCCAAGTTTCAATTTTAGTCTTCAGTATAGAACTCGGTTTAGTTCTACAGAATGACGAATGTCAGTAATAGGCACCCATATTTATCAGTAATTCAATTATCAATAATCTCAGATATTAGTTACTCAGTTATCAGAACTCAGTACGTAATTTCATTATGAATCTCAGATACAGTATATATGCATATGCACAGTGTTGCATACTTAATGTTTACAGTAGCTTCAACTATCCATTTACTCTGATTCAGTAATATTCATATCACTCAGTCAGTTATTTTTCATGCATATGGACCCTTACATTTTAGCCTTACCTCATCTAGCATACCAGTACATTCTATGAATTAATCGCATGTTTATTTCTTGTGCTATGATGTCTCATATCATAGGTTCGGATGCTTAGGTTCCTGACCATGCTTAGCCAGATTCAGTCAACATCAGCAGATTCAGTAGTGAGTCCTCATCTATCAAGGATATTCTTTTATTTTAGTATCATAGTATATTCAGTAGTTTATTAGTTTGAGTTAGTTGGGGGCTTGTCCCATCAACTCCACATTCAGATAATTCAGTGAGAGGCTTTTCAAACTAGACTAGTTTAGACAGTATTCAGCTTTCAAATGTTATTATCAGTTGTTATATTTATCAGTATTCAGTTTATAAACCTTATGGAATTTCAGACTAACTTCCACATAATTTTAGTGTTATTATTCAGTGCTCTCAGCAGGTACCAGTCATGAGTTAGCTTATGGTCCTTCGGGGTAATTAGCACCGTGTAGCGTCTGGGGTGCAGACTCGGGGTGTTACATTATTATACTTGTATGGTTTGGTTTGTTTCTAGAAGACTTATTGTGGGGTTATTATTGTCTTTCTTTATTTTTGTATTGGTTAGGGTGATAGGCTTACTTGTCAAGGTTCATCGCAACAAGTGCCATCATGACCCTTTGGATTTTGGGTCATGACAAAACCCCATTGAAAAGGGCCTAGTATACCTTGATAGGGTATAAAGGACGATCTAACGTGGTATAACTAAACTGATGTCTAAAAGGATTAATGTATCAAACCTAGTCTGACGAGTGGCCCTTTAGCACCTACGATAGCTCCGTAGTTTTGGGACTTAGGGACTTTTACTAAAGGTCTCACCCTAACTGAAGGGTGAGCCTCCATCCCCGTGTCTGCTCAGTGCTAAGTACTACTCTCAACTAAAAAACAACTGATATACTGAATAGCTCAATAATATGATGTCCTGAGGTTGAAAGATAAGTTCTTTGTCTAAAAGTATTCTAAATCTTGAAAATTGAAAGACCGAGTGTTTGACTAATAATGCATGATATCCTAGGTCATCGGGTTTTCATAACTCGTCATCTTTGAAGAATGCAACTATCATGATAAATTTCATAATCTGAAAAAAAAATGTGAAATTTCACAACACAAGTCCAAAAGCATGAACTTACCAACATATTGAGGGTTCATAATTCTAAGTATTTGAAAATATTAAATTTCATGGAAAAATATGGTATGTTAACTAATATAGATTGAAATGCAAAAAATCATAATAATTTTTGCTTAATAGTCTTGAAAACTGATACATCATACATAGCTTGATCATATACTTTAAATTTGAAGTAATATCATTTAAATCATGCATGGATATATTGAATGCTATAATATAGTCATAAGAAATCATAAATAATGGTAAAAACATGCTCATGAATGTAAAATATATTAAGGAGAAATGTCTTAGGCCTGAAATTCTATTTGGATAAAAACCCTAGTTCATGGAAATCATAGAAATCATAACTGAAATTCATATTTTAAAACTAGGTTTTGGTCATAAGGATGAGAGGAATCTCTTATTGAATACCCATATACCTAGACTGATAAAATCTTAGACTCAAGCCTTGGAAATCTGGCTTTGAGAAAAAACCTAGGCTTAGGCTTGCTTGAGAGTTGAATTACTTGATTTTCTGACTCATAATGAGTTTGGAGAAAATAATCAGGGATTTTGGGTGATTAAATAGACTTATACCTCTTGCAACATCTGAAATGACATAGTTGGAGTTAAAAGAGTGGGAAAATACCAAATAACCTTTTTAAAATAGTCTGAAAAGTTATTGGTATTCAGCCCGAGGAGTTTGGTGAAGTCCCATAGGGTCTGGGGACGAGTCATGACCTGAGTCATCATCTGGGACTCATATTTTGGTCTCTTCTTCTGTCTCTACAAGTCATAGTGACCCAACGATCTGTATGGTCTGACGACTACTCGTAGTCTGAGTCATCGTCACTAACAATTTTGACAGTGCTTTAGTAAATTGGCCATAACTTCTTACTGCAATATCGGATTAAGGAAAAACTGGAAGAGTTGGAAAGTAATTCAGTTATATATCTTATTATGGGTCTTGAGCTCATAAATAGGTCAAGATATAGTAGTTATGCACATTTGAAGTTGGCTATAGTAACATTCTTCTCAAGAATTCAATTGGTAAGGGATATTTTGACTTGTCTATAAGCTAGGAGTTATTTGTGGACTTAATATATGTCTAAATCACTTATCAAACTACCAAACCATGATATTTTATTTTGTATGTACTTAAAGCAAGGTTCTAGTCTTAGCTTGAATTTTTGGAGTGTTACGCAAACCTGTGTTTCTATATGCACCACTAAGTCTGAATATATCTCTATTGGTTTATGTTGTGTTCAAATTCTTCAGATGACTCATCAATTAAGTGATTATGATATCTCTATTAAACTTGTGACAATTTAAGTGATATTTGTCGTTCCAAAAAATCATGTGCATCATTCTAGGGCTAAAAATATTGACATTAAGCATCATTTCATTATAGATCATGTTTTAAAAGGTGGCATTCATAAATATTTTGTTAGCACTGAGTTTCAATTAGCAGATATTTTAACCAAACTATTATTGGAAGAAAGAATTTATTTTCTTAGAAAATACCTTAGTATCATTGCAAACCTTTTTAAAATTATTATTTTTCATATCGTGTTGTTTTAATTATGTATACAAAGGTCCTTATTAATACTTGATTTGGTTGAAGTACTTGCTTTTATTCTTTTCCTCTTTGCCGTGTGACATTATAGTACTGTGTACAGTATTTATTTCAGCCCTTTCTTCTTCCTAGACGTTTTTTCACTCTTTCCATTTTTTAATATTTTTTCTCTGAATATCTTGTTGAGTCTTATGCCTTTCTCTTCCACTCTCTTTTCTCTCTCAGCAGCTAAAGCATCAAAAAATTCTTTCAAGGAAAATAGAAAGAGCTCTTGCTTTAAAGGAAAAAGAAAATCCTTCTCCTCTTTTAGTCTTGACTCTAAAAATTTAGACCAAAATCTTCCTTAGGCATCCTTTGATTCCTTCTACTTTTTAACATGTAAACATTCTTTTGTTCCTGATGACTTTGGGTACTCTAAAAAGAAAGTGAATTTTGACTTTGATAGCTATCTAAATATCAAAATTGATTTTTGGAGAACATCAAACGAATCTCTCTTTCATTGTATGAAGGAATTTTCTTTTGTCCATGGTAGAATCGTAGATCTGGAGCTTTTTGAAAATCTTCACTGCCCCATTAAGCCTTTATTTTAATTTCAAGGATAGGAAAACATTTTTGTTCTACTCCTAAGCATGCTTACAAACCTCTTATCTGCCTCTTTTATGTGAATCTTTGGTTTTTTCACTCTGATAAACTAGAAACTTTTGTTATGGGTAAGCCTATCTTTCTGGATTGCGCTTTGTTTGATGTTATCTTCGATATCAATTAATATGGTTTTGCTACTTCCTTTAAGAATCCATGGCCTTTGGATTTTGATGTCTCATTTGATCAAGCTAAATGCTTTATTGCACTCGAGAACTAAAATTCTCTTTTCTCTTCCCTTGGTCCTAAAAATCTATCTTTTGAAAATCATGTAATTGCTTATATTGTTGCTTATCTGCTTTTTTGTGTTGGTTAATTATCTACCTTATCTCAACATGAAACTCTTCTTACTTACTACATTGTATCTTAACACAAAATTTAGCTCTCTTCTTTCATCCTTAACTACATGATAGAAACAACACTTGATCCCTCCTATCTTTCTTAGAAGTTGATTATTACTTATATTTTGGAGGTTAGAAGTATCCCTCTTGAAAGTGTTACTTCTATCCTTGTGTGACAGTGTTATAATTCCAAAGCCTTTGCCAATAAGGGATATGTCCAGGTTGATGATGTTTGGGTTCCTAACTTTGAAGGTTGCTCTGCTTGAAATCTCCTTCTTCTCTTAGCTCTTTTTCTCTTAATAACTCTATATTCTTGACAAAAATGGGCTCTAAGATAGATTCTATCAAGGATTTTCTCCTCGCCTCTCACTTTCAACTTGACAAAATCAAGGATATCACCAAAGAAACTGGAACTAATATTGCTATGTTGAGAATAAGACTTAATCAAGTGATCAAGAAAGATACAAAGATTGTTACCAATATTCATTCAACAATAGACGTTCTTTCATCTACTATTTCCACCAAGTTGAGAAACTCGAAAGATACCACTACTCAAACCTTGGCATACTTCTTTCATCGCTATGAACAACCTCTTCCTCCTACTGCTACTTGATTATGTGCTTTTTGCTAAGTCTTTGTTTTGTTTTAGAGTGTATCTGGACCTTAGCCAATAAATATTTTTTTTGCTTTATTAGTATCCAAGATATTATCATTTGTTGCTACTCTTCCTTTTTTATTGATGACAGAAGGGAGAAAGATATTGCATCATTTATCACTGGTCAACTATTCAAGTGGAGCTATTATCCAACAAGTCAACTATTTAGGGAGAGCTTAGAAAGTTGATTGATTGTGTAAAAGGGAAGTTGGTTGTATTATTTCTTTCCTTTATTATCATTTATCAAAAAGAAGGATATTGATAGTGTCTGATTTTAATAGATGATTTTCTCGTAGATTTTAAGGAAAAGAAATAATAAGGATACTTAATTAAAAATCCAAAAAAGGCAGGACTATCAATAGCCTCCCTCAAAAGGAAAACATATCATCACTCATCAATACTTTAATTACAATATATTTAGGTAAAAGGAAACAAGAATTCTCAAAAGAAAGAGATATTAGTGCTCATCAATGTATTAATTGTAACATCTCTCGACAAAGAAAAGATATATCACTCCTTGTTCCAAAGAGTCTTTGATCGTGCCGCTATTAGGGTTTAATTGTTGTTTTGTAGTCAATCTCTATTCTTTGAAATAGGATTTGCTTGTACTATTTCTATAATGACCTAAAATTTTGTGAAATTTGTGATTTTGTGTGATTTAACTATTTTAATCCTCCCCGTAGTTGCATTGTGGTATTTTTGGGGTGTGGAGGTGATTGTCTTGGTTCCCTATGCATTTTGGTACTATTTATGCGATATTATGGTTTTTGGTGGCTTCGAGAGCCTTATTTTGGACTTCTGTGGTTATCTTTTGATCTGTGCGATGAATAGATAAATGAACTACGCCAGCAGATATGGAACGTTGATTTTAGGGTGGTAACATAGTTGGTATGTTTTATGGATTTTATATCTCATTTCGACCCTCGATTTGAAAAACTATAATTTTGGATTTTGAAGGTCAACTTTGGAAAAACGATGTCTTTTCAAAAATCTAATATTGACATTGAGTCTGGAGTGTCGAATTTAGTGTGGGTACATAGTTCGTTTGCATATATCGGATTTCAAACGAATCCCGGACACCCCGTGGAAGTCCGTTTTGGACTTAGAAAATCTAGTGCACCAGCTTGTTGGTGCAACCTGGACCACAAAGGGTAAAAGACATTTGGGGCATGTGTTTTATGTCTTATGCACTTGGTAACCTAGTATGAGTATAAATAGCCCTTTTTTACTTGATTTTTCTCATTTTTCTCCTTACTTCTTGAGAGCTAAATCCTAAAATAGTGTGAGAGTTTAAAAGTGGAGCTTATGGGTGCTTGGGAAGCTAGATTAATATCTATTTCTTGATTCTCTTACTTATTTAAGGTTAGAATTCACCCTTCTCTTAGTGAATTTCTTAATTAATTTCTCAAAACTCCAAAATCTTAGGGTTTGATTTTAAACCCCAATTTTACCCCTTTTCACTTGAATAATATGCCTAATCCTAAACTTAATTTTTTTTCCTCATTTCCATCTTCAAAACAACTTTGATTCTTCATTTAAAGCAGATTTCAAAGATTTTACCTGGTAAAGTGTAAAAATGGTTTTTCTTCCATTTGAACCTCATTTTGACTTGGTTTTTCAGTTGTAGATTCCTAAAAGTATGGGGAACACATTTTTGAAATAAAGTTACAATTTTGCCCTTCTTTTTCAAAAACTCATTTTGGGGGTCCATTTTGACCCCAAACTAAAAGTGGTAATATGGGTATCGTTGGCTTTGTTTTGATGCATAGATTCTATATTTTTTATCTTTAGCTAATTTTGGGATCATTCATGAGAAGTAAGGTCATGGGTTGAAGCATAGTGGATCAGTTTTGGCCTTTGAGGTAGGTTATGGCTTAACTCTTCAGACTGGGTTGGGTAGTTAATTTGTATATAAAATGTATGTTAAGGGAATGGGAACTAATAATAAAATTATCTATCTTAATGTGTTGAGCCCGTGTGGGGTCCTCTATGTAATGTAATTGTTGGTTTTGAGATATTATGTGATATGTGTGACCGTTTAGGGTATTATGTGATGTGATAGCCTGAAATACATATGAATAATTGTATGTGTTGTTGGAATGCCTATTATGGTATCATTGGTGTAATGTGTTATATTCATACTTTATTGGCATATGAATCATGTGGAATTTCATGGATGGTGGAAGTAACACGTGATTGTGGAATATATCATTGTGGTTGATTATGGAAATATATCATGTGGTTGGTTGTGGAAATATTCATTGTGATTAGTTGTGAGCATGACATCCTTATATCATACTCATTCATGAAGCATTGGTACCACCGTGGAAACATCTTAGAAACACTGGCAACACTGTAGAATCCCTTTGAGTTGTTCCGCAAAATAAGGGACCATATCCCTCAGAATCAATTAGAGGCAATCAAGAAATAGAGTGTGAGAAAACTAAACACAGTGCAGAAAGAGTAAAACACACAAGGATTTTTACATGGAAACCCAGTATGAGAAAAATCATGGCTTGCCCTAACAAGTACTAACGAAATCTCCTATAGTCAACCTCCTGATTACAGTTTATATTTCAGCCTATCTTTAGGCTCCTTTTGCTAGCAAGAACTCTACTACCAACTCATATTGGTAACTCTACCAAGGACTCTTCCTACACTAATTGGCTTTAATCAGTCTCAAGCTTAGGCAACTCTATCTAAGCAGTACTCTCTTAACAAGAAAACACTACTCTTATAAGATGAGTAGTTCAGTTACAATTCATTACTCACTCAAGAACTATTACAGTTTAAGCACTCATAAGGTTAAGAAATTGAGCAGTGTTGAAATGGGGATTTGGCTACCTCTCTTTACTCTTTGGATTTGCAAAAAATCAATCATTGAAGAAATATCTCTTTACTTTTATAGTTGGGTGATGATTAGAGATTGAAAGATCATTGGACAATCTGTCCAAGTTGGTACAAAATGGCATAAAATAGCACCTGCAAGTTTATTACACGAGATGACAAAATTGTGCAGAAAGTGTATGCCAGCTATACTATACATTGCACGTCCAGGGACCTGGTCCCTCATAGTTCAGTTGCTCATTATCAAAACTAAATATAGCAACTTTCCTCCTTTTTGATGATGACAAACCAAACCATAAAATTTTAAGTATTTGTGCACATTTATCATAATTAATAAGAGTGATTACTACCTGAATATGAATACTCCCCCTATCATCATTCTTTCTCTATCATGAAACACAGGGACCTGGTCCCTTGTTGTCATTTTACTACAAAAACTTCCCTCTATCATTATGCACCTTAATTTTATTTGGTTCCTTTGTATTTACACACTTGGATTTCTCCATTTTAGTATGAATCTCTTCAAAAATATGCACTACCCCCTACTACATAAACTCAGTATTCTCTCTTTTGGCATCATTGAAAAGGATTAACTGTAAACCAAGAGTAAAGATAAGCACATATTAGTTAACTCATGGCCACTGGGGAAATACTAACATGTAAAACAGTTCTAAAGTAAAGAGACAAGTGATATACATAAACTAAATATTCATCCACTCATAATAGTCAGTACCAGTACATCAAGCAAAAATAATAATCATAAGACAACTATCTTTAAAAGCCATTATGAGATCCAGGATATGAAACTGACACACGATTGATAGAAGAATGAGGATAACAGGGCTTAGGTGGAAGGAGGATTGGGTGGAAAGGAATTAAACAGTACTTCATCCTTGCATCTATAGTAATATGAATATCCACCAATTGTTGGGTAAGGATCTTCACTTCAGCATTCAGTTTGGACATTCTTTCTTGGAGTTTTGCATTTCTAGTTGCATGTTCATAAGTGGCATATAGTCCTTTAGAGGACAGCCTTTAATTCATCAATGTCAAATACATTTAATATAACATCTTTTATAGTTAACTTAATTCTTGACTCCTCCATTACCATTCCCAACTTCTCCTGAATAGCTAGAAATTCAGATACTTGATATACATTCTCCATAAGTTTTATTCAATCTGAATATTAGCTTGGCTATCCCATGTGATTCCCTTTTCCTAAGTACCTCAAAATGATTAAATACTTTGTTGAGTAGGTACCCGTATAGCATTTCATGTCTCTTTTTTTCTCACATGTTTTGGGATCAGGAGTTCTTTCCTGGGAGAACTTTCTGAGTCATCAATATTTTAATCCCTTTTAACTACCCACATTTTTCATATCATTCTTAGTTATTATTACTTGCCTTTATCCTTTCAATAGCAACTTTTTTTTGGGACCAGGTCCCTTAGAGGCTTTCTTCTTTTTCATAGCTTATATGTTTCTGCCTCATTCCAACAGGGTTACCAAACTTTGACTTAGAGGGCCTAAGATGAAATTTTCTATAGCTTTGGTTGTTGAAGGATCGGGATATTTGACGAGGGCATATTTAATTTGATTTATTGGAAGAAGGAGAATGAGAAAGATTAGTTTGGTTTAGTAAAGGAAATAAGTGAGGAGTTGAGACTACTATTGGGAAGTAGCATATTTTAGTAATTTGAAGAAGTGACTGTTGTCATTAGAGAATGACATGTTTGGTTTTAAAAAGAGTGACTCTTTATTTTGTAAATAAATTGATAGCTCTTATGAGGGAAGGAAAAGATACATGGATTTCACAGATAGTACATTTTATGATTATTAAAGCATACTATAATGATACTAACATGTGAGATAAATTCATATCGCTCTCCTTTGAGTGAATTTTCAAGTTTGTGCTTGTCACTTTTGTCCACCTCCTAAGTTGTTCCCATGGGTGTATACCTGCAAGGGTATAATACTGAGTTAGACTAAGATGCACCTACCTTATCATGGATACCTATTTCCTAATCATAGCCAATTTTGAGTGGAAACACTGAGTCACAAGATAGGTCCGGTCGATTAGATCAATCAGCTTAGTTTTTCTACCTTTGCACACTCTTTTGTTCCATAACCTATTCTTAATATAGGTCTGAGGACCGGGTCCCAGTCATGACATAATTTAGGCTGCTAAAGATTTTCTTCTTCTGAGATGAATTTCTTAGGGACCAGGTCTCTGAGAATCAGGACTTTATTTACATCTTTCATCCTCTTTGCTTATCATCCCATCACAAAGGACCAATAATTTTCCTGACTAATCAGGAATTGCAAACACTCTTTTCATCAATCCATAGATTTTTTTTAGTTTATTCTTCAGTGCATATTTATTCACCAGATCTGAAGATCATTCAAAGGCTTCTTTTTTAACACGGGCTTCTCATATACTAAGGACTAGGTCCTTCAGATCAACTTTTTACAATAAAACACTTACACTTGGAGAACACAGACACACATTTCATTAATGAGCTATTCCTGACTGTAACCCCATTCTCATGCCTAGAATTATGATCACTTGTCAAATTTAGGAACCAACTTGAGCCTGAGTTCCCAGTAGTAGGAAAATGGTGTGATCAAATACCTTTTGGGCCATCTAGGTAGAGAGTGCCCTTTCATAATTCTGTGAGGCTTGAGTCCCTTAGAATGAGTATTTCCTTGGTGAATATATTCAAAAATATTCATCCTAGCTCTAATCCACTTTTGACAATTTCTTTTTGTATGACCATCTCTTCCATAAAGAGTGCATAAAGGCTTGTGAACCTTGTTCTTAGCATTATAAGCAATTATCCTTTGAGACCCACTAGGTTGGGTTCTTTCTTGATAACCGAGACCATTTTTATTGTTAGAACCTTGATTAATCAATTTAGAAAGAATCTGAGAAGATGTAGTCCATTGCAGAGATTTATTAAGTCTTCACTTAGACAGATCAGGTCTCTTTCGAACTCTTCATTCTCCTGAAGTGCGGTCATAAGAAGTCTTTGAGAATCCTCCAGGTTTTCTTCAAGATCACCCTAAAACTTTAAGACTTTCTTTTTTCCTTTATATTTGGAACCATCTTCTTTCTTCAGTTGACTTTCCAAACTTAGATTTTCAAATTTTAGCTTAGAAACTTGTTACTTAGCTTGTGATATCAAGAGAGTCAGATCTATTAGCTCAAGCTCCTGATCTTCAATCTTTTCTTTTTTCATATCATAGGCACTATTAGCCTTTTCTAGTTGATTGACTAAGCTTGAATTTTTAGATTTCAACTTAGTAACCTACTCTTTAGTTTTAGATATTTGAAGAGTTAGAGCAATTAACTCGCTCTTGACTCTCCACCTTTTCTTCCAGAGTATTTTTTTCATTAGTTATTTCACACATAGAATCAATAAACATATTGGCAAGTTTTTTCACTTTTCTAGCAGTGTAATTTTCTAGGTTTTCTTAATGTCTGAGAGTGTTACCTCATCTTTTTATTCATACTCAGTGTTTTCAATAAACACAAACAAAGACTCAAAGTTCACTTTCTTATCCTCTACTTCTAGCAAAGAGACACCTCCAGTCCTCTCATCTTCACTTGAATCACTGGAAGAGTCTCTAGATACTGTCAAAGTTTGTTTTACAGCATATTCAGCTGTTGCCTTCCAACTTGAGTTATCAGGGACCTGATCCTTGATCTTTCCTTTTTCATCCTCGGCCTTAAGCTAATCATGATGAACCATTTTGTGCATTGTATATTCCTTGATAAAATGCTCAGGACTTCTACATTTATGGCATACCTCAATATTACTTTCCTTGTTACTACTTATTCTTCTTCTTTAGAATTGACCACTCATTTTCATTACTTTGACAATTTTAGTTGCCAAATAGGCAACTGAAACACCTTGGTTTTTGGACCTTAGAAAATTTCCTGGAATTCTGGTCTTTGGACCCAATATGACTTGAGGATACGATCTGTATGTTGGGGTACAGATGGTAAGGTCCATTTATATGCTGACCAGTGGTGGTTGGTGGGATGGATTTTGGTTAATAAAATGGATACGACTTAGGGGCACAAGTCATATTGGTGGTTACGAATTATTTGGTTACCTAACTTAATCTTAGAATTGACTACTTAGGTTGGATTTGATTATGAGTCATGCACCATGAGTAGTAAGCCAGGGTACAAGTCATACCCAAGACTCGTATGGTGGACAATGTCTAAAACTTCCTTGGTTTAAATTTTCCAGGGGTACGGATGAAGGGCACGGATCGTACGCTTTGGATATAATTTGGTTGGATGAGTTGTATGCTAGACAGTGTTTGGTCCAAAGGTTGAGCTATGATACAAGTGGAGGATACCACTCATTTGGGGAGGGTACAACTTGTGAGGGTCGGTCATACCCCTGTGATGGGATTATGTGCAACTTAAGTAAGGGTATTATGGATATTTCCTGACTTATCCTAATAAGGAGCCATGACTTATAACCTACATGGGTGTTTATTTACCCTATTATTTCATTCATTAATACTTAAAAACTCTTCTAAGCACTCTATAATTCTCTCAAAAGCTTTGGGCAAGGAAAGCTAGGGTTTCAACTAGAGGATTGATTTGGGGCTTATCTTAGTGATTTCTTTCCATCATCATCTTGGTTTAAAGCATATTCTACTCCCTAATTGTTAATTCTAACTAGAAGCATGTTTTTTTATGAATGTTTTCATGATTTCATTGATTGTATAATTTTTGTTTTAAAATATAAATTGGGGGTTTTGATATTAAATGGTTGGTTATGGTTTCTCATGGTTTTAATTATGTTTTTATATGTGTTAATAGTGGTTTTGGATAATTGGATTGCATGAGAATGGCTTAATGGTAATTGGAATTGGTTTTGGTCATATTATGCCCTCAATATATTTGATAAAATGCTTATAAAGATATGTTCATTGTATTGACTACTTTTAATAGAACTCTTTCTTGTTTTATAAACATGGTAAAGGAATTATACATGGTTTAAATGGCTTCAAAATTTAAATGGCTAAATGGTTATGCTTGAGGGGTACATGGGATCCCCCATGTGGTTTAACATGGTAAATGGAAGGGCACTTGAAAGTCCCTTTAAACCTATATATGGTTAGCTATGGATAATACATTTAAGTAAGGATTGGTATGATGATCCCAATATTAATATCCTTGGTTAATAAATGGATAATGGTTTGGTTGTTTGGAAATTGGTTTTAATTGGGCATTAGTGGTGGGATGTGTAGCAAATTCGTAGAAGGTGGAGGTCCTGGGGGGACCAAACCTGGAAACTCATATTTGTCGATGTGACGTTGGTCTTGGTGATCATGTGCATGATGTCACACTATATTTTAGGGGATGTACTAGTTATCCCAGGTTTTCTTTCCTGGTCGTACAGTTTCATGCATCAGGGCCCTTTCAGCAGGGAGAGCTAAAACTATATAGCCTTGGATAGTTTAGGAAGGCTAATCTACACAGCCCAGGTAAAGGTTATAAAGGTATGATAAACTGGTCCCTTTCCCGGTATGGTTATATATATGTATATATATGTATGGTTGTGTGCATATAGATAGTTTTACTTGGTTTTAGAAATTATATTATTTTAGCCTTATCATGAGATCATACTAGTATTTACCCGCTAACTCATCTACTGGTGGTTGTATGCCCATTCTATACAGCAACCGATTGTTCTACTCCTCTTACATAGTGATTGACTAAAGGACAACACTTGGACTGAAGTGGTGAGCTTCTATCATTTTGGAAGGCTCTATTTTATGTTATGGACATTTTCTAGACACTTTAATTTTATTTTGGATATTGGTTTTGGCCATGGTTGGGGGCATATCCTAATCGGATTTTATTACTCTTTTGGTTAGAGACTTTGTGGTACTTCTATGTGTTGGAACGAGCAGGATCGATATTGGTGTCAACCTTGGCATTGGAATAAGCTTAAGGGCTAACATCATTAGACGATATTATTGGTTGTTCCATCATATTTCATTTTACTATTAATTATATTATATTTTGGAACATCTTTGGTTATGGCTTGGTTTATGGCCCTTGTTATGGAATGGTTTGGTATGGTTGGATTATTGACATGGGATGGTTGGACTCGGTTGGGTCAGTCATGGTTGTGATTCTATCCCTGAGTCTTTATGTGAGGTATTGCACTATCTTACTATATGCTTAAAATTCATCCAACTCAGGACAGGCTGCTAGAGGTTGCGTTAGGTAATGGGGGTGGTCTCCAAACTCGATCGGACTTGGGATGCCTATTATGATAAGGCAACCGATGGGGTCGCATCAAGTTGGTATCAGAGCCTAGGTTTATGGTCAATTGGGAGTCCGCAAAGTCGTGTCGAGTAGAGTCTCTTTTACGGGTGTGTAGCGCGCCATACTCATAAGGGAGTGGCTACAAGGCATCTAGGAATGTTTTACTTTCTTGGTATTCTATTTTCAAGCTTGGAGTCTCAATCTTGGAATCTTCTCTAATCCTTGTTTGTTTGTCTTTCAGATCATACCTCGTAGATTTGGTACACAAGAAAATTCTTCTATCCTATCTAGGGGTAATGTTGAAAGGGTGCATCCTACTTCTGGGGTTCATCGTCAATCTCATGGTCCTATTTCTGATAGTTCTAGAGTTCCACCGGTTGCTATTAGTATTCCTCAAGGTGAGGTAACTAATATGGAATTTTGTTAGTCTATTCATGTTATTGCTCAGATGGTCGTTGCTCAGGTTGAGTGGGGTATGATTGGTTCTTTATCTGCTGTGTCCATATGGGTTGGCCAATTTATGAAGATAGGTCATCCCACTTTTTCTAGAGTGAAGGTGGAAGAGAATCCACAAGTCTTCTTGGATAAAATAGAAAATATATTTTGGGTGATGGAGTCTACCAATGTGGAAGGGGTAAACTTTGCAGCTTATCAGCTCAAATATGTTGCATATCAGTGGTATAAAGAGTGGTATGAGGATAGGGGTGATGTGGAAGAATCAGTCTTGAGGGATACTTTTTCTAAGGCCTTCTTAGATCAGTTCTTTCCCTAAGAGTTGATAAAAGAAAAGATGGAGGAGTTTGTGAACCTCAAGCAGGGGAGAATGTCTTTCAAGGACTATGCCTTGAAGTTTCACCAATTGTTAAGGTATGCTCCTGATTTAGTTATTGACATACAGGAAAAAATGAGAAGTTCGCTTCTGGGTTGAATCATAATTTGATTTTGGAGATCAAGACTGCCTTGTTGATTAAAGATATAGATATATCTAGGTTGACTATTCATATGTAGCAGGTGGAGGATGAAAAAAGGTAGCAGGTAGAGTTTGGGAATAGATAAAATAAGAGGAGAAGGTTTTCTAACCAGCGAGGTGCTCAGTATCAGTGTGGTCAGGATAGTGGAAAATGGCAGAAAAATAATGGGGAGTTCTAGTTCCTACTTTTCAGCTAGTGTTTCTTACCAAGCGGGCAACAGGCGTCATCACGGTGGTGAAAATTTCTGGGCATAGGGTGCTCAATCTTAGGCAAGAAGAGGTGTTAGTTTATTCATGTCCTTCTTGTTGGTTCTATGGTCATCCTTATCGGGGTTATTATGGTGACGGAAGGAACAAATGCTTTAATTATAGCCAGGCAGGCCATCAAATCAGAATTTTTCAGTTAATAAGGTTTCTACAAGGGCGAATAATATTCCTGTGGCTTCATCTTCTGGTCCTACACCTGGTAGTGTGCATCTAATTTTGTTATTACTCCTAGTTCTAGTGTTGGTCAGAATAGGTTGTATGCTTTGGCGTCCCGACAGGAATTCAAGGCATCACCTGATGTCGTTACTGGTATGTTATAGCTTTTCTCTCATCACGTATATTGTTTTCTTGATTCGGGGTCCACTATCTCTTTGGAACTCCTTATGTAGCTGTATCTTTTGGTTTTGATCAAGAAGTTATTTTGGATCCTTTTTCTGTTTCTACCCCAATGGGTGACTTGGTTATTGCTAATAGAGTCTATAGGGGGTGTGGTATCTGTTAAGTGCAAGCAAACATTGGTGGATCTATTTGAGTTGGGTATGATAGATTTCAATGTCATTTTGGGTATGGATTAGTTGCACTCTAGTTATGCGTCCTTGGATGGTCGGACTCGTAGGGTTATCTTTGGTTCGCTGGTGAATTGGTTATAAAATGGGAGGGTGGTTCTTTATCTCCTAGGGGGAGATTTGTTTCTTATCTTAGAGCTCGGAGGTTAATTTCCAAAGGTTGTCTTTATCACTAGGTCTAGGTTAAAGAGTCTAACTCGAAAGGTCCTTTTTTCTAGTTAATTCCAGTGGTTAATGAGTTTCCATATGTCTTTCTGAATGATCTTCCTGGTGTTCCTTCGGATAGGGAAATAAAGTTTGGTATTGATCTAGTTTCGTACACTCATCCAATTTCTATTCCTCCATATAGAGTAGCTCCAGCTGAGTTGAGGAAACTCAAGCAGCAACTTAAGGATCTTCTGGATAAGGGGTTTATTCATCCTAGTGTATCCCCATTGGGTGCACCAATGTTGTTTGTGCGCAAGAAGGATGGTTCCCTTCGGATGTGCATTGACTATAGGTAGTTGAACAAGATAACGGTAAAGAACAAGTATCCTCTTCCAAGGATAGATGATCTGTTCGATCAATTACAATATGTCATGTTCTTTTATAAGATAGATCTTCGGTCTGGGTACCATCATCTAAATATTAGGGAGGTGGATATCCCTAAGATGACTTTTCATACTCGGTATAGGCACTTAGAGTTTTTGATAATATTATTTGGGTTGACTAATGCTCTGGCAGCATTTATGGATCTAATGAATAGGGTTTTTCATCAGTATTTGGATCTCTTTGTTATTGTGTTCATTGATGACATTCTGGTCTATCTGAAGAGTGAGGTGGATCATGCTAATCACCTCTATGTGGTGTTGCAGACCTTAAAAGAACAACAGTTGTATGCTAAGTTCTCTAAATGTGAGTTTTGGTTGAACACTGTAACTTTCTTGCGTCATATTATTTCTAGTGACGGGATCATGGGGGATCTGCAAAAGGTTGTTGTGGTGAAGAAGTGTCCTAGACCTACGAATCCATCTGACATTCAGAACTTCTTGGGTTTAGCCAGGTATTATAGACGGTTTGTGTAAAGCTTTTCATCAATAGCTGCTCCTTTGACTAAGTTAACTAAGAAGAAGGTCAAGTTTTCTTGGTCAGATGCTTGTGAAGGGATTTTCGAGAAGTTGAAGGATAAGTTAACTTCGACTCAAATTTTGACTTTACCGAAAGGCAATGATGGGCTCGTGGTTTATTATGATACATCTTGGGTAGGGCTTGGTTGTGTTTGGATGCAGCATGGGAAGGTGATTGCCTATGTTTCCAGGCAGTTGAAGGTACATGAGCTGAATTATCCTACTCATGAATTTGAGCTGTTGGCGGTTGTGTTTTCTTTAAAAATATAGTGGCATAATTTGCATGGTGTTCACGTGGATATCTTTTCTGGTCATAATAGTCTACAGTAAGTGTTTACTCAGAGAGATCTTAACCTCAGGCAGATAAAATGTCTCGATCTTCTCAAGGACTACGACATGAGTCTTCACTACCACCCAGGTAAGGCTAACGTGGTTGGTGATACTCTTAGCAGGTTATCCATGAGGAGTTTGTCTTATATGGAGAAGGAGAGCAGAAATTGGTGAAAGATATTCAAGGTTTGGCTAATCTTATAGTTCGTCTCTTGGAATCCAAGGATGGTGGTGTGGTGGTGTAAGAAGTGGTTCGATCATCTCTTAGTTTGGATATTAAGGATAAACAAGTGCTAGATCCTATCTTGATGAAAATCAAGAGTAATGTTGGTGGGCAAAAGGTAGTGGTGCTTGAGATCAGTTGTGATGGTACTTTACAGTACCAAGGGAGGTTGTGTTTTCCTGATGTCTATGGTTTACGACAAAGGATTTTGGCTGAGTCGCATGAGTCGCACTGTGTTATTTATTCCGACTCGACTAAGATGTATCATGATCTCAAGAAGATCTATTTATGGAATGGCATGAAGAGGGATGTGACTAATTTTATGGCCAAGTGCATGGAGTGTCAATAGGTTAAGGTTGAGCACATGAGGCCAGGAGGATTGTATCAAGAAATTGATTTTCCCGAATGGAAATAGCAAGTGATCAATATGGGTTTCGTTATTGGTCTTCCTCGATATCATAATTAATATAATTCAATTTGGGTCATTGTGAATAGGATGACTAAGTCTGCACAATTTTTCCCAGTGCGGACTACTTTCTCAGTGGAGGATTATGCGAGTTGTATCTTCACGAGATTGTAAAGCCGCATAGGAAGCCTATTTTGATTATTTTTTATCATGGCGCACAGTTTATGTCTCACTTCTAGCGATCTTTTCAAAAAGGGTTGGGGACTAAGGTTAGTCTGAGTACTTTTTGTCACCCACAGATAGATGGGCAAGTAGAGAGAGCTATTTAGAAATTGGAGTGTATGCTTTGGGCTTGTGTGATTGATCATGGTTACAATTGGGTTGAGCATATACCTTTGGTGGAGTTTGCTTACAACAATTGCCATCATTCTATTATTGATATGGCCCTTTTTGAGGAATTGTATGAAAGGAGGTATAGGTCTCTTATTGGTTGGTTTGAGCTTGGTGAGGTGGACATGTTTGGTCCTGACTCGGTTTAACAGGTTATGGAGAAGGTGAAGGTGATTCAAGAGAGGCTTAAGGCTACCCAAAGTAGCCAAAAGTCATGTACAGATGTTAGGCACAGAGACTTGGAGTTTGAGGTTGGGGATAAGGTTTTCCTCAAGGTATCTCCCATGAAGGAGGTAGTGAAGTTTGGCAAGAAGGGGAAGCTCATTCCCCGGTATGTTGGTCCTTATGAGGTTTTGCGAAGAATTGGTAATGTTTATTATGAGCTGGAGTTTCCTTCAATCTTGAGCTTGGTTCATCCGGTCTTTCATGTTTCCATGTTGAGGAAATACATTGGTTATCATTCTTTGATTGTTCCATTAGAAGGATTGGGTATCACGGACTCTCTGTCTTATGAAGAAGTGTCGGTTGAGATCTTGGACAGGTAGGTTCATCGGTTGCAGACCAAGGATATGGCCTCAGTTAAGCTTCTTTGGCGGAACCATAAGGTGAAAGAAGCTACATGGGAAGTAGAGGAGGACATAAAGTCCAAATATTTGTATTTGTTTTCTTCTCCTGGGATTCGTGCGGAAGGTATGTGTTCTTCAGCACATCTTTATGTTCTGAATTTGATAAAAGAAAGATTAATATCTTTGCCTCTTTGTTTTTAAACTTTGTTAAAGATTGGAAATATATTTGATAATGCAAATGACTCGTGCATGCGGTTACCCCTACCTAGTCCATCATTCAGAGACTGAAACACCTTGGTTTTTGGACCTTAGAAAAAAATTTGGAATTCTGGTCTCGGGACCCAATACGACTTGAGGGTATGAGCCATATGTTGGGGTACAGATGGTAAGGTACAGTCGTATGTTGACCAGTGTTGGTTGGTGGGATGGATTTTAGTTACTGAAATGGATACGACTTAGGGGAACAAGTCGTATTGGTGGTTACGGATCATTTGGTTCCTTAACTTAATCTCGGACTTGATTACTTGGTTTGGATCTGAGTACGAGTGGCTCACTATGAGCCGTAAGTCGGGGTACGAGTCGTACCCAGGACTCGTATGGTAAACAATGTCTAAAACTTTCTTGGGTTTAAATCTGCCAGGGTACAGATCGTATGCTTTGGATACGACTTGGTTGTATGAGTCGTTTATTGGATAATGTTTGATCCAAAGGTTGAGGTTATGATACGAGTGGAGGGTACAACTCGTATTGGAAGGGTATGACTCGTGAGGGTCAGTCTTACCCCTGTGATAGGATTTTGTGCAACTTAAGTAGGGGTATTCTGGACATTTCTCCACTTATCCTAGTAAATCCCCATGACTCCTAACCTACTTGGGAGGTTATTTACCCTATTATTTCATTCATTAACACTTGGAAACTCTTCTAAACACTCTATAATTCTCTTAAAAGTTTTTGGGCAAGGAAAGACAGGGTTTCAACTAGAGGATTGGTTCGGGGCTTGTCGTTATGATTTCTTTCTGTCATCATCTTGGTTTAAGGCATATTATCCTCCCTCATTGTTAATTCTAACTAGAATCATGGTTTTTATGAATATTTTCATGATTTCATTATTTGTATGATTTTGGTTTTAAAATATGAATTGAGGGTTTTGATATTAAATGGTTGTTTATGGTTTTCCATTATTTTAATTATGCTTTTATATGTGTTAATGGTGGTTTTGGATAATTGGATTTCATGGGAATGGTTTAATGGTAATTGGAATTGGTTTTGGTCATATTATGCCCCCAATGTGTTTGACAAAATGCTTAGAATGATATGTTCATTGCATTGACTACTTTTAATGGAACTCTTACTTGTTTTAAAAACTTGGTAAAGGAATTATGCATGGTTTAAGTGGCTTGTAAAGTTAAATGGCTAACTGGTTATGCTTGAGTGGTACATGGAATCCCCCAAGTGGTTTAACATGGTAAATGGAAGGGCACTTGAAAGTCCCCTTAAACCTATATATGGTTTTCTATGGATAATACTTGCAAATAAGGATTGGTATGATGATACCAATATTAATGGACTTGGTTAATAAATAGATAATGGTTTGGTTATTTGAAAATTAGTTTTAATTGGACATTAATGGCGGGATGTGCAGCAAAGTCGTACAAGGTGGAGGTACCTGGGGACCAAAATTGGAAACTTATATTTGTCGATGTAAGGTTTTTCTTGGAGACTGTGTGCATGATTTCATACTATATTTTAGGGGATGTACTAGTCATACTAGGTTTTCTTCCTTGGTCGTTCAGCTTCACGCACTAGAGCCCTTTAAACAGGGGAAGCTGAACCCATATAGCCCATGTGTGGTTTAGGACGGCAAAGCTACACAGCCCAGGTAAAGGCTTTAAGGGAATGCTAAACCCAGTCCCTTGTCCTGGCTTGGTTATATATGTATATATATATATGTATGGTTGTGTGCATATGGATGGTTTTAGTTGGTTTTATAAATGGCATTATTTTATCCTTATCCTGAGATCATGTTAGCGTTCACCCGCTAATCTGTCTACTGGAGGTTGTATACCCACGATATACAGGAATTGGCTGTTTTACTCCTTCTACATACTGATTGACTCGGGGACATCACTTGGGCTGAAGTGGTGAGCTTCCATCCTTTCGGAAGGCTCTATTTCATGTTATGGACATTTTATAGAAACTTTGATTTCATTTTGGATATTGGTTTTGGCCATAGTTGGGGCCATGTCCCAATCGGATTTTATTACTCTTTTGGTTAGAGTCTTTGTGGTACTTTTATGAGTTTGAATGGAAGGGATCGGTATTGGTGTCAGTCTTGGCATTGGAATAAGTTGAAGGGCTAACATCATTAGATGATATTACTGGTTGTTCCATCGTATTTCATTTTGGGATAAATTATATAATGTTTTGGAACATCTTTGGTTATGGCTTGGTTTGTGGATCTTATTATGGAATGGTTTGGTATGGTTGGATTATTGGTATGGGATGGTTGGACTTGGTTGGGTCATTCACGGTTGTGATCTTATCCTAAATTCTTTACGTGAGTTCTTGCACTATATTGCTACATGCTCGAAATTCAGCCAACTCAAGGCAGGCGGCTGGAGGTTGGGTTAGGTAACAGGAGTGGTCTCCAGTCCCGGTCGGATTTGGAATGCCCATTACGACAAGGACCCCGATCGGGTCGAATCAACAATATTGATATCTTCTTTACTTGAGACATGCTTTGAAGCTTTCAATGCCAGAGATTTTTCCCTTTTGAAATATTTCTTCTCTAGCTCTTGTTGCTTCTTGAGATCATGAGTTTATAGATTTCCAATCAGCTCATCCATTGTAATGACCCGAATCTGGTACCCGGAATGCTACACGGTACTCATGACTCTGAAGGACCACAAGCTAACCCATGACTGATATTTGTACCTGTATACTGTATAATATATTGTATAATGCGGAAACATGAACTGAAAGGCCATAAGATTCAAAACTGTGACATAATATCTGATAAAAATATAACATCTGGGTGGGGTATGAAATACCCAAAGAAACTCAAATAAACTATTTGAACATACTGTAGTCTGAAAAGCCTCAAAACAAGACTATCTGAATAAAGAGTTGATGGGATATGTCCCCAACTAACTCCAACTAATAAACTAATTAATGAGATGATAAAATAATAATCATGTTCTCGAAGGATAAGGACGCACTGCTAACTCTGACTGCTGAGACTGGAATGCTACTGAGGCTCTGGAGATAGTGTCTCTGAACCTAAGGTATAAAACACCATAGCGCAAATGTGTCAGTATGATTGAATATACTGATATGCATGTCAGGTAGGTTGAATGCAAAAGGGTTCACATGCATGAACTATGCTAACTAACTGAATAACATGAACGTGAAAATGCATTCTTGAATACATAATAACTGTAACTGAGTTCGTGATAACATAATTACTGAATCTAAGTACTGATAACATGAGATACTGATGATTGTATAACTGAAATTTCTATTACTGAATGACTGTATCGACAGTCTAGTTTCTGATGGAACTAGCTGAGTTCCGTACTATTTTGAGTTCTGTTGCTGAGACTAAATGACTGTATCTGAAAGTCCTGATTCTGTAACTAAAACTATGGAAAGTAGTCATCTAACCAGTATGCCCCTAATATGTCATTATAGTTGAGTTGGGGTCCAATCTATAACCCCAATTGGAAGGGTGTCAATCCCGCGCCACTGGTAAGGAAAATCAGTGAGTAACACTCATATAATAGGTAACTCTAGTGAGAACGGTAGGAACCCTCATATAACAGCTTAAGACACCTCATCTACCCTGATATAGCAGGCTATGATGTCTCAACCTAATCTGGCTGCATAGTTCTGGAACGCAAGAATTGCTTCTAAGAATCATACCCTCATATAACAGGTGAGTTCCCATCCTTGGGTTCTCTCGATGCTAATTTCTACCCCCATATGAATAGACACTGAACACGATTAACTGCACTGACTGGACTGAGTTTACTGAGTTCCATTAACTGATGGAATATTCTTGAGATCTGATAACTGACTGGGATTACTAAGATTACTAAGTTTTCTCCTAAGTCATGAGATTGACTGAATTCTACTGAACATGGCTTGACTAAGAGTATCTTGAAAACATGACATTGGCTCTAGACATACAGCTAAATTGTCAGCTACAAATACCCCCAGGACTCGATAGAAGGAAATTGACAAAGCATAACTTTCTTGAATACATGATTAACATCATAATCCATATTTCATTGACTAAGACATTTCATCAAACACTTGCCATGCATAAACTTGAACATAAATGGGGATTTCATATTATCATACTAGTAAGTCATTTTTCCTTCACATAGTCATTTAATCAAACACATGGTGAGCATAGTATATGTAGATAACATCACACAACAAGCAAACATCATGATTCAATTCTAATTTCACCATTCAAGGGTTTTAATCATGGGTTCACATGAATCTACACCTATAATAATTGATTCCACTTTAGATTTCTCACCAAACATGGATTAGGATTCAATTGGTCATTATCAACATGAACAAAAGAAAAACCAACATGACATTCATAAACATCCATACAATTGAGCTTTGAAAAAAGATTCTTGGACTTCATGGATGAAAGGAGTCCATGAATGAACACAATGCATACCTGGGTGAGTTTCTTGAAGTTCTTGAACTTGAAGAATTTGAATCTCTTAGTTTCTTGAAGAAGATTTGGATTTTGTTGCTTAAGGATTGCTCTTAGGGAGAAAACCCTAATTTTAATGTTGTAGAAGAATAATGATCTAATGAGCTATGGTCGGGTGTAATTAGGGATTAAATCGGGTGGGAAAAGACCCAAATATCCTTTTAAAATAACTTAACAGGACATGCGATAGTGGGTGCGATGGTCCATCGCTGGGTCGACGGTCCGTAGGCCTTCACCATTGCACCTGGATGGTTCTGACTGCCTTTTGTATTTCGGCCATAACTTTCTCTTCCAATACCGTATTTGGACAAAATTGGTATCGTTGGAAAGTTAATTCAATTTCCCACGTGACAAAAAGTGAAAATATTAAAATAATTCCATGTGTACAAAAGTAAATTCACCTTTCAAAGAAAGCTTCTAACATCCTTGGAACAATTTTAAGCTAGGAAAAAGTACGGAGTATTATAATATCTCCCCTTGAGAACATTCATCCTCGAATGAGACTGAGAGAGAGGGGAGAAGATAAACTGATGTACATACTAAACATGAATAACTGAAACATGATCTCATGACTGATATGACTGATAACTGAATATATCATACTGAGCATGCATATCTGATGCATGTGTAACTGATTCATGAATGCATGACTGAGTGTTCTGATGAACTAAAGTTCTCGTAATGAGAATGCATGTCTGATGCATGATTATATAACTGAACTGATATATGAATGCATGACTGAATATGCAATGGTATTTAATACCAAGTTTATAATAGAATTCTGAGCATGAACTGAATAAGCTTAAGGAGAACTGTTACCTTGAGCTAGATCTGAGTTAGTGGAGAAGAGGTGAGGATAGTTGGTACGTATGTCTACTTCTTTTTCCCAAGTATCTCCCTCAATAAACTGATTCCGCCAAAGAACTTTGACTAGAGGGACTTCTTTGTTCCTCAGTCTACGAGTCTGATAGTCTAGAATTTCGACTGGAATCTCTTCATAAGATAGGCTATTTTGAACATCTATGCTCTGAATAGGGACTATAACTGCTGGGTCACCTATGCACTTCTTTGAGCAAAGATACATAGAAGACAGGATGAACTGAGGCTAGATCTGAAGGCAACTCGAGCTCATATGCTACCTTGCCAAGATGATTGAGAATTTTAAAGGGACCGACATATCAGGAACTGAGCTTTCCCTTCTTGCCGAACCACTTTACACCCTTTAGGGGAGAGATCTTTAGATAGACATAGTCACCAATCTCAAACTCGAGATCTTTTCTATGAACATCTACATAAGACTTCTGTCGGCTCTGAGCAGCTCGGAGTCTTTCTCTGATAAAATAGACTTTTCTAAGGCATCAAATACTAAATTAGGCCCTATAACTAAGGCCTCACTAACCTCGAACCAACCTATTGGAGATCTACATATCCTACCATATAGAGCTTCGAATGGAGCCATCTTAACACTAGAATTATAGTTGTTGTTGTATGCAAACTCAATCAAAGGCAAGTGGTCATCCAACTACCCTTGAAATCAATCGCACACGCCCTTAGCATATCTTCTAAAGTTTGAATGGTCCTTTCTACTTGACCATCTTTCTGAGAATAAAAGGTGTACTGAGACAAACTTGGGTACTAAGACCCTTTTGGAACGCTTTCCAGAAATGAGAGGTGAACTGGGTACCTCTATTTGAGATAATAGATAACAAAACTCCGTGCAATCTGACCAACTCCCTGATGTAGAGTTTAGCATAATCCTAGGTTGAATAAGAGGTATGGACTGGAAGAAAATGAGCTGATTTGTTCATCCTATCTACAATGACCCAAACTGAATCATGATGATGACGAGTTCGAGGCAAACTCATCACAAAGTCCATGTTTACTTCTTCCCACTTCCAAGTAGAAATGGTAAACTCATACATGGAACCACTAGGATTCTGATGTTCTATCTTAACCTATTAACATGAAGAGAACTTAGCCATAAACTCTGTAACATATCTCTTCATCCCACTCCACCAATAGATCTCCCGCAAATCACGGTACATCTTTGTGGCCCCTGGTTGAATAGAGTAACGCGCACCATGCGCTTCCGCAAGAATTTACTGCCTTAAGTCATCTACACCTGGAACATAGAGAAGACCCTGACAACATAGAATACCATCTCCCTCTTGGGAGAAAACCTCTACTTTCTAATCCTTGACTGACTCTTTCAACTTGACAAGATTGGGATCTCTATCTTGCTTTTCTTTCACCTCAGAAACTAGAGATAATTCTGAACTACTCTGAACCCATATATCACCCAACTCTGTATCGACTAAGAGAACGCCTAGTATGGTAAGCTGATAGACTTCCTGAGCTAACTTCCTCTTACTGTCCTCGACATGAGCAACACAACCCATAGATGGTCTACTGAGAGCATCAGCCACTAAATTGGCCTTGCCCAGATGATAAAGGACACTCATGTCATAATATTTCAAGATCTCTAACCACCTTCTCTAATGAAGCTTGAGATCTTTGTGAGAAAATACATACTAAAGGCTCTTATGATCTGTGAATACATCTACATGAACACCGTATAGATAATGCCTCCAAATCTTCAAGGCAAATACTATGGATGTTAACTCAAGATCATTAGTAGGATAATTCTTCTCATGGGGTTTAAGTTGCCTGGAGGCGTAGGCTATGACTTTACCATGATCCATGAGGACACAACCAAACCTACTCTGGATACATCACAATACACTATGAACCCATCTGGACCATCTGGAAGAGCTAAAACTAGAGCTGAGGTGAGTCAAGTCTTCAACTCCTGAAAACTCTTCTCGCAAGGATCTAACCACTGAAACTTAACTTTCTTCTAAGTCAATCTGGACATAGGAGATACAATAGAAGAAAATCCTTCAACAAACCATCTGTAATAGCCAGCCAGACCCAAGAAACTCCTGATGTCTGATGGAGAGACAGGTCTAGGCTAGTTTCTTACTGCTTCAGTCTTTTAAGGATCTACTCTAATGCCATCACCAAAAATGATATGACCAAGGAATGCTACTGACCTTAGCCAAAATTCGCACTTACTAAATTTGGCAAACAACTGATGATCTCTGAGAGTCTGAAGTACAATTCTAAGATGATCTGCATGATCATGCTTATTATGGGAGTAGGCCAAACTATCATCTATGAAGACTATAACGAACATGTCCAAGTACTGCTTGAACACCCGATTTATCAAGTCCATAAAAGTGGTTGGGGCATTGGTAAGACCAAAGGACATAACCAAAAACTCGAAGTGACCATACCGAGTATGAAAATCTATTTTCGGAATGTCATATTCTCTAACTCTGAGCTGATTATAGCTGGATTTGAGGTTTATCTTAGAGAAATAGATGGCATCTTGAAGCTGGCCAAACAAGTCATCGATTCTGGGAAGTGGATACGTGTTCTTCATCATGACTTTATTGAGAAGACGGTAATTAATACATATTCTGAGAGAACCATCTTTCTTTCACATGAATAAAACTGGTACACCCCACGAGGAAACACTGGGTCTGATAAATCCCTTATCTAAGAGATCTATCAGCTATTTTTTCAGTTCTTTGAGTTCTGTTGGTGCCATTCTATATGGAGGAATAGATATAGGTTGAGTATCTGAAAGAAGATCAATACCGAAGTCTATTTCCCTTTCGGGAGGAATTCCCGAGAGATCTTTGGGAAAGACATCTGAATATTCACTCACGACTGGGACTGATTCAAGACTGGGAGTCTCAGAACTAAAATCCTTGACATGAACAAGATGATAGACACATCCTTTATATATCATTTTCCATGCCCGAAGGTAGGAAACAAGCTGACTTCTGAAAGCTAAAGTACTACCCATCCACTCTAGGATGGTTCATTCGGAAACTGAAACTGGACTTTTTTATTTCTATAGTCGACTATGGCATAGAAAAAATGAATCCAATCTATGCCGAGAATGATATCAAAATCAGTCATCTCTAATTTGACTAGGTCTGCTGAAGTGACTTTCTGAAATATCATGACCGGGAAGTTCCTGTATACCCACCGAGCTACGATAGTTTTACCTACTGGGGTATAGACTGAAAAGGGCTCTGCTAAAATTTTGGGACTGGTTCTGAAATCAACTGCTATAGAGGGAGTAACATAAGACAAAGAAGTTCCTAGATCTAGCAAAGCGTAAACATGCACATAAAAGATCTGTAACATACCAGTAACCATATCAGGAGAATTTTCCTAATCTTGCCAGGACTGGAGATCATAGAGTCTGTTTGGGCGTTACCCACTAGTAGCATTGGAAGTGGGCCCCTACTGATTTGGGCAATCGGACTGATCTGAGGAACGATTCTGCTGACCCTGAGGACCTGGCTGAGGACAATCTCTAACTCTGTGGCCTGGCTTGCCACATACAAAACAAATATCACTTCCAGCTCTGCAAATACCCTGATGGTGCTTGCCACAAGTCTGACAAAGGGTATAGGTGCGGGCACTGCTAACACTATCCTGAGACTTAGAGCCTAGCGCTCTATCTTTGTTACCATCTCTAAGCTTAGGAGATGGAGCGCTATCTAAAGAAGGAGCTGGAACTAGTGACTTAGGAAAAAACTGAGAACGGTTCCTCCTTCTGATATGGGCTGAGCAAAGTTGAAACTACTTGTCTTTTCTCTGTTATTCTGTTTCTCCCTCATCTTAATATTTTTCTTCTCTATCTGATGTGCATGAGTCATGAGCCAGGCTAAATTCATATCATTATTCAATATCACAGACCTACACTCGTTGACCACACTATCATTCACCCAGAAACAAACTTACTCATCTTGGCCCTGTTGTCTCCAACCACATGAGGGGCATATATGGCTAATTGAGTAAACTTAAGAGAATACTCTTTCACTGTCATGTTGCCCTGCCTGAGGTTGATAAATTCTAACACCTTAGCTTCTCTAAAAAAGAACCTCTCTAAGAATACGGTGAAAAACTCCTCCCACTCAATAGGCCTTGCATCATCTGGCCTTTATGACTTCCACTATTTGTACCAAATGTGAGGAACATCCTACAACTGGTATGCAGCAAGCTCAACACTCTCACTAGGAGTAACCCCCATAATGTCAGTAACCTTCTGAACCTGATCGATGAATTCCTGAGGGTCCTCATCTGAATTAGACTCGGAAAGGATGGAGGATTCATTCGGGTGAAGTCTCGAATCCTGGATGTAGCTGAATTGAACACTGGGTTGACTGGAATGACAATTGTTCATTCATTCTAAGAAGCAACTGACTAAGCAAAAGTAGTAAATGCAGCTCTAAACTCTGCATAAGAAATATGTTCGCCCAAAGGTTCTTCGGGCTGAGGGGCTGACTGATTCCTGTTTCTTCTTTTAGGAGGCATGTTCTGTAGAAGAAAGGGAGAAATGGATTAGACTGAGAGATTATCTTGAGATTATGCTCACTAGCACGACATGAATACTGAAAGAAGGGAAACTATTACTAAATGTCCTATAGCCTCCTACAAATAAATGTGGTGCGCAATACACCCATGTACAAGACTCTACTAGATGCGGATTTCAGAACTCCTAGGACGCTATTGAACCTTAGGCTCTGATACCAAGTTTGTAATGCCCCGAATCTGTTACCCGAAATGCTACACGGTGCTCATGACTGCGAAGGACCACAAGCTAACCCATGACTAATATTTGTACCTGTATACTACATAATATATTGTATAATGCAGAAACATGAACTGAAACGCCATAAGGTTTAAAATTGTGACATCATATCTAATAAAAATATAACATCTGGGTGGGGTATAAAATACCCAAAAAAACATAAATAAACTATCTGAACATACTTTAGTCTGAAAAGCCTCTAAACATGACTTTCTGAATAAGGAGTTGATGGGATATGTCCCCAACTAACTCTAACTAATAAACTAATTAATGAGATAATAAAATAATGATCATGTGTTCGAAAGATGAGGACTCACTGCTAACTCTGACTGCTAAGACTGGAATGCTACTGAGGCTCTAGAGCTCGTGTCTCTGAACCTATGGTATAAAACACCATAGCACAAATGTATCAGTACGATTGAATGTACTGGTATACATGTGAGGTAGGCTGAATGCAAAAGGGTTCATATGCATGAACTATGCTAACTGACTGGATAACATGAACGTGAAAATGCATGCATGAATACATAATAACTGTAACTGAGTTCGTGATAACACGATTACTAAAACTGAGTACTGATAACATGAGTTACTGATGACTGTAAAACTGAAATATCTGATATTGAGCGGTTGTATCTGACAGTTTAGTTTCTGATGGAACTAGCTGACTTTTGTACTGTTCTGAGTTGACTATATCTGACAGTCCTAAATTCTGTAGAACTATCTGAGTTCTATTATTGAGACTGAATGACTGTATCTAACAATTCAGATTTTGTAACTGAAATTGTGGGAAGTAGTCATCAAACCAACATGCCCCTAATACGCCATTAGGGCTGAGTTGGGGTCCAATCTGTAACCCCGATTGGAAGGGTGTCAATACCGCGCCACTAGTAAGGACAATCTGTGAGCAACCCTCATATAACAGGTAACTCTATTGAGAATGGTGGGATCTTTCATATAATAGGTTAAGCCACCTCATCTACCCTGATATAGCAGGCTATGATGTCTCAACCTATGTTGGCTCCATAGTACTGGAATACAAGGATTTCTTCTAAGAATCACACCCTTATATAAAATGTGAGTTCCCATCCTTGGGTTCTCTCGATGCTAATTCCTACTCCCATCTGAATAGACACTGAACATGATTAACTGCACTGACTTGACTGAGTTTACTGAGTTTCATTGACTGACGAAATATTACTGAGATCTGATAACTGACTGAGATTACTGAGATTACTGAATTTTTTCCTGAGTCATGAGACTGACTGAATTCTACTGAACATGGCTTGATTGAGAGTATCTTGAAAACATGACATTGTCTCTAGGCATACAGCTAAATTATCGAGTACAAGTACCCCCAGGACTCAATAGAAGGAAACTGACAAAGCATGACTTTCTTGAATACATGATCAATATCATAATCCATAATTCATTGACTAAGACATTTCATCAAACACTTGCCATGCATAGACTTGAACATAAATGGGGATTTCATATTATCATACTAGTGGGGCATTTTTCCTTCACATAGGCATTTAATCAAACACATGGTGAGCATAGTATATGTAGACAACATCACACAAAAAGCAAACATCATGATTGAATTCTAGTTTCACCATTCAAGGGTTTTAATCTTGGGTTCACATGAATCTACACCTTTAATAATTGATTCCACTTAAGATTTCTCACCAAACATGGATTAGGATTCAATTGGTCATTATTAACATGAACAAAAGAAAAACCAAACAAACATTCATAAACATACATACAATTGAAATTTGAAAAGAGATTCTTGGACTTCATGGAAGAAAGGAGTCCATGAATGAACACTATGCATACCTGGGTGAGTTTCTTGAAGTTCTTGAACTTGAAGAATTTGAATCTCTTAGTTTCTTGAAGAAGATTTAGATTTTGGTTCTTAAGGACTGCTCTTAGGGAGAAAACCCTAATTTTAATGTTGTAGAAGAATGATGATCTAATGAGCTATGGTCGGGTGTAATTAGGGATTAAATTGGGTGTAAAAAGACCCAAATACCCTTTTAAAACAGCTTTAAAATAACTGAACAGGACATGTGATAGTGGGTGCGATTGTCCGTCGCTGGGTCGACGGTCCGTCGGCCTTCACCGTCGCACCTGAGCGGTTTTGACTGCCTTCTGTATTTCGGCCATAACTTTCTTTTCCAATAACGGATTTGGACGAAATTGGTATCGTTGGAAAGATAATTCAATTTCCCATATGACAAAAAGTTAAAATCTTAAAAAAATTCCATGTGTACAAAAGTGGATTCACCTTTAAAAGAAAGCTTCTAACATCCTTAGGACAATTTTAAGCTAGGAAAAAGTATGGGATATTACATCTATGGTGAGGGTTTTCAGATTTCTTGCCTCATTTATAGCTTCTACTTTACTTTCCCATGACTCGGGAAGAACAGAAAGGATCTTCCTCACTTGTTTATACAATGGAATCACATCTCCTAAGTAGTATATCTCATTTGTGATGGAGGTGAATCTTGTATGCATTTCTTGTATGGTCTCTCCTTTTTTCATAATGATGATTTCATAATGAGTTGTCAGTATGTCAACTTTAGAGTCCTTCACATCTGTTGTTCCCTTATGAGCAGTCCTTAAACAATCCCAGATCTCTTTAGCTTTTTAACAAGATGAGATCCTATTGTATTCATCAGGAACTATGCCATATACTAACAGTTTCTTTCTTTATAATTCTTTTCAATTTTCTTTCTATCTTTATTATTGAATTCCCTCCTACTTTTGACAACCATTTTTGTTACTTCTCCTTCTTTGACTTCTCTTACAGGAACATGAGGACCATCAAGGTTTATGTCCATCAACTTCAGCCTTAATGAAGTCAAACATCTTGGTTTTCCACCATCCATAATATTGTCCATTGAATCTTGGTGGTCTAATTGTAGATTGCCCCTCTTCTATATTAGGTGGAGCAGCCATGCTAACCAAGACACTTTAGGTGTGAACATTTTAGAGTGATCTCACTTTGATACTCTGCATAGTAAGGGACCAGGTCCCTCAAAATCAATCATAGGAAATCAAGCAATATAGTGCAAGAAAACTAAAGATAGTGTAGAAAGAGTAAAACATATAAGGATTTCTACGTGGAAACACAGTATGGAGAAAACCAAGGCTTTCCCTCACAATCACCAATGAAATCCACATAACCAACCTCTTGATTACATTCTAGATTTTAGCCTAACTCTAGGCTCCTTGCGCTAGCAGCAACTCTACTACCAACTCATCTTATTAACTCTACCAAGGACTCTCCCTACATTGATTAGCTCTAATCAGTCTCAATCTTAGGCAACTCTACCTAAGTATCACTCTCTCAATAAGAAAACACTAATCTTATAAGATGAGTTTTTCAGTTACAATTCATTACTCACTCAAGAACTATTACAGTTTAAGCTCTCTGAGGTTAAGAACTTGAGCAGTGTTGAAATGAGGTTTTTGATGCCTCTTTTCACTCTTTGGATTTACGAAAAAACAATTATTAAAGAAGCTGTTTTCAACAAATTTTTTCGTTCATGGAAAATAAACTTCAACCACAAATAAAAATATGAAGAAACAACAACTTTATTGATAAACAATGTGGGTGCAAATCTGTTCCTCCCTATATTCTTCTCTCTTGATTTTCTCCTTAATTCGAGGGTCGTCACTAGCATATTTCTCAAATGTAGAAAGATTTAGATATAAATTTCTCCATAATTTGAGGTCCGTTAGTGGCGTATTTCTCGAATGTAGAAGTATTTGGATTTGATCTCCATAAAAGGAGGTTTGTCTTCTTGATGTATTTGATTATCAAGAAGAGATGGTTTTGATCTTTATGAATATCCCATGAATTTATTGAAACTTTTTTTATGCCTTTTTAAAGGGATATTTGTCCCCTTTATATAGGCGTAATTTAGGTTTTAGGTAGAGTAGCCATCAAGCTAGATTTAGGTTAAAGTAGCCCAAAAACTCTAACCAAAATTGAACTCTTTTCATAGAGTCCACAAAATTTCAATGTCTACAGAAGCATCTATTTTCTTTTATAGTTGGGTGATGATTAGGGCTTGAAAGATCATTGAACCAGCTATCCAAGTTGGTACAAAATAGCACCTGCAAGTTTGTTACACAAGATGACAAAACTATGCAGAAGGCGCGTGACAGTTGTACTGTACTTTACACGTCCAAGGACCTGGTCCCTTGTAGTTCAGTTGTTCATCATCAAAACAACATATAGAAAATACCTTTTTTATGAGAAAAAACATGACATCTTATAAAACCCTCCCCGAGGGATGTGCGAGGGAGAAGATATAGATATGGATATATCTGGATTGTATATGGGTTGGCGAACCCTCCATGGGTCTCACGTCGGGAGGCTTTCCTCCGTGAGTGTATACGGAGGTTATGCGATGACCTCATACTCATCATCATCAACATCAACATCATCACCATCATTATCTTATATATTGCACTTGATTTATTATGTTTATGTTATGATTGAATTACTTTATTGACTTATCAGATATCTATTTGTTCTATCTTTTGTTATTTGTAATTGATGATCTTGTAAATTCATGTTCTCCCTTATTTCTATATTTATGTTATATGATGTATATTTGTGTCCTACTTGGTTATATTGTTGTAATATATGTGATATATTTGAACTATTAGTATAAGTGGTGTGGGCTACCGTTGTGGGACATTTTCTAATTACAGTTATGTGTCCTTTATGTGTCTTTTGTATGTTTTATTTTCTACTTTTCTCGATCTTCCTATAATACCTACTGAGTACAAGTGGACCGTACTCACGCCTGCCCTTTCAGTGCAGGTCCTAGTTCGAGTGAGCCCCAACTTGGTTAATTCAGGTGATATTTGGAGCTTTCAAGGTAGTGGTTGACTTTCAGGATTCCAAATGTATTCTACGATATTTCTTATTGACTATGTCTTTACTTTTATTTTTTAGATAGATTTTCTCTTGTTATGTATTTTTATTGGATTCGAGTTGTACTAGATACGTTCTTATACTGTTGACATCAGATTTTGAGAGTTTTTGTTGTATTATTGATTTTGTTCTTTCCATATTTATTATACTTATATGGTTTGACTTTGTTCTAGAAGCCTTACCTTGAGGGTATTTCTATCTTTTCCCCTTTGTGTATCAATTTGGGTGATAGGCTTAGTCGACAAGGTTCACCGCGATGAGTATCATCGGGATCCTTAGATTTTTGGGGTCATTACTATTTCCAAGGAGCAAAATCTTTGGGTTGCTTTCTACATTCAGTCTTCTAAATGGCTAGTAGTACAAGCACTACTATTTAAAGATGGAGGACCAACGAAGAAAGATACTTTTGTCTCAACCTTTTCTAGCTCTTTGTTCTACTTTATTCAAGTATTGTATTCTCTTAAAGTTTACTATGCATTCAAAAATAAGGGAGAAAAACATATAGTTGGTGAGTCATTATATTAAAATGTGAGAAAGAAAAAGAGTTTGAGTTATAGACAAAAAGCGTAACTCAATCCTTGTAATTTGATTTGAAAAAAAAAGAGCTAGTAGATCCTTTGCAACCTAAGGGGAATAGAGTAAGACCTATTAGAGGTCTAAACTAGTATAAATATTTGGTGTCACTATTACTTTCAGCTATTTCATTACTACTTTTCATCGGACTCTATATTTTGCCTCATAAGTCGACTGACTATTAGAGCAAGTCGATGATAAGAAAAAAAAGAGTAATTCATCCCCCTTCCTACCTCCTCACAAGTAAGAAGAACTGCTATGAGTATGGGGAACACGGTCACTACAAAAGAGATTGTCCTAAACAAAAAGATAAAAAGGAAAGAAGAAGGTTGATTACCCAATAAATATTATTGACACTAGTAGTAATTTTGATGACAGTGGCTATGTAGGGGAAGTTTGTTCCATGACTTCTGATCATAGGCATAATTTCTGAGTTCTTCATTCTAGTGCAACTTTTCACATGTGTCCACACAAGAATTGGTTTGTTAATTACAAGCAGATAAGTAGGACTGTCTACCTAGGAAATGATAATCCATTAGAGGTAGAATGGATTGATAACATCAAATTGAGAATGTTCGATGGCATTATCAAAATAATGAGTGTTGGCATGTTCCTCAAATGAAGAGGAATTTAATCTCTCTTTTGACTTTAGATGATAAAAAGTATAAGTTTTACTCAAAGAATAGAATACTTAAAGTGTGTAAAGGTCGTGGTACTCATAAAGGGCAAGTATCATTCTAGACTGTATCATTTTCAAGTGAGTGTAATGGAAGGAAAAGCACTTGTAGCTTCTGAAAAGAGTGATTTGAATCAGCATCAGTTGTGGCACTTGCAACTTATTCATATGAGTAACAAGGGATTGTCTTTGTTGAACAAGCAAAATTTATTTGATGGTTACAAAAATTAATCTTTGAATTTTTGTAAGCATTGTGTGTTCGATGGGTGCAGCAAGAAGACAGAGCATAAAATCAAAGGTTCGGGCTTGTGGGGTCCAAACAGAATTCCCTCCAAAAGCAGTTCTAGGTATTTTATGACTTTGATTGAGGATTACTTAAGAATAGTATAGGTGTATTTTCTGAAAACAAAAGATAAGGTATTTTTTGATATTTTAAATGAACAATGATAGTGAAGAGGCAGATTAAAAGAAAAGTAAAGCGTCTTCGAACAATCAATGAGTTGGAATTTTATAACTTAGAGTTTAATAGTTTCTACAGTAGAGAGGGCAAATGAGACACCATACTTATAATGTAACACCATAACAAAATAGTGTTGTAGAATGTATGAACAGAATACTTTATGGTAGGGCACTAAGTATGCTTTCCCATTCATGTGTTAGCAAGGGTTTTCGGGCTGAAGTAATCAATACATCTTGGTATTTGGTCAATAGATCTCCATCCATAACTTTTAAGCTCAAAACTCTTTTTGAGGTTTGGTCCAGTTCTTTTGTTGATTATTCAAATTTGAGGATATTTAGTTATCCTGCTTGTGCTTCTGTGAGGATGAAAAACTTGAGTCAGGGGTAAAGAAGTGCATATTTCTATGGTATGAAACTAAATTGAAAGGTCACAGGTTGTAATAAAAACATTCAGTTCTAATCGTTAATAAGGATTTGACATTCAATAAATCTCCTTCACTAGACAGTCAAAAGGATAAGGCAATAGCAGAAATAGATCGTGGTGTCAGTGATCGCATAGATAGAAACTAAATCTCCACTAGCTCAGCCTAGTAGTTTAGAAATGGAGGAGGTGTAAAATATTAATCAAGAGGATAATGTTGACACACTTATTCAACAACTATATAGCATTGTAACTTGCAAAGAAAAGAGTGATCAACCAATCAAAGAGGTATGCAAATATAGTTGATGTAATTCTTCTTGAATATGTAAATTATGAGAAATTTTCTAAGTTAGTAGAGATCGACGGATTGGTTCTATGGATAAAGAGATTGAGTCACTTCATAAGAATCGAACATGGAAGTTTTATTTATAACTAATGGGACAAGAGGTAGTAGGTTGTAAAGGGGATGTTGATGTGAAGAAAGTTTTTACACATGATAATTCGATAAATATAATGACCAAGGCATTCCCGACCAATAAGTTTAGGCATTGCCTAGACTTGATTAGTGTGTGTAGTACTCAATGGGCCCTTTCAAGGGTTGAAGCAAGGCAAAAAGATGTTACGGTTAATGAAGGGAATTCAAGTTAAGGGAAAGATTTATTAATTATGTTTTGAATTTTTCTATTGCATATTTTAAGAAATTCATAATTCCTATTGGTTTAGGAGACTCACTGTCCTAATAAATTTAGAAAAGGAAAATATTGCCCTTGTAGGATTTGGAGAACCTTTTCCTTATAGATTTGTCTACTTGATATCTATATATAGGGGATATAAATGGAGATTCTAAAGTACTATACACTTTTTTTTTCACAGTGGAAAACTCTCTCTACTTTTGCTTGGCCGATTAGGCCTAGTTGAGCCTTGTTAAATCATTGTGTTACTTTTTCCTTTATTTTCTTTGTTGTGATTGTGTGTTAGTTAAACACAATATTTCCGCAACACTTACAAAGCACTCCTCGCAATGGCAGCTTCTCCCTGTGTACAAATTTATATGACTCACTTTTCTTTTTAGATAGTTCTAAAAAGAATGACACATTTCTAAATTTAAAAATATTTTAACTTTGAAAAAAATGCATTTTTCCCTTAATGGAATGATGGTATCCACCCACATACTTATGACTTATTTTAGAGTACAAGTTTCAAAAGTTTTTTTCTTAAACTTCGAGTCAAGTCAAACTATCTTACATATATTGTGACGGATAAAGTAGTTGCTAAGAATACATTTTAATGTGCGCAACTAGTGTACTCTAATAGCAGTAATACGGTATGTTATATAGGAGAGGTAATGGTCTAATTTCCATGGGTTCAATCTATAAATCCCATGGGAATTTAATTAAAGGATTCAATCCTATTTGGAATTGGTTTTCTTAACCAAAAAATGAAAAGAAGAATTGGTTTCCTTATTTGCTTCGACCACCCATATGTTTTCTCCTAATCCCAAAGTTCTTTACTTTGGTACAAATTGTAGAGAATAGAAGAAGAAATATGTGATTGAGGAGACCTTCTGCAAGCCCAAGATTGTTAACTAAGATCGGTACATTCAACTAAAGAAGAGGAAGCTATGTAAAGAGAAGGAAAAACTTTAATATAGAGAACACTACTTGAATTGATTTTATCTTTGGTTGTTTCTTGGTTGGTTACAAATGTGAAAGACCATCCCTATTTATACTTATCGATGGATGGTTCTAGAAAATTTTCTAGATACATCTACAAGAAAAATCTAGTGAGTCTTATCTTCTACCACTACTCTAGAATATCTAGATAATTCTACAAGAACAATCTAGACAACTTTTATCTTCTAGCTATCTAAGAGTAATCTAGATATTTCTCTAAGATAATTAAATACTATGTTAGAATATTCTACAAGCTTTAATAGAAAATCTATGATTCCAAAAAATCATCTTTACTATTTTTCACACTCCCCCTTAAAGTGATTTTTTGGAAGCTACCCTAACCTTGTTGCAGAAGAACGCAAGCGAAGCTTTGAACTGCGTCTTATTGAAAATATTGGTAATTTATGTGTGAATCCTCTTGCTTCTTCAAATGATGAATACTTCTCGTTAATGATTGGCCCTGCGAAGAGACAAGAATATGTATTGACAAATTTTTCATCTCTATAGCGAGATAGCTTGACAATAGTCCTCTTTTCCCTTTGAGAACCATAAGAATCATCACCTTGCTGAGTTTTATCATGTTAGTTTCTTGATCTCCTCCTTTTCTAAACTCCGCCACAACTTCATTTTCTGGAGACACACATGCGATGGAAAAGTCTGGAGCTCTAAGATTCCAGATTTTAGAAGTTACATTTTCTAAAACTGCTCCATAACACAAGGATGTTTCATCTGTATTAGTCTCCTCGATTGATTTGATGATGATCTGATCATCATTATTTGTGAAGCCTCGATATTATAACAGAATGCACCACTAGATTTTGTTTCTAGCCTTTTAATCATATTATATGTCTCTCCATCTAAAACTGGGGCTTTACTTTCAACTCTAGCGTTCATTGAATCTTTGGCTTCTTCATAAACTTTTAATATTTGCTCTGAGCCAGTAATTGACCTTGATACGATGGATGGCTGATCAAAGACTTCAACTTTCACTTTATTTCCCTTAATGCTTTCTCCAATAAAGTCATCACTGACATATTGATTTTCATACACTGTCTTCTTAAAATCTATTTCAATATCTTTCACGTTCAAACTTTTATGGCCAATTTTAGGATCTTCTTCTTTGATTTCCTTGATTGTAGCTACCACGCCTTCAGTATCCTCTTACTTATTATCAGTTTCTTCCTGCTCCGCATGATGGATTGTATCAGATCCAATTCAATCTCTTTCCAAATTTATGGAAGCCAAGGCATCTATTGCTCGACTCTCAGCTGCTAAGCATCTTCCCCAATCTTCTTCTTCTTCAACAACTTTAGTTTGAGCCATATTACTCTCCGTGGCTCGGCAATATCTTCTTATGTATCCTACTTTTCCATATTGATAACATCTGAGAGGTTTTCTACTGTAATTATTAAAAGACCCTTCCTTCTTTCCAAGCGAACTCAAACCACCTGAGAATCGAGAGTGAGGCATATCTTTTATTTTTCCTTTAACCTTCCTCTTGTTAGCTAGAAGAGCATTTCCTTCCCTTTCATTGACAAATTCACCAGCCAATTGTTTGGCTAGTAACTCTTGTGACGGCAACAAATTCTCAAATTCCTCCAAGGATGGTTGTTGAGCCCATCCCTGAATTGATGTCACAAAGGGAATACATTCTGGTTTCAAACCACGAATGATAATTCTTCTCATTCATGCTTCAGAAATAGCCTTATCTGAATTTAATAAAGAGGTCTCATAACATAAATTCTTAATCCTTAAGAAATACTTGGCAATAAAAAGATTACCTTGGTTGGCATTAGCCAATTCACTCTCCAATATTTATAGTCGAGCTTCATTCTTCTTGTTGAATAACTGATCTAGGGTCCTCTATGTTTCATGAGCTGATTTGCACCTTATAATATGATCGAATAAGCTGGAGGATATGGTCTCTTCAATATGAACTCCACTTTTGCATTAGTCTTCTTCCACTTCTTGTATGTACGATCATGTTCCGGTCCGTCGTTCGGAGGACTTGTGTTACTCCCATTAACAATATCCCATAAATACTCGCTCATAAGGTATGATTCCATACATGTCTTCCATACCTTATAATTGGACTGATTCAACAATTCCATTCCCAGTCCATTAACGCGACCGCTTAAATCTATTCGAACAAACAGTTGAATCGACCTCAAATCCGATCTTGAAATAGACACAAGTCAATCTATGAATTTGGCTATGATACCATGTAGAGAATAGCAGAAGAAAGGTATAATTGAGCAGACCTTCTGCTAGCCCAAGATCGTTAACTAAGATCGAATGATTCAACTAAAAAAGAGGAAGCTATGTACAGAGAAGGAAGAACTTTAATATGGAGAATACTACTTGAATTGATTTTATCTTTGATTGTTTCTTGGTTGGTTACAAATGTGCAAGACCATCCCTATTTAAACTTATTGATGGATGGTTCTAGAAAATCTTCTAGATACATCTACAAGAAAAATCTAGTGAGTCTTTATCTTCTACCACTACTCTAGAATATCTAAATAATTCTACAAGAACAATCTAGACAACTTTTATCTTCTAGCTATCTAAGAGTAATCTAGATATTTCTCTAAGATAATTAAATACTATGTTAGAATATTCTACAATCTTTAATAGAAAATCTATGATTCCAAAAAATCATCTTTACTATTTTTCACACAAATATGATAATGTCTCCATGTTGAGTTCTTGTGCCTTGATCCACATGTTTATGTAGTAAATCAAATTCCTCGAGGAATCCTTCGTGCATTTGGAATTTGCTTTGCATCAGTTGGTCAACAGTCGGTCTCCAAATCTTCTGGCGAAGGTCCTGGTTCCTTTACTTCATGCATCGAATTTTGTAATATAATTCTTTTAGTAGGCATGATAAGGACACTGTTCTTCCTTAGTTGTTTGTCAACTTGAAACACTACCAGTTCCTTATTCAAGCCACTATGGTAGATTCGGAGGTCATGAAAAGTCCAAGGATAATTGCAATCAACCCGGTCACTTCAAGTGAAATTGCTCAAATCCAAAAAGAGGTAAAGGTGAAAGTAGCGGTCAAAACCATTACGACGACATAATTTATAGTAACTAATAGAAATGGTATCAAACTAAGTATAGCCCTTTATGACCTAAATACAAAGGAGGAGCAAACGTCAAGTCTTGATCCAAAGAGTCTAAGGCCGTTTACAGTTATGTCACTTTAATAAAGGACTAGAAGCCAAAATATTCCTCTTCTGTGGTTTATTTTATTTGCTTTGTCGGATTCATTTCTTGTCGCAAATATTCAATGGATTGACGGTCTTTAACTTGTTTAAGGGAATAGACGTAAGACCAGTTATAAGAAAGGAAGCGGTAAAGTTAAATTGATCAGCAACACTTTGAACATATTATGTACTAGTACTAGTTTGTCCAACAACGTCAATGAAACATACTTTAATCAGATTTTTCTGGAAAGACTCATCAATATTTGGGTAGTCTTTTCTAAAACCTCGTCTCTTAGTAACATGTATGATTTAGAAATCCAATATACAGTTTCCAATAAGCATAAGTTATGCTGCATAAACTTAAATCTCCAAATAGAGAAAGAACACTTCTCTTGAATTGATTCCAGTGATGAGCTCATGACAACTATCTTCAAGCTTCCTCTTCTTTGATGGTCACTACATTATTTTCTGTGCCTACAATTCTCTTCCAAAACCAGTATTCCCTCCAAACTCTGTCCATTTTCTCAATAGGCAAATTCTTGGTCTCTGGCAAAAGCAAGTAGACAAATGTAGTCATTATTGCAACCCAAACTCCAAAAAAGAAGAAAATCCCATACTTGAAGTGGCACAACATGGATAAAAATGTTTGACCAATCAAGAAAGTGAAGACAAAATGACTGCTACCGTTATACTTTGTCCAGCTGATCTTATCTCCAGTGGGAATATTTCACTTGGAATTAACCATCCTAATGGCCCCCATGACAAACCAAAGTCAGCAATATAAATGCCTATCATCACCAATATCACAAAGGCTATAGCTTTACTCACTCCACCATGATCCCTAGATTAGTCCCTATTAAGCCTCCTATCAGCAGCCCTCTTCGGCCAACTTTATCGACAATCAGCATTGACAGGGCAGTGGTAGCAATTCCAACAGCCCCTGTCACAACAGCAGACAGAAGAGCTGCACTTTCACCTAGTCCAATCGTTCGAAACAGGACAGGAGCATAGAATGCAATGACATTGATTCCTGTCACTTGATGGAAGAATGGTATCGCTATGGACATGACAAGTTGAGGCCTATATTTTCTTTGTAGAATGTTCTTGAAAGGGTTTTTAATACTTTTTGCAATTTCACTGGCTAAGATAAGATCATCAAATTCTGCTTGTACATCATTAGTACCTCTGACTCTTTGCAGCATCCTTTTAGCCTTTTCGTGATCATTCGTGCGTTGAATCAAGCTGTTGGGGGTATCTGGGAGGAACAAAGCGCCTAATGTTAACATGAATGCTGGAACTGCAGCCATAGCTAGTGAGACTCTCCATCCCCAGCCACCTTTGACCTTCTGAGTGCCATAATTTACAAGGTTTGCTATTAGAACTCCAATACCTATACTTAGTTGAAAGCTATTGTTGAATCCTCCTCTGTACTTGGATGGTGCCATTTGTGACAGATACAATGGTACAGCCTGCAAAGTTGTGAAAACATAGTTTTAGCTAAAAAAAAAGATAGTTGATTGAGCTGGTTTAGTCTCAAAAAGGAACAAGAATGGTAAATTGGTTATAGCTGGGGAAGTCCTAGAGTTATCATTTTGAGAACTTCTAGTTTTATATCCTAGAGTGAAAACAGAGGAAGTTCATCTACTAGTAGAGAAGCAATGCCTCCATTTCCTTTTAATTGACTGTGTTCCACTAGTTATTGAGTTTAAGAACGAAAAACTTTTGGCACATGTCAAAAGTTTCTATGAACCTGTGATCTTTAACATGTCGCGACATTAAGAAGAAATTGGAAGTATTTCTAGATAGGAAAAAGTATAATTTGTTTTTGAATCTACTAAAAGAAACCATCCCCTTTTACCTGATTGGAATTTTGAGAACTCTTCGTTTTCTTTAGAAGAGTGAAAATATAGAACATGTGTAGCTTTAGGACTTCTTTCATTTCATTTTAAATGATTGCAGATACGGAGTATAAAAATGAAAGAATTTAGGCACATATCAAAAGAACTCTTAGAACTTGCAGACTGAAACACGCCATTGCATTTCTATGATTATGTGAGCATCTGGAGTAAAATCAGAGTTTAAAGCATTTAAAAACAGGGAAATATGCAATTCTTGTTGGAACAGACCGAAAACGATGTAACAAATGAAGAAAGTTTTGCCTGATTTGCAAAACCAACAGCAACACCTAATAAAACTCTACCAGGTATAAGCATATAGATATTAGAAGCAGCTCCACCAAGTGCTGCACCAGCCAGGAAATTAGCTCCCCCAAGAAGGATTGAGGCTTTGCGACCAAACTCTCGGGTGACTGATGAGGCAAGAAAACTAGAAAAAAGACCTGCTACATATAGGGACGATGTGAATGATGTCAACAAATGGCTGTCAAATTTGCAGTAGTTGCTAATTTCTTTGTCTTCTTTCATCTTAATGTACACATCATGGAAGAACTTTTTTAGAAAAGGCTCCATAGATGTTACTCCACCTTCACATTTTCAAAACTTGTGTAAGTGAAATAAAAATAGATCAATTGATTCATACTTTAGCAGCTGATTGTACATTAAAAAAATGAAGGTAATTAATAAGAAACAGAATTCGTTGGACAATTGAAACCTTTACTAGGTGTGTCAAGATTGTATAACTTAAGAAAACTCAGAAAAATCAAACCTGAAATTCCAATGTCATATCCAAAGATTAGACCTCCCATCGCAGCCATCATACAAGCTAATATTACAAAACTTGTCAGTTTTCCATGGTACTGTTCTCCTTCATTTGCTGCTACTGCTATTCCTCCTGCCATTGTTTTTCTTTTCTTTTTTCAAGTGAACATGAAAACTTAGAAGAGCTAAGGGGAGTTAAGGGGGCAAAGGAAATACATGTTGAAATTTATTTTCCTAGACTAAAAAGAAAGTAAATACTCTTCCATTAGTGTAAATCATAACTAGAAGTCTATTTATGATTTACACTAATGGAAGAATATTTACTTTCTTTTTAGTCTAGAAATATTGTAAAACATTTGTATTCCTTTTTAAGTCTAGGATAAACATGTTCATTACATAATATTTTGTTTCTTTTTAGTTTAGTGCTTTTAAGGAAAATAACATATTTTCTTTTATTTTATGTATTTCTTTTAGTTCTCAATAAATTGTGTTGGGGTCTTTTATTTTTTAACACAAGAATCAATTCAATGAATTTTGTTTATTCTCTGATTTATTTTTCTCCAGTTTCTTCCATTCCATTGCAACACAAACCTAGGACAAAAAGGGGAAAAGATTGAAGAGTTTTTACAGTCCAAGTTGACTACTCGAGATCAGCATCAAATATGGTCCACACCCATGTGTTGAATATTCAACCGTTCCTTGTCTACTTTGTTGTCTTATTACCTTAATTAATTGTCCTTGTGCCTAATCTAAATGATTGGTTCAAGTAAATGAAATAATTTGTTGTATCAGCTGATAAACAAAAGATATTCTGATTCTGTAATCTGTTTGACATACTAGTGTTTTTGGAGAATAATAATTATATATTTACTGCCTTACTTTTGGTGCAAATTAAGTAATGTTTGGTATAATCAGGCATGCTGAATAAAAGGGGCTAAATGAGAAATCATCTAAGCTGATATTATTACCAGAAGACTGAACCAATATTGATGGCTGTGTTTTCCAAAAATGTTGTAGCAAAGGCAGTGTTTCAAAGTAATAAGAAAGCCCTTCTACATGTTGGGTTTGAAAATAAGTTATATTAAGATTAATTATCCTGTTATTATTTCTTGTCAACTCTTTAATTTATTGTATTAAAAATAATATGTATTGCATATTTTGCTAAGAAATAATTGGTTTACAAAAATACTCTCACCTTATTTAACAAAAAAAGAATTTGAAGAACCTCACACATACTTTTTTCCATTTTCATTATTTTATTCCCAAATAACTAATTGTGGTACTATATCATTCCATATGACAAGGATAATTTATTTAAGTACTATTTACTAGTCCTAACTCTTAATATAATTTATCTCAAGATTAATAGCCAAGCAAGAAATTAGACAATACTTAATTTTTGTCCCAAAATTAACTATCTTTGTCCAATAAACCAAATGACCGCTAATTGTTAATAGACTAGCCACAGATAGCTTATTAGATCAAATTACTTCTTCAATTTAATAGAATAATTTTATTGTATTCACACTAATACCAATCCAAAATATTTCATAAATAAAATGTGATCAAATAACCGATTAACAAAGAGCACTATCTCATGTCTATTGTCGATAACCAGTTACATTTGAAGGTTTACTTCTGTTCGTCTCCAGTTACTCATTAGATTGAGGTATGATTGGTAAAAGTTGAGTGGATTAACCAGTTTTTGGTAGGTATTTAAATTTTAGTCACTGTTTAATATGTATTTTGGCTATTAATTACATGCAAAAATAAATTTTCAACAAAAATATCAGTTGCTAAAATATGGAGAAGTTCAAAAAAAATAAAAAAAGTTACCGGTTGAACATATGTCAATTTCAAACTACATAAAAAATGCTGAAAGTTGAATTTTGGTAGTTTAATAACTCTAAAATTAAAAAAAAAAAAAAAAAAAAAAAACTGACGTTTAATAACTCCCTGAAAAAAGTTGAAGTTTGAATTGCACTCTATTAAAAAATTCCTGAAGTTATCTCCTATTTTAGCTAGTGATATTTGAACCAAATTTTATTGGGTGGATTAGCTAGTTTTTGATTGGTATTCAAAGTTAAGCAGTCATTTCAAATGTAATAGAAAATTAAATAATTTTTAAAGTGGAAATTAGATTTGAATAAAGGGATAATTACAATTGTATAATATAAAGGCATTATTATCTTAAATAATATTACTTTTATTTTACTATGGATTATGACCTACTTTTACTCTTAATAGCTTCTTCTTCATTCACACTTTTCTCCATCTGTGTGTTGTCTTTTCCACCCCCACTGCCTACCATCGAAGCTCCATCACAACCATCTATACTGAAGCTTCGACTCCGTTAGCCACCATACCGGAAAAACTTCACCTCCGATCACCAACAACAAACAACTCTCCCATTCTCTTTTCTCCATTTTTTCCAACCGAACACCACCACAACATATTCCCTTCGTCCATCTCTCCTACCTCACCAAAATTGGAGCATGTTGGTTGTTGCTGTTGTGATGTAAACATCGAAGCTTTCGATTCTGACCAAATCTGATGGTGGTGGAGCTCGTATTATAAGAGCGATGTGTTTATGAGGAAAGAGATCAAGTTTGTTGTTTTTGTTGGTTAAAAACCGTTAAAAGGGAAACAACGCAGGAATTCAATTGAAAAACTGGCCGCAGAAACAGGGATGGGAGTTTAAAAAGGAGAATACGCAAAGCAGTTATTTTTTCTTGTAAAAGTCATTTTTTATTGATCATCAATTAACAACTTAAATAGTTGCTATTACAACTAAAATTAGGACAAAGAAACAATCTACTTCTACCAAAATTAAAATAACTAATTAGTTTGCTACCAAAGATAGGACTCCTAATTTAACTAGGATTGTACTTAAAAAAAAAACTGCCGGAGAAAACAGAAAAAACAGTTGCATTCTTAAAGCAACTTCCAACACTCCTCCTTGCTTTATGAAATGCAAACACCAATTCTTTGTCTTAGAAGCTCGAATTTGCTGACTGGAAGTGGCTTAGTAAACAGGTTTGCTAGCTGGTTTTCAGACTTGCAGTAGATTAGAGTCACTTCTCCCTTTTGTTGCACTTCTCTCAAGAAATAGAGCTTGATGTTGAAATATTTGGTTTTCCTATGAAACACCGAATTGTTTGAGATTGCAATAGCATCTTGGTTGTCGACTAGAATCTCAGTACCGTTATTCTGTTCCATATGTAAATCACACATGATCTTTCTGAGCCATAAGGCTTGGTTTATTGTTGTCGTTGCTGCTATGAATTCAGCCTCTGCAGTAGATTGTGCAACAACTTCCTGTTTCTTAGATGACCATGAAAAGATTCCTGAACCTAGGCTGAAACAATGTCCAGAAGTACTTCTCATATCATCAACGGATCCAGCCCAATCACTATCCGAGAAACCAAGTAACTTGAAGCTTTGAGACTTCTCAAACTTTACACCATAGTCAACCGTCCCTTTGATATATCTTAATATTCTTTTTGCTTCTCTTAAATGCGTCTCACTTGTACAATGCATAAAACGGGATAAGTGATTCACAACAAATAGAATATTCAGCCTTGTCGAAGTGAGATACGTTAAGCATCCGATCAAGCTTCTGTAGTACCCTTCATCAACTTTATCGGCTCCATCTTCTTTACAAAATTTCTCTTTTTGATTCATTGGTGTGCTCATCGGCTTGAAATCCTCCATTTAAAATTTCTTCAAAATTTCCTTTGCGTATTTGTTTTGGCAAATGAACACTTCACTTTTTCTTTGCTTGATCTCCATCCCAAGAAAATAGGACATAAGACCAAGATCTGTCATTTCAAAAACTTGCATCATTTCTTTTTTAAACTCGTCAATCAACTTTAAATTATTTCCTGTTAACAGAAGATCATCAACATAAAGAGACACAATAAGAATATCATTATCTTTGTGTTTTACATAAAGAGTGGATTCCGATAAGCTTTTTTCGAAACCCAAGCCTAACAGATAATCATCTATCCTGCTATACCAGGCTCTTGGTGCTTGCCTTAAACCATAGAGAGCTTTCTTTAGCAAATAAACCTTATTTTCTTGTCCGTTGACAACAAAACCATCTGGTTGCTCAACATAAATCTCCTCTTGGAGAAGACATTGAGAAAGGCCGACTTAACATCTAGTTTATAAAGTTTCCAATTCTTTTCCGTTGCAATGGCTAGTAGCAATCTGATTGTGTCAAGGCAACCAACTGGTGCAAAAGTTTCAGAGTAGTCCACTCCGAAGATCTGAGCGTAGCCCTTCACCACAAGCCTCGCTTTTTGTTTATTGATAGAATCATCTGCATTCAACTTTGTTCTATAGACCCATTTAACACCAATGATCTTTCTGTCAGGAGGTTTCTTAACAAGCTCCCACGTTATTTTTATTTGTGTGTGAGGGTGCGGATAACTTGTGTGGTAAAATAGATCTATTATAAATACAATGGATCTATTTTTATTTGTGCATGGATATTTCTTAACTTCTCTAAATATTTTTATTTTTATTTTTATTTTGAGTTTATTTATGTTAGTTTTATCGATATTCATATCTTGGAGGGGTGATTATATGGTAATTGGTTAAATGATTTACTATAGTATTCTTTATTTTTTTCCCTTAGTTTTTGTAATTCTTCTATATTATTTTGAAGGTATTCTAAATGTTCTATATCTTTTGTTTCAAAATATCCAATTAGATTATCTTTCATAAGTTTTTCTAATAATATTATTTCTTCCATATTTTCTCTCCAATATTTTAAATATTCATAGTCTATCATTTTATCCTGTAGTAATTGCAGAATTACAAATTTTTGTATAATAATTTATCCTGATTGTACTATAATGTATATCTAATTCTAGATTTTCAATGCTATTTATTATCTTGTGTTGTTCTTCTCGTAGCGAGTTTTTTAAATTATATAAACTATTACATGTACTTTTTCCTAAATTTTCTAGGGTTTCTTCTATCCATATTAATTTTTCTTTTAGATTCTCCATTATTTTTCTAATTCGGTTTCTATAATTAATTTCTTCATTTAGATTATCTTGATTTTCTCTAGTTTTTCTAATATATTCTAACATTTCTTAATCTGAATAATATCCATCTGGGTAATTATCCAGGTATAACTGTTCTATCCAATTTATAGTTTCAATTTCATAGTCTAATACTTTTTCTAATATTATTCTCTTAATATCTATAATTTCTATATCTCTAAGTATATATAAGATTAATATTTTAAGGTTATCTATCATTTAAAATTTGTTAAATACTTTATTATAATATTTTTTAGTTGTTTGTTTTAATCTCATTAATTTTTCTATATTTTCACTAGGAAATTGTATATATTTTATATCTATTTTACAAAATTCTAAATATACATAATTTATCATAGTTAGTGTGTGGGTTTGGTATGTAAGTATTTATAAGAGTAGTTCGGTAGGTGTGGTATATAATTAATTCTAGTCATAAAATATCTATTAAATATTTTTTTCAATATGATTTTTCTTACATCTACTATTTCTATATCCTTAAGTACATATAAAATGAGTATTTTAAATTTATCTACCATTTCGTCAGATAAATAATTATTTATTTTTCATAAAATTGCTATTTTCAAAATATTCCCTTCAATCATACACATAACAAAATATGATTATATTAAATTACTATATAGATTATTCTTAAATAACATGTTCTTCTGTCACTATTAGCATGGTAATCTGGATACTTTCCCCTTAAACAGCGCCTCTACTATGGCTACTTCCCTATCACGGCTTTTTGCCTTACCGATTTCACCTGACATAGTTCCTAGGGATTTTTCTCCTTTTCCACTTAGTTAATAAACTTCTTAACATGCTATTTTTCGAATAATTCTACTATAAAGTAACTAACATGAACTTATTTTATCATATCATGATTGTTAGGAATTTATGAATTTAGCTATTAAATGAATATACCTGTTTTGGTAGTTTTGATAATTCTAAGCTTTGTTCCTCCGTAGATTTTTCCATTGAAATATACCTTCTTCTTTTTTTAATAAATAAGCAAAATATTTGTTGTAGACAAGACAGAGTTTTTTTGCTTCAACGCATGAAGGCTTACCTTCATCTGAGCAAGTGCTCGTTTATTTATATTCTTAGAAATGAAAACGCGTACACTGTAGCTGACAGATGTAAAGAAAAACAGTGTACGCGTTTTCATTTCTAAAAATATAAATAAACGAGCACTTGCTCAGATGAAGGTAAGCCTTCATGCGTTGAAGCAAAAAAATTCTGTCTTGTCTACAACAAATATTTTGCTTAGAATAAGGTTTCGCGGAAGATAGGAATAGAAGCATTCTCCCCAGTACAATTTAAAACGAATGGACCTTACACTTAGAGACACTACTCGACTATGCCCTAAATAATAAATAAATAACATACTTCATTATTTCCAACGTACAATTCTCTCATAACACACCTAACTACAAGAGTCTGAGTCCCACTGCCTAGTACTTCCATGTTGAAGCCAATCTCGAAGTTAAAAAGGCGCTAGCTTAAGCTATGGCCAATCATCCAGCCCTTAATTGGGCGTCTCATGGCCAATCGTACACCCTTTCCAGTGGCCCTCTACGATTTGTTATTCGACGCACGACCCTTTGCATGGCCATAACTTTTTGCTCGAGTATCGAATTAAGGCGAAATTGGTATCGTCAGATAGCTAATTCAATTATCTACAACTTGGTGGTTCTTAAGCTGCAAAATTCTAAGTATATCAGAAGTTATACACGTTCAGAGTTGACCCTTGTAGGATCGAATAACAAACTTTGGACGAATTAAAGTCTCTTGGCTCAACTTTGTTCTAAGTGATTCCTATGAACATTTTTTACCTCGAAAGCACTTCACATACTAGGTTAAAGATCATGACACATGAATTCAAAAGTAAATCAAGAGATTATAGTTTGCACACGTAAGAATGATGCTTCAAAGTCTAGCACGAAAGTGCGGGGTGTTACACAAAGCTCCTCGCCGGCAAAACAGTGATCAATCGTTACAGTGACGGGTTAGATGTTTGGATGTTTGTTCTGATTCACCGGAGCTAAAAGCTCGGAAAAGTGGATGTGAATCTATTTTTTGGAGAAGGAGGGCGCTGGAGGAGTTGTGATGGTGATGGTCGGTTTCTGATGAGGTGAGTTGCGAAATAATGGTGTGCGTGTGAGGGAGAACTGCCAAATTATTTGATAGTGGTTAATTTCTCATCTGCTCGAGTTGGTTACCCCTGTGAAGGTGGTGATATAGTTGTTGGATATTGTATTTTAAATGGTATGGTGGTGATTTATTGGAGAAGAAGAGGTGAAGCTTTGTAAATTATATTAATGTTGTATTAACGCTGTATTAAATATAAAAGATGATTGTTATATAATTTGAATTCAATATTAATCACTGTTATGAATTCGGTAATTGTTGTTTCATAACAAATTCAATATGTTTCTAAGAAATGTTTTAGTTATATGTATTTGTCATGGGTATTGAAATACGTCTATAATACATATAGGGTGTGTTTGGTATGAAGGAAAATGTTTTCCAATTTTCTCCTGTTTGGTTGGCTTACAAGTTTTGAAAAATATTTTTCAAATCAACTCATTTTCCTTAAAACTAAGGAAAATGACTTCCCTTAAAAAAGTAAGGAAAACATTTTCCAAAACTCTCTTTCAACATCACTATTAAATTAAAATATTCATACAACTCTCAAAATCACCCATCCCTACTCCGACCCTCAATCTCCCATCCCAACCCCCACCCTCACCCCAACCCCCCACCCCACCCCCACCCCCAACCCCTACCATTCAAAACTTTTTTCTTATCCCACCCTTTTTATCATATTTGTTCTCAGTTTTTTTGTTAAATATATTCAAATACTTTTAGAAAACATATACTTATCCAATTTACATAACGAACACACAAATATAAGTAGGGCTGGGGATATTTTGGTTTAAATAGAAAAAAACGAAAAACTGAATCGAAATTTAATTTTGGTTTGGTTTTTCGATTTTTCGGATTGGTTTTGGTTTCAAATTTTAGAAATTTGGTTAAACGGTTTGGTTTTCGAAATTTCAATTTTTTTTTTGGATAAAACGAAAAATCAAAATTATATAAATAATATATTATAATTTTTTATATATATATATTTCATATTATATGTAAATTTACTAAAAATATAATATAATCTAATATAACATATAAATATATAAATTATAATCATTTAGTAAACTTAAATCCTAATATGTTGTTTTGCTTTTGACCGCAATAGTAACGTGAAGGCTGCAACGACGCTCATCCATCCTCAGTTCATTTGAAATTTCAACATCGCCAACGACAGTTACAGTCGTTTGCTCAGTTTGTTTGCTCAGTTCGTCACTGTCGTCGACAGTCGCTGCCGCGTGCGGCCATTGTCGTCACGCCAACGGTGATGACTCGACGAAGTCGATATTTATGATTATTTCATTCGTGTTGAATTAATTATATTTGGGAATGAAAATAAGTTTGAAAAAAGATTATTTTTCTAGAAAAATCACCAATTTTAAATGGTCACTACTTTAATCTTTAAAATCGAAATAAAAATACGAAATAACCGAACCGAATCTGTAAAAACCGAACCAAACCGAAATAATTTTGGTTTGGTTATGATTGTTATTTTCATCAATCCGAAAACCAAAAAACCGTACTGATATTCAACAATCAAACCGAACAAACTAAATGCTCACCCCTAAATATAAGTAAGAAACAACTTATTTTTTTAGAAAATATTTCTTCTCCTTCATATCGAACACACCCCAAAAATATTTTTTGAGATCAAAAAATATTTTTCTAAAATGTATTTTTATGCTTTAGCTAAAGATTAAAATGTATTTTTTGAAAATTATTTTTTCATTTTCCAACCAAACATTACAAAATATTTTTCGAAAAATATTTTCTATCCACCAACCAAACATAAGAAAACAAGTAAGAAATCAACTTGTTTTCCAAGAAAACATTTTCTAGGAAAACATTTTCCTTCATACCAAACACACCCATAATATTGAATTCAAAATGTATTACAATTGTAGTTTATTTTTTCTCTTATTAATGATGTTAAAAATGTAATATACTTGAATTTTAATCATTTAAATTAATTTATATGTTATTATAGTAAAGTTGTATTAGAAATATATTATATATGTGTTTGGCTATATTTGATAAAAAAAGTTAGGTTGGAATCTAAAAAGTAAAAGATGTACTATATTTCGTAAACAAAGCTATATATTTTACTATTTATGTGAATTGGCCCTGAATAAAATGTATAGTTAAAACACAAAATAAAATTTCGCTTGAGTTTGAAATGATATATTCAAACTCCAACAAGTGAAGTTTAGCTCGGTGAGCTGACCACCCCTCATCATAGCAGTGGGGCTTCGAATTCCCTTTATCATTCCTCTCAAATTTCCTCCCCCCAACCCACCACGTGTTTTTGTCGCATACGTGGGTTCAGCTCATTAAGACTTGTTAGATGGAATGAGGTGTTCTCATCGTGCTTTTGGAGTTGATATGCTGACATTTCTATTACTCCCTGTTTAGAAAATCAAGGAAAATTGTCATTCCGTCGTAATTCTTACATAAAGTAGCATTACTATTGCTTTATTACTAGATGTAGTCTTATTTTTCTTCGTATTTTGAAAAAGAGAGGCTGGGAGGGTAGGGGCGGATCCAGAATTTTCAGTGAGGGATTCAGTAGTATATATACGGACTAGTCGAAGAGGATTCAACCTCTGCTATTTATACATAAATGCCCCCTTGAAGAATTTCGAAGCTTAAATTTTAAAATTGGCCTGCCGCAAACATGAACTGTTTTGAGCGAATAATATAACAAAAGATTCGAAATATCGAAAGAAACTCATATCTAAAATTTAGGATTGTTTAGAGGAGATTTTAGTTTGTCGACGATGGAAAAAAAATCCAGCTTGTTGAGGAAGATGAACTGTTGCAATGTATAATTGTATAACAGTGTATGTGGATGTATATACATAAATGATTAAACACTACTTATATGATAAAATTCATTACATATACATTACACATACGCACAATGCGCGCGCACACATATATATAATGTGCACACATATTAAAATAAGATATTCAATGTGACTACTTCGTATACGAAAAAGGTACCGGATCGATATAGTTAGATAATTCTCAGGTTATCCGCATAAAAGAAGTATTCGTGGATTAAACAGGATTTACAAATAGAAGATCTATAACAACAACAATAACAACGTACCAAAAAATAAGTACAATGACGATCAATAAATGGTATGTTTCCACCGAAATCTACAAATAAACTGAGGAAGAATCGAAGAAGGCTACTTTGCCACATTTTTTAAGAATTACAGCTGAAAAATTGAGTCCACAAGGTAACGATATTATTCTATCAATGTCGGCAACTCACAGCAAGCAAGTCAATCGCCCTTAAAATTAAGAAAAAGTAACAAGAAAAAATAGAAGACAAAGAGGGCAAAACAAAAGCATTGTGAAAAAACAAATAAAAAGAGAAGCAAATCAGCAACTGAAACACACAACGGAGAAGAGAGATGAATATTGAGGCAAAAACTAACCTAAAATTGCAACATCAAAGCCGTCCTAGAATATCTGCAGAAGAAAAGAATATAACTGAAGAGTGAAAATGGAGAATTGATGTTGCTTCTTTGGAATAGAACATAAAAGTGAAATTATAAAATTCTTTCCTCTATTTTCTTTGCAATTGTGTGCTAGTTAACCCACAATATTTTCCCAACACTTACAAAGCACTTTTCACTATGGCAACTACTCCCTCTTTCCCAATTTATATGAACTCATTTTTCTTTTTAGTTACTCCTAAAAATAATTATACATTTAGAGATCTTTTGGTAGAGTGAATAAGAATAATATAAAATATGGTGTATTAATAATGCTTATATTAGTAATGTTTGTGTTATCAATGCTTACATTAGTTATAGTTATACTTGTATTTTTTTATCCAGTGTTTGGTTGATGTATTAAAAATAATATGAATTGCATAAATTTTAGAAAAAATTACAGAAATACTCTCCATATATATGTTGGAAAGGATGCGAGTTTTTTTTGAAGGATAATAGCGTCTTTGATCATGTTAATGCATGCATTGGATCCATTGCATTGCTAATATCATGAATTTTGAGGTATTAGTAATACACACCTCAATACACAATAGAGCGTATAACTAATGTAGGGTGAAAAAATATACCAAACAAAGTACTAGTAGTACATGTTAAACTAATGCATGCATACACCCTACCAAATGACCGCTTGATAACAATTAAACTTTAAAATGCTTATTTTTTCCTTAATGAAATGAGTTGTAACCACACACATATTTATGACTTATTTTAGACCACGAGTTTCAAAAGTCTTTCTTTCTTAAATTCCGTGTCAAATTAAATTACCACACATAAATTGGAACGAGGAAATAGTTGCTAAGGATACATCTTGATATGCGCAAATAGCATACTCTAATAGCAGCGATATGGTGCTTTATATAGGAGAGGTAATGGTCTTATTTTCCTTGGGTTCAATCTATAAATCCCATGGAAATTTAATTAAAGGATTCAATCCTATTTGGAATTGGTTTTCTTAACCAAGAAAAAACAAAGAAAAGAAGAGTTGGTTTCCTTATTTGCTTCTACATGCATTTATATATAACTATTAGAAATTACCTCTATGGTGACGGTTCAAAAACCATTGCAATAGGCATAATAACCGTCGTCATAGCTCTATCGCAACGGTTAAGCAAGCGTCCTATACGTGGGTGTTGCAATAGAGCTATCGCAACGATTGATGCGACAGTTGGTAGAAACCATCGTCATAGACCAACCTATAGCAACATTTATTTTTTCTTCTAATGGGACGCCTTTTTTCACCTATAATGTCGGTTCATAACCGATGCAATAGATTCTACTGCAACAGTGTTAAACTGTTGCGATAGAAGCTATTGCGGCTATTTTATAATTCTACTACAATGATTTTTTCCTATCTATTGCAATGGTTTATTATTCTATTGCAATGTTTTTTGACTACCTATTGAAATGATTTTTGATTATTATCGCAATAATTTATTAATCTATTGCAACGATTGTTGCCACACATTGTAACTAGTTCAAATATCAATTGCAACAATTTATATAAAATAGTCAACCGTATTGTAAATTAGTGTTTACATACATAATCAACAACAACAACAACATACCCACTATATTCTCATCACAAAACAAAAATCATTCATAATAATCACATAATCCAAAATATGGAACAAACTAGTAATCCAAATCCAAAAGCAAAATGTTAATTTTAAGTACCCAAATGATTAGTTAAGTTTTTACATAGTATCAAGTTTGAGTCCCCATAAGTTTCAAGAAGTTCAATATCAAAAATACTGATAATAGAGCACCTATCAACATTCTCAAAATCTTCTTAAGTAAGGTCAATGTTTTCATCACTTTCTTCATTTTGGACACCTACAAAAAGAGAATAAATAACTATCAAATAACTCAAAAGACTCAAACGATAGATTCTCGCTTTATAGCATGAAATTAGAGGCTATTGCAACAAAGACCATATAAATAAGGGAGCGATGATTATACCACAAATCAAGAAAAATCACAAAAATTGTTGACAAATCATAGGTGAGGTTTAATAAATAGAAAAGAAATGCAGTAATATAATGAATAAAAATTAACATGCCTGCAGCACCAGTAACAAGCACCGTAATAGGATCTTTTTCTACGTTCAAGAAGCCCCATATGTGCTTAACAATCTTCCATGACAAATATGCATAACCCAATTATTATAAATCGGTAGAAATAAAGCAAACCACAAGCAAAATAATAAACAAAAACATACAGATTTACGTGAAAATCCTTGCGAGAAAAATCACGGATAGAGGTAGAGGGTGTTTCACTATAATGAACGGAGGAGTACAATGTGGAGAATGAGTATTTTTTGGATACACAAAACAACCCACTAAATACACTTATATAATATGTGCATACAAATAAGTCCTAGGCCCAAAAACATAAAGGTCCATATCGGGTCTGTCAGCCCGATCCCTATGCTACTACCATAAACCCCATTGAAAATCACCAACATAGGTCGCACCATGAAACTTTCTGGGCTGGATCAATAAAATTCGGATCACAACTCTAACAATCTCCACCTTGAAATGAATTCTAATTCAGAACTCAAATCCATATCAAGAAAAACTCTCCACCTCTTCCACAAAAGCCCCTAAGGGCACATCTTAACAGCTAACACTAACCAAGTCCAAGCAATGCTCAAACTTGGCACTTGGTAGTGTCTTGGTCATCATATCAGTAGGATTATCATGAGTACTAATCTTGCTCACCACAAGTAATAATATCACGCATAAAATGATACCGAACATCGATGTGCTTTGTCCTCTCGTGAAACATCTAATCTTTCATAAGGAAGATAACACTCTGACTGTCACAAAAGGCTGTAGTAATCTGTAAGTCTTTGCTAAGTTCACCAAACAGACACTTCAACCAAATAGCTTCCTTGAAAGCCTCTGTAATAGCCATGTACTCTGTCTCAGTAGCTGACAAAGCAATCGTAGTCTGTAAGGTAGCTTTCCAACTAATAGCACAACCACCAATCGTGAAAACATAGCCTGTAAGGGACCTCCTTTTATCATGGTCTCCTGCAAAATCAGAATCAACATACCCGATTACTCCATCTCTATTTCGTCCAAACTGCAAACAAACATCAGCAGATCCATGCAAGTATCAGAAAATCCACTGAACTGCTTTCCAATATTCTTTTCCAAGATTTTCCATGTATCTGCTAACTGCACTGACGACATAAGATAAATCTGGTCGGGAACACACCATCGCATACATAAGAGACCCGGTAGCACTAGAGTATGGAACTCGAGACATATAGTCACGCTCATCATCTATTTTTGGAGATAAAGTAGCCGAGAGTTTGAAGTGAGCTGCCAATGGAGTACTTACAGGTTTGGGCATTTTGCATATTGAACCTGTGAAACACTTTCTCAATATACCTTTTCTGACTCAAGTATAACTTACAATTCTTTCCATCCCTCAGAATCTCCATGCCAAGAATCTTCTTTGTTACTCCTAGATCCTTCATATCAAACTCCTTACTGAGCTGGGCTTTGACTTTTATTATTTCTCTTATATCCTTTGTTACAACCAACATATCATCAACATACAAGAGAAGATACACGAATGAACCATCACTTACCTCCTTGAAGTAGACACAACTATTATAGTTACTCTTTCGAAACATATGATAGGTTATAGAAGAGTCAAATCTCTTATACCACTGCCTGGGTGACTGCTTTATGCCATAAAGAGACTTTTTCAGCAAGCATACATAGTCCTCCTTTCGTGAGACTACAAAGCCCTCTGGTTGCTGCATATAGATGTCCTCCTCAAGTTCTCCATGTAAAAATGCATTTTTGACATCCAACTGCTCAAGCTCAAGATTACGCTTGGCCACAATACCAAGTAATGCTTGAATCGAACTATGCTTTACAAGTGGAGAAAACATTTGTGAAGTCAATACCTGAAACCTGAATGTAACCTTTAGCAACTAGTCTTGCTTTGTACCTAGCATCTTTAACTCCCGATGTTCCTTTTTTTTTTGAATACCCACTTACAACGGACAACTTTTTTATCTTTAAGCAATCTCACCAGATCCCATATGCCATTCGTATGAAGTGATTCCATCTTCTCCTGCATAGCAATTATCTATCGGCTGGAATCATCACAACTAACTGCCTCTGAGTAAGAAGAAGAATCTTCACTAGAATCAATACCTTCTACTATACTCAATTCATAAGCAACCAAATCAGCTTCAGCATACTTCTGAGAAGGTCTAATATCCCTTCTATGCCTGTCTTTAGCAATAGAATATTGTGGCGCCACTGGTGGTGAAGAAGAAATAGTATCACTCTGTATCTCTGGGCTAGACTCAGAAGTAGGCACTGGGTAGACTCTGCTCCAATCTACAATTCAACATGGGCGCTTGACTTTTGCTGATTCATGTCACTAAGCTCATCTAGGGGCGAAGAACTAGATTCGGAGGAAGCCCGAAGCATGACAGTTTTATCAAACACAACATCCCTGCTAATTATAACCTTTATGCTTTTTGGACACTAAAGCTTATAACCTTTAACACCAGACTTATAACCCATAAATAAGCACTTGACAGATCTAGGTTCCAACTTTCCATTATCAACGTGTGTATACGCAGGACATCCAAATATCCTCAAATCAGAATAACTAGCAGGAGTACCAGACGATACCTCTTGTAGAGTCTTTTATCAATCGCAACTGAGGGGGAGCAGTTAATAAGAAGACAAGTTGTGGGAGCAGCTTCAGCCAAAAAAGAATTGGGTAAACCAGTATTAGAGAGCATACAACGTACCTTCTCCATTATAGTCCTATTTATTCGTTCAGCCACACCATTCTACTGCGGACTATGATGAACTTTCAAGTGCCTCACAATTTTTTCTGACTTGCACAGAGAATTAAATTCATTAGAATAAAATTCTAGACCATTATCAGTCCGAAGGTGTTTTACCTGCTTCCCTGTTTGTTTTTCAATCATAATATTCAACTCCTTAAAAGCAAGCAACACATCATTCTTTTGCTTCAGGAAGAACACCCAAACTTTTCTGGAATAGTCATCATTAATAGTCAACAAATAATTTGCACCTCCTCTAGAAGGTACTCTAGAAGGACCCCAAAGATCAGAATGAATGTAATCAAGTGTGCCCTTAGTTGAGTAGATGCCTTTAGTGAATTTGACTCTCTTTTGCTTCCCGAAAATGCAGTGCTCACAAAACTCCAATTTAGTAATACTCTGCCCATCAAGAAGTCCTCTCCTGCTTAGTTCAGCCATCTCGTTTTCACTTATATACCCCAGGCGCATATGCCAAAGTTTAGCAACGTCACTTTCTGATAAAGAGGAGGTAGAAACAGTTGCATCACCTATAACAGTAGAGCCTTGCAGGATATATAAATTTGCATACTTTCTCTGTCCCTTCATCAAAACAAGAGCACCTTTAGGACTCCACCTTCACCAGTGTACCTAGAACCATTTGAATCAAGAGTACTTAAGGAAATAAGATTTTTCTTCAGGTTTGGGACATACCGTACATTACCAAGTATCCTTACAACCCCATCAAACAGCTTGATCCTGATTATTCCAATACTAGTTATCTTACAAGGTGTGTTATTTCCCATCAACACAACACCTTTAGAGACTGTTTCATATATTGTAAACCAATCCTGATTATGATATATATGAAATGTGCAAGCTGAATCAAGAATCCAATCCTCATAGGGTTTGGAGTTACCATCAGAAACTACCAAGAGTTCTACATCACTGCTACCATCTTCCACAAAACTGGCTTTACCAGACTTCTCTGGTTGGTTTTCCTTTGGTTTTGGAGCTTCTCTTTTCTCTCTATTTTGTAGTTTCCAATACTCGGATTTGATATGACCCTTGTTCTTGCAGTAATTACAAGTTTTGTTTCTGTTTTTGGATTTGGACCTAAACCTATCATCACCCCCAGAATTCTTCTCACGAGTCCTTCCTCGAACAATGAGACCATCTCTTTAAGTCTCAAACCCATTCACAAGATATTTTATTTTCTCCTTAGAGAACAACACATCATAGACTTCATCAATCGTCAGGGTATCACAACTATATAAAATCATATCCCTAAAGTTCTTGTATGATATAGGCAGCAAACACAACAAAATCAGCCCTAAATCTTTCTCATCGTACTTAACTTCCAGAGTCTCTGAATCAGAGATGAATTTTTTAAAGACAGATAAGTGATCTTCCAAAGATGCACCCTCAGACATATGATGGGAATAAAGTCATTGTTTGAGATACAACTTACTTGTTAGGCTCTTCGTCATGCATAAAGATTCCAGTTTCAACCACAACGTAGCGGCAGGGGTTTCTTTCAAAACATCCTATAGAATCTGATTGGATAAGTGAAGGTGAGTCTGTGATAGAGCCTTCCGATCCTTACGTCGTTTATCATCATCTGTCCACAACGAGGGAATGTGATAAAACCCTAATAGCGCATTATCCAAATCCATTTGCGTGAGCACAACCCGCATCTTAACCTGCCATACAAAAATCTAGTGTTTCAATCCTACAACGGAATATCGTACTTCATGGTTGTCATCCCCGAGAAAATAATCGATCAAGCTCTGATACCAGTTTGTTATAAATCGACAGAAATAAAGCAAATCACAAGAAAAATATTAAACAAGAACACACAGATTTATGTGGAAACCCTTGTAGGAAAAACCACGGGCGGAGGCAGAGGATGTTTCACTATAATGAAAAGAGAGAAGTACAATGTGGAGAATGAGTATTTTTTGGATACACAAAATAACTCACTAAACGCATTTATATAATATGTGCATACAAATAAGTTCTAGGCCCAAAAACATAAAGGTTCATATCAGGCCTATCAGCCCAATCCCTATGCTACCACCACAGACCCCATTGAAAATCACCAACATGGGTCGCACCACGAAACTTTCTGGGCCGGATCAATAAAATTTGAGTCACAACTCTTAACACCAATAAAACAAGAGGCTTTTCAATTGATAATTCATTAAACCTTACACTACTTAATGCTAGCCATTAACCTGCTGCAGCCTTCTAATTTATTTGAGTTTGATATCGGTTGTGCTTTGTAAAGCTCTCACATGCAAAGTTTTCCTTCAAGGTGAAAACTTTTACAAATTTCTTTATTTGTTAGAACTTAGAAACCTAAAAGGTCTATTGGAGTGACTCATCTTCTTAGGAAAGGCGAAAGACCACTTTCTGTGTTCCACTTTTGCATACAAGTTTGTTTGTATTTTGTAACTACTGATAGCACTGTAATTACTGATAGAAGTATTATGGTTCAATTTATAAATCTTTAAATATATAAAGGTTACCATTCTAAAAAAAAACTTCTGCATACAGCTTTCGAGGAGGTTGTTTTGCATATCAGGAAAGCGTTTTTTATTCCTTCCCCTGTAAATAAACTACTTACAACTCGACAATGGGGTTTCAGGAAGAGAGAGTAAAGAAAACTATTGCAACATGCTGGTTAGACATGGTGTATATAATTAGCAAGATATTGAATAGCATTCAACGGCCAAGTGTAAGTAGCATCTAAAATATATAAAAGGGAATACAGTCGATCATTGAGAAAAAATAGATTTTTTGGTACTTCAGTGGATTTATCAAAAAGGATACCATGACTTGAAATACAAAGAACTACACTCAAATAAGAAAACACCAAAAATTTGAATTAGGCCAAAAAGAAAAAAATTCACAGGTTGTAACTTATGCACACGATACATAATTAAGGATTAGGCCAGAACAAACAATACTATATGCATTTCTCTTTCTATCATTTTTTTGTTCAGGTGAGGGGAGTGGTTTAAGTGACAGCAATACACAGGGCTGAGAGAACTTGTACCAGCAGCTCCAGTGACAACAACTCTAGCGGGCTTTTTTGCCATGGTTGTAAAAAATAAATATGCAGAGGCTGAGAAAAGAATAGTTAGCTAGACAGAAAAATCTCATGTTTAACTTGACAATAACTAGTTGAAAAGATCTCAGTAAGGAGGATCATGTTTAACAGAAAGATCTCAGTAAGAAAGATAACAAAACCAGGGTAAACCCCTAAGCAGTCCGTACCAGTCCGTACAAAGAATGTAATATTTTTAGGAAAAAAGAAGATGCAGCCATTACATTAACAGATGTATCCAATAAAAAAAAAAGAGGACGAGAAGAATAAGAACAAGAAATGGAGACTGACCTTGATTATTACTACCAATAGATGGACAATTTATTGGTTGAATAACAGCTCTTCTCTAGACAAATGAACATTGAATCTTAGCATATTAGGATCAAGTGTTAATCCTGGATTTAAATGTTGGAGTTGTGCAATGATGTTCATTGTAACATCTCGTTCGATGACATCTCTTTGAGCATTGAATTTTTCTTGCATTCTTTGTTGTATCCTCTCTTCCAATTCATCCAATCTCTTCTCCACCAGTTCATCGAAAATATTTATAGAGGGTCTAGAATGACTTGCTTTTTGTTTCAAAAGAGACTTGGTAACTCCGCGTCCGAATAGTCTTACTCGATTAGGATGGTCATGACCCATAACAATTGTGAATGCATCAGTTGATTGACTTCCATCTTCAATTTCTTGAGTTTCTACTCTCTCAATTTCAACCTACAAGTCATATTCAAGAGCAAGTAAATTTAGTTAATGCAATATTTAAGAAAGAACAAATTATCTTGATCACTTTTGAATTAGAAATTTTCATACTATTTTGTTTGTAATATCTTCAGATGAGTCCTTATATACTCTATCAGGTTTCCTTCTTCTAGTAGCCACAAATAATTTCTTATTTGACAAAGCGACAGAATTTTCCTTCCTTTTTTCCTAGTTCCATGCAAGTCAACATTAAAATATTTCCAAGTAAAGTCAACAAGTTCATAATAACAATATGACAAAATATCAAACCTTGCGGATGAGAGCAAAACTTATTTTGCCAACAATGTGTGGATACTTAAACTTTTTTTGATTCTCTTTGTTAGTGATGGATGTATCCTGCAAGACAATATTTACAAATAAGTTTTTAATAAAAAGATTGAGGCAGTGAAAGGTTAAACACACAGAATTTAATGCCTTATATCGAAAGAAATAACAACGTAAAAAGAAAAGTCAGGCATGATGAATTCAATGATAAATGCATGGTAACAATAATATAACAGTTTTCCATATTGATTTCATACCTCAGCTTCTTAAAAATTCCAATACTTAAGGAGATCCTTAAATACAGGTTCTGAAATAGTGCTAGACTTTTTTGACCTTCGAATTTCGGCATTGGTGTAGGCATAAAAGTGTTTTTTCTTAAGTCTGAACTTATACCCTCTAAATGCAGCACTAATTGATCTCATAGCCCAAGTTTTTCCATTGTTAGGAATGTCATATTTCTCCTAAAATTTGGTTGAATTGGGTTAGTGTAAAAACTATGAAAAGCTTTTAAGTCGAAATCAAAATATTGAGAACTTAGAACCTGGATATAGCTCCACATATCATCGTGTGTCTTCAACTTTGTTCAACTTACATTAAGAGGATAAAATGTCCCATTCCTTGCCAATGTGCCAAGAAAGCTGAAAAATTCAATGGCCCCTGCTTTAGTTGGACCAATAGGCTGGCTCAACTCATTTAGCACTATCAGCTGAAGGTCACTCCGTCCATGTACTTCTTGTATTTGTGTAGCACCGCTTTTTCTTTTATTAATTGAAGGGCCTACAAATAATATCAACAATAAAATTATTGAAATGAAGATAATTTTTGGAATAGTATGAACTAAACTATATATATTCTTGCCATCTTCAGATTGTTTATTTGCTAGTAAATTAGGAAGTATGACTGATCTTACTGCACTCGTTCAACTGTAGATTGTGATGCACGAATGGTGGAGTCTGGCAATTCTTGTCGCACTTGCTCCTCTACTGGTGCTGCAAGAGAGGTGGAATTCGGAGACACCTGTTGCACTTGTTCTGGTACTTGAGATATAGTTGGCACCTGTTGCGCTTGTTTTAGTACTTGAGATATAGCTGGAACGTTGTTTGACTTCTCCTTCTACTTTTGATTCTTTTCCTTTGCATTTATGTAGCTTGTATTCTTCTTCTTCTTCTTGTGTTCTAGTATTTGTTTGTTTCGTAGAGCTACTAGTGATCCAACTGAAAGAAAGTTTTCTTCTTATGATTTCTCGAACACCTGTGTTGATTCATGATTGTTCAAGTCTTTGTAAGATCAGAAAATAAAATATCAGCAGATCCCGATATGTAAGGTCAGCAGATATGTAATATCGGTTGATCCCTATTGCATCCAGATATATAATGTCAGCAGATCCCTATTGCAGGCACAGGCTGTGAAAAATTCTAAGTGTTATAGCACTAAAACGCACCTGCTAACCTTACTTGAGACTCATGTATCTAAAACTTGTATAAATAAACTAAAAATTGAAACAGTTAAGTAAAATTGCTTCAGACTTAGAGTGAATGTTATAGAACTAAAACTCACCTGCTAACCTTACTTGAGACTCATGTATCTAAAACCTGTATAAATAAACTACAAATTGAAACAATTAACTGTATGTATATATTGTATTGGTTTGTTTTGTTCCTCAAATATGGTGTGTTGTGTTGTCTAGATTATTATTTCTCTTTGTTATGATTAGGACTTGTTGAAATGAATTAAAATCATATGTACTTGCAAAATCAGTTTCATTAAGTATATTGACCATATCCATAAAGTCAGTTTTAGCGATGGTTTAGGAGAGATGGTTATCCAAGCAAAATTGGCGCCCTTCCCTAATAGCAATAGCTTCAACAACCAAATTTGTTATGTCTGCAATTTTTACCCCTTTAGCACCCAGTAGATTACCTTCATGATTTTTCACATAAAAAAGTAGCTATACTTGGTCCTGGATTACTCCTAGATTTATATTTTGTCCAACCGAGAGATGGTGGAATCCATTTGAACATTTTTTATTGAAAACTTGGTTTGTAACTATCACGAATAGCTACCATCTATGGATAAGTATTAGGGATATCTATGTATTTAATCTCTAACCTAATAAACTTGTGAATCATGAAATTTATATGCTAGGAGATCTTCCATCTAGTATAAGTCCCTTAAACTGTATTCCTCCTTTTCCATAGGAATCACATGATGATGTTTTAGTATGGCTTGAAAAGTTACCTTCACCCTAGCATTGCCTTGTGCATCCCACCACTTCTTTATAGCCTGTCTCACCTAAACCCAAGGACCAATCATACCTGATTCCCCAGCATAGTAACTCCAAAACCCACCAGCAAGATCATTAAAGTCTTTAAAGACTCTGTAGAGATCAACTCAGTTCTACTGTAATACACTGCTCGATTTTGTCTTATTTTATCCCATAGCTTCTGCATTACACAGTACAACTAGTTATAAGGATATGATTGTAGAATCTCATCCAAGAATAGAAAGAAAGAAAAATAAAACAAATAAAACTAACAATTAGTACTACATTCAACGACAATATACCCAGTGTATTCCAACAAAGTAGAGTCTGGGAAGGGTAAGATGTACATAGTCCATACGACTACCTCGGACGAAGTAGAGAGGCTATCTCCGATAGACAACAAACAGTACTAGATTATTGAATAGTATATTTCAGAGAGTCAATCAGTCAACTAAACCCCAATCCCAGAGAATGGACTTCACAGGGTAATATCATAAAATAAGGTGACCAAAATAAAATGCCACTTTCACATACTTCTCACAAAAAGGTATCTTATAGGCCCACAGGAAAAATATATGGCACAGTAGTCAGTGTTATGGAACCAAACCTATTTGATTGTGCTGGATCGCCGATCAGATAACTGTATGCTCAAAGGGCCAACAAGTTCCTTTAAAATCCCACAAAAATAAGGATAATCACCTGCTTCAAAATACCTGCAATCGGGATCGTACAACCTGAAAAGGTTTCATTTAAATACATTATTCCCAATAGAGATAAAACAAAATTATCACACCCTAGAACCATCATTTTAAGTGCTATCAAGAAAATTGTGGATCCTTCTACACAAGTAGTGTGCCAACAGAATCCTGATGCAAACTTTTTGAAGTCCAATGAATTCGACTATGCCATTGTTGTAGTAGATGAAGTCCCATATGCAGAGATATTTGGTGATAGCACAAATCTTACAATAACAGAACCTGGTCCTAACACTATCAACAATATCTGTGGTGTTGTGAAATATGTTGTAGTCATCGTTTCTGGTCGTCGAGTTGTGCTACAGCCTTACATCAATAAAATAGATGCACTTGTAGCTACTTGGCTTCCGGCGACTGAAGGGCAAGGTGTTACAGATGTTTTATTTGGTGACTACAGATGTTTTATTTGGTGACTATGGTTTCACTGATAAACTTGCTAGGACTTGGTTCAAGTCAGTTGATCAGCTTCCTTTGAACGTCGGTGATCGCCATTACGATCCCCTCTCTCCCTTTGGATTTGGTCTCACAACTCAACCAGTGAAAATAAATTAGAAGACATCATTGATACTATAGTGTGTGGGACATTCAGATATTAAATAGAGGTTCATCATGTTAAGAGCTGCCTCAGAATACTAGTTAACAAAAAGAAGGTACAGAAGGAACTACAAATTCTATGTATAAATTAATGGGCAAGCACTACTTTAGAGAACACAAGGTGTAGTCACTTTCAAGAAAAGCTACTTAGTTATTATTCATTATTGGAACTGGAGAAAAAGCAGAAGGCAGAATATTGTATTGAGGACTTCCCTTTGAATATATATGATGATGGATTTTTATAATTGTTATTATTATTATTATTATTACTCCATCAATTATATTATGATAGTTTGTTACTGTTGACGAAAGATTATTTTCAAAAGAAAAAACTAGGTTTAGAAAACCCAATGTCCAAATATCCACAAATGGGGATAAGTGTTTATGCTATATCATTTTCCTTTATCTGGCTATCACTTTAACCTTGGGCAAATTAGAGATATCCTGATTGTATAATATGTTATCACTTGCCATTAAGATGCATGAACAGTTCCAAAAATGTAAGGAAAAAAATTGAGAAAACTGCTAAAATGGAAACCAAGAATACCTGATAGTAGCTCTACTCCGGTCTCCGGCTTCATTCAAATGCAGCCCCTTTCTCTTGATACCTGTACTGATCCATGACCAACTTTTGCATCAAAACCATACAAAATTAAGTTCTCGTTGCTTAAATTAAGGACAACACACCACAGATACAATAAGCACAGGGGTTAAAGACTTAACATGCTAGTGACAAACTGAAGAAAATGCTAATGGAAACCCAGAAAACTTTTGTTGCTTTGCTTTATATTGGAATAGGCAACAATTCTCCTGTAATGGCTACAAGATAAAATGCAGAAAAGAACTCCAACATCAAAATATATTTTTTTCTTGAAAACTGGTAACATTTCTAACATCAAAATATACTGAAGCATACATCAATGCTCTCCATCACTGAAGATAATGAGTACGAGATATCGTGTGATTTAAACAAAATAATCACAGTACGTAGTGTAACCATGCTCTATACAACGTGTAACGCCCCTCCATTTGACTATCATTATAATACATATACCATCCCCCAACATCTTCATAAATAAATCTCTAGTAATATATTTAACAAGTTAATCAAATCACCTACTAATATCAATATGCTAGTAACTACTCTACCTCTTACAACAACAATGTGGTATAAGCAAGACCTTGGCCTCTTCTCCCCGACCTATTTAGTGTTCCACCTCAAGTACATGTCCTCGGTCAGCTACAAGAAAAGGTGAACAGGATGTTTGTAAAATCCTAGTTATAGGAACTTCTGCGCCTTCAGAACTTAGACTAAAACTATTTTGTGTTAGTCGCCACAACATAAAGCCCGTTTATTCTCTTCAATCCTTTGCCATAGACAGAGCATCTTACTAGGGCTTTGGTAATGTGCAATAACATAACCACAAAAATGGAAAACAATGAAACCCCAATAATTTTCAGTAGTGAAATATACACGAAAATGAAAAACAATGAAACCCCATAAACACAAATAGAACCAACAAGCTTTGATTTCTTCAATCCCTAATTCCAATTTACCCTCAAAACGATTGTAGTGCTAATACAATTATTATTTTTGGCAACGGTCAAAAGCGTTGCAATAGAATTCTGTAGCAACAAATTTGGAACCGCCGCCAAGAAGTTCGTTGCCATACAAGTTTGTTTTCTCCTAATCCCAAAGTTCTTACCTTTTGTACAAATATGATAATGTTTCCATGTTGAATTCTTGTTCCTTGATCCACATATTTATGTCGTAAATCAAATTCCCCGAGGAATTCTTCATGCATTTAGAATTTGCTTTGCATAAGTTGGTCATCAGTCGTCTCCAATCTTCTGTGAAGGTCACTTCCTTTACTTCATGCATAGAATTTTGTAATATAATTCTTTCAGTAGACATGATAAGGACATTGTACTTCCATAGTTGTTTGTCAACTTGAAACACTACCAGTTCCTTATTCAAGACACTATGGTAGATTCAGAAATTGTCAAAAGTCCAAGGATAACTGCGATCAACCCGGTCACTTCAAGCGAAATAGCTCAATCCAAAAAGGGGTAAAGGTGAATGTTGTTAGAACAATAATGATAATTGTACAAGAAATTTAAAATAAAACTTGTTTAGCTTAGAGACACGATAATACGCTTCTTGAAGATAGTTGGAGTCTCTCCCACGAGCAAATAAAAGAACTAGTGACAACTCTATCTTCGGGATTCAACTAAGCCACAAAACAAGTAGAATTCAAGAATGTTGCTGAAAGTAGTTTTAAGTGTTTGTCTTTTCCAAACAAAAGAAACACTATTTATAGGGTAAAATTTCCATGCAAGTGAGAAGTATTAATTAAGCAATAGTTAATAGGTTCATGAACAAAAATTATCTTTCTTTTAAATTTCAACAACCTAAAACGTAAATGTATTTACAATTGTTAATGCATTTGTAACTCAAGATGCATTTGTTTCAATTGTAATTTCACATTCATTTTCTTTGTAACTCAAAATGCATTTGTTTCAATATTAATTGAAGCATAAAAAACTTTTAACCGATGCACTTGTTCCAAAAAATTGATTGAAATATAAACTTTAGCAATAACAATCCCCCACTTATTTCAAGAAATTTTATCTTTAAGAAACAAAATTCTTTTGAGACATTAATCTAGCAACATATATAAATAATGGTGTCTTTTGGACTTGAACCATTAGCTAGTGAAGATTTTCTAAATCATTGACTACTTAGTGAACAAATCTTGAACTAAGTGGTTCATTGAATGAAGTAGAAAAATACTCCACGCATATTGCTATGTTCCGGTGAAAATCAAAATTCTTTGACACCTTACGGTCATGTGTCCCGAATCTTTTTAGCTAAGTGCTTTAAGATTTCCTTGTTAAAATCTTATTGAAGCGGCCTCCATTTCGCACTTAGTGCGGTGAATTCATCCAGAGTAACTTTGCATACTCCGACTAAGTAGTCTATGAATTTCATTAAGAGAAATTAATCTCATCCTCCTTTACAATAAAGTATCAGTAAATCTATCAAGAATGTTCCTACACACTCCAACCGAAATCGGTGTATAGACTTAATAAGAGAATATAATCTTATTCTTTTCTTTTGTAGGAATACTGTCAAATCTATCAAAAGTGTTATTATTTACTCCAACCGATATCGGTCTTATAGATTTATCAAGAGAAAATCTCAACTTATGCACATCTACTCACTCTCTAGGGAAAAAGAAAATTTTATTGATGTGCTTCACAATTGTAACTGTACTTGTTTTTCCCTTTGAACCTAAGATTACATCATTAGGTAGGGTTACCATCAAGTTCAATCAACCTACAACAGGCTTTATTCCCATCCCATTACAAGTTTGTACCACCAATTCCTTGCCTAATCCTTTAGACAAAGGATCTGCTAAATTGAGTTTGGACTTCACATATTGAAGCGATACTATGCCATCCTCCAATAATATTCTCACATGATTATGTTTGAGACAAACTTTTCTTGACTTGCCATTGTAACAATCACTTGAAGCCCGAAATATAGCAGCTTTATTATCACAATATATAGTCAAAGGTGGTATTGGCTTACCCCATAGTGGAATATCTATCAGCATACTCCGCAGCCAATCAACTTCTTCTCTAGCAGAAGACATTGCGATAAATTATGACTCCATGGTTGAGTGAGTAATACATGTCTGTTTCTTTGATCTCCAAGATATTGTTGCGTCAGCCAAAGTGAAAATCCTACCAGTAATAGATTTAGAGTCATTCGGATCAGAATTCCAAGTAGCATCACTATAGCCTTCAAGAACTGCTGGAAAGGTAGAATAATGCAGGCCAACATTAATTGTACCCTTCAGATACCTTAAAACACGAATTAAGGCATTCCAATGCACAAATCTAAGGCTACCAGTAAACTTGCTCAAAGTTCCTACTGCATAACCAATATCTGGCCTGGTACAATGCATGGCATACATAGGACTCCTAACAATCTGAGAATATGTCAATTGATCAAGAATATCACTATAGTTTCGTACTAGTTTGATGCTAGGATCAAATAGTGTAGGAGCAGGCTTGTCGTCAAAATGACCAAACCTCTTTAGAACCTTCTCAATATAACTTGATTGAGTAAGAGTCAAACCACTTGCCGATCTTACAATTTTGATGCCTAAAATTACATCAGCTTTCCAAGATCTTTCATTTCAAACTGAGAAGCAAGAAAATATTTTGTTTCTTTGACTCTTTCGATATTAGTTCCAAAGATCAACATGTCATCTACATAAAGACATATTATAACACCAGAATTTTCTTGAAATTTATTAAATATGCAGATATCTCCACAATTGATTAAGTAGCCATTAGAAATCATAAATTTTCTAAATTTATCATGCCATTATTTTGGAGCTTGTTTTAATCCATAAAGAGATTTAAGAAGTTTACAAACTTTAAGTTCTTGGCCAAAATTGAAAAATCCTTCTGGTTGTTTCATGTAGACTTCTTCGTCTAGATCTCTATTCAGGAATGCAGTTTTCACATCCATCTGATGAATCACAAGACCATGAATTGCTGCTAGAGCAATCAAGAGACGAATAGAGGTCATCCGAGCTACAGGTGCAAAAGTATCAAAATAATCAATATCTTTCAATTGATAAAGCCTTTAGCTACCAAACGGGCTTTGTACTTATCTAAAGTACCATCGTATTTCATTTTCTTCCTAAAAATCCATCGGCAACCAATTGGTTTACATCCAGGAGGAAGATCTGACAATATTCATGTATTATTAGATAATATAGAATGTATTTCATCATCAATGACTTCACGCCAAAATGGAGCATCATGTGAAGACATAGCATCAACATAACTTTCAAGATCCTTTTCAACCAAATAAGCTTAAAAATTAGGTCCAAAGTCTTTTGATTTGGCTGATCTTGAACTACATCTTGGTTGACATTCTTCCAATGGCTCAACTATTTTTCTTTTAAGAGGAGAAATAGAAGAACTTGAATCTTGTTCAAAAGAATCTTTTTTCTTGGGATATATATGCTAAAAAAAGTTAACATGTAAAGATTCAATAATTGTGTGAGGACTTGGGGTCTCAAGATTTAAGAATCTATAAGTCTTACTGGTTTGTGAATAACCAATAAACACACAATCTACTCCTCTATAGCCAATCTTGGTTAAATGTTGATTTGGTAATTGAACATGAGCCAAGCAACCCCATACTTTAAAATAATTTATATTTAATTTTCGATTATTCCCAAGTTCATATAGAGATGCATCATGATTTCTGGAAGTAATTCTATTCAAAATATGACATGCTGAAAGTAAGGCTTCAGTCCATAAATTTTCAGATATACCAGATCCATAAAGTATAGAATTAACCATTTCTATGAAAGTCCTATTTTTTCTTTCTACTACACCATTGTGTTGTAGTGTATAGGACATGGTCAATTATTTTTCAATGTCTTCTCTCTCACAAAAATCAATAAAATCTGACTTTAAGTTCTCTCCATCTCTATCAGACCTAATTGACTTAATTTTCACACTCAATTTATTTTTAACTTCTGCTTTATATGTTTTGAAAGTCTCAAATGTTTCATCTTTTGTTTTCAATGAAAAGTCATAAGTATATCTTGAGTAGTCATCAATAAAAGTGATAAAATACCTCTTTCCATGACGTGACAAATAATCTATCTCACAAATATCGGTGTGGATTAATTGCAAAAGTGTGGAAGTTCTTTCAACTATCTTAAAGGGCTTCTTCATAATCTTGCATTTACTACAAGTAAGACACTTAGCAGTATGATTCTTTCCACAATCTTTGATTAATCCATTATTCACCATAAGTTGAATGGATCTAAAATTCACATGTCCCAGACGTTCATGCCATAAGTCCAGAGACTCCACAAGATGATTTTTATCTTTAAAAAGTAGTTATTTTCTGATCGCTAAATGTTTTTAGCGATAAGTAACTACCTTGTCCTAAATTAATCTATCATGACGAGTATCTAACTCGTCCTAGATTAATCTTTAGAGAAGAGTGACTGCCTCATCATAAATTAACCTTTAGAGACGAGCAACTAACTCGTCCTCGATTAACCTTTCGAGATGAACAATCTAACTCATCCTAGATTGCTACTAAAATCATAAAAATTATATATTTCATTGCTAAATATAAAATTGCTACTGAAAATGTCAAAGGATGGTAAATATAGTCTTAATATTTGATAAATAGAAAAAACTCAACCAATTAACATCCCGAACTAGAATATGATGTCAATAGTTTCAATATTTGCTAAACAATAAAAACTTAACCAATTAACATCCCGAGCTATATGATGTCAATAGTTTTAATATCTGCTAAACAAAAAAACTAAGCAATTAACATCCCGAGCTAGAATTTGATGTCAAGTTTACATAATATTCTCAGCAGAATAATAATTAGCCTGTGCATTCTCTGAACTTGTATCTTCACTTGTAACTTTAATCTTCGGAAATCTATAAGAATAAAATTTTGGAAAGACAATTAATAACTATTGATATATATATATATATATATATATATATATATATATATATAAAAGTAAAACTAAAACAAGACAAGATGCCACGTGGCAGCATAATAAAAAGCCATGTGGCAGTTTTTAGGACAAAGTTATAAACATTGTAATAAAAATTATAATTAAAATATAAGATATTATATTTAAAAATATTTATTTTTTTAAAATTATCATTAGCTTGAAATTAGGAACATAAGTTTATACCTTTCAAATATAATTTAAAATATATTCAAATATTAAATAAAAATAAAATATTAACCCAAATAATAATTTTAATAATAATAATAATAATAATAATAATAATAATCTATATCTATCTATCTATATATATATAAAAAAAAACTAAAACAAGACAAGATGCCACATGGCAGCACAATAGAAAGCCACATGGCAGTTTTTAGGACAAGATTATAAACATTGTAATAAAAATTATAATTAAAATATAAGATATTATATTTAAAAATATTTATTTTTTTAAAATTATCATTAGCTTGAAATTAGGAACATAAGATTATCCCTTTCAAATATAATTTAAAATATATTCAAATATTAAATAAAAATAAAATATTAACCTAAATAATAATAATAATAATAATAATAATAATAATAATAATAATTATAATCTATCTATATCTATTATAAAGCATAGGACGAAGCATCAGAAGAAGCCAAGTGGCAAGTTGCTAAGAAGCCACATGTCCGTTTTTAGGACAAGTTTAATAGTATTGTAATAAGATTTTTATAATTATTTGAATTGTAATAAGATTTTTATTATTATTTGAAAATACATTATCTTTTAAGAAAATATTATTATTATTAATTATTTTAAAAATAGAAACCAACAATGAAAGAGTTCTAAATAAACTCTTATATTTCATAAACTTATCTATATCAAATATAGTAATGTGGACAATTTTCAATTGTCCACATTATGAGGAATCCTTTTATCCCTTCCATTGTTAATTTTCCACCTCGAAGTACCACAATGTGGACATCTTGTCTATCTTTATGTTCAGCCCAATACAACACACAATCATTTTTGCAAGTATGAATCGAAATGTATCCTAATCCCAAACCCTGCAGCATGTTTTTAGCATCATAATATGATTTAGGAAGTGCCTTGTCAGCAGATAATGCTTCTTTTAGCAACTCCAGTAACATATCAAATGATTTATTACTCCATTGATTGTATACTTTCAAGTGTAGCAACTTCACAAGAAATGAAAGCTTCGAAAATTTCTTACATCCCGGGTATAATTCATGTTCAGCTTCTTTCAGCAATTTGTCAAACGTTATAGCTTATTTCTCACTCATATTACTACACACATTATTACCAGTCTCCTCCGAATAATTGACAAACGATCCTTCAACGGCCTCTTCTAACATAGTACGAATTCCATCATCCTTATCATGGGCTTCATTTTCATCTTCACTGTAAACTACTTCATTGTTATCTCTCATTTGTGATTGTTCCCCATGGTGTCTCCAGTGCACATAACTTTCCATAATTCCTTCGAGCAATAAGTGGTCGTGCACTACTTCTTGTGTTTGAAAAAACACATTTAAGCAATCTGTACATGGGCATCGAATTTTGGTATTTCGATCAAAGTGAGATCGAACAAGCCGCATAAAAGATAGTACACCCTCAATATATCTTTTAGTAAACTTTGGTTCATGCATCCAACTTTTATCCATGATTACCTGCACAGGAAAATAAATATCATAGGAGTTTAAGCCTTTATGGTAACTCATTATTTTATAATTTTCTACTAAAAGTTTAGATACGGTACCTACCCTACCCCATTATTTCACATATTAAATTTTTCTCTCCCTATCTTGCCCAATTTAAGTCCTGACCTACTCAGTTTAAGCCTTGTCAACCCCCACCTTTCTCTATTTCCATCTTCACTTATGACAAATCAATTCATAAATCAGAATTTAGTATTTTGATATCAAGAATAAAAAAAACATCATTTACCTCCAGTTTCAATAAATATAAAGTCAGAATCTAACTATATTCACCCAATCATAGAAATCTTCTACCCAAACTAAAGGTTACAATCTTGAACAATAAATTCGGATTAAAATGTAGATTAACCATAGAAAATTAAGGTAATTAAACTAAATCTACTCACCTAAATGTAATATAAAAGCCCCCAAACTAAAAAGTTACAATATTGAACAAGATTAGAATTAAATTTTTTTTAGAAAATTGAGGTAATTGAATTAAATCAACTCACCTAAATATCAAATCATAAACCCTAAATGAAAAAAAGTACCAATCTTGAGGAAATTTAAGATTAAAAAACAGAAATTTGAGGTACCTGAATATGGAATTCTTGAATCTTGACGGGGTTAGTTTTGTTTGTGAATATTCAACTTAGAGGTACCTGAATACTTTGTTTGGGCTTGGTAACATTTACCTAAATTACGTGCATGGATTGTGACATGTTGTTGATGACTTGAACTTGATGGAGCTACTGTATAATGTTCTCTAAAATAAGGAGAAGGATTTTGTTTTTTTGGAACTTTAAGAGAATAAGAAAACAAAAGAATCTGATTAAAAAAGAAGAAGCTAAAATGAATTTGCTTTTTTAAAAAAATAATAAAACAAAACATTTTTAAAAGTATAAAAAAGTCAAACATAAAAAAAATGTAGTATGTGGGTATACTAACTATGTCAGGTATATTGTTCAAATCGCACCTTCCTAAATATGGATCATTTCAAAACCTACATCAATAGGGAATAATTATTATATCAATAGGGAATAATTATTATATCAAATTGTCCCAATTTATGTCACTGTGATAGTATATGGAGAATTAATCAAAAAATTTATATGTAGATAATATTTTAAATTATTAATTATTGTGATTTATGACAATCTCCAACTGCTTTCCAAGCCTATTGTATATATTAGTACAATAATATATATATATATATATACATATATATATATATATACACACACACACACACACACATATACTAGATACCGGAGTGCCCGTGATAGCACAAACCCAATATATATTACTCCCTCTATTCATCAATAGTTGTCCACTATTAACTTGACATACATGTTAATAAATTGTAAATGATAGGAATAATGTTACCATATTATCATTCTTTGGGTATTGTTGTACAATAAAATTTTGAGACCGAGAAAATAAATAATCAAGATAAGAAAAATATTGCAATAATTATTTAATTGATTTCAATACATGAGTGTTACAATCTCTATGAATCATCTTATTCGCCTTTTCAAATATAAATTCAAGGGCTTCAAACTTTATTTTGAATTTGAAATTGATTTGTGAACTTGGTGGATTTGATCTTGACTTGTGCTTGAATTCAAGTTTTTTTTAGGCTTGATCTTGAATCTTGCGATCTTGATCTTGATTTTTCAAACTGGCCAAGTATTGTTGGACATTTAATTTTTGTAGTATAGTAGATAAGTAAAAATGGATGGATGAAGTAATGTCTTTTTCCCAATTTATGTGACACAAATATAATTTGAAATTAACTAAATTATGTATGTTTTTTAAACATGTTTAAATTGTTAATTATTGTAATTTATAACATTTTAAAATATTATATTACATGTGTTCATTCATTACTTTAAAATTATAGATCTGTCACGAAATATATTCTTTGTTCAATTCTAAAACGAAATTTTATCTGTTACATCAAATTTTGTTATTTTAGTTTTATTGCTCTTTTAGATCCTTTTTCTTCACATGAAATTCAAATTTAATCAGTTTAATTTATTAAATTAAACAACATATTTTTTTCATAAATAGATTTAAAAGTTGTTTAGCTATAAACTACTTTCAATTTTGAGTTCTGATGGATACAAAATTGAGACATCAACATTTCAAGAATTTTCTCTATTTTAGATTGGAACTATGGCCTCTTATTGTGAAGATGTGTGAAAATGATTTCAACACAAGCTTTTAGTTATGTGTTTCATGATATGTTGTCATGTTTATTTTTTATTTTACTTTTAGAGATATTTTACGTGTCTTGTTTGTTGTATTACAAACTTCCTTAGGCGACTTCTTTTAAACAAAAGTGTTTATAAGAATTTTATTCATTTTAAAGGTTAATTTTCGACACTAGATAAAAGTCGAAGTCTATTTGGATTCTATTTACAATAAGAGATGCCTTCTTCTATCCCTTACTAACACCGTAATTTAAAATGTAGTAAGTACTCGTTCCCTTTTACTTGACACATCTATTTAGAAGAAGAATTAATAACATAATTATTTTACTATAGTATCCCTATTCAATGATGTTTATATTGTGTCTTGAAAATATACAGAAGCTAGAGTAATATTACCTCAAGACCAATCATATACGCTTCATTTTATTTGAAATGCCCCACATGTTGAAGATAGTAGAAAAAATATATATTAAATGTGTGCTCATTTTCATTTATATTTATAATACTACATATTGGAGCGCCCGCGCTAGTATGGGCCCAATATATGTTAATCCCTCGGCCCATCAATAGTTGTTCATTATTATCTTTGACACATATGTTTAAAACTAGTAAATGGTAGGGATAATGTTACTATGTTATCTTTTGAATATAATAAATTTAATATTTTAAAAAAATTATTGGATAATGAATCGTATTTAATATCAATGGTAAAATCGGCAGAAATAAAAAATTATCCATTTATTTTTCAAATTGAACAATATTAATGCACATCTATTTTTAATAAAATGGAAAAGTAAATATGGACGGAGGGAGTAATATTTAGTCCCAATTATGTGACACAAATGTAATTTGGCGTTAACCAAATTTTTATATGTTTTTTTTTTTAAATTTAATTATTAATTATTATAATTTATAATACTTTTAAAATAGCTTCTATATTATATACGTTACTTTCTCTATCCTTACCTTTTTACACATATAAAAGTTTATCATATTTAATGTCGAGAATATCCAACATTAAAATAAAATTGCCCAAATAATATTTTTAAATTAAGAGTTTTTAATTTATTATTTTTTAAAAAGAGATTATGAGTGACAATATCAAAATAGCAAAAATATATTTTTTAGAAATTATGCAATTATTTTTTACACAAACAAAAACCTGCCTAAATAATATGCAAACATAACTATTCAAGCATTAGTAATACACCATATTTTATATAATTCGTATACACCCTACCAAAGGACCCTTTAATTTACCCATAGTTTCTTTTTTTTTAAATATTTATTTATAGCTAATAATATTTAATTATAATTAAATAAAAATTTGTGTATCTTAGTTAATTATAATTTTGTGATAATTTATTTAAAACAAAAAAATACATAAAAAAAATGTAAATACTAAGCAATAAAAAACAACAAAGCAAAAAATGTCAACATAAAGAAAAAAAGTAAAAAAAACATCAAAAATCAGAAAAAGAAAAGTTATTGTTGAAGATAAATCTAGAAGCACGCAGTTCATCTTCTTCATGTTAATTCAATCTTCTTTCTCTACCAAAGTGGTATTGAAGCTCGATTCAGATACGTGTAAGTACTATCCAACCTTGATATACTAAATAAATCTAGAAGAATTCCAATTTATTATTTGCAATCTACTTTACTGTTTCTCAAAACCACCCTTCTCAAATTTCAGTACCTAGTGAAATTTTAGTGAAATTTCACATAATCATTTATGTTTTTTCTGCATATCCAAAAAGGACCAAGTAAAAAGATTGAAACTCCTGTATACGATACTCCAAGAAATGACCCAATATTGTGCGAAATTGAAATTCTTGATAGGACTGCAGCTGAATTCTTCATCCCTGATGCACAACCAAGATTCTTAAATCAATTATCCGAGTTGTCAAAATGCTCTCAGCCTTTGTCTACCAGGTATGCCTTCTTAAGTTTTTTTTTTTTTTTAATTTAATAGGAATTTTATTAATTTAAAGACTAAACCACATTGTCTTTACATAAATAAAAATGGATCGACCCATTTAATTTAAAATGACATCGTCCAAACATTTTAAATCAGAAGGCCCAAAATGAAACATCTGACCCGACCCTATTCTGCTTAGTACAAAACCCGTGAAGATAAGATTTCCTAATCCAATTCCAAAATTATCCGTCACTTAGCTTCTTTAAAAACCTGAGAAATATTGTTCTTGGTTAAGTTCAATCTGAGCTTCGTCTTTTTGTTGGTATGGGTGATAAATACTCTTCCTCATGTTCTCAACGTATATGCTTCTGATAAATCAGCTGTCAGAGTAAGTATCCTCTTCACCTTTGTCTTCTTTGTCTTTATCTGCATCTCATTTTTTCTAGTTGTTATTCCCAGTCGTGATCTCCGGTATTGGGATTTGGAGCTATTTTTTGGTGATGAATGAGGGTTTGAGACCTCTGGCTGTAAAGACATGACCAAATAAGCTTCTCTTCTGCTGATTCTAGATCTATCCACACTTGCTTGAGTTAACAAATTCTCCTTGGTGTAGCTATGGCTGGGATGGAGATACCAAGATGCTCGGACCCGAAAATAGTTGCAATGTTTTTTTATCCTCAGGTGTATCATTAATAAATCTTGTACAAACTCTCCGCTAGATAGATCTATATAGATTTTGCTTTCATGTCTTGTAAATACTTGCCTGTGTACAAATTTATCTTTAGCCTTTCCAGCCTTCTCATCCCTTTTTTGGTGTTATCCTGATATATGGACGACATTGCATCTTATCGTTGTTTAAAATCTTTTTAGCTGTAACTTGCCTTCTTAAGGTTTTGCTAATCTTCTATTTTGTTTTCACCTTCATCTTCTATTCTTTTATTCATTTATTTTTCCTTTTCAAGTTATCTAATTTCCCATTTTTTATATCTGAATTTCATAGATTATCAAGGAAAAATTAAACTTTTACTATAACAGATTATGTTATAATAATTCAATTTCTATCGATTATTCTTTTTTTCTTATGCATGTGTAACAATTAATCTTTTTAAACATTTTATCATGAGAACATATAATTGAATATAACTATATATTTAATTTCAATACTGATCTGAAAAGATATTTTTTTGTTGTTTAATTAGGAAAAAGGATTTACACTACTGCCATGGCGGAGGACTACACCAACATGAGGAAGGTGTCAATACTATTTTGAATTTGGGAATATTTTTTAATATATATATATATATATATGTATATATATATATATATAAAATTGGTCAAGCACTACTCAACTTCTCAAGTTTTTTGGATTAATCTAAGGCACTTAGGCACTGCGACTCTGCTTTCTTCACTTGCGTACCAAAGAGAATCACAAAAAGGGGGAAATGGAGAAAGAAACCATATTTTGGTGCTTACTTTTTTTAAGAAGAAACCATATTTTGGCCTTCCTTTTTTAAGGTTTTTGGCTCCAAAAGAATTTCAAGAAAACCACCATATATATGAGAAAACAAAGAAAGCAATTGTATTGCAAAGTGAAGATAAATTTCTGATCCTGAATAAGAAGACCAGTTATGTATCAGTCCTCATAATTTATCTTTGAACAAAATTAGATAGATAATTGCATGAAACAATCATATGTAATTTGTAAGAAACCATATTTTTCCTTTAGATACTATTACAGTGAAGAATAAGTCACAGGCTTTCACAAAGAAGAACTTTCTCTTTTAGTCTTAATGCTATAATAAGTACTACTCAACTCATATTTTGTTCTAAATGCAATAAAAGAACCCTAGTCACTCCCAAAGAAAAGATAACAAATCTTTTATCTTCTCTCTTTATGTGAGGCTATTACAGTTTTATACCTTCTGTACTTGTTGTATGCCTAAAGATAAACCCCATATTGTTGCATTTTTTTCTTTTCAGACCTTACGTAACAATGTTGAGTGCGCAGCTCTTGGCATTAATTGCTTTTGTATTTCAAGTTTTAATCATACAGGGAAAGTCGATTGAAACTTGGACTATATGTTAGATAACCAATGGACCGTTATCAGTTCTATATTATGATATTTAGGCTAACAACTATCAAGATTGCTAACAAGTATAACTACGTCCTTGATATGCAATCAGTCCTGTAGCTTTACCTGTCAACGTACATGGCATGCATTTTTTACTTAAACATATAACATCTTTGTTTTGAATAAGATAATATTTAGATTTACAATATCTTTCTACTTAAAACACAACGTTGTTGTACTTAAGTTCATCACTGTCCTATAAGTTGCACGTTGATGGTGTATGGTATATAAAAATTATAGTTCTTTTTTTTTGATAGGAATTTGCAACTAATTTGTAGAATATTGGTTATAAAGATCCTTAAGCCTCTTTTTATTTACCTAGTTATGGATGAGCTAATTATTAATATACGGTATGAGGTTCTATGGTACATGCTATTTTTCAAATTGATTTACTATTCATTTGTTAAACAATGGAATTTTTATGTTTTGAATGTACTATAATTACATAATGTGTTTGGGTAGAATTTTGAAAATCAATAGCACCGGGAGGAGGTGTCTTTAGGCAAACTACACTTACAAGGGAAACTATTTAAGCAACTTAATAGTGCATAAATAAAATAGCCCTACCCCTGCTGTTAATACAGGTAATAAATTCAACTATGTCTATTAGGATTATATTATTTGATTATTTGTCAACTCAATCACTGGATGATCAGCTTTTGCTGAAGCAGTCTGTGCTTCATTTTTTAAAGTGTGTTGTTCTCATTAGGGGCACAGTTTCACCCATGAGAGCCCCTGTTTTGCATTGTTGTGTCCCTTCAAGCGTCGAAGTGATGATTTCTAATAACACTTGCTTTTCAACCTCCTTTTTTATCCATCAACAGAAATCAATCTTCTTGTCAATAGATTGCAGAATATGGTGAATTTGTCCTGCCATGTACCATCTAATGTTAAACCTGCTCTGCCGAGATACCCCACACTAAGAATAGAATAAATATACAGATTAGTGGCTTAACCTCATTATAAATGGATATGAAGTATCAACCAAACTCTTGTTAGTGTCGAATAATTACTTGGATCAAGAGTAGTGCATCAAGTGATTTTAGTAAGTGTACTATCTTTATTGTGGGAGGAACTGTTCATGTCCTTAGAAGTTAGAAGTGATATGTCTATGCAGGTGTTTTAAGACAATTTTTTTGTAAAATTGATTTTGATTTTTGCTTAGTAATTGAATGTTGACATGGAGCTTATGGTGTGCCAAACAACCATAAGACACACTTAGTTTTGAATGACCATTATGTTTTATAAGAACAAAGGTTTCCTTCCTGAAGAAACATCATGAAACTTTATTCTGGTTCTAAGAGGCTATTAGAACTGGAGTTAGCGCAAGATACTAGTTTAACTTGTCTAAAGCCAAAAGGTGCAAAATTACATTAGCACTACTGAAATAAGATCCTTGTTGCTGTCTCCATGAATGGTGCCAACAAATAGTTTGATGACCTACTGTGGCATACAACGCCTATGTGCTATATATTGTTTTCACACCTCACTCTAACTGCCCACAAAGAAAAACTTTAGTCCTATACCAAGGAGAGAGACAAGCATGTCGGAACAATACCACTAAAGGAACATGAAGATTCCTGCTTTGATAGTTTGTTGAACAAAAGAGGTATCTTTTTGAGAGCCTTATTTAGAAAAATACCATAGACCTCCCTAGATTGATGCACATTACGTTAGCCTTCTAACTTTATGGCTTCTAATCTAGATCTGGTCCCTTGGCTTAAAACTGTCTTTGGGCATATAACGAAGTGAACGTTGTTGACCAAAGGATTAGTCTAGTAGGCTTTTTATTATCCAATACCAGTTAATATTAAGACTATATGACCAAAATGAGGTCAATAACTACATGGACAACACTTACAATATTGTTCTTTATTTTACCTTATGACACTACAAACAAGTATGTTCTTAGCACCATCAAAAGCAACAACATGTTATAGGATGAAGAATCCTATAATACCCTTATTTTTTGCCATAATATACTCCGTACTGTAAAAAAAATTACACTTGATAACAAATATTTGAACTTCTTAGTTTTATCTATATAGGCTATGAAGTTTAGTTCTGAGTCATGGTATTCTCTGCAGCTAGCTATGTTGTAGCCTGTGATAATAAAACCGCAGTAGTAGGGGTCGTAGTTTGGTACTGAGAGAGAAGTGTTACAGCTATTTGTTGGGTATAAAACACTTGCATAACTATAGAATTTTGAACTTGTTGTATCTGAATTTGAGGGTTATAGTCCATAATATTAGTTTTAGGGTTAGTAGCAGCTGGAGGCACTCTGGTTTCACGACCTGTCACTGGAGGTGCATCTTGGTAAACTATTTGTTTCGAGAAGGATGTACCTGATGCGATGTTGCAATCACTGGAAAACATCGAAATATGTTTTAGTTGATCAAAAGAAGGCTGGATATGTTCTTCACTTCTTTTCTAATCAATCTTTTCAAATCAATGTGGTTTGTCGTTGTTTTATAGATATATCTATATATATACTCTGTCATTTTTAGAGTTAAGTGGTATTTTAAATTGATATTTTTTCATTGTCAGATGATTCCACTAGGCTCAAGAAAAGTCGTGACAATACTAAAGGGAAAGGACTCAAAAAAATGAAGAAGGATATAGGAAACAAGATGAAAATAGAGATCCCGATTGGTAAAGGAAGGCCAACAAAGCCAATTCAATCAACCAAACTATCCAATGAATTAGGGATAATTACTCAGATTTTTCTTCCACTTCCACGAAAGTGGAAGGAACTTACACGAGAGGACAAAGATGAAGCACTAATTAGATGTCACTTAAGTATTCTATACTCTTTTAAAATCTATTACATGATAAACAGTTCGTTCACACTGATGGTGCCCAAGTGCTATGTAATATGGATATAAATTAAAAGACTATTTGAGGGGCTAAAAACACTGTCATACAACTTATAAAGACTATTTGCAGCTCTGAGTTAAACATAAGCACATTGTTTTATTACTTATAACAACTATGTTTGGTAGATCACAACAGTACCTGGGTTGTACTGAAACCTTATATACGGTATCCAAACTTCACTATTTTATATCTACATTGAGTCTAAAACATCAATTATAGTGATAGTGTCATTTGAGTATAATTTATTACACCAAAAACATAACAAAATGCATTTTATTTTAACTTTCTGCACACTATTCTCTAAGATCTCAAAATACCTAGAGTTCATTTCTTTCCAAATCGCCCACCATATTGAAGCATAGAGTACTTGGCTTTTAAATCAACTGGTAATCCTTCAAATGGTATTGTCTTGTCCAATTCCAAGTCCACATATTTCGTACTAAGACTCAGATTTACCAAAATCACAGACTACTAGGTTCATATGCATTTAGAAGACGTCAAGATAAAATACCTTTCTTTGACTATCTACTAGACAGGAGTCCAAAATGACTTCCACTATGTCTATCAAAATATGTCCATCTTATGAGACACATAACATTAGTTTGAAAATAGAAGACCCGCATTCTACATTTATGCTATTCATAAATTAATCGATTATCGTATTAGCTATTCATTTAAGTAATCCAACTTCAGTTGTCATTCTTTTTAATTACAATATATCAATCAACTAAAATTTACTTAGTTCAAGTATGACAAATAAATATATACTAAGGTTTTTTAAATCAACGAACCACCTTAGGTGATCGGGGCCAGATCCAGAGACAAAGGTCTATTTAATAAGTATAAATTATTGGAACTCAATAACATAAAAAGGACTATAATCTGAACCTATAGATTTCAAATTCTGGGTACGAATTTCTTAAACTACAATCTATGCTTTTAAGGTTATTAGAGTTCTAAGGTACTAAGCATGTTAGCAGATGTTATGATTATAATTTTAATCTAAAAGGGATTTTGATTATTTTGTGTGTTTCTTCAATACTTTTTTGTTTTTTAGGAGAGGTTTGCATTAAGTTGGACAAGCATTATGTGAAAAATAGCTGAGGATATTCTGAAAAATAGAAGCCGACAATGGCGCTACATGTTAAAATAAAAATTTAAAACTGCACACTCTTTGGAAGAGGCTCGTAAAATGGAAGTCAAACACTTGACCTCAGAAAAATGGAATAAGTTTTGTGACATGTGGAACAATCCAGAGCACAAGGTAATTTATATTCATGTTATTTAAGTTATGATGTTTATATTTTTTTTGTAGAAATGATGCAAAATAAACAAGGCCAATCCAACTAAGCTTAAATATAATTATTTCATGGGATCAAAAGCATTTGTAGCAGCTTATGCTGAAATTCTAAGTTATACCATTTTAGTTCTTTTTACTTATGACACTTTGGTACTTTTTAATATTGTGTTGTTTGATAAATAAGAGAATAGGTATGTAAGTTGTAGCCCATTTCAGTCAGATACCTCTAAATACTATTTTATATTATTTTATTATTATATAGGGTGAAAAGGAATCTGAAGGTGTAGAGCCTGACAGAATTGAGTTCTACAAGAATACTCATTACAAGAATGAAAAAGGATGGTCATCTGAAGAAGCTGAGACTAACTATGTAAAAAATTAATATTTTAGTAACATACCATTGCATTTATTTGATTAATATTCTCCATGTCTTATCCTTTAAATGTGTTATTATTATATGAAGAACAACATGGAAGATTTGCAAGCTCTATATACTTCTGGAGAGTCTTCCATGACTATTAATGAAATTGTGGATGCTGTACTTGGTACAAAGTCGGGGTACATAAAAGTTCTTGGTTATGGTCCTAAACATAATACTATAAAGAAAACACAAAAAAGAATAACAGAGTTAGAAGACTCCCTCAAAAAGGCAAAAATGGAAGCAGCTAGTGCCCAAAATGAGTAACAAAAATGATTAAATACAGCTGAAACTATGGCAGAAAGCCAGCAATCACAGATTCATGACCAACAGTCATAGATTGAAGCATTAAATTCTCAATTGAATACTGTAGTGGCACGTCAAGAGGAAATTCTTAAGAAAATGCAACTTCTTGTTAGCCCATCGTCGTCAAGGTTTGAGGTAACGTAAATTTATATGATAAGTTCTATTTAATTTCTCTTTATTGAATATATAAATTATGTGCATCAACATGTTCCAACATTTTCTTGGTGGGTTTGTTGCTGGTAGAGTTCTTAAAATTGAAGTTTTACATATATTGGCTGGAAAGGACTAGGTCCAGCCAGAAACCATAAAGACTATAAATCAGAACCTTCTTTTTCCATGATGACTGGAAAAGAATGGGTATGTTGCTGTATACTTCATTTAAGCTAGTAGTATGGACTGCGTTTAAAGAGATTATATGTCCTTATGTATTGACCAACATATAGTAAGTTTTAGCATCTTTGTCTATAACTGAAGAGGCTATTATTAATGCTTCCATTGCTTAAATATTTTTCTTTACAAACTTCTGCTACATATTTGTAAGATTGGGATTGCTTAATTTGATTATGATTTGACGTGTATTTGCTCTGTTTCTTTTAGGGTGCTATTATGTTGATTTCATACATGTATCTCTTGTTTCCTACAGAAATGTATGTTTTTATTTTTGTTTTTCTACACAAGTAGATTAAATTTGCATCTTCAACTTTGTTCTAACATACTGTTAAAAGATGTCATGCTGAGATGGGCTGAATTCTTAACTCAAAGTAAAGTGGATAGTGTGTCGAACTACTTGATTTCTGTGTTAAGAAAGTAAGCAGCATTCTGGTCGGTCACCCAGAGAAGAAGCTCTATTAGATGGCTTATTATCTAGTCCAAATTCATTGTCTCTAGTACATTGTGTTATATAACAAATATGATTGTTTTGATAATCTCTGTGCCTCTATTCCACATCTCTATTACGGTAATACATTCAGTGCAACCATTGTTGATTCTTTCATTTTCTTTCTTTCTTTAGGCTGGCTGAGCTATGTATTTACTCATTTTGAGATAAAACTAGCAATACTTGTGTTAGAGACTTGTCATGTGATAAGTGGACTGGTGGCCCATAAAGCCCAAATAATTTCACCCACTAAAATCTAAGCACATCTTCTGAAGGGAAACCCTGGTTATTGTCCCTTAATCTCTCGCTGTCCTGATTCTTTTCCCTAATTTTGTCAACTTGCTTTTCTCTGCCCATTTTAAATTTAAGCAGAAATTCAGGATTAGTCGCCATTTCTCTACCAAGGATAGAGAAAATAACAGTTAATGAGCTAAATTTGCAAAGCATTGCTGTCTTATTCAAGATTGGAACTTTTTGTATTTTGTTTATAGAAAAAACCAATGAATAATCACATATCTTGTGTTCATAATATTGAATGCATGAACCTTAGCTTATCTCGATTAGTCTTAACAACTTTGTAAATCACAGTGTTGCTGGTCTTTAGGATCAGTTCCTCAATGAGCTAGCTTGAGCCTTGAGCAGAAAAAGAAAACCTCAGGAATATTGACAATCTAGTGTTAAATTAAAGAGTAGGTGCTAGGTTTATGGAAGAGAGAGTCAAGATTTTTAGTTTTTCTGTCTTGAGGATTCTCTTTTCTGATCTGTAGTGGGGAATATTTTCTATGTCAGTGAGCTGATGGTTTTATGTTGGTGAATGTCTCATGTTGTTTCTACAGAGGAGATCGTTGGTGTTTTTTTTCCTTTTGAAGTGAGTTCCTGGTGAAGTTTCTTATTTCAGAAGGCGATAGTTTGTTTTTGGGGTGGGGATAATAGATGATAGTTTGTTTAGGTCAGTAACTTATGGAAAGTATAAACACTTTGCCCTCTCCAAACCTCACTTTGTGGGAATACATCGAGTATGTTATTGTTGTTGTTATAGAAGTTTGATGTGTTTACTGGATAGTATTTATCTAGTTTTGGGTAGCCTAGCTTTTCATAATTACATGTTTAATGGATTGTAGTTGTGGCTTGGAGTAGCAATAGCATGTAGAGTTATTTTGACTATCAAATCTAAAAGCATCATTATCATCTTAATTTTCTTCTCTTTTCCACAGGTATAAAACTGAGAGTTGAATGAAGACCAATTGCAAGCTCAACACGTTATTGGTACTTTGGAAGAAACCTCTACATATCTACCCTAGTTTAGAATATGAGTAATATTTAGTACTATATTTCAGTTAGATTTCCTTTGTGCTGGACTAGTTTTACTTTTCTTTGCCCTGTGAGGAGATATTACCTTAGTACAATTTTAGTTTTTTTAATTGTATGATTGTGGGTGATTTTATCAATCTAACATGTTTTATAATTTTATTTTAAATTTATTTAATTCTAATTAAAAAATAATATCAGTATGAAATAATTAAGCGTTTTTTTGTAATTGGTGACAAAAGATTTTATTATCAAAGATAACTTTTAGCAATGATTAAACTACACTTTTCAAGACAATTATTTTAGTCACCAAATAAACTAGTTCGTCATAAATTTGACTATATTTAGTGACAAATGTATTTGTCTCAATATCTTCCTTTTTATTTGATAAAATCTAATTTTGTATTTTATGACAATCATAATTGTCGATAATCATAATAATTTAGTGACGATTCCACATCATCGATAAAAAATACTATTTTTAGTGACAAAATGGTAGATTTAACTACAAAATAATTAATCTTTATTATAATTATAAACTTGTCACTAATTCATACATTTAAGGACGAAAATTTTTGTTGTCTACAAAAAGTTGTCAATAGTAACGAAAATATATTTGTTCAACCACGAAATATATATAACTCTTGTAATACCCCACATTTTGGACTAGAATGAAAATCCATCATTCCTATGCGTGGATGTTTCAAAATCCTCAAATCCTATATAAATTTAGTGTGTTAATCAATTATGTAGTGTGGGAATCTATTTGAGCATGAATTTAGATCATATAGGTCCCCTAACTCAAGTACAAGTTGAAAGCTTTCCTATCGTTCAAGTTTTAGTGAACGTCAAAACTTGGGTCAACTTCAATCGATCAGAAATCGTTGAATATCACGAACTGGGTGGTTTACTATATATCAAATGAAATCTCTTTGAATTAACTTTCCAACGATACCAATTTCTCCTAAATAAGATATCGGAGCAAAGAGTTATGCCCATTTTATTCCAGCATGTCAAGCTGGAAAAAGGTGACGTTTCTGATGGGCTATCACGTTTCTGACGACCTTTTTGACGACGTCGTCACATTCTGACGATATTTCTGATGACTTCATCAGCCCTGGGTAGAAAATCAAGAATTTGGACCCCTTTTGTGACGACCATTCGTGACGGCCTATCACGGACCTGACGACCTGTCACGGATGGTGTCAAGTATATTTTTCCAGCAATTGAGGGACGTTTTAGTAAGGGTATTTTTGTCCTTTTCCTTCTCTTCCCACGACTTATAACCCTCATGAAGCGTATTATATTCCATTCTCTTTAGTTAAACATCTCAAAAAGCTCTCTCATACACTCTCAACCACAAGATTAGGGTTTCCTCTCAAGATCAAAACTCTCAAGAACAAGCCCTAGAGTTTTCATAGGAGAGTCTATTTCAAGAAAATTTCGCCGTCAATCTTCACGAATTCTTAATCTAAGGTATGCGTAGTATTCATACATGGGTCCCTTTCTTCCATGGAGCTTAAGAATCATGTTTTATATTATAAATTATGATTTTCTTGTTGTTTTATGACTATATTCATGTTGATGATTGTTGTTTGGATTCAAGGTTGTATCTTGATGTGTTTTTCATGAATCATGTGAATAGGTTAGTTGGAAACCCATGAATTTGGGTGGTTAAAGATTTCTAAATTTGTTAAGTACACCTATGCTCAATATTATGCATGAGAGGTGTTTGATAAAATGCTTAGGATGCTAGAACTTCATGTTTACATGGTTCCATGATATCTAAATGACAAGTCCATGTTAGCTATTTACTTCAATATAAATTCCATGCTATTGATGTGTTGCTATTGTTGTGGTATGAAGAATGTATGATAATGGAGATATACTATATGTACGTGAAATATATCCATGCACTCCCTACCATGCTTAAGATGTTGAAGAACTACATAAAGTATAATATCCCCTAATTATGACAATGTGAATTGTGGACTCCAATCTTATGATCAAGTCAGTAATGTTGTGTCAGTTTCCTTCCATCGAGTCCTGGGGGTATTCGTACCCGAAAATATAATTGTGTGCCTAGGGCCATGTCTTGTTATCACGATACTCTCAGTCAAGCCATGATCTATAGAATTCAGTCAGTCATGTGACTCAGGAAAATCCAGTAACCTCAGTAATCTCAGTAGTTCAGTAATCTCAGTGATCTCAATACTCAGTAATATCTGTAACCTCAGTATTCAAAGTCAATCTCAGTAATTTTAGTACTCTCAACCAGTCCTTAGAACTCAATACATTCCGTCAGTCATCGAAATCCAGTAAACTTAGTTTAGCTCCTCTAAACAATACCACTAGTATCAGTCTAGTTAATCAGTATCAGTTCAGCTAATCAGTTTAGTTTAGTTATTCAGTTCATCCCAGTTATTTAGTTCAGTGTCTTTCAGATGGGAGTAGGATTCAGAACCGAGTGAGCCTAGGGATGGGGACTCACCCGCTAGATTAGGACTGAGATCCTTAGAAGCAATCCCTAAGTTCCAGAACTACGTAGCCAGCGTAGGTATGAGATGTCACCTGTTAGATAGGGCTGACATACTCAGGGGTCACCCGTTAGCACATTTATATGTATAGGACTGATCCCAGGAGTTACCCGCTAGATTAGGACTGACTCCACAATAGATGTCTTTACTGGTGGCGTGGTACTGACACCCTTCCAGTCAGGGCAGATAGTAGACCCCAGTCAGTTTAGCTTGGGGCATGTCGATTAGATGAACATATCCCACAGTTTCAGTTACAGAATCAGGACTCTCAGACACAGTCAACTCAGCTTAGTAGTGCAGATTTAGTACTGTTAGATACAGTCAATGCTTATCATTGTAAATAGACTTCAAGATTACCCATTAGCTAGGACTGATCTCAACTATGATTAATCAGTATCAGAATCATTAGATTTAAAGATCACCCGCTAGATAGGACTGATCTCAGACTAAGTCAAAGCATCCTTATTATCAGTATACTCATGATCACCCGCTAGATAAGACTGATCTCAGATTTAGTTACTCCAAGTAGAACGAAACTCAAATAGTTCTATCAGAACTTAGACTGTCAGATATAGTCGCTCAGTATCAATTACATCGATTAGGCCGATCATCACAGTTATATCAATTATATCAGTTTTCTGAACTCATGTATCAGTCATATCAGTTATCAGAATTCATGATATCAGTATTCAGCTTCAGGACTGTCAGAAACAGTCAACCAGAGAAGTTCTTCATAATTTGAACTGTCAGAAATAGTCGTTCATCTATTCAGTATCTCAGTATCAGTACACTCATGTTGTCAGTATTCAGACTCAGTAGTCAGTATCTCCACGAGTTCAGTTACAGTTATGTATGCATGTATGTATTCTCACGTTCATATTAGTAAGCATTGTTCATGCATATAACCCTTTGCATTTAGCCTACCTCACTCGTATACTCAGTACATTCAGACGTACTGATGCATTTGTGCTATGGTGCTTTCTCTTATGTTCCACCATAGGTTTAGAGGCACGAGCTCCAGATTAGCAGTAACATTCCAGTGTTCAGAGTTTGCAGTGAGTCCTTCTCGTTCGAGGATGATATGATTATTGCTACATTTACTATTCAATTGGTAGATGGAGTTAGTTGGAGACATGTTCCTTCAATTACTTATTCAGTCCAGTTAGAGGCTTTCAGACTAAATGTCAGATTAGATATTCAGATCTCATTATTTTCAGTATTTATGACTTGTTTTGGTATTGTTATACCTTTTTCAGATATTTTGTTATTAGAAGTTTATTCATTTCGAATCTTATGGCCTTTCATGTTTATGTTTCCATATTTTATGATATATTATGCAGTATACAGGTACAGATATCAGTCATGGGTTAGCTTGTGGTCCTTTGGGGTCATGAGCACCATGTAGCTTTCCGGTTCAGAAAATCGGGGTGTTATAAACTTGGTATCAGAGCCTAAGGTTCAATAGAGTCATAGGAAGTCTAAAAGCCGCATCTAGTAGAGTCTTTTACATGCATGTGTTGTGCACCACACTTATTTTCAGGAGGCTATGAGATGTTTTAGGAACAGTTTACCTTCTTTCAATATTCATGTCATGCCAGCAAGTCAGTTTAGCAATCAAGCAGTCAGATTTGTATAGCCTGTTTTCTCATCCTTGCATCTATTCATGCTATTCAAAACCTCAGAGAATGTAACAATTTTAAGGTAGAACCTCATAGTAGTTGCAAGTTCAGTTCATCTCATACATTATGCATTAGTTTCAAACTCCCAAAGTTTAGTTATAATCTAGTTCGTAGATGCCCTGTGCATCGCCCAGTATCTCCGTAAGGTAAGATTTCTTAGAGGGACATAGCATCCTAAGAGGGAGATACCCCACTTTCTCTTAACGCTCTCATGCCTTAGATCCTTCAATTTCTCCTTGCATAACGAATTCAGTCTAGAATAGAGGGTACTCATAAGTTGACCTTGAGGTTAGACCTCAGCTGTAAGTCAAGTATTCAGAGGTTTAGTTCAGTTCATGATGTTCAGTCCATATGTCACGTAGCCAAATCAGTCATGTTCTCATGTTTCAGTTCAATCTTAGTGCCTTTACCATTGCATGTTCAGTTGCATATTCATGAGTCAGTTCAGTCATGTATTCACGCATCAAATATGCGTGGTCATATTATCAGTACTTTCAGTCATGCATTCACGTATCTTGTCAGTCATATAATCATGCATAAGATATGTATGGATTCAACTTATCTCAGTCATAAATTCATAAATCAGCTACCCATGCATCAGATATGCATGTACAGTATGATATGCTCAGTTTTCAGTCATGTCAGCAATGAAATCATGATCATTCATTCATGATATATATTCGTGTAAGTTTTCTTTTCTCTCATCTCAGCCAGTATCATTCGAGAATGAATGTTCCCAAGGGGGAGATATTGTAATACCCCACATTTTGGACTAGAATGAAAATCTGTCATTCCTATGCGTGGATGTTTCAAAAGCCTCAAATCCTATGTAAATTTAGTGTGTTAATCAATTATGTAGTGTGGGAATCTATTTGAGCATGAATTTAGATCATATAGGTCCCCTAACTCAAGTACAAGTTGAAAGCTTTCCTATCGTTCAAGTTTTAGTGAGCGTCAAAACTTGGGTCAACTTCAATCGACCAGAAATCATTGTATATCATGAACTGGGTGGTTTACTATATATCAAATGAAATATCTATTAATTAGACTTCCAACGATACCAATTTCGCCTAAATCCGATATCGGAACAAAGAGTTATCCCCATTTTATTCCAGCATATCAAGCTTGAAAATGGTGACGAAGTTTCTGACGGGCTATCACGTTTCTGACGACCTTTTTGATGACGTCGTCACATTTTGATGACATTTCTGATGATGTCGTCATCCCTGGGCATAAAATCAAGAATTTGTACCCCTTTTGTGACGACCATTCGTGACGGCCTATCACGGACCTGAAGGCCTGTCACGGATGGCGTCAAGTATATTTTTCCAGTAATTGAGGGACATTTTAGTAAGGGTATTTTGGTCTTTTTTCTTCACTTTCCACGACTTATAACCCTCAAGGAGCGTATTATCTTCCATTCTCTTTAGTTAAACATCTCAAAAAGCTCTCTCATACACTCTCAACTACAAGATTAGGGTTTCCTCTCAAGATCAAAACTCTCAAGAACAAGCCCTAGGGTTTTCATAGAAGAGTCTATTTCAAGGAAATTTCGCCGTCAATCTTCACGAATTCTTAATCTAAGGTATGCGTAGTGTTCATTCATGGGTCCCTTTCATCCATGGAGCTCAAGAATCATGTTTTATATTATAAATTATGATTTTCTTGTTGTTTTATGACTATATTCATGTTGATAATTGTTGTTTGGATTCAAGGTTGTATCTTGATGTGTTTTTCATGAATCATGTGAATAGGTTAGTTGGAAACCCATGAATTTGGGTGATTAAAGATTTCTAAATTTGTTAAGTACACCTATGCTCAATATTATGCATGCAAGGTGTTTGATAAAATGCTTAGGATGCTAGAAATTCATGTTGACATGGTTCCATGATATCTAAATGACAAGTCCATGTTAGCTATATACTTCAATATAAATTCCATGCTATTGATGTGTTGCTATTGTTGTGGTATGAATAATGTATGATAATGGAGATATACTATATGTACGTGAAATATATCCATGCACTCCCTACCATGCTTAAGATGTTGAAGAACTACATAAAGTATAATATCCCCTACTTATGACAATGTGAATTGTGGACTCCAATCTTATGATGCTTGAGATGTTGAAGAACTACATGAAGTATAATATCCCCTACTTATGACAATGTGAATTCTGGACTCCAATCTTATAATCCAGTCAGTCATGTTGTGTCAGTTTCCTTCCATCGAGTCCTGGGGGTATTCGTACCCAAAAATATAGCTATGTGCCTAGAGCCATGTCATGTTATCATGATACTCTCAGTCAAGCCATGATCTATAGAATTCAGTCAGTTATGTGGCTCAGGAAAATCAAGTAACCTCAGTAATCTCAGTAGTTCAGTAATCTCAGTGATCTCAATACTCAGTAATATCTGTAACCTCAGTATTCAAAGTCAATCTCAGTAACTTCAGTACTCTCAACCAGTCCTTAGAACTCAGTACATTCCGTCAGTCATCGGAATCCAGTAAACTTAGTTTAGCTTCGCTCAACAATACCACTAGTATCAGTCTAGTTAATCAGTATCAGTTCAGCTAATCAGTTCAGTTTAGTTATTCAGTTCAACCCAGTTATTTAGTTCAATGTCTTTCAGATGGGAGTAGGATTCTGCACCGAGTGAGCCTAGGGATGGGGAATCACCCTTTAGATTTGGACTGAGATCCTTAGAAGTAATCCCTAAGTTCCAGAACTACGTAGCCAACATAGGTATGAGATGTCACCCGTTAGATAAGGCTGACATACTCAGGGGTCACCCGTTAGCACATTTATATGTATAGGACTGATCTATGAAGTCACCCGCTAGATTAGGATTGACTCCATAACAGATGTCTTTACTGATGGAACGGTAGTGACACCCTTCCAGTCAGGGCAGAGATTGGACCTAGTCAGCTTAGCTTGGGGCATGTCGGTTAGATGAACACATTCTACAGTTTTAGTTATAGAATCAGGGCTTTCAGACACAGTAAACTCAGCTTAGTAGTATAGATTTAGTACTGTTAGATACAGTCAATGCTTATCATTGTAAATAGACTTAAAGATCACCCATTAGCTAGGACTGATCTCAACTATGATTAATCAGTATCAGAATCATTCGATTTAAAGATCACCCGCTAGATAGGACTGATCTCAGACTAAGTCATATCATTCTTATTATCAGTATAATCATGATCACCCGCTAGATAGGACTGATATCAGATTTAGTTAGTCCAAGTAGAACAAAACTCAGATAGTTCCATCAGAACTTAGACTGTCAGATACAGTCGCTCAGTATCAGTTATATCGGTTAGGCCTATCATCACAGTTCTATCAGTTATATCAATTTTTTGAACTCATGTATCAGTCATATCAGTTATCAGAATTCATGATATCAGTATTCAGCTTCAGGACTGTCAGACACAGTCAACCAGATTAGTTCTTCATAATTCAAACTGTCAGAAATAGTCGTTCATCTATTCAGTATCTTAGTATCAGTACACTCATGTTGTCAGTATTTAGACTCAGTAGTCAGTATCTCCACGAGTTTAGTTATAGTTATGTATGCATGTATGTATTCTCACGTTCATATTAGTCAGCATTGTTCATGCATATCACCCTTTGCATTTAGCCTACCTCACTCGTATACTCAGTACATTCAGACGTACTGACACATTTTTGCTATGGTGCTTTTTCTTATGTTACACCATAGGTTCAGAGGCACGAGCTCCAGATCAGCAGTAACATTCTAGTGTTCAGAGTTTGCTGTGAGTCCTTCTCATTCGAGGATGATATGATTATTGCTACATTTATTATTCAGTTGCTAGATGGAGTTAGTTGGAGAGATATTCCTTCAACTCCTTATTCAGTCCAGTTAGAGGCTTTCAGACTAGATGTCAGATTAGATATTCAGATCTCATTATTTTCAGTATTTATGACTTATTTTGGTATTGTTATACCTTTTTCAGACATTTTGTTATCAGACGTTTATTCAGTTCGAACCTTATGGCCTTCCATGTTCATATTTCTGTATTTTATGATATATTATGCAGTATACAGGTACTGATATCAGTCATGGGTTAGCTTGTGGTCCATCGGGGTCATGAGCACCGTGTAACATTCCAGTTCAGAAAATCGGGGTGTTACAACTCTAGAGACAATTAATGTCATCACTGATTGAACTAAATAATTAGGGACGGTGAAATTTTATCGGTATTGATTACTTTTTAGTGGCAAAAGCATATCCTCAACTACAAAAAAATTATATTTTTATGACAAACATATTCTTCATAAATGTTATACATTTGGGGATGATTTACTTTTTTTGTAGCTAATTAAATTTTTTAACGACGAAGCACTAAATCATCTTTGTCAACTTTTAGCGACTGACTTTTGGAGACCATTGATTGAAGAATTTTTTTTCGTCATGCTAAATCTTTTGAAATGAAATATGACTTATAAGTGATAAAATAATTCATCTCAAATAATCAAATTTGTTGTAGTGATTAGAAGGAGTTAGCATGTATTCCCCGCTAGCCTAGAGTTCCTAAGATAGGTTATAATTGTGGAAGAATGGACATAATTCTAGAGATCTCTCTCAGTGTCAGTTTGCCAGCCATTTGTATTTAGTTTGTGTTCTCGCCATGTTAATGCTTTGAGAGTTGCTACGGTTGTAGAAAGATCAACTACTGGACTAGAGAGTGTCCCCGACATGGGATTTCTAGTCATTCAGCTCATTCAGATTAGCCCAATGATGTTGTGGCATATTCAGTTAGAGATAGGTTATTGGCACCTTAGTTGATGATTTAGTCGGTCGATTCGAGTGAGACCCATTTAAATTTCTTTTCCCTATGCCCGTCAGATATGTGATTATAGATTTTACCATGATGGTGTGATTTTATTCCTTGTATTTATCTTTTATTTTGTGTATTGGGTTTTCATACCCATTAATGGTTATATGTCTTGATGAGATCATATTGGTTATTATGTGTCTTATTATTGAATCCATGATTGTGTTACTACTTTATGGTTTATTTCTTTTAGCAGTGGGTGAATAGATCTATGTAGATTTTTTACCCTATGGGTGTAGCTTTTGGGTTTGAGTTAGAGTTATATTTATCTTGGAACATTAGCCTTATTATGTCTCTTAATGGTACATAATATTGATGTTCATTTTGGTACCTCCTATCTATTATATTGATATTGATATTGTTGTTACTATTGCTATCATTGCTTGAGGCTATTAATATTATTTGATAGTATTACTTTTTGTAATTGATCCTAGTTGGGTAGCTATATAAACTAGTGTCATCTAGTTAGAATTTCATTTCCTTGTGATCCTATTTGGTGGATTGTGTAGATATAGCCTAATTTGATAATTTCTTTTATATAGTACAACGCGGTTGATTATTTTTTCTCTTGGTTAGCTATGTTAGATTGATTTGGGGATATATTATGATATCGAATATAGGTGACCTTCTATGGCTCTGTATGACTCTAGAGTTGGCAATTTAGTTATATTACCCATTATTGAGTTTTGGATTCTTTGACTTGCCTACTGAGATGCATATGATTTTGTGTTGGCTATCATTTCTATTTAGCTTATTTTTTAGCTTGACCAATTTTGGGTCTGTTCTTTGTTTATGGCTACTTCATCGCCCGACAATGATTTTGATAATGAGATTGAGATATCATGGATTCATCTCATAGATTATTGGGTTCGTTCCTTTGTGATGGGTTGCACTTGTTATTAGTGCAGAGAGTGGATGTTTCTTTCTTACGGTGTTATAGTTTTGTCTAGTAGAGTTGGAAAGTTAGGGGAAGGTAACCTTTCCTGTGATCACTTCTTAAGTTGGCAATATGAAAGTTCTATATCTAGAGTTGTTGGCTTTCTATTGGTGGTCTTGAATTTAACCTTGGTTTTGAGATTGGTATATTTCTTCTTTGATGATGTAATTCTTGAGCGAATTTGGGAAATACCCATTTCAGAGTTTGTTCGACCTAATGAGGCTTGATGGAGTGTTTCTCCTTAATGATATGTACTTGTGTTTATTATTTATTGAGATGGAGTATGGGATTGATTAGTTGTCGACTAAAGTTACATTTCTCCGAGTTGCTAGAGTTGTTGCCATTACTAACGTTGTTTGCAGCCTTTGGAAGTTCTTGAGTATGTTTTAATAGTGCATGCCCTCTAGTGGATATGGAGTGGGTTATTTGCATTCTCTACAGGTGATTTATCCTTTGTCATGATTTTTATTTTGTGGCTATATTTTGTACCTTCTAGCTGATATAGAGTTGGTTGCTTGTATTTTCAGTCGATGGTTATCCCTGTGGTAATTTTTTCTCTTCAGATATATCTCAACTGTGGCTTGGTATGATTTATATCTGATATGTTAGATTTGAATAATAAAGTCAATTTGAATGGTTGACAATGATTTGGCTTATTGGTTCAGTTTTGACTTGACGCCTTGGAATGGCGACTTAGAAGTTATGATTAATTTAGAGTATGAATACCTACCCGTCTTCAGGTTTGGTTTGGTAGTTGAGACCAAGCAATTTAGCCTTGGTATTGAGATTTTAGCTTGGTGTTGAAGAGCTTGCGTGTAGCTTTCATTTTAGACTTGTCTCAATTTTGATTTTATTTATAGGCAGTTAAGCCTAGTTTGTGGTTGCCTATTGGGTCTTCTTTATTTTGGATGGATTATAATTGATAAGTTCTCAGATGATAACCATGGACCTGGTATTGGTTATTTTAGCTTTGACCTAGAGTTTCTAATTTTCTTTGGGAATTTTGGATGCTACACTCAGTGGAAGTATTATACTTGAGTTTGATTCAGCATAGCTTTATTCTCAGTTGATGGGAAATCCTAGACCAGAACATTCAATGATGATTAGTTATACTTGTGATTTCGGGATTCAGTTTGATTTTCATACAGACTAGTTGTGTCTTTTCCATGTATTGCATCCCTTAATTATCTCCATTTGTATGCCTAGATAGTGCTTTATGACCTTATTCTTATGTTTACCGCATGGACTTTAAACGGATCAGCTTCAATTCTTTGAGTTCTCGATAATGAGATTTTGCAGACAGGACTCAGGTGATTTTCCTCCTGGTATGGTGTAGATAGCAAGTATGGATTGGTAAAACAAGGTTATATTTGGATTTGGAGTCAGTGGCATGATTCATGCCTTGATTTGCTCTTGGCTTGGATAAGCCTTGAATGGATTTATGCTTATATCGAGATGTTATTAGTGTGTTATGGTTCAGTTTGCGGCTATCAGCCTTTTATTTCAGTTGGAGGCTAGTTAGTGATTAAGTTTAGTTTTGGCTATTTGAAAGTGAAGTGAGGGTGCTAGCCGAAAAAGTGATATTAGTGGAAAAATCCCTTGAAGGATTGCCCCTTCATGGAGGTTATATGGAAAGTCATGCTCGGAGCATGCGGGCCCAGAACCTCATCCTTTTGAGCTTTTGATATTCTTTCTATCCATTGACTTTCGGGGATGAATGTCCTTTTAGTAGTGGATATCGTAATGACCCTTCAGGTCATTCCTCATATTTCTGCTTATCTTCGCTATTTGGGCTTCTTCATAGATGCCCCAAGTCATTTATGACTTGGTGGGACTAATGGTTCAATTACCAGGCAGTTCATTTGGTTTTTGGAACCAATTCCTTATTTAGAAGTCTTCATTGGTTCTAAATGTCCATTGGGCGAAAACTTTAATAAGATAATTTCAGATGCAAATTCCGACTGCGCCAGCAAATCTAGAATATCTATTTTATGCTAGGTAGACCTTTGGACCCGGGGCCTAAGCTCATTTTGACCTATTAGTCGGAAAGTTAAAAATGGAAAGTATAGGTGTGGGACCTATATTTGATTGCAACGACCTAAGATTGAAAATCTAACTACGCCAACATATCTAAAACATCGAATTTAGTATGGTTGCATTGGTCATTTGCAAAAATTGAATTTCAAATAAGTCCATTTGCATGGTCCAAGTTTCAGCTATCATTTGTGAGGGAAGAGATAGTGCGATCGCTCAACGCTCCTTATGGAAATCGCCCTTAGAGCAATCGCGGCCCATTAAGGGTGATAGCTGCATCTCCTTGCCGGAGGTCTATAAATAGACCCCAATTTCGCAAATTTGGCCATTTTTCCTTAATCTTTCAGAGCTTAAAATCCTAAATGGGTATGATAACTCAAATTTGAGTATGGTGGATGACTTAGGAGCTTGGTAAATATCTTTTATCGTAAATTTCTTCGAATCTAAGGTAAGAATCCTTTGAATTCATGGTTGAATTTCTTAGTTTAGACCCAAAACCTCAATTTAGCTTAGGGCTTGATTTTAGCCCCAAATTATCTTTGTTTTTACCTATTTCTTGAGGGCTATGATTCTTTATTCATGTATGGACATTGGGTTGACCTCGAAAACGTGATTTTTGTAAGTTGGATCCGCTTGGGGATTTTTGGAGTCATTTTTGGACCCGAGGCACAATAGTGTAATATGGGTATTGTTGGACTCATGTTGATGAGTAGATTACTATTTTGATAGTGTAATGGAATTTTGGGCTTATGAAATGAAGATGAGCTTTAAGTGAATGATGTAATGATTTACCGTTCGTCTTAGTGGTAGGCTTCTACCTACTCTTCTTCAAATATGATGTGTGTTATATATGGCATTTAAATATCAATGTTAAGCTTGATTATGAGTAGAATAACTTAGTCTTTATTATTTGTGTTTGGGAATTGGATGAGGGTTTTGGACTCGTATGATGATACATTTATACCCTTTTAGAATCCTACTGCCTCCTACCTAGATTGAACTAATTCATATAATGAATATGATATAACGCTAGGTTTGGGGTGTGGTTTTAGCATTGGAAGTATGATTAGTATATTCTACCTTATTTGGGCTATGGTCGTGATCTTGAAACCTTAATTTAGGTGGAGTTAACTTAAATGCCCTTGTTCCTAGATGTAGTCCCTATCTTAGACTTCTTAAGGCTTCCTTGATATCTAGAAGTTGAACTAGACACATTAGCCTTGTTTGGAATGTAGATTGCCTAAATGTGGAAACTGAGGATTAGAAGTGGGTTCGTCCAGTCCACTTAGGCCAAGACTTGTGTTAGCCCATTTGGACTTAGTTACGGATGTTAGGCCTAGTTGAGATAATGAGTCTTATTTATGAGATTACCTTATGAATTGCTGGATAATGAAGTATTTTTCCCCAGATAATGATTAATGGCTTATGGCCATGATTTCCTTTATAGTTATGATATTGGGCCTTTAGAGGTATTATTCCTCATAGATGTGATATTTGGCTTATAGAGTTAATGTTCCTCTTAGGGGTGATATTTGGCCTATAGAGATGATTTTCCTCTTAGTTATGATTATTGGGCTTGTAGAGATGATTTTCTTCTTAGTTGTGATTATTTGGCCTATAGAGATTATTTTCCTCTTAGTTATGATTATTGGGCCTATGGAGATGATATTCCTCTTAGATATGATAATTGGCCAAGAGAGGTAATATTCATCATAGTAATGATGTATGACCTATAGATATGAGATGTCTTATAGATGTGAACTATTTATTGATATTATGACTCCTTGATGTGAGATGTCTTATATGTTTGAGATGCCTCCTAGATGTGAGATGATTATAGATATTTTGCGACTTATAAATATGATTATCGATATGAGTTTCGGATGTGTATATGGGCCTAAGGATGTGATTATGATGTTGTGATTAATCCAGACATATTATTTGACCAAAGGTCATGTTATGGTATGAGCTGGACATCCAGAAAGTAATTATTCTTGTAAAGGATGCGGTTGTAGTTTATGAATATATATATATATATATATATATATGTTTACATACACATCTCTCTGGTGTGGGATGGTGGATGATGCAATATGTTGCTTACAATTTCATTGATTGAATACTGGCGATGGCATCCATAGATTCGGTACATTAACCATTATTATATCAAAAATTGATGTGATTCTAGATGAAATGCGATCCTATTACTGTTTTCCGAAATAACGGTTAAAACCTACTTTTCACCGTTAAAAATGAATTTCTCTACAATAATAATTTCCTAACTTAATGGCTAACTTGTATAAATAAAAAGGGTTACTAATGATGTTTTAAAGATATGACCAAGGTGGATTCCGGTCCATGATTTGACACTATTACTTATTTTGATCGTGAGATATTCCGACCCTTTCTACATCTTTACAATGATTTAGTCCCGAAGATCACTCTGGGCAACAACTTACACATTTACACTCTTTTACCCACAACTTGAGTCCGTGCACCTATCATATATACTAGTTAAGATGTACGTTCCCCGCGCGTGTACCTCACTTTAGTAAATTAATTTTTATAAAATCTCTTACATATCAAAGAGTGACGGTCATTAAAATGTTAATTGAACCTTTTTCCTTATTAAAAGAATCTACAATAAACAAATTTTTAAGATACATGATATTGATATATGTAACGCCCCGAAAATACACCCTGGGCGTCACACGGTGCTTACAGCCCCGATGGACCACAAGATAACCCATGAGCTGGTACCTATTGTGAGCACTGAATAATAATATCATAATTATGGAAAATATCTGATACTGCCATAATTTATCACTGAATTAATACTGAAATATGAATCTATATAAAAACTGACTGAATCTAATTAAATACTGATAAACCGACATGTCAACTGAAAATCCGAATACTAAATAACTAACTCTAATGTCTGAAAAGCCTCTAAAATTGACTGACTGAATATGAGTTGATGGGACAGGCCCCCAACTAACTCTGCTAACTACGGAGATAGAGATATAAAGTAAAATAATCTGTCCTCGAATGACGAGGACTCACCACTGCTATTGTACTGCTGATAGCCTAAGAAATGAAGTCTAAGCACGGTCCGAGAACTGAGCATCAGCACCTCTGATATAATACATCATAGCGCAAAAGAAAGGTATTCAATCAGTACTTTGAATATACTGGTATGCTAAATGAGGTAGGCTAATATGCATGGTTTCATGAACAAAACTAATAATTAACTGAATATGCATGTAAAACATAGAGTACTAAGTAGAGAACATGGAATCTGTATATACTGAAAATATGGAGAATCTGTAAATACCGAGTATGCATGATAGTCTTTAAATACTGAAGATACGTGAAAATCTGTAGACAATGGGGATGCCTGACCAAGCATATAACATGGCCTGAGTAAAATCTGTAAACTGAAATACTAAAAAAATACTGATATCTGTATACTTTAGTCAAACAACTCTAAGACTGCATAACTGATCTAGGACTATAACTAAGACTGGATCTGAGACTGTGGGAGGTATCATCTAACCGACATTCCCTAATTTGAGCTAATCAGGGTCCAACCTGTAACCCCAGTTGGAAGGTTGTTAATACCATGCCACGGGTACTAACCCTGGTTGTGTGGATATCCTAAACTGATATAATGTCCAAAGGACTAAGGGTACCAAGCCTGAACTGACGGGTGACCCTTGCAACATAGTCAAGCCTAATCTGGCGGGTGACTTCTCATATCCTATGCTGGCTATAAAGTTCTGGAGTATAGGGACTGCTACTAATGACTCTGCCTATCTGATGGGGAAGCCTCCATCCCTACACTCGCTCGCTGCTAAATCCTACTCCCAAGTGAAAGACACTGAAATACTAGACTGTTCTGAGTTTAACTGACTGATATCTAACTATTCTGATAATGTTCATAGTATGTTCTGAAGAGTATTTTGTAATATACTGAGACTAGACAACATAACAACTATGGTTTTCGGGTATTCAATACCCCCAGGACTCAAAAACAACAATAGAAAATGATACTAAAGCTTGAGGGACAAAGCATAAAGCTTTTATTAAATCAATCACTCTTGTAGGCATTTTACAAATACTGGTAGTTCATGGTTAAAACAATCATAGGAATGTCACGGAACTTATGGAATAGCATGAATTCAACATAATTGATCTAAATCAGGGTTTAATTTAATAAATAATAATATAAAAACATGAAGGATTGAATGATATCAATAATTTCATGGTAACATGGTATAAAATCAATAGTACATGGAGGTTCATGGATGAAATCATAATTTAAAATCAAATAGCTTGAAATGATTATAACTTGGTAATTAAAATAGGATATTTGGACTCCATGGATGAAAGAAATCCATGGATGAACATCTAACATATCTGGGATGATGAATTTCCTGAGGACCTTGGTGTGTTCTTGAGGATTGGTCTTGAATTTGAAAGCTAGGGCTTCTTGTTCTTGGAAAAGAGAGATGTTTAATTTGAGAGAAAATTGAATAATGAATGATTATTTAGGTTAATTGGGGCTAAATTTAGTGTTTTAGGACGATTTTAGGGCTTAGGAAAAAGACCCAAATATCCTTAAACGGATTTAAAAGGTAAGCTGAAAACTGATCATCCCAATTTTTTACCTTGGCGCAATACGCCACTATCATGCCAATCCACTAGAAATGGACAATTTGGACCTGGACAAACATCGCGACATGGAGCTATCGCGGTAACCCTTTGGAATGCCAATTTAGCCACCTCCATGACGCGCCACCATCGCGGAGACCCACTGGAAATTGCCAAACTGAAAATTAGCCTGCTCTGCAAAGCGCCAACATCATAGAGTCATACTGGAAATTGACAATTGTCATTTGGACTGTCTCCGTGATGCTCTAAGGGTTAAAATGATGATGTTTAACGACTGAAACTTAAAATCGCCATAACTTTTTACCCGATTATTTGATTTTGGCAAATTTTATATCGTTGGAAAGTTGATTGAATTTTCTACGTAATGGTAGGCTCTAAACTGACAAATAATGAGTGTTTTGAAAATTTTATATATGAATACTCATGCACTGGGACTTAGATTATGCTAGGGAAATACGGAGTGTTCCAATATCTCCCCCTTGGGATCATTTGTCCTCGACTAAAACTGGTTAAGCTGTATGATGCATGGAATGCATGACTGAACTGATTTGTAAATGCACAATTGACATGAACATGATGTGCAACTGAAACTGAGTGTGATGGGGAGAAATCTTAAAAAGATTGGTACCTTATACTGAATCTGAATTCGCGGAGAAAAGATGAGGGTACTTGGTTTGCATATCTGTTTCTGCTTCCCAAGTGTCTTCCCAAGTGGAATTTCTTTGTTCCTTAGTCTACAAACTTGATGATCAAGAATTTTGACTGGAACTTTCTCAAAGGAAATACTTTTATGAATATCTACACTCTAAGGGAACAGCTACAGCTGGATCACCAATACAATTTTTCAACAATGAGACATGGAACACTGGGTGTACTGAGGCTAGATCTGAAGGCAACTCAATCTTGTAAGCTACCTTTTCTAAATGACTGAGAACTTTGAAGGGACCTACATATTGGGGACTGAGTTTCCCTTTATTGACGAATCTCTTCACTCCCTTCATGGGAGAGATTTTCAAATACATGAAATCACCGACCTCAAACTTGAGATCCTTTCTCCTCACATCTGCATATGATTTCTATTGGCTCTGGGATGTTATAAGCCTCTCTCTGATCAACTGAACCTTCTCTAAGGCATCAAACACCAAGTCAGGCCCTACTACTGTAGCCTCACTTCAAACCAATCAATTGGAGATCTATATCTCTTACCATAGAGATCCTCTAATGAAGCCATACGAATACTGGAATGATAGCTATTATTATATGCAAACTCAATAAAAGTCAAGTGGTCATCCCAACTACCTTTAAAATCAACTGCGCAGGCTCTCAGCATATCCTCAAGAGTCTGAATGGTCCTTTCTGCTTGACCATCTATCTGAGGGTGGAAGGCTGTACTGAGATAGACTTGGGTACCAAGACCCTTTTGGAATGTTTTCCAGAAATGAAAGGTAAACTGGGTACCTTTATCTGAGATGATAGATAAGGGAACACTGTGCAACCTAACCAACTCTCTGAGTTAGATTTTGGCATAGTCCTTAGCTGAATAAGAGGTATGGACTGGCAAGAAATGAGTTGATTTAGTCATCCTGTCTACGATAATCCAAATTGAATCATGCTGATGATGGGTATGAGGAAACCTATTATAAAATCCATGTTCACTACCTCCCACTTCCAAGTGGGAATACTGAACTCCTGCATGGATCCCCTAGGTTTTTGGTGCTTAATCTTAACTTGATGACATGTAGAGCAATTAGCCACAAACTCTGCAATATCCCTCTTTATCCCACTCCACTAATAGATCTCCCGCAAATCACGGTACATCTTAGTGGCCCTTGGATAAATAGAGTAATGCACACCATGCGTTTCCGCAAGAATTTGTTGCCTCAGGTCATCTACACCAGGCATACACAATCTACCCTGACAACGCAATACACCATCTTTACAACATCCACTTTCTGATCTCTGACTGATTCTTTCAACTTAACTATACTGGGATATCTATCCTGCTTTTCCTTCACCTCAGAAACTAGAGATAATTCTGAGTTACTCTGCACCCACACATTACCCTCTGCTGAGTAGACTGAGTGGACACCTAGTCGGGCAAGATGATGGACTTCATGAGCTAACTACTTCTTACCATCATTAACATGAGCTACACTACCCATGGACAATCTACTGAGAGCATTAGCCACTACATTGGCCTTGACCGGATGATACAAAATACTCATGTCATAATCTTTTAATAATTATAACCACCTTCTCTGACGCAGATTCAAATATTTATGATAGAACACATACTGAAGGCTTTTGTGATATGTGAACACATCCACATGTACCCCATATAAGTAATCCCTCTAAATATTTAAGGCAAACACTACAACTGCTAACTCAAGATCATGAGTAGGGTAATTTTTCTCATAGGTTTAAGCTGTCTGGAGGCATAGGCTACGACCTTACCTCTTTGCATGAGGACACAACCCAAATCTACTCTAGATACATCATAGTACACAACAAAACCATCTGAACCATCTGGTAGAGTCAAGACTGGGGCTGAGGTGAGTTGAGTCTTCAACTCCCGAAAACTCTTCTCACATGAATCTGACCACTAAAACTTAACTTTCTTCTTATTCAATCTGGACATAGGGGATGCAATAAAAGAAAACCCTTCAATAAACCGATGGTAATAGCCATCTAAACCCAAGAAACTCGTGATATTTGATGGAGAGATGGGTCTAGGACAGTTTCTCACCGCCTCGTTCTTTTGAGAATCAACTCTAATACCATCACCAAAAATAATATGGCCAAGGAAAGCTATCAATCTTAGCCATAATTCACACTTACAAAATTTAGCGAACAACTGGTGAGCTCTAAGAGTTTGAAGTACTATTCTGAGGTGGTCTGCATAATTGTTTTCGCTACGAAAGTAAACAAGAATGTCGTCAATGAAGACTATGACAAACATGTCCAAGTATTTCTTGAACACTCGGTTCATCAAGTCCATGAAGGCTTCTAGGGCATTTGTAAGACCGAAGGACATGGCCAGAAATTCGAAGTGACCATACCGAGTTCAGAAAGCTATTTTCGGAATGTCATATTCTCTGAACCTAAGATGATGATAGCCTGATCTGAGGTCTATCTTGGAAAAGTAGCTAGCACCCTGAAGTTGGCCAAACAAGTCGTCGATTCTAAGAAGTGGGTATTTATTCTTGACTGTGACTTCATTTAACTGATGATAGTCAATACACATTCTAAGAGAACCATCTTTCTTATGCATGAATAGAATAAGTGTTCCCTACGGAGAGATGTTAGGTCTGATGAATCCCTTATGTAAGAGATCTTTCAACTGTTGTTTCAATTCTATGATTTTAACTGAAGCCATTCTGTATGGAAGAATAGATATAGGCTGAGTATCTAGAAGAAGGTCTATTCCGAAGTCGATTTCCCTCTCAGGAGGAAATCCAGGGAGATCTTCAGGGAACACATATGGAAATTCCCTGACTACTGAAACTGACTCAAGGGTTGAAGTTTCTGAGTTAGAGTCTTTGACTCGTACAAGATGGTAAATACACCACTTTGATACCATCTTTCTGGCTCTAAGGTACGAGATCAACTGACCCCTAAGAGCTATAGAACTACCCCTGCATTCGAGGACTAGTTCATTTGGGAACTGAAAATGAACTATTCTATTTCTACAATCAATTGAGGCATAACATAAGTGGAGCCAATCCATGCTGTTAATGACATCAAAATTCATCATCTCTAACTCTACGAGATTGACTGAGGTAACTTTCTGAGATATTACGATCGGACAATTCTTGTATACCTGTCTGGCTATAATAGAAACACCTACTAGGGTAGACACTGAAAAGGGCTCTACTAGAGTTTTGGGATTGACTCCAAATTTGATGGCTATATATGGAATTACAAAAGAAAAAGAAGCCCCAGGGTCTAGTAAAGCATAAACATATAAGTAAAAGACCTGCAATGTACCAGTAACTACGTTAGAAGAATTTTCCTGATCTTAGTGGGACTGAAGAGCATATAATCTGTTCAGACGCTGACCACTGGTAGCACTGGAAGTGGCACCCTACTGAGTTGGGCAACCGAATGGAACTGACGACTGATGGGACTGGCCCTGTTGTCTTACATCCCTACCTTTTTGAGCAACTACCTGACATTCTCGAATATGATGGACTGGATTTCCACACCCGAAGCATACATCACTACCCGCTCTACACTCACCCTGATAGTGTCTGCTATATTTCTGACATAGAGGATTTGTACAAGTACTGCTAACACTTACCTGGGACTTAGAGCCTGGTGCTTTATCCCTATTATTGTTTTTGAATTTAGGTATTGGAGCAATGGCCAAAGATGGCGCTGGGACTAGAGACCTTTGGTGAAATTAAAGACGGTTACCACCTTCTGACTTTGGCTGACTAAAATTAAAACTACCCATCTTAGCCCTCTTGTTTTCTCTCTCCTTCTCCTTAATCTTCTGCTCCTGTATATATTAAGCATGGTCCATCAGCCTAGACAAGTCTATCTCACTAATCAACATTGCGGTCCTACACTCCTTGACCATACTATCAGACACTCCAAACATAAATTTGCTTATCTTGGACCTGTTATCAGCTACCACATGAGGAGCATATCTAGCTAACTGAGTAAACTTGAGTGAATACTCCCTCACGCTCATGCTGCCCTACCTCAAGTTAATGAACTGTAACACTTTGGCCTCCCTCAACTCCAATAGGAAGAATCTGTCTAAGAAAATTTTGGCAAACTCTTCCCATTCTACAGGCCTTGCATCTACTTAAACCAAGTATGGGGCTACATCCTGCAACTGGTATACAGCCAACTCAACACTCTGACTAGAGGTCACCCCCATAGTATTCGTGACCTTCTGAACTATATCTAAGAATTCCTATGGATCCTCTTCAGACTTGGATCCCGTGAAAGAAGGAGGATTCATCCGGGGGAAATCCCAAATTCTAGTTGCAGCAGTATTGGCCACTAGGTTGGCTGGAACTTTAGCTGGCTGTTCATTCTATGCTGTTACAGAGTTTGCTAGAGTAGTGAACGTAGATCTGAATTCTGCTTGAGAGACATGCTCGTCCAGAGGATCTTCCTGGATGGGCTGAGGGGCTGGCTGGTTTCCTTTTCTTCTTCTGTTTTTCTTGGGAGGCATGCTCTATAAACCAAAGGAAAAAATAGATTAGATAGGGATTTTAACTTGAGCTCATGCTCACTCGCATGACATGAATACTAAGAGAAGGGAAACTTTTCCTAAACGCCTTGTAGCCTTTCATCCATAAGTGTAGTACGCTACACACCCATGTACAAGACTCTACTTGATGCGGATTTCAGACTTCCTAGGACACTTAAAACCTTAGGCTCTGATACTAAGTTTGTAATGCTCTGAGATTACACTATACGCATAACACGGTGCTTACATCCCCGAGGGACCACAAGCTAACCCATGAGATGGTACCTGTAGTGAGAATTAACTAATAATATCATAATTGTGGAAAATATCTGATATTGACATAAGGTTTTATCACTAAATCAATACTGAAGTATGAAACTATAGAAAAATTGACTAGATCTAATTAAATACTGATAAACCGACACGTCAACTAAAAATATGAATACTGAATAACTGAGTCTAATATCTGAAAAGCCTCTAAAACTGACTGACTGAATATGAGTTGATGGGACAGGCCCTCAACTAACTCTGATAACTATGAAGATAGAGATATAAAGTAAAATAATCTATCCTCGAATGATGAGGACTTACCACTGCTACTAAACTGCTGATAGCCTGAGAAATAAAGTCTAAGCACAATCCAGGAACTGAGAGTCAACACCTATGATATAATACATCATAGCACAAAACATAGGTATGTGATCAGTACTTTGAATGTATTGGTATGCTAAATGAGGTAGGTTGATATGCATGGTTTCATGAACATAACTAATAATTAACTGAATATGCATGTAAACCATGGAGTACTGAGTAGAGAACATGGAATCTGTAGATACTAAAAATATAGAGAATCTGCAAATACTGAGTATGCATGACAGTCTGTAAATATTGAAGATACATGAAAATCTGTAGATACTGGGGATACCTGAACAAGCATATAACATGGACTGAGTAAAATCTGTAAACTAAAATACTGATATTTGTATGCTTTGGTCAAACAACTCTAAGACTCTATAACTGAACTGGGACTGTAACTAAGACTGCATCTGAGACTGTGGGAGGTATCATCTAACTTACATACACCAATTTGAGCTAATCGGGGTCCAACCTGTAACCCCAGTTGGAAGGGTGTTAATATCGTGCCACGGATACTAAAGTTGGCTGTGTGGATCCACTAAATAGATATAGTGTTCAAAGGACTAAAGGTGTCAAGGCTTAACCGACGGGTGACTTCTGGAGATAGTCAAGCCTAATCTGATGGGTGACTTCTCATATCCTACGCTGGATACATAGTTCTGTAGTATAGGGACTGCTACTAAGGACTCTGCCTATCTGACGGGAAAGCCTCCATCCCTACACTCTCTCAGTCCTAAATCCTACTCCCAACTGAAAGACACTGAAATACTAGACTGTTCTGAGTTTAACTGACAGATATCTGACTATTATAATAATGCTTATAGTATGTTTGAAGAATATTCTATAATGTACTGAGACTAGAATACATAAAAACTCTGGTTTTTGGGTATTCAATACCCCCAAGACTCAAAAACAACAATGGAAAAATGACACTAAATCTTGAGGGACAAAGCATGAATGCTTTTATTAAATCTATCACTCTTGTAGATATTTTATCAAACACTGGTAGTTCATGGTTAAAACAATCATAGGAATATCAAGGAACTTATGGAATAGCATGAATTCAATATTATAGATCTAAATCAGGGTTTAATTCAATAAATAATAATATAAAAACATGGAGGATTGAATGATATCAATAATTTCATGGTAACATGGTATAAAATCAATAGTACATGGAGGTTCATGGATGAAATCATAATTTAAAATCAAATAGCTTGAAAAGATTATAACTTGGTAATTAAAAAAGGATATTTGGACTCCATGGATGAAAGAAATCCATGGATGAACATCTAACATACTTGGGATAATGAGTTTCCAGAGGTCCTTGGTGTGTTATTGAGGATTAGTCTTGAATTTGAGAGTTAGGGTTTCTTGTTCTTAGAAAAAGGGGATCTTTAATTTGAGAGGAGATTGTATAATGAATGATTATTTAGATCAATTAGGGCTAAATTTTATGTTTTAGGATGAGTTTAGGGCTTACGAAAAAGACCCAAATGCCCTTAAACTAATTTAAAACGTAAGCTAAAAACTAACCATCCCGATGTGCCACTATCGTGCCAAGCCACTGGAAATGGATAATTGGGACCTGGACAAACATCGCGACACAGAGCTATTGCGGTAAGCCTTTGGAATACCGATTTGGCCACCTACGCGATGCGCCACCAACGCGGAGGCCCACTGGAAATTGCCAAAGTGGAAATTGGCTTGCTCTGCGATGCGCCAACATCGTGGAGTCATACTAGAAATTGAAAATTATCATTTGGACTATCTCCGCGATGCGCTAAGGGTTAAAATGACGATGTTTAACGACTGAAACTTAAAATCGCCATAACTTCTTACCCGGTTATCAGATTTTGGCAAATTTTATATCGTTGGAAAGCTAATTAATTCTCCTACACAATGGTAGGATCTAAACTAACAAATAATGAGTGTTTTAAAAATTTTATATACGAATACTCATGCGCTGGGACTTAGAATATGCTAGGGAAATACAGGGTCTTACAATATAATTCATGTAGGTTTTAAAAAAATAAAAGAGTAAAATTTATTAAAATCTATAAAGTAATATAACTAAAGTTCAGAAACCTTACATATTAGGAGCAACGCTAAATTATGCAAAAATAAGTGTTGTCTTCCTTATTTCTTCGTTGAGTTCTAGGTTTTGAGTGACTAAAAACATCCTCTCATTACAATCCGTCATTCACCAATCTAAAGCCCAACAAACAATATCATCTTTGATATCCATTATAATTTGTATAAATAACATAAATACCAACCCTTTTGAAAGTAATTACACTCTCTCCCACTTTTTTAATTACTTTACTCTCTCTCTCTAAAAATATACATAACATAGCCGACATATACATAGCATTCTGTGTATATGTTGGGATTTTTTGTAATATTGGAAATATAAGTTGTGTATTTGTGTAATTTTTAGTTATAATTTTTATTCAACCATCTATTTCAATGGTATCTCCCATCAAGTTTTAAAAAACTACATAAAAAGAAAAGCAAAACAAATTTTCAATAACAAATCTAACATCAGATTATTCACTTTAATCTTCTCTCAACCTACCATAATCAGACAAAAACTAATATCAAAATAAAAAATCAAACAACAATTTTAAACACACACACAAAAAAAGATTATTTACTTTGAACTTCTCTCAGGCCACCACAAGACAAATTTAAAAAGAAAATAAGTAAATAAAAAAGAAACATCAAACAATAAATTTAAAAAAATACTAAGATCATCTAAGATTGGATACTAAATTAAATTTGTTCACATGTAATGTGACCAAGTTACTTTTCAGTTATTGCAAGGGATTAATTGTAGGGCAACATAATTTTTTTCAAATCTTGTGATATAGGTCACTTGGCCTATTGGTCTTGTGTTTGTCAACTTATTTGATGAGGTTTGATTCATTTACGGACTGATTCAGAATAAATTATATTTGAGTGTATAGTTTGAAGCTTTTGACTTTCGCACGACGGCAACCCATGCATTTATGCACTAAAAATCAAGGTTGGTATTCCTTGTTCAAAACAAATTTTGTTAGAATAAAAAAGAACATAAGTATGATTTCATCTCTAAAATAAATAGAATCCTTTTATTTGTATTTCTATTATAAAAATAACCAAATTAAGAAAAGGAAAAGAAAAATTAATGGAAGCAGCTAAGATAGTTTCCTACTTAATCCTATAAACATGGAAAATTAGAAATCATCTGGTACTATTTGTCTACTTTTAGCTTTAGATGACTTACCTCAAATAACCTACTTGTTTTTCTTTTTCCTTTTTTGTCATTAGAAAATTTTATTTTACTAAACAATTAAATAATAATGGTAAGAAAATAGTGAAAAGACGATTTTTTCTATTATAAAATATTTTAATAAAGGCAAAAAATGTAAATAACTTTTCTAAGGGTGTTCACATATTTAATATATTATAGATATATATGTATTGATGCTTGTGCTGATATTGATACCCGGCAAGGACGGAGGATACTATGACGATGATATTGATATCCGACAAGGTCGGAGGATACTGTGATGATGATGTTGATACCCGACAAGGACGAAGAATGTTGTAATGATGATATTAATACCCGATAAGGCCGAAGGTTGATTATAATGATGATGACAATTATGAAGAAAATTGTTATGATGATGAGATTGTGATATTGATTGTGTACCTTGCATTCATTCTTGCATGTGCATCGCCTATCACTAGTATTCTCCTATGTCTATCAGCTGGTATGGGATGGCTACATAGATAAGGATGATGACTTTGCCTTATATTGTTGTATGATGATTAAACCTTTTGAGCCTTGAGTAGTGGGGGCACGCATAGGCTCGGCTAGATTGTATGTTTATATCAATCATAATTGTCTGCTTGTGAATGAATATTATCCTATTATTTGTATGTTAAAGTTATGTGGGATGTGGATTTCCTGTTTATGGCTCTATTGGCTCAATGGAATTGGGTTTTTATGCTCTATTCTTATGTTATGCATTATTTCTGTCTCATTTTAATGATGTCAAAAGGGGGAATATTTTGTTAATAGGGTGCGAGTAATCTTAGCCCTAGAAAGTAGCAGATGCCAATAGGCTTACACAAAAAATGGATATAGGTTTGTCATCATCAAAAAGGGCAAAATTGAAGAATCTTTGATAGGCTGAGTTTTGATGTAGACAAATCCTCTTTTTAGTATAAATCTAATTATAGTATGTATGATTAGTTTTGTTCTAAGTATAACAAGAAAAGAAGGAAGTTGGCTATGTGTCCTTATAAATAAAGAAAGAAATTAATTAATTCAATTCCTAACCTAAAAAGGATAGCTTTTGAGTATATTTATAAGGAGGACAACAACATGTTTTTGATTCACCTATTGCAAACACAAAGAAGACTTTGTTCTTAGCAATAGGAGTTCATAACTAGTTTATATCAAATAAAGGTAGTGTTAATTAATTTGTGTTTATAGTAGAACTATTTTGGTTTTAGAGTGTTCATAGTAGTTGTTGAAATTGTGTTGGTGAGGCTTTGTAACAAGAAGTAGGTTTGACTTCTTGGAGAGTTGATAGTTGATCAAAGTTATAGTTAACTGTTAAAGTTTAGGTGTTGAAGTTAAGGTTTTTATTTATTGATGTTTAATTTCAAACCTTTTTTGGGTATAGTGGAATTAAGTTGTGGTTTCCTTGAGAGAAGAGGTTTTCCACATAAATCGACTGTGCAATTCATTTATAACTCAAGTTAAATTCTGCTAAGGACCAGGTTCCTGAAAATAGTCTGTAACACCTCACATTTTTTAGCTAGAATTTAAACCGTCATTCCTACATGTGTAAGCTATAATACAAATTATTTTCATGTAAATATAAGTTTCATGATCATTATCCTAGTGTTAATAGAGATCATCAGGTGAAAAATGTTCATAGGAATCACTTAGAGAAAAGTTGAGCTAAGAGCCTTTGATTTGGCCAAATCTTGGTATTCGATTCTACAAGGGCAGTTTTGAGAGTGTATAACTTTTCACATATGTGGAAATTTGCACCACAAGAACCACAAAATTGTAGATAATTGACTTATCTTTCCAACGATACCAATTTCACCTTAATCCAATACCTGAGCAAAAATTTATGACTATGCTAAGGCCTTACGTCACATGACAATTGCAAATAGCCCCTGGATGAGGTGTTCTATATGCATGCGCCGCACAACTTCATATGTGCGATTGGCGTGTGTCGTCCAGCAATAGCATAGTGCCAAAAATTTCTCTGTTTTAACTTAGTTTAAGGGTGTTGAGGTCTTTTCACAATCCTAACTGGTTTCCAATCATTTTTAAAAGACTTAAGAGGTCTTAAATCACTATATTTCCTCTAACTTAACCCTAAACATTCAGTACACAATTCAAAACTCTTTCCCTCTTCCCAAGAATGAAATTCAACCTTTCTCTCCAAGAACTCAAGGATTCAAGTTTCAATCTCAAAGCTTTCTTCAAGAATTCATCTAATTAAGGTATCGGGGTTTTGAAAAAGGCTAATCTTTCATCCTTGTTCCTAAAAGTATGATTTTCAAGTTGAATTTACATGTTTTAAATTAGGGTTCATCCCTAAATTCTCATGTGTTGAAAGAATAGCATTATCCTTTGATTTAAAGGACTAAAGAGCATAAGAGTTGTACTTATTCATGTGTTAAACTACAAGTTTGATGTGTTATCTTGAATTTCCTTATTTTAATGAGAAATTGTTATTCTCCTAAGTTTTATACATCCCCATGCTTAAATCCATGTATTATACTCATGTATTAAAATGTCTTATGTTTTGGGTCTTTGAACTATAACTCCATACCATTGTTTTAAGTATTGTTATCATATTTTTGTAATCATTTAGTGCTGACGGGTTATATACACGTGATACATATGTGTTTTATGTATTTCTATTTTTAAGTAACAAGTCAGTCAGACCATGGTTTTATTATCATATTCAGAACATCATGTTCATATTGAGCACTTACAAGTACAGTACCATGTAATGTTAAATGACTAAAAAAGCCAATGTCATTCAGTTGGGTGTAACACTTAGCACCGAGTGAACGTAGGGATGTCGTCTTCCCCGTTAATTAGGCATAAGACGCTAGGAGCAGTCCCTAGGTTCCATACCTACGGCGCCACCGTAGATTATGAGGGGTCCCTCATCAGTTAGTCATGACACCCTCATCCTTCGGGACATCAGCCTTATGAATCCATATTGCCATTCATGTGTTGGTACCCCTGGCAAGGTACCATCACGCTTCCAATGGGGGTTATAGGACTAATCTCAATAGCTTAGATTGGGTCATATCAGTTATATCTAGCTCCTATAGTCTTAGTACAATTTTCAGTGTGTCTTAATTTAGGTTTGCATGACCAAGTATTCAGACATTAGTTATTCAGTTATTCAGATATCAATTATTCGGATTATTTCAGTACATGCTTTACTTGGTAAAGCATTCTCAGTTTTACATGTTCATGTTTTCATGCTCAGTATCCATACATGATCCTCAGTTCAGATTTACAACATCTTCAGTTTTTCATGAGATTTACATACAATATTTATGTTTTACCTCTTCCCAGCCTTAGTTCTACTTATTCTACAAAAGTAAGGATTTAAGAAACTAAGTGTAGTGATTCACCAGCTTATCAGATTATATTTGATACTCATGTTTTAAGATACTTCAGCTTTCAGTTGATTTCCCTCGAAATCTGATTTCCCGAGATGCCACACGGTGCTCCGAAGTACAAGTAGCCCTGAGTTAACCCTGGCTTCCTTCTACTAAATCTAAAATCTCAAAGTAGGGGAAATATGAATATTAAATCATAATAAATGCGGAAAATTGTCTAAATTATCCGAGCATATCCGAAAATACTAATCTCATTAGTCTGATAAAGCAAATACTAAAAATCTAAGTACTGCAATTAAAATCTAAAACTAAATCTAGTAGTCCGACAAGCCTCTACTGACTAAAAATAGAGAGTCACTGGGACAGGCCCCAGTTGACTCAAACTGTCTAAAATGAATAGTGATCCATCTACTAATGAACTAGAAATCTGAATAGCTAAGTCCCCGAACTATGAGGACTCACCAACTGCAGAGATATAAGTTAGATGCTAGGAAATCACTCACGCTACTGAGACTGAGCACCTGAACCTACATTATGAGACAATATAGAACATAGACGTATATGTGGATCATTACTTTAGAAATGTACTGAGCATATGGGGGTGAATGCAATAAGTAAAAAATATCTTCACAATTTATAAAATCATTCATGCTAAATGTAAATGACTCACACATGCTTGAGTAATCTGAAAACTGAAGATCATAAATCATGAACAACAAAGCATATAATATAAATCTTGTGAGCCATTACATTCAGTTCCAAAATCTTTTTTTTCTGAAACTACTACGTTATCTTGTCAATAGTAAGGGAAATACTTATTCTGAAGACTTTAAGAATCTAAAAAACCATGGCTTCCAAAACATATGCTTTTATCGTAAGGCTTTAAACCAATAGACTATTTTAAGAGTAGGGGACTTCTTTTCGGAGGTTCTTCTAATCAACATTAACCATGTGAGAATTCATGGAGTCCAACGTCTTTCCCACATTGGGGAGTGTTGTTCTACCCTTGCCATCAAAATATAACTTCTTATCTTAAGTGATCACAATCTTAGTCATCCACGTAAAAGTGAGAACAATCTTAATCCTACGGGGGCACGTAGTTCTGGGGCATGAAACCTTAGTAACATACCCATCTCAGTGCTAAATACTACTCCCATTCTTATGCTCGGGATCTTAGGAAATCCACTTCAAAATAGCACAAGGGTCTACAAGAAAACCAATTATGCTCTTTTTTTCTTTAAATCTCAAGTCATATGAACAATGTGGATTCTTTATCTTAGCTTAGGACCAAAAGGTCACATTTTTATCAAAAATTTGAGAATAATCTTATCATAGGGTGCTCATAGAACAAACAATCTTGAAATAGCAATCTCTAATTAGGGCTTAATGACCCATGCATCAAACTCACGTCAAAATATCATATTGTTCATGGTTGATAATATAAACATTGATAAATTAATTCAAAATCTAGAAATTACTGAAATATGCATGAAAATATGAAGATAATCATGTAATTAAACTTGTAAATCACTGGAAGTCCCATAATCTTATACATAGCAATATTGGGTATAAACTCTAACTTCAATTTCATGGGAAACCAAATAAAATTCAGTAAATTTGTAATTAAAATAAGTTTTGGGCACAAGGATGAAAGAATTATCCTTGTTGAAAAAACCCCCACATACCTCAAATGTTGAACTAGATGCTAAGACTTAAATCTTGGATTCCTATTGATGCTTTGGAGATGAATTCTTAGAGCTCCTGAATTGAAAATCCTTAATCTTGAATTTTCTTGGAGAATTAACGAAGAAATTGGATTTTCTTGGAGAGAAAGTTTGAGATTTAGGGTTTTATTTTGAGAGAGAATTTATGAAACAAGCATAAAGTGCTTTGGAATATGCTTAATGATATGTTTTACATGAACTGGGGCCTCGGGCATTGACCAAAAGTCCCCTATTAAACTTTAAATCGGAAATGGAAAAACGACCAAAAATCTTGATTTGATAGGACACAGCGATGCTCTACTATTGCGGTGGCTCACTGGAAAAGGACAAGTGGGAACTGGGCGTTCACCGCGACAGGCCACAATCGCGGTGCCCCTTTGGATTACCACTTTGACCACTGGCGCGACGCGCTAATATCGCGTAGGCTTACTAAAAATTGCCAAATGTGAAATGGGACTCCTTCGTGATGCGCCATGATTGCGGAGTCTCACTGGAATTCAAAAATTGTAATTTTACACTTCTCTGCGACGCGTTATGGGCCCAAATCACGGTGTTTTACGACTGAAACTTAAAATAGCCATAACTTCTCACTAGCTTATCGGATTAAGGTGAATCTTATATTATTGGAAAGCTAATTCATTTTCCTACGCATTGGAGGGTCTAAAATAGGAAAATCTCACACGTATGGAAAGTCATTATTTCTTGAAGCTAACACTTGACATTCTAGACGTCAAATTAAGTTAAGAAAAGTATGGGGTATTACAATATCTCCTCTTTGGAAATATTCATCCTCGAATGTTTCTAGTTAGACTAAGAATACTAAGAAATATGAGTATATATGATAGCGTGCACAACTGAAATAAATTGCAAAACTGAATCTAGATCATTCTGAGCTTCTGAGTAATTCTGTGAGTGCATGAGCTTATATGAGGACAACTATATTGCTGAATCTGTGATTAGAAAATAACTGAATTGAGAAAAGTATTACCTTCGGCTAGATATAAGTTTGTGGCGAAGAGATGAGGGTACTTGGGTTACATATATTCTTCTATTTCTAAAGTAGCGCCCTCAACGGACTAATTCCGCCAAAGAACTTTGACCAAGGGAACTTCTTTGTTCCTTAGTCTACGGATCTAATGATCTAAAATTTGGACTGGAATCTCTTCGTAAGAAAGGCTATTCTAAATATCTGAGCTTTCTAAAGGAACTACAATAGTGGAGTCACCGATGCACTTCTTAAGCATAGAGACGTGGAGTATAGGATGAACGACTGACAAGTCTGTGGGCAACTCAAGCTCATAAGCCACTCCCAAAACGACTTAGAATTCTATAAGGGATAATATACCGAGGACTAAGCTTCCCTTTTTGTCCAAGTCTCTTCACCCCTTTCATGGGTGAAATTTTCAAATATACTAAATCACTAACCTCAAACTTGAGGTCCCTTCTTCTTAGATCTGCATATGATTTCTGACGAATCTGGGCTGTTTTCAATCTTTTTCTAACCAACTTAACTTTCTCCATAGCTTTAAACACTACGTCAGGCCTAAGCAAAGCCGCCTCACCTACTTCAAACCAACCAATGGGCGATCTATATCTCCCTCCATAAAGAGACTCAAACGGGGCCATCTGTATGCTAGAATGGTAATTGTTATTATAAGTGAACTCAATCAATGGAAAATGCTCATCCTAACTACGTTTGAAAGCAAGAGCACATGCCCTCAACATATTTTGTAGAGTTTGGATGGTCCTCTCTGATTGACCATCTGTCTGAGGGCGGAAAGCTGAACTAAGATAGACTTGGGTACCAAGACCCTTCTAAAAAGCTCTAAAACTAGGAAGTGAACTGTGTACCCCTATCTGAAATGATAGACAAGGGAACTCTATGTAGTCTAACTAACTCTCTAATGTACAGCTTAGCATAATCCTCAGCTGTATAGGATGTATGAACTGGTAAAAAATGCGCTGACTTAGTCAATATGTCTATAATAACCCAAATCAAATCATGCTGATGGCGTAAACGGGGTAAACCAGCCACAAAATCCATATTCACCTCTTTCCACTTCCAAGTGGGGATACCAAACTCTTGTAACAAACCACCAGGTCTTTGGTGCTCTACCTTAACCTGTTGACAAGTTGCACACTTTCTACAAACTCTGCTATATCTCTCTTCATACCACTCTACTAATAGATTTCCCGCAAGTCGTGGTACATCTTGGTAGCACCTGGATGAATAGAATAACGCACACCATGTGCTTTCACCATAATCCCCTGCCTTAATTCATCAACCCATGGCACACACAATCTACTTTGGTACCTCAACATGCCATGTACCCCTTGGTAGAAAACCTCTACCTTTTGGTCTTTAACTGTTTCCTTTAGTTTTACAAAACTAGGATCCTTATCTTATTTTTCCTTCACTTCCAAAACTTGGGAAGATTCAGAACTACTCTGAACCCAAACATTCCCTTCAACCAAATTGAACAATCTAATACCCAACCTAGCCAAACGGTGAACTTCCCGAGCTAACTCTTTCTTATCATTCTCCATATGATCAACACTGCCTATCGACAACCTACTAAGGGTGTCTGCCACTATAGTGGCCTTGCCGGATGATACAACACACTTATATCATAATCCTTCAGCAATTCTAACCACCTTCTATGCCGGAGGTTTAACTCTCTTTGATTAATCACACACTGCTAGCTTTTGTGGTCCGTGAACACATCAAGATGCACATCATACAAATAGTGCCTCCAGATTTTCAAGGCAAATACTACCACAGCTAGCTCAAGATCATGGGTAGGGTAGTTCTTTTCATGAGGCTTCAACTGTCTAGAGGCATAGGTTATGACCTTACCTCTCTGCATCAACACACAACCCAAACCAACTCTAGAGGCATCACAATAAACAATGAATCCATCCGTACCATCTAGTAGCGTTAGAAATGGGGTTGTAGTGAGTCAAGTCTTTAACTCCGAAAAACTCTTCTCGTAGGAATCTGACCATTGGAACTTAACTTTCTTTTGGGTCAATCTAGACATAAAAGATGCTACGGATGAGAAACCCTCACCAAAACATCAGTAATAACCAACTAGACCAAAGGAACTCCAAATTTTTTACGGAGAAATAGGTCTAGGCCAATTCCTTACGGCTTCTGTCTTTTTGGGATTAACTTTAATACCATCGGCAGAAATAATATGACCAAGAAAGGCTACTGATCTTAGCCAAAATTCACACTTTCTAAAATTGGCGAACAATTGATGATATCTAAGAGTTTGTAAGACAATTCTAAGATAATCTATATGGTGATCCTCACTACGGAGTACACAAGGATATAATTTATGAATACTATGACAAATATGTCTAGATACTATTTGAACACTCGGTTCATTGGGTCCATGAAATCTGTTGGGGCATTGGTTAGCCCGAAGGACATTACTAGAAACTCAAAATGACCGTAACGGGTTCTGAAAGTTGTCTTTGAAATATCACATTCCCTTACTTTAAGCTGATGATAGCCGGATCTAAGGTCTATCTTTGAGAAATAACTTGTACCTTGGATTTGATCAAATAGGTCATCAATTCTAGGAAGAGTGTATTTTTTCTTAACTGTGACCTTATTTAGCCGACGATAGTCAATACACATTCGCAAAGAACCATCTTTCTTTTGCACTAGTAGTATGGGAGTGCCCCATGGAGAAACACTAGGCCTTGTAAAACCTTTATCTAAAAGATATTTGAGTTGATTTTTCAACTCCTTAAGCTCTAAGAGAGTCATACGATATGAAGGGATAGAAATAGGCTGAGTATCTAGGAGAAGGTCAATACTGAATTCTATTTCCCTATCGGGAGGTAACCCTAGAAAATCTTCGGGAAAGACATCAGGAAACTCACTGACTGACTAAATTGTTAGAGTCTACGACTTAGTGTCTTTGACTCAAACAAGATGATAGATACACCTTTTGGAAATCAACCTTCTGGTTTAAGATAAGATATGAAATGACTTTTGGGAGACACTAAATTATCTTACCACTCAAAGGCTGGCTCATCTGGAAACTGGAACTTCACCACTCGGGTGCGATAATCTATAGAGGCATAACAAGAATGAAGTCAATCCATACCAAGAATAAGATCAAAGTCCACCATATATAACTCTATTAGGTCTGCTAACATGACTTTATGAAGGACAATGATAGGACACTTTCTATAGATCTATTTAGCAACAACTGACTCACCCACTAGGGTAGACACCAAGAAAGGCTTAGGGATCTTTTCAGAACTTATCTCAAAATTTACTGCAACTAATGGGGTCACATAAGAGAAACTCGACCCAGGGTCTAATAAAACATAAATATTAAGGTAAAAGACACAGCATACCAAAAACAAAATCTAGCGAATCTTACTTCTCCTGGTGGGATGGTAAAGCATAGAACCTATTCTGGTGTTGACCGCCACTGGTACTGGATGATACACCCTGAGGAGGGGCTGGGCGACCTAAAGGAGCTGGTGCACTAGCAGTATGAGTCTGGGGAAGGATATCTCTATTTCCCTATCGAGCATGCAGGCATTCTTTGATTTCGTGATCCGGCTGGCCACAACCATAACAACCTTTCTGACCCCACAAACACTCACCCGAATGGTTCTTACCACACTTAGTACATGGAGGATAACTGGGCCTACCACTCATACTATTCTAAGATCTGGACATAGAAGACTTAGTCTATTATTCCTGCCTGTTTCTGGGTGCAGGAGCATTGGCTAAAGAAGGTGCAGGCATAGATGAATGATTTTGAAATACGAACAATTTTCTCCTTGAGATCTAGCCTGGCCACACTTAAACTGCCCTGTTCTATCCTTCTTATTTACTCTCTCTCTTTCCTTCAACTTCTCTGCCTTAATCTGCTAAGCATGCAACATCAACCTCGCAAGATCCATGTTTCTAATAAGCATAGTAGTCTTACACTCCTTAAATACCAACCCAGACACACCAGTCACAAACTTGCTCATGTTTGACCTAGGGTCAGCCATCTGATCAGGGGAATACTTAGACAACTGGTTAAATTTGAGGCAATGCTCATTCACTGTTATTGAGCCCTGCCTCAGGTTTATGAACTCTTCTATCTTGGCTTTCCTCATCTCACATGGGAATAAATTTCCTAAGAACGCATCCTAAAATATCTGCCAAGTCATGGGAGTTGCATTCTGCCCTCTACTTTTCTTCTATATTACTACCCAATCATATGCAACATCCTTCATCCTATAGGATGCTAATTCTACACTCTCCTGTTCAGAAATTTGCATAATTCGGGTGATCTTCTTCACCTAATCTAGATAAAACTGTGGGTCCTCACCTGCTTTCAACCCAAAGAATTCTGGCGGGTTCATTCTCATAAAATCTCAAATTTTGGCTGCGGCTAAGCCCTGTCTTGTTGAAGTGGGACTGTAGCCTGGCGGTTTCCCTGAGCATTAGTTGTCACAGCTTGGGCTAGCACCTAAAAGACAACCCTAAACTCTGCATATGACACATTCTTATTCAAAGGATCTGCGAGCTGAGGTGGCTGGTTATTGTTTCTGTGTGTCTTAGCTCGATGAGGATGCATTTTTTATTATGTCAAAGAAAGAGTTAGAAGAAGATAGAGACACTAAATGCATGATAGATCATGAATGAAGAGATGATTTCCTAAAATGCTCCATAGCCTCTTGCTCATAGATGTGGTGCGATTCACACTGATGATTAAGACTCTACGTAACGCGGCTTTTTTGACTCTCTACACCTTAGGCTTTGATACCAAGTTCGTAACGCCTTAAAATCTGATTTCCTGGGATGCCACACGATGCTCTGAACTACAAGTAGTCCTGAGCAAACCCTGGTTGCCTTCTACTAATTCTGAATTCTTAAAATAGGGGAAATATGAATGTAAATTCATAATAAATACAGAAAATTGTCTGAATTACCTGAGTATATCCAAAAATACTAATCTCATCAGTATGATAAAGCAAATACTAAAAATATGAATACTGCAATTAAAATCTAAAACTGAATTTAGTAGTCTGATAAGCCTCTACTGATTGAAAATAGGGAGTCATTGGGATAGGCCCCAGCTGGCTCAAACTGTCTGAAATGAATACTGAACCATCTACTAATGAACTGGAAATCTGAATAGCTAAGTCCCTGAACTATGAGGACTCACCAACTGCAGAGATATAGATGAGATGCTCAGAAATCACTCACGCTACTGAGACTGAGTACCTGAACCTACATTATGAGATAATGTAGCACATAGATGTATATGTGGATCAGTACTTTGGGAATATACTGAGCATATGAGGATGAATGCAACAAGTAAACAATATCATCATAATTTATAAAATCATGCATACTAAATGTAAATGACTCACAAAGGCTTGAGTAATTTGAAAATTGAAGATCATAAATCATGAACAACAAAACATATAATATAAATCTTGTGAGCCATTACATTCAGTTCTAAAATCTGTTCTTTCTGAAACTACTACGTTATTTTGTCAATAGTAAGGGAAATACTTGTTCTGAAGACTTTAAGAATCTAAAAAACCATGGCTTCCAAAACATATGCTTTTATCGTAAGGCTTTAAACCAATAGACTATTTTAAGAGTAGGGGACTTCTTTTCGGAGGTTCTTCTAATCAACATTAACCATGTGAGAATTCATGGAGTCCAACGTCTTGCCCACATTGGGGAGTATTGTTCTACCCTTGCCATCAAAATATAACTTCTTATCTTAAGTGATCACAATCTTAGTCATCCACGTAAAAGTGAGAATAATCTTAATCCTACGGGGGCACGTAGTTCTGGGGCATGAAACCTTAGTAACATACCCATCTCAGTGCTAAATACTACTCCCATTCTTATGCTCAGGATCTTAGGAAATCCACTTCAAAATAGCACAAGGGTCTACAAGAAAACCAATTATGCTCTTTTTTTTCTTTAAATCTCAAGTCATATGAACAATGTGGATTCTTTATCTTAGCTTAGTACCAAAAGGTTACATTTTTATCAAAAATTTGAGAATAATCTTATCATAGGGTGCTCATAGAACAAACAATCTTAAAATAGCAATCTCTAGTTAGGTCTTGATGACCCATGCATCAAACTCACATCAAATATCATACTGTTCATGGTTGATAATATAAACATTGATAAATTAATTCAAAATCTAGAAATTACTGAAATATGTATAAAAATATGATGATAATCATGTAATTAAACTTGTAAATCACTGGAAATCCCATAATCTTATAAATAGCAATATTGGGTATAAACCTAACTTCAATTTCATTGGAAACCACATAAAATTCAATAAATTTGTAATTAAAATAAGTTTTGGGCAAAAGGATGAAAGAATTATCCTTGTTGAAAAAAACCCCACATACCTCAAATGATGAACTAGATGCTAAGACTTGAATCTCGGATTCCTATTGATGCTTTGGAGATGAATTCTTAGAGTTCCTGAATTGGGAATCCTTAATCTTGAATTTTCTTAGAGAATTAATGGAGAAATTAGGTTTTTGTGGTGAGAAAGTTTGAGCTTTAGGGTTTTCTTTTAAGAGAGAATTGATGAAACAAGCATAAAGTTCTTTGGAATATGCTTAATGATGAGTTTTACATAAACTGGGGGCTTGGGAATTGACCAAAATAACTCTATTAAAATTTAAATCAGAACTGGAGAAATGACCAAAAATCTCAATTTTCTAGGCCACCATGATGTGCCACTATAGTGGTGTCTCACTGGAAAAGGACGAGTGGGAACTGGGCATTCATCGCGATATTCCACAATCGCGGTGCCCCTTTGGATTGCCACTTTGGCCACTAGCGCAACGCGCCAATAACGCGTAGGCTCACTGGAAATCACCAAATATGAAATGGGACTCTTCTGCGATGCACCATAATCGTGAATTTTCACTGATATTTGACAATTGTGATTTTACACTTCTTCGCGATGCGCTACAAGCCCAAATCATGGTGTTTTATGATTGAAACTTAAAATAGTCATAACTTCTCACTCGGTTATTAGATTAAGGCAAATATTATATCATTGGAAAGCTAATTCAATTTCCTATGGATTGGAGGGTCTATAACGGGAAAATTGCACACGTATGGAAATTCATTCTTTCTTGAAGATTACCCTTGACATTCTAGATGCCAAATTGAGTTAACAAAAGTATGGGGTATTACAATTTCAGTCTCTTAGTGAGTCTACTTGTACATAGAATTTATATTTTAAGATTATATATCTATTCAGTTTTAATTATTGCATTCACCCCCACTTACTCAGTACATTCCAAAGTATTGATCCACATATATGATTGTGTGCTACATTGTCTCGTAATATAGTTACCATCTATAGCCGACACATCATAATCTGATAGTTTGTAGCTTCCGGCCAACAGGTGATAAGTTCTCTTGTCTTGGGGACTCCAGTCAGTTGTAGTTCATGTACTATCTTGTTTTTATTTGTATGTATTAATTAGTGGTAATTGAAGGCATGTCCCAGTTATCTATCGTCAGTATAGTAGAGGCTTCATAGATAGTCAGTCAAAGTTGTTACATGTAAATCAAGTTTCTTTCCTCAGTTTTATCATGTTGTGAAATTTATTAGTATTTCATTTATTCAGAATTTCTCATGATTATGCTTCTGCTCAGTAAATTTAGTTTTTACATGTTTTAAATTAGTTGCTCAAGTATCATGCCAGTACATGGGTTAGTTTAGGATCACTTGTGATTCTAAGCATCATGTTATAACTAATGGAAAGTCTCGGATCATGACAAAACCTTGTATCAGAGCCTAGAGTTTAAGTGTCCTAGGGTGTCTATAAAGTCGTGTCTAGTAGAGTCTTGCGGAATGGTACATACACTTCTGTACTTTTCTTCGAGTGGCTACATGGCATTTAAGAAATGTTTCCCTTATTTCATATCTCATGTCATTCTATAGAGATTTTCTATAAGAAAGTTATACAGATTTTTATCTTGCTCCATTCATGCCGACTCTACCTTATTTTTGAGGTACTCGAAACAGTCAAGCTTAAATCCTAACAGATAGAGTTTTCTTAGATAGTCCCCACAGATAGTTATGGGATTGCACAAAGGCCCAAAAGTATCCTATCAGTGCTTTTAAGTTCTGAAGTTTGAATGATTTCATTCATGATCATGAAAAATTGTGCATTGAGTTATAGTCAGATGTGCCTCAAATCCCTTCTCAAAATCCTATGACAACATATGATCTACAGTTAGAAGCATAAACCTATAAGTTTAATAGCAGTAAAGTGGGGATAGTGTTTATTTGGATTCACTAAATTTTGTATCCACGGGGATAGTTGTATGAAAGGTTAATCCATAGGCTTGAAATAGTGTATGCAAGAATTTTAATTTCGTTGATTCAAAATTAAGTATGATGATGTGGTTATGATCTAGAGGTGTACCCAAGGTGATATGGTATTGTATTATTTCTATGTTCTTAAAGTATGTGTGTTTAGATGTACGCTTGAGTTACTAAGTGTGAATGGGGCTAGTTATGTAGTATATGGTGTTCTTACCAGCTAAGTTATGGGTTGTAGGTTGATGATATTGGGTATTGTAGTGTAACGGTAATTCTCAAGGTTTAAGAAAAAAATATAAGTTTAGAGGTATGTATTAGTAGGCTATGAAGGAAGTTAGTAAGGTTCATTAAAAGTTTGGGAATATTTATGTTAAGTATTAGAATCTAAATTTGAATCCTTAATGATTGATCTAATAGAAAGAAGATTTGAAATTCTAGATGGTGTAAACTCACGGTATGGTGAACTTATGAAGATTCTAAGTTAGTAAGTGTTTAAGTTATTATATGATGACTAGTGGTACTATAGAAAGTTAAGAATTATATCTTAGAAAAAAGTACTAGCAGTGGGTTTTACACTTAAGGTATAGTCTTTCAGGATTAGTTTCTTTTTATGTATACTGTTATATCTCATACTCTAGAGTAAAGTGGTTTCAATTCAGTTTAGATTTTATTAAAGGGGTCCGCAGATTTAGAATGATGGATTAAAGCTAAGGGGGAGATGATAGAATAAGGAACCAAGTCAGACTCCCAAATTTTAGTAGTGATGTCAGTGTATTGTAGAACATCAATAGGGAAGGAAAATGCCCGACCCATTCTTATCCCAGTACTAGTTTTTCTACTTCAGTTATCACGACATCTACTCATGTCTTACAAGTTATCTCCATAATCATAGCTCGTATTCATACAATTTCCATAGAATCATGTACGCTCCTAATTCCTAGTGGAAGGAGTTCCAGTTCACTCAGCAATATGAATTATATTCCATAAATTTATGAACTCCAAACTCATGTCATGCAGCTCATGACTCATGAATTCGTGCTTTACAGTATGTTCAGTGCTAGGTACTTATGTTATTCCCTTGATGATTAGTGAAATTCAGATTTTGTCATGTATGTACTTAGTTTAGATCTCTTTAATAAATCCAAATTGTGGATACTCTATTTCTCAGGCCTCATTTAAGTGTCCAAGTTATGCATAGTATTCTTTCATATTTTAGGTCCTCATGTTCTAACCTTTCAGTGACCTCTCCTTATGTTAGGGTAGTGGTGATGAAAAAAATTGATGATCAATGGTTTATATGGGAGAGAGTAAATGTTCCATATTAGGAAAAGATCATTGTACGCTTATTTTATCAAAGGCTATAAGTTTGGAGGAATATTGAGGTAAAGCTTTTGGTATATGTCATTGTTAGTTGAGATTTCCATGTGTATCTTCATAAGAATAGTGTATGAAAATTATTATCGATAGAGGTTTAGAGAATATGAGAAAAATTCTTTTTGGGTGGATTCCCTAGAAGTTCATATGTGGTTATAATGATAGGCTTGAATGCCATATTTGTATATGAGTGGGTGGGTATATTGTACGCTAGTGAATTCCTAGTAAGAGGTTCAATTAGTTGTTGAAGTGTTGAGATGAATTATTCTTGAGATGAAAAGTTTTGAAAATGCATGGGGTATTAAATTCATGGTTTATACTAATATTATGGTGTTATGTGTTATACTTTGAAATTTCGAGTTAGGCATGAACATGGTGAGAGCAGGTAGTTCAACTCAAACTTTGGCTGGAATGGTTATATATGACCATGTGAGAATTATATGTTGAATCAAATGAGCCTAGTATTTAAGAGAGAAAGCATAGTTGAGGAAGTATTTGATAAGTATAGATAAGCTTGAAAGTGGGCAGTTGCATTGCTTAAGGCATAGTAATCCTATTCTAGCCTATGTTTTATAGAACTATATTTAGTGTTACAAAGTTGTATCAGTGTTGTGATTCCTTATTCAGATATCTTATTCAGATCAAGCTCGAGAATTCTTTGCTCCCTAATATTATTAGCAGCTCTCAGCAAGAGTGTTGGATAAATACTCTAGTTAAGTATAAGCTTTCAGTATGATTCAACCCGTATAGCCAACAATTCAGTTTAGCAATCAGATAATATAAACTCCTATAGTTTTCCTCCTTTCCATATAGTCTTACTATCCGAATTTTAATAAGTATGGTTACTCCATGAGGTAATTCAGTCGCGTCCATGCAAGTTGTGAATTCAGTTCAGTTCATGTATCATGTCTACGATTCAGATATTTAGTCATGATTCAGTTCATAAGTGTTCACTGAATGATCTCAATTTTCCAAGTATTTCAGCTCAAATTGTGTACACCTATTGCACGACCTTAGTCTTGTTATCTCATCGTTTGTGATTACATAATGTACTTGGAGATGTCATAAAGCCCTTTTATTTTGATTCCTATACGCGTTTTGTTGGGAACAATTCCTAATGAGAAGTTACGTACATTTTTCCCTCCATAGTAAATTTTGGGATATTGTTGCATTAGTTATCACTTCGCAGTTGTATATGTATGATCTTATCATAAACATTTCAAGTGAGTTCTAAACTCTCAGCATGAATCAACTCCTTATAGTTAATAAAGTCAAATCAGCTCAGAAATCAGTTTCATGATAAAGCTATAATGTTTCAGCTCATCTATATCCTTCGTTACCAGGAATTTCATCTGTACCTTATTCCATACTTCTAAAGTTTCAATAAGTTCATACCCATCATTCGAGGATGAATGATTCCAAGGGGGAGATAATGTAACACCCCACATTTTTACCTAGAAATTGAACAATCGTCCCTACGTGTGTAAGCTCTAATACAAATGATTTTCATGTGAATATAAGTGTCATGATCATTATCCTAGTGTTAATAGAGCTTATTAGGTGAAAAATGTTCATAGGAATCACTTAGAACAAAGTTGAGCTAAGAGCCTTTGATTCAGCCAAATCTTGGTATTTGATTCTACAAGGGTCAGCTTAGAAAGTGTATAATTTTTTAAATATGTGGAATTTTTTATCACAAGACCAACCAAATCAAATTGTAGATAATTGAATTATCTTTCCAAATATAAAAATTTCACATTAATTCGATACCCGAGCGAAAAGTTATGACCATGCTAAGGTCGTGTGTCGCACGACAATAGCAAATAACCACTGGATAAGATGTGCTATTGGCATGAACCTTACAACCTTATGTGTGCAATGCTATTGGAATGAACCATACAATCTTATGTGCGCGATTGGTGTGTGTCTCCCAGCAATAGAACAATGCCAAAAATTGCTCCGTTTTGACTTAGTTTACGGGCATTGAGGTCTTTCACACCCCTAACTCATTTCCAATCATTTTTAAATGATTTAAGGGGTCTTAAATCATGATATTTCCACTCACTTAACCCTAAACATTTAGTACACAATTCAAAACCCTTCCCCTCTTCCCAAGAGTGAAATGCAACCTTTCTCTCCAAGAACTCAAGGATTCAACTTTCAATCTTAAAGGTTTCTTTAAGAATTCATCTAATTAAGGTATGTGGGGTTTTGAACTAGGTTAATATTTCATCCTGGTGCTAAAAAGTAAGATTTTACAGTTGAATTTACATGTTTTAATTTAGGGTTCATCCCCAAATTCTCATGTGTTGAAACCATAGCATTACCCTTTGATTTAAAGGACTAAAGAGCATAAGAGTTGTACTTATTCATATTTTAAGCTACAAGTTTGATGTGCTGTCTTGAATTTTGTTATTTTGATGAGAAATTGTTATTCTCCTAAGTTTAATATGTTCCCATGCTTAAATCCATGTATTATACTCATGTATTGAAATGTCTTATGTTTTGGGTCTTTGAACTATGATTCCATACCACTGTTTTAAGCATTTTTATCATATTTTTGTAATCATTTAGTGCTGGTGAGTTATGAACACCCGATACCGATGTGTTTTTCATATTTCTGTTTTCAAGTAACAAGTTAGTCAGACCATGGTTTTATTATCATATTTAGAACATTATGTCCATGCTGAGCACTTACAAGTATAGTAACATGTAATGTTAAACGACTAATAACACCAATGTCATTCAGTTGGGAGTAACACTTAGCATTGAGTAAACGTAGGGATGGCGTCTCCCCCGTCAGTTAGGCATGAGGCGCTAGTAGCAGTCCCTAGGTTCCAAACCTACGGTGTCACCGTAGATTATGAGGGGTCCCCTATCAGTTAGGCATGACACCCTCATCCTTCGGGATATCAACCTTGTGGATCCACATCATTAGTCATGTGTTGGCACCCCAATAGCTCATATTGTGGCGTGTCAATTATAGATAGCTCCCATAGTCTCAGTATATTATTCAGAGTGTGTTAATTTAGGTTTGCATAACCAAGTATTCATACATCAGTTATTTAGTTATTCAGATTAATTCAGTACATGCTTTACTTAGTTATGCATTCTCTGTTTTACATGTTCATGTTTTCATGTTCAATATCCATACATGATTCTCAGTTCAGTTTTACAGCATGTTCAACTTTGCATGATATTTACATACAGTGTTCATGTTTTACCGTTTCTCATCCTTAGTTCTACTTATTCTACAAAAGTAAAGATTTAAGAAACCAAGTGTATTGATTCACCATCTTATCAGATTATGTTCGTTACTCATGTTTTAAGATACTTCAGCTTTCAGTTGATTTCAGTCTCTTGGTGAGTCTACTAGTACTTAGCATGCATGTTTTAAGACTATGTATCTATTCAATTTTAACTATTGCATTCACCCCCCACTTACTCAGTACATTCCAAAGTACTGATTCACATATATGTTTGTGTGCTACATTATCCCATAATGTAGGTAATTTTTTGTAGCCCACACATCCTAATGAGATAGTTTGCAGCTTCCAGCCAGTAGGTAATAAGTTCTCTTATTTTGGGGACTCCAGTCAGTTGTAGTTCATGTACTATCTTGTTTTTATTTGTATGTATTGATTAGTGGTAGTTGGAGGCATGTCCCAGCGATCTATAGTCAGTATAGTAGAGGTTTTATGGGTAGTTAGTCAGAGTCATTACATGTAATTCAAGTTTCTTTCCTCAGTTTTATTATGTTGTAAAATTTATCAATATTTCATTTATTCAGACTTTCTCATGATTATGCTTCCGCTCAGTAAATTTAGTTTTTACACGTTTTAAATTAGTTGCTCAAGTAGCATGCCAGTACATGGGTTAGCTTGGGATCACTTGTGGTCCAAAGCACCGTGTTACGACTAGGGGGTAGTCTAGGGTTGTGACATAGTCAAAATCTATTTCTTCAATAAATTAAGTAACCCCATGAAATTCTTGGGAGGAGGTCACAATTTACGACTCCATTAAAAGTTCTCTAGTCCAAGATTGACTGATATAACTAACAATCTATCTTGTCTAAGTGGTTAGAATAAAATACTTTTTCTGGACCATCTTCTTACTTGTGTGTCATACTGCATAGGAGTCATGTTAATCTTCTCAATATCGTTGCAATTTTATCTGTTGTCTTAGAAGGGATGAATAAAATATATTTTAGATAAGATTTAAATGCACCTGTATACATCTTGTAAGGAGCATAGGCTGCATAGATTGTAATATTCATGATTGTGAATGGATAATCATGGCTTGCAGAATATTAATTTGAATATTTCTATATGTACTTAAACTTACTATAGTTTCCAGTTGATAAATATGTTCTAGTGAGATCTACACATTATCTGGAAATGTGTGAACATGTTATCTACTGAAAATTAAGTCTTCCACAAATAACAATGCATATATAGGGAATATTGTAATCCACCGCATTTGAAATACTATATATTGATATTCTTGATTTGGAAATTTATCACATACCTGAGCAACAAGGTTTCATTATTTGCCTTTTTAGAAAGTTCAGGAGGAATTGAACCTCAAAACTAGTTTCAAGTTAAGTTTTTATCATAGAAATACAAAAAATACATTATTCATTTGATCAATCTAACTGATAAAATGACCATGAAACCAATAGGAAGGAGTTGGTACAAATAGAACTTATAAGAACATCAAGAACGTAAGTCCTACAAGAAAATTTGGTATTCGGCCTATTAAATAATTGTCTGATAGATCCATGAAATTGTCAAAATCATTTCATTCTCTTGAACTATGATTTTCTTTTTACCCAATCTTCATAGATTATGGTTTTTTCAAGTTTGAGAACTCTTACAAGTAATGTAAAGCAATTATATCTGATATAGAAGGTGGAATCTCACCACTTAATCCACTAAGGAAAAGACCCTAAAAAGCGGTTGAAACATTTAGCATGGAGAATTTAGAAGAACTTAGAGTACTTTAATTTTAAAGAACCTTGAAGTGACCATATTCCTTAAGCATATTATTGTACCAATGTAAAATATATTTGACTAAGCAAATGATGTAAGTATTTGACACATACAAGCCTATGATTCAAGTAGAACTGTTGGAACTATAATTCCAGCAAAGACCTTCCCAAGTGTAATCTTTTGGAACACATAGATCTCCTTGTAGTTTTTATTCACATCATAAGTTTTCTTAATATTGATAATTGTATAAACTATATCCAAGAAAGTATAGTAGGGAAAAATAAAAGAGAACATAAATAAAACTTAGAACATAACTTTTTCGAACGATCATTTTATGGAATATTAGACTAGTTAACAGTCAATATTTTTGTGAGAGATTAATTGATCTAAATAGGAGACATCATGATTTATTCATATCTTTAATGGAACCTTTTCAAGATACGCAGGAGCTAGGACAATATAGAAGGAAATTAGACCTTAGCAATGCACTGGTAAACAGCTCTGCTAAAATATAGGTTTTCTAGAGAGATCATTGGGAAGGCACTGCGATTCTGGATTTAACTCAACAACTTTCATTAAAGTTTAGAAAGGATGATAAATACTTCATAATTTCATATGCATATGCTAGGTGTAATGCATTGGAAAGACTAGAATTATGGGAAGAATTAGTTCAATTGCAGAAGACATTTAGGATACATGGATTATTGGGGTGATTTTAATAAAATTCTAAATGAAAAAGAGAAATTATGAGGTCTATCCTTTACTCAACATGAAGCTATTGATTTTGCATTATGCATTAATAACCGTGCTTTAGATGAAGTCAGTTATATAGGGAGCAAGTACACATGGTAGAATAGGGGGGTAAAAAAAGAGTGTATTTTCAAAAGTCTGGATAGAATCTTGGTAAACCAAGCTTTTATGAACATTTTTCATTCTACCAAGGTTTGTCATCTTATCAGAAAAGGATCAGTCCACGCCTATATTTATACGATATGAAATTCAATAGAAGAACTTGCCATCAAGCCTTTTAGGTTCCGAATTTTTGGACTAAGAATAAGGAGTTTAGGGGAGTAGGGAAATAAACAGGCTTATGGGCTTTGTAGGTCGTCCATTCATAGAGTTCCAGGCTAAATTAAAGAAAGTGAAAAGATCCTTGGTCACGTGGAGTAAAAAGGCATTTGGAAACATATTACAGCAAACTGCAACCATTGAAGACATCATCAGCTTTGAGGAGACATAGTTGGAGGTGCATCCTTTACAAGAAAATAGACCATTGAGTAGAATAGATGCAGAATTGAAGAAATATCTAAGGATTGAGAAGGATTAATAGAAGAAAACGACTAGAATAAGGTGGTTTACTGAAGGAGATAAAAACACTAAATACTTCCACTCTTATGTAAAATAAAGGAGAAATAAATTATATATATCAAAAACCAGTACCAACCAAAGAGGAACTGTTTAGATAAATCAGTAAATAGGGGAAGAAGCAATAACTTTCTTCAAAAAATAGTTCAGGGAGGAATTCTTTAATTAAGATTTTTCTATGTTGCAGAATATTCCTTACCTGATTACAGATAAATAGAATGAAGATATAATCAGACTACCCAGGAGAAAATGAAAGGGTAGTTTTTTATTTGAATGGAGATAGTGCCTATGGTCCTGATGGATTTTCTGATATGTTTTTCCAAAGCAATTGGGACATTATTGGAAAGGACATCACTAAGATGGTTAGAGACTTTTTTGTCGTAATAATTACCTAAATTTATCACCCATACCTATTTGGTAGTGTTTCCTAAGAAGGATGAGGTAAATATTTTCGCAGATTTGAGACCTATAAGTGTTAGTTTCCTTACCAGAAAAATTATCTCAAGAATGGTTAATGAGAGGTTGGCAGGAGTGTTACCTGGGATCAGTTTACAAACTCAAGCTGACGTAGTAAAAGGGAGGGGTATAACTAAGAATATCTTATGGTCTCAAGAGATCATCAGGGATATCAACATAAGAAATAAGTATACAAATATGGCAATAAAACTAGACATGCAAAAGCATATGATCGGGTTTCTTGGATTTTTAACTGAAGTCCTTAGAAAGTTTGGATTCTCTAAAGTTATTATTGATATGGTTTGGTGACTAATGGCTAATAACTAGTGCTCAGTACTAATTAATGGTCATTCACATGGATTTTTCAATAATCTAAGGGCTTGAAGCAGGGAGACCCTCTATCACCAATATTGTTTATTATTTTTGTAGAGGTACTAGCAAGAGTTCTTAATAGTCTCCACTGAGATAAGAAGTTTGGATTACCAAAGTAGAACCCAGAAATTAACGATTTGTCATATGTTGATGACACAATACTCTTTTTTCAGGAGATAGAGTATCTGTGATTAAGATGATGAAGATTCAAAAAGATTATGAGATATTTTCAGGACAAATGATTAACAAGTCAAAGAGTTTTTCTATCTTCATAACAAGACCCTACTAATTATAGCCATCAGGCTAAAAAGGCTCACACGACTAAGGCAAAGGAATTTTTCTTTGATTTACTTAGGGTGTCCAATCTTCTATAGAGGGAAAAAGAATTCACACTTTGAGGAGTTGATTAGAAACTTGGAAAGGGGAATTTTTTCTTGGCAAAGTAGATTCTTTTCCTTTGAAGGTAAATTCATTCTTACTAACCATGCTCTTCAATATATGATTTTTTACCTCTTATCTACCATAAATCCACCCAAAAAACTTATTGACCAAATTCATTATATTTTAGTTGGTTTTTTTTGGGGCGGTGTTGGAAGTTTAAAAGGAAGACATTAGGTAGCCTAGGAAGAGATGTGTTATCCTAAAGAGGAAGGGTTGGGGATTTAAATCCTTACATGATGTAGCCAAGGCCCTTTTTTCCAAGTTATGGTGGAACTTTAGATTTTCCACCTCATCCTTATTGAGTAGATTCATGGGAAATAAATACTAAAATAAATATCATGAACTCCTAAAACATAGTGTCGAAAGTGCAGAATAGCTAATAAATACATCAGAAATACTAAAAGTACAAATGTCTATCTCTGAAAACTAATAAAGACACCAAAATATATAAGAGGAGGTATGAAGTAAACTCGAAAAGCCTTAAAGTGTGCCAGTATCTTGAATCACCAATCTTTGAGCAACACAAAATCAACCACTGTGTGTCGTACTCATACTAGGATCTTCTTCCAAAGGGTACAGTAGGAGTGAGTATGGTCCACTTATACTTAATAGGTATCAAAGGAAGACTGATCAAAGTAGAAAATAATACAAGTAAGGAAATATTATGAGCATGTAACCTACAAACAGAAAAGTTCCCAAATGGTAGCTAACACTAGCTCCACTAACATATATATATATATATATATATGAAATTGAAAAGTAACATACATACATGCAAGTACATAGAAAATAATTGCACGTCAAGTAGCACATAAAAGCAACACATGAAATGAATATGCAAATGCAATGCAAGGAATGATGAATTGAATGGTTTGAAAGTCATCACATGACTTTCTGTATACACCTATCGAGCCTCGTGCTCCAAAAATAGGACCCATGGGGGGTTCGTAGCTTGTATACTATCTCAAATCTCGACCAATCTCAAGCTCATACCCAATCCTCCTGACCAACACATCCCTTTATCTAGGCATTTTTAAAAGTATCTCATTTTCTTTCAAAATTAGTATTCCTCAAAGGTAGCAATATCCCATGAATATGTAAATGAGGATATAATGTGCATAATCAAATAAGTATAAAGATAAAAAATTTATTTAATACATGTATAAGTAACCTATAATTAACTCAATATGTCAATATTTCATGATATCAATTCTAGTTTGGCAACATTGGAATAAATATACATGTAAGACATCCTTAATATCATCTCAACCCATAACTCAGGCATTTCTATCGTGATAAAGGCAAACAATTCTCAATAAGGCCTATAATATCTATTCAAGCCCCCTCACGGGCATCACATTAAGAATAAAGGGTTCAGACGCACAAATAAGGTCAATGGTGTCAAATAAAGCCCCCATACGGGCAACACACAATATATAATATCACAAGCCAGTAACAACAGAATATAAGCCCCCACACAGACATCACGCAATATATAATAGCTCGAAAAGCAATTCTCGTGGTTATTTTCCCCAACCCATAGCATGTTTTACTTAGTTAATAACCACCCAGCCTAGTCTAATGAAAGTTAAACCATAACCTACCTTAAAGCAACAAAATTCATTCCTAAAGTCCTTCAACACGAAGCCTTTCCTTTTCGAAGGGCCTTGGAATCAACTAAAACATATAAATACAACATCTACTCATTGAAAGAAAGTTAATGATACTCATATTGGCCATATTTAAGTTGGGTCGAAAACGAATAGAAAAATGGGTTACAAAACAAAAACATTAAAACCAAAATTTTATTTTAGAAACACGTTCTCCAAAGTTATAGGAGTCTACAGTTGAAACTCATGCAAAAACGAGTTTAAAATGAGGTCCAAATTGAAGAAAAATCATTTTAAAGCTTTGCCGGCAAAATCCTCAACATCCCATTTCAAAATAAAGATTAAAGAGTGTTTTCGATATAAAATCAACGTAAATTAATCAAAATAAAGTTTTGAAGCTTATCCAATCTCAAAAAGTGATAGAAACCCTAAGAATTGTCCAAACCCAAAGTTAAAGGTTCAAAATTGGTGGAATTTGCAAAAAGAAGTATTTATACTATTTTGTAAACAGTACTTCCTGAAGGCGATCAACCGCCGTATTCGTGAGAGTTAAAGGCGATCAGGCCCTTAAATTGGCCTTTATATTTGCGATCGGAGCTTTACATTCGCGAAGGTCCACAACTCGAACCCTCGTATTCGTGGTAGCCTAATCGTGTTCACGATGAATCCAAAACTCGCATTCATTAAAAGGGTTTTCACCTACACCAGATATCAACAAGATGCTAATTTTTGCAAGTTGAAATATCTCCGAACGGACCCTGGGAATTCATTTGAAACCTCATAGAAGTAGACTATACATGTGACTATGTTATTTTCAATGTTTTAGACTCAATGATAATGTTAAATTTTTTTAAAAGGATTGATTTAAACAAATTAGCCCCCAGCACTCCTTTAAGACGAATTTCACTGGCTTCCAAATAGAGGGTCGAGATGCAAACTAAAGATTCTGAACCTGAATCAACCCTACTACTAACTCAATTTTGATATTTAGATCTAATGGAATTGTCCAAATCACCATCTATCACTCAGAATATCAAATGTTCAGCAAAGTCAACTATAGGACTTTTAAAGCCTCTAAAAGCCTCAAAATCTCCCAAAACCCTTCCAAAGGCATTTTGAACTGAACCAATCATCCATATAACTCAAAATAAACATATAGAAACTACGGAGAAGGGAAAAATGGTCAAATCACATAAAAAGGTAAAATTTCACAAATCAGTTCATTACAGTATCCACCTTTAAGACTCTGGTTCATTCTCGATCTAAAAGGTGTAAGAAATTCATGAATTGGTAAAGAAGTTGGGGTAACTTCTATGCATGTCAGACTCGACTCCCAAGTAGCCTACTCGATGGGGGCAATGTCTCCATTGAACCTCAACCACAAGAATATCTCTAGAGCATAATCGTCTAACATCCCTGCCTAAAATGAAAACTGGTTCTTTAACAAAATTCAACCTCTCATCCAACTGAACCGAATCCCAATAAAGTACATGAGGCTTATCTGGAATATAGAATTGACGCATAGATACATGAAAGACTAGATGAAAGTTTAAAACATCTTGGGGCAAGGCTAACTCATAATTTACCTTCCAACTATTCTAAAAATCTCAAAAGGTCCAATTTACCTGAGGCTAAGCTTACCCCTCTTCCAAAACCTCATCAAGACCTTCATGGGTGACACACAAAGGAAATTCGATCACCAATCCCAAACTTTAAAGCACAAAATTTTTGGTCTTCATAATTATTTTTCCTACTCTAGACCACCCGAAGCCTACCTTAAATCACCCTAACTCTGTCTAAAGACTAGAGAAGAAAGATGGTACCACGGGGTCTAACCTTGAAAGTATCAAACCAACCAATCAAAGATTGAACACTCCTACATTACAATGCCTCAAAAGGTACCATTTCAATACTCAAATGGTAGTTATTATTATAAGAAAACTTTGCTAAGGCTAAATATTTCTCTCACTGACCTTCGAAGTCCAAAACACTTGCACGAAGCATACCTTCCAATACTTTAATAGTCCGAGCCAAATGACCCTCGGTCTGGAGTATATATCAGTATTCAGATTTTGAACCTTATGGCCTTTCAGCCTATATTTTGGATTATTACAGTATTATTACTCAGTGCTTACAGCAGGTACCAGCTCATGGGTTAGCTTATGGTCCCTCGGGATTGTAAGCACCGTGTGGCTCTGAGGTACAGACTCGTGATGTTATAAACTTGGTATCAGAGCCTAAGGTTTAATAGAGTCCTAGGGAGTCTGAAAGTCGCGTCTAGTAGAGTTTTGTACATGTATGTATAGCATACCACATTTATGGACAAGAGGCTATGAGACATTTTTAGGAAAAGTTTTCCTTTTTTCAGTATTCATGTCATGCGAATGAGCATGAGCTTAAGTTAAAATCTTAGTCTAATTCTTTTCTTCCTTTTGTTTACAAAACATGCCTCCCAAAAAGAACAATGAAAGAGAACAGAAAATTAGTCAGCACCTCAGCCTATTCAGGAAGATCCCCTGGACGAGCATGTCTCCCATGTAGAATTCAGAGCTGCGTTCACTACTCTAGCCAATTCAGTAGCAGATCAAAATGAACGGCCAGCTGTTGTTCAGGCTAACCCAGTGGCCAATAATACTGTAATTAGGATTCGGGACTTCACCCGAATGAATCCTCCCTTATTCTTAAGATTCAAGTTAGAAGAGGATCCACAGGAGTTTCTCGACCAGGTTTAAAAAGTCATAGATATTATAGGAGTAACTTCTAGTGAGAGTGCTGAGTTAGCTACCTATCATCTATAGGATATATCTTATATGTAGTTTAAGCAGTAGAAGGTAGACAGGGGCACAGATGCAGAGCCCATTGAATGGGAAGATTTTGCTACTACCTTTCTAGATAGATTTTTTTCCTTAGAGCTGAGATAAGACAAGGTGTTAGAGTTCATCAATCTCAGTCAAGGCAATATGAGTGTGAAAGAGTATTCCTTCAAGTTTACTCAATTATCCAGGTATACTCCCCATGTAGTAGAAGACAATAGCTCCACAATGAGCAAGTTCGTGTCTGGGGTATCAGAGAGTGTGGTTAAGGAGTGAAGAACTGCGATGTTGATTAAGGAGATGGATATATCCAGGCTTATGGTCCATTCCCAGCAGATACAAGAGGCTAAGAATAAGGGGAAAGACAGAGGGAAAGAAAAAGAGCTAGAGCAGGTAGCTTTAATTTCACTCAACCTAAGTCAGAAGGTGATAACCGTTCCCAGTTTCATCCAAAGTTTTCAGTTCCTGCTCCGTCCTCAGCCAGTGCTCCAGTCCCTAAGTTCAGAAATGGTAATAAATATAGGGCGCTAGGTTCTAAATATCAGGGTAGTGTCAACAGTGCTCGAACAAATCTTCTTTGTCAGAATATGACAGAAACCATCAGGGTATCTGTAGAGCTAGCACTGATGTATGTTTTGGGTATGGCAACCCTGGACACAGAGTAAGAGATTTCCCCCAGTTAGGTTTTCAGGGTCAGTACAATCATCCCCCCCAGTCCGGTCTCCCGAATCAGTAGGGTGCCACTTCCAGTGCCACCAGTTAGCAACGCCCAAACAGGCTCTATGCACTTCAGTCCAAATAAGATCAGGAAAGTTCTCCTGATGTGGTCACTGGTACATTATAGATCTTCCATTTACATGTGTATTCATTATTAGATCCAGGGGATTCTTTGTCATTTATAACTCCTTACATAACAGTCAATTTCAGAGTCAGACCAAAAATCTTAATAGAACCTTTCTCAGTCTTTACCCCAGTAGGTTAGTCTATCATAGCATGGCGGGTATACAGGAACTATCCGGTTATGATATCTCAACAAGTTACTTCAGCAGACTTAGTAGAGTTAGAGATGATGAATTTCAACATTATTCTCGGCATGAATTGGCTTTATTCATGCTATGCCTCAGTTGATTATAGAAATAGAATATTTCATTTTCATTTTCCAAATAAACTAGTCCTTGAATGGAGGGGTAGTACTACAGTACTTAAGGGTCAGTAGATTTTATGCCTTAGAGCGAAAAAATGATATCCAAGGGATGTGTCTATTATCTTGTGTGAGTCAAAGACGCTAGTTCAGAGACTCCTAACCTTGAGTCAGTTCCAATAGTAAATGAATTCTCAGAAGTATTTCCCGAAGATCTTCCTGGAGTTCCTCCTATTAGGGAAATAGACTTCGGAATAGACCTTCCAGATACTCAGCCTCAGTTTTGACTCTATCAGATAGTTCAGATGGGATTATTATGTATTGTGATACATCCAGAGTAGATTTGGGTTATGTCTTCATGCAGAAAGGTAAGGCCATAGCCTACGCCTCTAGACATCTTAATCTTCATGAGAAGAATTACCCTATCCATGATCTTGAGTTAGCAGTTGTAGTGTTTTCCTTAAAGATTTGGAGGCATTATTTGTACGGGGTGTATGTTGATGTGTTCACAGATCACAAAAGTCTGCAGTATGTGTTCTCTCAGAAAGATTTGAATTTACGTCAGAGAAAGTGGTTAAAGTTATTGAAAGATTATGACATGAGTGTTCGGTATCATCCGAGCAAGGCCAATGTAGTGGAAGATTCTCTCAGTAGGTTGTCTATGGGTATTGTTGCTTATGTTAAGAATCATAAGAAGAAGTTAGTCCAGGAAGTTTATCAGCTTGCCTGACTAGGTATCGGTTTAGTCGATTCAGTAGAAGGTAGTGTGTGGGTGCAGACTAGTTTAGAATCATCTTTAGTTTCTGAAGTGAAGGAAAGGCAGGACAGAGATCCCAGTCTAGTTAAGCTGAAAGAGTCAGTCAGAGATCAGAAAGTAGAGGTTTTCTTCCAAGGGGGAGATGGTGTGTTGCATTGCTAGGGTCGGTTATACGTGCCAGGTGTAGATGACTTGAGGCAACTAATTCTTGCTGAAGCACACATTGCACATTACTCTATTCATCCAGGGCCACTAAGATATACCGCAATTTACAAGAGATCTACTGGTGCAATGGGATGAAGAGAGATATTACAGAGTTTGTAGCCAAGTGCTCTACTTGTCAGTAGGTTAAGATTGAGCACCAGAAACCTAGTGGGTCCATGCAGGATTTCAGTATTCCCACATAGAAATGGGAAGAAGTGAACATGGACTTTGTAATGGGTTTACCTCGTACCCGTCATCAACATGATTCTATTTGGGTCATTGTAGATAGGATGACCAAATCCACTCATTTCTTACCAGTTCATACCTCCTATTCTACTGAGGACTATACCAAACTCTATATCAGAGAGTTGGTCTAGTTACATGGATTCCTAGTATCCATTATATCAGATAAAGGTACCCAGTTTACCTCTTATTTCTGGAAAGCATTCCAAAAGGGTCTTGATACCTAAGTTCACCTCAGTACATTCTTCCACCCTCATACATATAGTCAAGAAGATAGGACCATTCAAACTCTAAAAGATATGTTAAGAGCGTGCGTTGTTGATTTTAAGGGTAGTTGGGATAACCATTTGCCTTTGATCAAATTTGCATTTAATAACAACTATCATTCCAGTATTCAGATGGCTTCGTTTGAGGCTCTCTATGGTAGGAGATGTAGATATCTAATTGGTTAGTTCAAGGAAGGTGAGGCCGCAATAGTAGGTCCTAATCTCGTGTTTGATACCTTAGAGAAGGTTAAGTTGATCAGAGAAAGGCTTAGGGCAACACAAAGCCGGCATAATTTGTATGCAAATGTGAGGAGAAAATGATAACGCTCAATCTACAGCTCTCGTTTGAGTGTAAAGCGGTCGTTAGCAAATATAGAACCCAACCTGGGTTGGGTGTCGATCCCACAGGGAATAGCTTGGCCAACAAGTAAGTAAAATTACTAAACTTTTGGTGCAAGTCTCGTAAGAAGGGGGGATTCTTGTCGTGCAAGTAATGTAAACAAAAGCTGAAAATAATAAAGTAAAGAGAGAGAGATTGTTACGTTGGTTGTAAACAATGAGAATTGAAGCGTTGGGGTTATGTCCACCTTCTGAGGTATACGTCTCTATTGGCTATGAGTGTGTAGAATTCTGACATGCAATTGCTTATAGAGGATTGTAGTCGATGGTAAATCCAAGCGTCTCTCGACCTAAACAAGGACTATTTCACTTTAACTCTCTCGAGCTTAAAGCGTGTCTAACGGTACGAATTCTCCAAGAGGTTAGTCCAGTTACGACACTAGCTTTTTAGTAGGAAAGGGTGTCCTACTACCTTGACATTATCTCTTTTCCAGACAAATAACTTTTCTCTCGAACAAGTTAAATGTTAGACTGGCGTATTCTTGCGTTTGCAACCGCAAAGAATGTAGATTAAGATGAAGAGAATAATGATATAAGCAATATACGTGCCTCGAACTCACAAACTCACAGCAATAGATAGTAACTCATTCGGCTTCCATAACCCCAACAGAGAAGTTTAGTTACCCATGAATGCGAAGGAGATCACGATTGACATTGTTGTTATACCACAAGATTGAGTAATTTCGTGTAGCTTAGGTGGTAGGCGTGAGGCGTGAATTCCTAGGCAAAGTAACGATTCTCTTGTTGTGGAATTTAAGAATAGAAGAGTAGAAGAAGAAAAATAGAATTGACTTGTAAGATGAGATGTTGAGAGGGATGGAAGGAAGTATTGTGTTCTCCCTCCTCCCTCCTCCTTATTCTCTAAAATCTCTAGCATGATAGGGTATTTATAATACCCATATCCTACTCCTACTAAGCTAATGAAATAAATAACCAAATCCTACTAGGCTAATGTAATACTTAACCCAATTGTACTAGGTTAATGTAACATTATCATAATCCAAATAAAATAATGAAATACATAACCTAATTGTACTAGGTTAATGTATCATTGTCAAAATCCAGCTTTGTGTCTGTAAGTCCCCAAAGTCTTCAGAATTGCTGTTTTAGCCCGGGACAGATTTTTCATGCAGCAGTTTTAGTCCCCCAAAGTCTTCAGAAATGTTGTTTTAGCCCGGGACAGATTTTCCATGCAGCAGTTTTGGTCCTTAGGCGTGTAAACTCCCTTCCCTTCCTTCGTGAGCTTTCTTTAGCGTCAAGTAAGCCATAAAATGCTGAATTATGCATCATTTATACCTGAAACTTTACTAATCATGTTCGTTAGCTCATTTACAGGAAAAAAAGACTAAAAGTGCATGAAATATATAATTTGTTCTCATAACTAGGCTAAAATATGGGCAAAATATATTGATATAGGTGCGTAAATTCTCCTATCATCAACACCCCACACTTAGAGCTTTGTTCGTCCTCGAACAACATATCATGTCCTTCTAAGCATCAACTTAAGGTTTTTACAGAATCAACACAAAACATTTATTAAGACAAGCACAACGATTATCAACCAAGAGTAGCTTTCCGATTATAAGTAGAAACAATTTAACCTCAAGTATAGACTCGTGATGGTGATCAACTCGCATGCAAATGTTAGGGTACAAGGAATCATATATAACTACCCAAAACTCATCAACCATGTGTGTCTCACCATATAGTACCCATAATCACTCACAAATATAGCATATTTTTCAAACATGGGTATCAAAATGTCCTTGCTCTCACTCTCACAAAGAATTCATATGTAGCGACTGATGACCATAGGCTTGCCCTTAATGTAATACTCTACTAAATGTTGGAATGTTAAGATTAGGATCAAGTAGGTCTTTTGATGGTTGTAATGTAGGCTAAGGGACGGGTAGGACTATTTTGGCCAGGAATAGTGACTAAGTTCCTAAGCGCTTTAATACATCACTTTGTATCATTGACACTTTTTTCTTTCAACCTTTCTTCTTTCTTTTTTCTACCACCCTTGTTCTCCTCTTTTTTTCAATTTTAAGCACAACTCACTTTTCAGCTTTCTTTTCCTTTTTCTTTTCACAACATACCTCTTATGATAGCATTTTTTTTTCATAACACATTCAAGAACCATTCCAATTTATAGCATTATACTCACCCAATTTCCTTTTATGTTGTCACATGACTTTTTCACTTTAAAGAACTTAGGGATTTTGGGATCAAATTACGGTCTTGAGAGAAATGGATTAGGCTTTCATACAAGGTTGTCAAAGAAAATAGGCTAAAGGCTCAAAAGGGTTTAACTAGGATGATGTCCATGGGTAGGTAAAACTGAAGGTAAACAAATATGGGTTGCCAAAGAAATGCCTAAATCATATCCTAAACTTACACTCCTTATTTTCGCTTTGCATACATACCAGGCAAGTTCAAGCATCAGCCACAAACATAGAATATACTATTATCTCACACACACAAGGCACATGGTCGACTTGCTTGGAAGTAATATAGACTCTCGACCCAACAAGTGAAGGAATTGAACCACACAATATCACATAATGAGTCACAACTAGAGCCTAAACGTCTCAATAGTCACAATTGTAGCACATACTCTTGTTATAATCTCATGCTGCCTATCAAAATAATTTCATGCGAAGCTAGAAAAAATTTACTACTAAAAAAAATGAAACAAAAACAAAGCAAACAAACATAGATGCGAGTAGAGAAGTATAGCATGCAATACCACCACCCCACACTTAGTCAGGACACTGTCCTCAGTGGAGAATAAATACGAAGAACCTGGTCAGTCGGACTCGTCCTCAATGTCGGGGGTCATACCCTTTGCATCGGAATCATCATCAGAGTCGTCATCCTCAGAAGTTCCTCATAAGTATCCCACTTAATTCCAAGCGTGAGTCGAGGTATTTGCAGCGAGGAGGGTTCTCCTTGCTCTTTTCGGCCTCTTTTCTTGCCTTTTTGTGAAGTGGTCTTGCTTTGGGTGCCATTGTACCTGAGACTTAAAAAAAATGTTCATGTTAGCATCATCTCGATGGATACAATCTATAAACAAGCAGTAGTGGCACCACCCCACACTTAGTTTGTTGGTACAGACTAGTGAAGTGAAAGTGGTCGATTACTCAGACTTCATCGACATACGTTTTAGGGGCTATATTCCAACAAGAAATTCAGATATGTAACACTTCTTGTAATCTTTGCAATACTTTCATGTTAGGTATATCAAGACTTCTTCATAGGGATTACATCATGGTATAGTTTCTATCAATAATCACAATCTCCTATGTCGGTAGGCAACTATAAGTCTTATTCCGATGAGCGAGACATCCCAACATGTAAGTATTCAAGTGACAAGAGCATGCAATGTTCATGACTATAGCAATTCCGCAAGTAGTATAACAATGCATCAAAATCAATTTCTAGTTGGAAACAAGTTAAGAGTATCCTAACGTTCATGTTCACTCACTTGGTTTTGTATCAACAATTCAAACACATTAATATCACCAATATTTCTTCAAGATGTAGCAATTCGTAATAGACATAGCAACGTAGCACTTACGAAAAATAGATGAAGAACAAGAGAGTACTTACGTGATTGAAGCCTTTGGAGATGTTCTTGTGAAGTGGGAGAGCAAAAAGAAAAGTGTTGAGATGATTTGGAGAGTATATGCGGCGCCTAGGTCAAGTTTTCAATGTGTTTGTGTTTCAAGACTAAGTCTCCTTTATATAGGAAGAGAATGGGTCGGGTTTTGACCCATTTACAATCGGTTTTGGAGACAAAAATGCTACATATGCGGCGCATAATGCTTGGCATAGTCATGGTATATGCGGCGCATTGTCTATGGCATAATGGGACATATGCGCCGCATAGTCTATGGCATTTGTAGACATATGCGCCGCATAGTCTATGGCATATGAGATACTGAGACCAAATGCCATAGCATAGGCGGCGCATAGTCAAAAGCATACCTAGGAATAGGCGGCGCATAGTGTATAGCACACTAGATTCTGAGACCTTAGGCTATAGGATAGGTTGTGCATCATTCGTGGCCTAGTTTTACCAAGACCTAGCCTTCCTCGAAGCCTATTTTGGCGTGAGAAAGGCTCAATCCATAGCCTTATGCATCACCCTTCCTAACTTACCAACTTTACCATACAATGCGTCCAAATCATCAATTGAAATCAATCTCCTCGTTGACTACTTCTTGCACCTATATTCGCTCAAACAAATGAAAACGATTAGTACGATGGGTTGCCTCCCACCAAGCGCCTTAGTTTTGGTCGTGGCACGACTCTTATTTTTGGATTTTTCATTTATCAAAATCAAAACAAGTACTAGAATAAAATGAAAAATGAAAAATGATAAACGATAAATGATGGGTTGCCTCCCATCTAGCGCTTGATTTATTGTCGCGGCACGACATAGTTACCTCGAGTACTCAGACTTCGTCGGGATAAATGGTGGATCGTTTTCTGAATGGATTCAGACGACAATGAGGCTTACTTGTAGGAGGGGTACCAATTATATCATCAATAGTCCAACCCATAGCTCTCATGTATCTCTTCAGAGTAGAGATGAGAGCGTCTACGTGCTGTTTACTTAGATCATCCGCACTCACCGGAAGTATCTTTATACTTTCCAAGAACACATACCTTAGATAATTGGGGAGCTCTTTCGACTCTAGCATTGGTGGCTCTTCAAGGGAAGTCTTCGCTGTTGGTGACGGTTGATTCTTAAGATCACGGTCCGGTTGCTTAGGAGTATGGGAATAGGACTCTATTTCTGTTAGAGCACCCATAAGTTCTTCATATTCTTTAGCATCCTCATGCTCAACATTCAGCAGCGCAGCAGACAATGGCTCAACAGTAGGCTGTTTCTCTACAGATAATGCTTTCTTACCTTCATAATGAACATCAGCTACAGAGAACACATCCATATCTCTTGGCTGCTTCATCGCTTTGCACAAATCAAAACGAATCACTTCGTCATTCATTCGAAATAAAAGCTCATTATCTCTCATGTCAATAAGCACACTTCCTGTTGCAAGGAAAGGACGTCCCAAGATTATGGGAACTTCAGAATCCACCTCGCAATCCAAAATCACAAAGTCTGCAGGAAAGATGAAGGAAGAAACCTTCACCAACACATCATTCAAGATACCCACAGGTTGTTTTACCGACCTATCAGCCATCACGAGCCTCATATTGGTTGGTGTCGGATCGCCTAACCCCAGCTTCTTGTAGACGGATAGTGGCATCAAATTGATGCTAGCACCCAGATCGCACAATGCCTTAGCAAAATTCATAGATCCAACCGTGCAAGGAATAGTGAAAGCACCAGGGTCTGCCTTCTTCTGTACTAAGGACCTTGTGGCAATTGCACTGCAATGATGAATATTATCTGCCGGCTCATAGCTTACTGCTCGCTTCTTTGTCAATAGGTCCTTCATGAATTTAGCGTACCCAGGCATCTTTTCTAGCGCCTCTACCAACGGAACATTAATGGTCAGCTGCTTCAACATGGTCATGAATTTGCTGAACTTTGTATCATCCGCCACCTTCTTCAATCTTTGAGGAAAAGGTGGTGGTGGGTATGGAATTGTTCTCTCCATGGATTTCTTCTCCTCTTGCTTCCGTTTTTCAGCTTTTTCAGGTTGCACGTCGTGAGGAGTGACGTTAAGGACGTTAGGATCGGCTACTGCGGCATCTTCCCCTTTCGCCTTATCATCAATTTTCGCTTCTTCGTCCACCACTTGCTTGCCTTTTTCTGAAGTTTCTAGCACCTTACCGCTTCTGGTAGTGATGGCCATGCATGACCCATCATTCCTTGGGTTTTGCACAGTATCGCTAGGTAAAGTGCCAGCCTTTCTTTGATTGAGTGCTGCTGAAAGTTGGCTCAATTGCTGCTCTATTTGCCTGATTGAAGTGGAATGAGAATCAACTAATTGCTTCATAGAGGACAAATCATTTATTACCTCAGTAACTCCCGCGCTTGTTGCTTCCACTCCTTTCAATAATTTAGCCATCATGTCTTCCATACTTCCAGAATTAGATGTGGTGGTATCACGTCTACCAGGGGGAACGTACAAACCACTCTTTTCATTCTTGTTCTTCCAACTACCTTGGTTTTTGCTTCCAGATTTATCATAATAGTTCCGACCTTGGTTTCCTTGGGTATTCCCACGGAAACCCCCCTGATTGTTCAAGTAGTTGGCCTCCTCTTCCGAATCAGATTCGTCTCTTCCTTTTAGCGCCACAGCTTTCACTTTTTCGGTCTTCCCTGATAATAAATGCTTTGTCAGAAGATCCACTTGCATTTTCATGTGCGCTAAATCTTGATCACGTTCTTCTTGTCTTCTTCTTTGGTCTGCAGTCATGCCTATAGATAAAGTGGGGCTTGCTACCTCAGAATCCCTGATATGCCAAGCTCTACTTTGTTTCGTCATGCGATCTAGCATATTGCTTGCTTGACCAAAGGTGAGGTCCATAAAAGATCCTCCAGCTGCGTTATCCACCACTGGCTTAGTTATTGAATTCAAGGCTCTATACAATATCTCCATGAGGTAAACATTAGTCATGTGATGGTTTGGGCATCTCGCTAGCTTTGTCTTGAACCTCTCCCATGTTTCATGAAGAGCTTCAGTGGGAAGCTGACGAAAGTTGCTGATTTCATCTCTCAATTGTGCCCTTTTGGAAGGCGGAAAGAATCTTTCTAGGAAAGCGTCTCTCAATTGCCTCCAATTTCTAATTGAATCAAGAGTCAGCCCATTCAACCATAGTGTTGCCTCCCCAGACAGAGACAATGGGAATAGACGTAATCGAATTGCATTCTGACCAACACCAGGATTGTCAAAAGACTTGCATGTAGAAATAAAGTTGATGAGATGCATATTCGGATCATCGCCTGCTAGTCCACCAAATAATCCCTTGAGTTGCAATAACTGAATCATGGTGCTTGTGATGTTGAACTTGGCTCCGGGCGCTAATGGTGGAGGAATAATGGCTCCTGTGGCTCCGTCTCCATCAAGATCATCATCATCATCATCGAACGGTATTTCACGTTGTGCATCCATTGATGCGCTGAACAAAAACCTGCAGTAAACAAAAACAAAAACTAAAAGTAAAAGTACGAGAGTCTTCGACCAAAGGGTCTAGTAATTATTACGAACTTAATTGACACTTGTATTCCCCGGCAACGGCGCCAATTTTTGATAACGCTCAATCTACAGCTCTCGTTTGAGTGTAAAGCGGTCGTTAGCAAATATAGAACCCAACCTGGGTTGGGTGTCGATCCCACAGGGAATAGCTTGGCCAACAAGTAAGTAAAATTACTAAACTTTTGGTGCAAGTCTCGTAAGAAGGGGGGATTCTTGTCGTGCAAGTAACGTAAACAAAAGCTGAAAATAATAAAGTAAAGAGAGAGAGATTGTTACGTTGGTTGTAAACAATGAGAATTGAAGCGTTGGGGTTATGTCCACCTTCTGAGGTATACGTCTCTATTGGCTATGAGTGTGTAGAATTCTGACATGTAATTGCTTATAGAGGATTGTAGTCGATGGTAAATATAAGCGTCTCTCGACCTAAACAAGGACTATTTCACTTTAACTCTCTCGAGCTTAAAGTGTGTCTAACGGTACGAATTCTCCAAGAGGTTAGTCCAGTTACGACACTAGCTTTTTAGTAGGAAAGGGTGTCCTACTACCTTGACATTATCTCTTTTCCAGACAAATAACTTTTCTCTCGAACAAGTTAAATATTAGACTGGCGTATTCTTGCGTTTGCAACCGCAAAGAATGTAGATTAAGATGAAGAGAATAATGATATAAGCAATATACGTGCCTCGAACTCACAAACTCACAGCAATAGATAGTAACTCATTCGGCTTCCATAACCCCAACAGAGAAGTTTAGTTACCCATGAATGCGAAGGAGATCACGATTGACATTGTTGTTATACCACAAGATTGAGTAATTTCGTGTAGCTTAGGTGGTAGGCGTGAGGCGTGAATTCCTAGGCAAAGTAACGATTCTCTTGTTGTGGAATTTAAGAATAGAAGAGTAGAAGAAGAAAAATAGAATTAACTTGTAAGATGAGATGTTGAGAGGGATGGAAGGAAGTATTGTGTTCTCCCTCCTCCCTCCTCCTTATTCTCTAAAATCTCTAGCATGATAGGGTATTTATAATACCCATATCCTACTCCTACTAAGCTAATGAAATAAATAACCAAATCCTACTAGGCTAATGTAATACTTAACCCAATTGTACTAGGTTAATGTAACATTATCATAATCCAAATAAAATAATGAAATACATAACCTAATTGTACTAGGTTAATGTATCATTGTCAAAATCCAGCTTTGTGTCTGTAAGTCCCCAAAGTCTTCAGAATTGTTGTTTTAGCCCGGGACAGATTTTTCATGCAGCAGTTTTAGTCCCCCAAAGTCTTCAGAAATGTTGTTTTAGCCCGGGACAGATTTTCCATGCAGCAGTTTTGGTCCTTAGGCGTGTAAACTCCCTTCCCTTCCTTCGTGAGCTTTCTTTAGCGTCAAGTAAGCCATAAAATGCTGAATTATGCGTCATTTATACCTGAAACTTTACTAATCATGTTCGTTAGCTCATTTACAGGAAAAAAAGACTAAAAGTGCATGGAATATATAATTTGTTCTCAAAACTAGGCTAAAATATGGGCAAAATATATTGATATAGGTGCGTAAATTCGCCTATCATCAGAAAAAATCTCGTATTTGAGATTGGTGATTTTGTGTTCTTGAAAATCTCTCCCATAAAGGGGGTGAAGAGGTTCGACAAGAAGGGAAAACTCAGTCCTCGATATGTAGGTCCTTACAGAATTCTAATCCATTTTGAAAAGGTAGCGTACCAGCTTGAGTTGCCTTCAGATCTAGCCTCAGTGCACCCAATATTCCACGTCTCCAAGCTAAAGAAATGCATTGGTGACCCAAAAGTCATAGTTTCCTTAGAGGATGTAAATATTCAGAATGATCTCTCTTTTGAAGAGGTTTCAGTCTAAATTCTTGATCGTCAGATTCGCAGATTGAGGAACAAAGAAGTTCCCCCGCTCAAAGTTCTTTGGCGGAATCAGTCCGTTAAGGGAGCTACTTGGGAAGCAGAAGCAGATATACGGACCAAGTACCCTCACCTCTTTTCCGCAAACTCAGATTTATCTTGAGGTAATAGTCTTCCTCAGCTTTACTCAGTTCCTTGTTCAGTTAAGTTACAGACTTGGTGTCCATTACTGTTGCATATTTAATCATGCATTCATGAATCAATTTAGCCATGTACTCATGCATCAGATATACATGTTTAGTATGAAATCTCAGCTTATCAATAGTTTCAATCATGTATTCCATGCTTCAGTTATGTGATGATAGGCGGATTTACACGCCTATATCAATATATTTTGCCCATATTTTAGCCTAGTTTTGAGAACAAATTATATATTTCATGCACTTTTAGTCCTTTTTCCCGTAAATGAGCTAACGAACATGACTAGGAAAGTTTCAGGTATAAATGATGCAAAATACAGCATTTTATGGCTAACTTGACGCAAAAGAAAGCTCACGAACGAAGGAGAAGGAAGTGGGATGCCTAAAGGACCAAAATTGCTGCATGGAAAATCTGTCCCGGGCTAAAACAGCAATTCTGAAGACTTTGGGGACTTACAGACACAAAGCTGGATTTTGACAATGATACATTAACCTAGTACAATTAGGTTATGTATTTCATTATTTTATGTGGATTAAGATAATGTTACCTTAACCTAGTACATTTGGGTTAAGGATTTCATTAGTCTAGTAGGATTTGGTTATTTATTTCATTAGCTTAGTAGGATTAGGATATGGGTATTATAAATACCCTATCATGCTAGAGATTTAAGAACATCTTCTAAAATCTTCTTAACTTCTCATCTTACAATTCAATTCTATTTTTCTTCTTCTACTCTTCTATTCTTAAATTCCACAACAAGAGAATCGTTACTTTGCCTAGGAAATCATGCCTCACGCCTATCACTTGATCTACACGCCATTACTCAATATCGTGATATAATAACAATGTCAATCGTGATTTCCTTCGCATTCATGGGTAACTAAACTTCTCTGTTGGGGTTATGGAAGCCGAATGAGTTACTATCTATTGTTGTGAGTTTGTGAGTTCGAGGCACGTATATTGCTTATATCATTATTCTCTTCATCTTAAATCTACATTCTTTGCGGTTGCAAACGCAAGAATACGCCAGTCTAACATTTAACTTGTTCGAGAGAAAAGTTATTTGTCTGGAAAAGAGATAATGTCAAGGTAGTAGGACACCCTTTCCTACTAAAAAGCTAGTGCCGTAACTGGACTAACCTCTTGGAGAATTCGTACCGTTAGACACGCTTTAAGCTCGAGAGAGTTAAAGTGAAATAGTCCTTGTTTAGGTCGAGAGACGCTTGGATTTACCATCGACTACAATCCTCTATAAGCAATTGCATGTCAGAATTCTACACACTCAGAGCCAATAGAGACGTATACCTCAGAAGGTGGACATAACCCCAACGCTTCAATTCTCATTGTTTACAACCAACGTAACAATCTCTCTCTTTTTACTTTATTATTTTCAGCTTTTGTTTACATTACTTGCAAAACAAGAATCCCCCCTTCTTCCGAGACTTGCACCAAAAGTTTAGTAATTTTACTTACTTGTTGGCCAAGCTATTCCCTGTGGGATCGACACCCAACCCAGGTTGGGTTCTATATTTGCTAACGACCGCTTTACACTCAAACGAGAGCTGTAGATTGAGCGTTATCAAAAATTGGCGCCGCTGCCGGGGAATACAAGTGTCAATTAAGTTCGTAATAATTACTAGACCCTTTGGTCGAAGACTCTCGTACTTTTACTTTTAGTTTTTGTTTTTGTTTACTGCAGGTTTTTGTTCAGTACATCAATGGATGCACAACGTGAGATACTGTTCGATGATGATGATGATGATCTTGATGGAGACGGAGCCATATGAGCCATTATTCTTCCACCATTAGCGCCCGGAACCAAGTTCAACATCACAAGCACCATGATGCAGTTATTGCAACTCAAGGGATTATTTGGTGGACTAGCAGGCGATGATCCGAATATGCATCTCATCAACTTTATTTCTACATGCAAGTCTTTTGACAATCCTGGTGTTGGTCAGAATGCAATTCGATTACGTTTATTTCCATTGTCTCTGTCTGGGGAGGCAACACTATGGTTGAATGGGCTGACTCCTGATTCAATTACAAATTGGAGGCAATTGAGAGACGCTTTCCTAGAAAGATTCTTTCCGCCTTCCAAAAGGGCACAATTGAGAGATGAAATCAGCAACTTTCGTCAGCTTCCAACTGAAGCTCTTCATGAAATATGGGAGAGGTTCAAGACAAAGCTAGCGAGATGCCCAAACCATCACATGACTAATGTTCACCTCATGGAGATATTGTATAGAGCCTTGAATTCAATAACTAAGCCAGTGGTGGATAACGCAGCTGGAGGATCTTTTATGGACCTCACCTTTGGTCAAGCAAGCAATATGCTAGATCGCATGACGAAATAAAGTAGAGCTTGGCATACCAGGGATTCTGAGGTAGCAAGCCCCACTTTATCTATAGGCATGACTGCAGACCAAAGAAGAAGACAAGAAGAACGTGATCAAGATATGGCGCACATGAAAACACAGATGGATCTTCTTACAAAGCATTTATTATCAAGGAAGACCGAAAAAGTGAAAGTTGTGGCGCTAAAAGGAAGAGAAGAATCTGATTCGGAAGAAGAGGCCAACTACTTGAACAATCAGGGGGGTTTCCGAGGGAATACCCAAGGAAACCAAGGTTGGAACTATTATGGTAAATCTGGAAACATGGACCAAGGTAGTTGGAAGAACAAGAATGAAAAGAGTGGTTTGTACGTTCCCCCTGGTAGACATGATACCACCACATCTAATGCGGGAAGTATGGAAGACATGATGGCTAAACTACTGAAAGGAGTGGAAGAAACTAGCGCGGGAGTAACGGAGGTAATAAATGATTTGTCCTCTATGAAGCAATTAGTTGATTCTCATTCCACTTCAATCAAGCAAATAGAGCAGCAATTGAGCCAACTTTCAGCAACACTCAATCAAAGAAAGACTGGCACTTTACCTAGCGACACCGTGCAAAACCCAAGGAATGATGGGTCATGCATGGCCATTACTACCAGAAGTGGTAAGGTGCTGGAAACTTCAGAAAAAGGCAAGCAAGTGGCTGACGAAGAGGCGGAAATTGATGATAAGGCAAAAGGGGAAGATGCCGCAGCAGCCGATCCTAATGTCCTTAACATCACTCCTCACGACGTGCAGCCTGGAAAAGATGAAAAACGGAAGCAAGAGGAGAAGAAAGTCATGGAGAGAACAATTCCATACCCACCTCTACCTTTTCCCCAAAGATTGAAGAAGGTGGCGGATGATACGAAGTTCAGCAAATTCATGACTATGTTAAAGCAGCTGACCATTAATGTTCCATTGGTGGAAGCACTTGAACAAATGCCTGGGTATGCGAAATTTATGAAGGATCTTTTGACAAAGAAGCGGGCAGCAAGTTATGAGTTGAAAGATGATGTGCATCATTGTAGTGCAATTGCTACCCAATCGATAGTTCAGAAGAAGGCCGACCCCGGAGCTTTCACTATTCCTTGCACCGTCGGATCTTTGAATTTTGCCAAAGCATTATGTGATTTAGGAGCCAGCATCAATTTGATGCCATTATCTATCTATAAAAAGTTGGGGTTGGGTGATCCTACTCCAACCAATATGAGGCTCGTCATGGAGGATAGGTCAGTAAAACGACCTGTTGGTATCCTATATGATGTCTTGGTAAAGGTTTCTTCATTTATCTTTCCAGCAGACTTTGTTATTTTGGATTGTGAAGCGGATTCTGAGGTTCCCATAATCTTAGGGCGCCCTTTCCTTGCTACAGGAAGTGTGCTCATTGATTTGAGAGCTAATGAGCTTTCATTCCGAATAAATGATGAAGTGGTTCGCTTTGATGTTTGCAAATCAATGAAGCAACCCAAAGATCCGAGTGTATTTTCGGTGGCTGATGTTTTCTTTGATGATCCGAAAGAATTACTTAAAGAAGAGCAAATTATTGCTGACCCTTTGGCGGTTATGCTCATGAATGGAGAGAGTAAGGATGCTGAAAATTGCAAAGAAACTATTTGTGCTCTATCAGGATTAGGGAAATATTGCTATGCTCCCAAGAAGCTGGACCTTGATCTCAAAAATCGACCCACACCACCAGCGAAGACTTCCCTTGAAGAGCCACCAATGCTAGAATCGAAAGAGCTCCCCGATTATCTAAGGTATGTGTTCTTGGAAAGTATAAAGATATTTCTGGTGAGTGCGGATGATTTAAGTAAACAGCACGTAGACGCTCTCATCTCTTCTCTGAAGAGATACATGAGAGCTATGGGTTGGACTATTGATGATATAATTGGTATCCCTCCTACAAGTAAGCCTCATTGTCGTCTGAATCCATTCAAAAAACGATCCACCATCTATCTCGACGAAGTTTGAGTACTCGAGGTAACTATGTCGAGCCGCGACAATAAATCAAGCGCTAGATGGGAGGCAACCCATCGTTTATCGTTTATCGTTTATCGTTTTTTTCATTTTTCATTTCGTTCTAGTATGTGTTTTGCTTTTGATAATGAAAATCTAAAAATAAGAGTCGTGCCACGACCAAAACTAAGGCGCTTGGTGGGAGGCAACCCATCGTACTAATCATTTTCATTTGGTTTTAAGGAAAAATAGGTGCAAGAGGTATTCAATGAGGAGATTGATTTCAATTGACAATTTGGACGCATTGTATGGTAAAGTTGGTAAGTTAGGAATAGTGATGCATAAGGCTATGGATTGAGCATTGCTCATGCCAAACTATGCATCGAGGAAGGCTAGGCCTAGGTAAAACTAGGCCACGAACGATGCACAACCTATCCTATAGCCTAAGGTCTCGGAATCTAGTGTGCTATACACTATGCGCCGCCCAGTCCTAAGTGTGCTTTTGACTATGCGCCTCCTATGCTATAGCATTAGGTCTCAGGATCTCATATGACATAGACTATGCGGCACATATGTACCTAAATGCCATAGAATATGCGGCGCATATGTCCCTAAATGCCATAGACTATGCGCCGCATATACCATGACTATGCCAAGCATTATGCGCCGCATATGTAGCATTTTTGTCTCCAAAACCGATTGTAAATGGGTCAAAACCCGACCCATTCTCTTCCTATATAAAGGGGACTTAACTTTAAACATAACCACACTAGAAATTAACCTAAAGGCGCCGCATTCCCTCTCCAAACCATCCCAAAATTTTTCTTTTTGCTCTTCCAATTCACAAAACCATCTCCAAAAGCTTCAAGCAAGTAAGTACTCTCTTATTCTTCATTTATTTCTCGTAAGTACTACGTTACTATGTCTATTATAAATTGCTACATCGTATAAGATTGATTGGTGATGTTCATGTGTTTTGATCGTTGATACAAAATCATGTGAGTAAACATATACGTAGGAAAATCTTGACTTATTTCCGACTTGAATTTGGTTTTAATAGCATTGTTATACGATTTGCGTAATTGCTATGTTGATGAACATTGACTATCATGTTATGATCTTGTTACTTGGATACTTACATGCTAGACTATCCCGTTCATCGGGATAAGCCTTATAGTTGCCTACCGACTTAGGAGGTTGCGATTGTTGAAAACATCCATACCATGTTACAACCCCTATGTAGTAGTGTTGTTATATCTAACATGAAAGTAGTGCAATGGCTGCAAGTAGTAATACATTACTGATTTTCTTGTCGGAATATAATCCTTAAACGTATGTCGACGAAATCTGAGTAATCGACTACTTTCACTTCACTGATTTGTGTCAACAAAACTAAGTGCGGGGTGGTACCCCTACTGCTTGTTTATAGATTGTATCAACTGAGATTGTGCTGCCATTAACACTATTTCTAGTCTCAGGTACAATGGCACCTAAAGCGAGGCAAGGCAAGGAGAAGGCTACCACTTCCCAAAAGGGCAAGAAGAGAGGTAGAAAGGACCAAGGAGAATCATCCTCAACATAACTACCCCGCAGAATGTTTGGAATAAAATGGGTTCTTGAGGAGGAAGCCAAAGAATGGTACAGGAACAACAAGGAAAGAAGATATGTTCACGTCGACCTGATCAACAAGGACACCTTAGCGAAGAAGGAGCCGCGTATGTTGGCAAAAATCATGGCATTGAAGCTGGATTTCATCTTCCGCGATATGGGAGAATGTAATCTTGATTTGACAAAAGAGTTTTACGCCAACTGGTCGCCGAAAACAACAGGAAACAAAGTCAAAATTCGGGGCCAAGTGTTACAGCTCAACGCGGACTGGATCAACTCTTTTCTTGGCTTACCTTCGGTCGACCCAGCACCATTCAAAGAGCTGTACAGCAGGCCTCCTTATAGAGCAATTAGACACACACTTTGTGGAAGTAGATCGATGGCAAGGTGGGGCAGACATAAAGACACAGGACGACACAACACCTTCCCCTATGCTTCACTGAATAGGGAAGCAAGAATCTGGATGCGTATTGTCAACTCATGCCTTATTCCTGGGACTCAATACACCAAGATATCAAGAGATAAAGTGTGTTTGGTCTATGCTTTGATGACGAATGTCCCTATCAACTTTGGGGAAATCATTCGCTCTACCGTGAGGAAGGCCAGACTCCACAAAAGGTCCCACTTCACGTTTGGAAATCTGTTGACAGCAATCTTGTGGAAGGAGGATATCGAAGAGGAACCAGCTGACCACAAAATCCCACATAACCCAAAGAAGGTTGACCTTACTAAAGTCAAAGATGCTGAAACAACTCATGGTGTCAACCTTACTACTGCGGAAAAACATGCTCGTGATGAGAGTTTCTTCCGTCATTTTTATGGCATGACACGATTTACTATGATGAGTGGTGGACGTGTTCCAACTACTGCAGAGCTCCAACAACTGGACCACGACTATCCCATGAACATACATGCACGGGAGATGTGTGGAGTGGGCGTATACTTTGAGGAACCTCTAGATGATGATGTGCCGACTGATGACGATCGACGCTTGCCAGACTCTGACGAGGAGGAGAACTCTGACGACGACTCTTATGATGATTCCGATGAAGGGGGTATGACCCCCGATAATGAGGAAGAGTCCGACTAACCAGGTTCCTCGTATTTATTTTCCACTGAGGGCAGTGTCCCGTTTAAGTGTGGGGTGGCGGTATCGTATGCTATACTTCTCTATCGCATCTATGTTTGTTTATTTTGTTGTTTTTTTTGTTGATTTTTTTTCGTGTTTTAGTTTTTTGTTTTTTTTGTTTTTTCTAGCTTCGCATGAAATTATTTTGATAGGCAGCATGAGATTATAACAAGAGTATGTGCTACAATTGTGACCATTGAGACGTTTAGGCTCCAGTTGTGACTCATTATGTGATATTGTATGGTTAAATTCCTTCACTTGTTGGGTCGAGAGTCTATATTACTTCCAAGCAAGTCGACCATGTGCCTTGTGTGTGTGAGATAATCGTATGTTCTATGTGTGTGGCTGATGCTAGAACTTGCCTGGTATGTATGCAAAGCGAAAATAAGGAGTGTAAGTTTAGGATATGATTTAGGCATTTCTTTGGCAACCTATATTTGTTTACCTTCAGTTTTACCTACCCATGGACATCATCCTAGTTAAACCCTTTTGAGCCTTTAGCCTATTTTCTTTGACAACCTTGTATGTAAGCCTAATCCATTTTTTCAAGACCGTAATTTGATCCAAACTCCTAAGTGCTTTAAAGTGAAAAAGTCATGTGACAACATAAGAGGAAATTGGGTGAGTATGATGCTATAAATTGTAATGGTGCTTGAATGTGTTATGAAAAAGAAAGTGATATCATAAGAGGTATGTTGTGAAAAGAAAAAGGAAAAGAAAGCTGAAAAACGAGTTGTGCTTAAAATTGAAAAACAAAAGAGGAGAACAAGGGTGGTAGAATAAAAGAAAGAAAGGTTGAAAGAGAAAAAAAAAGTGTCAATGATACAAAGTGATGTATTAAAGCGCTTAGGAACTTAGTCACTATTCCTGGCCAAAATAGTCCTACCCGTCCCTTAGCCTACATTACAACCATCAAAAAACCTACTTGATCCTAATCTTAACATTCCAACATTTAGTAGAGTATTACATTAAGGGCAAGCCTATGGTCATCAGTCGCTACATATGAATTCTTTGTGAGAGTGAGAGCAAGGACATTTTGATACCCATGTTTGAAAAATATGCTATATTTGTGAGTGATTATGGGTACTATATGGTGAGACACACATGGTTGATGAGTTTTGGATAGTTGTATATGATTCTATGCACTTTAACGTTTGCATGCGAGTTGATCACCATCACGAGTCTATACTTGAGGTTAAATTGTTTGTACTTATAATGGAAAGCTACTCTTGGTTGATAATTGTTGTGCTTGTCTTAATAAATGTTTTGTGTTGTTGCTGTAAAAACCTTAAGTTGATGCTTAGAAGGACATGATATGTTGTTCGAGGAAGAACAAAGCTCTAAGTGTGGGGTGTGCGTTATCATTATGCATGTTCAGTGTGTAAACTAAATCTATCAGTACTTCTCAGCTTAATCAGTCCCATTCGAGGATGAATGTTCCCAAGGGGGGAGATATTGTAATACCCCATATTTCCCTAGCTTAATTTAACTCTCAGTATATGATTATTCCTATATAAAATTTTTAGAATACTCTAAAATTCTTAGTTTCGATCTTACCATTGCGTAGGAAATTCAACCAGCTTTCCAATAATGTAAAATTTGCCCGAATTCGATAACCGGATGAGAAGTTATAGCATATTTTGTAAAACAGTATAGCACCTGGCACAACAGCGCGTCGCGGAGACCAGCCAAATGACAGTCGTCAGTTTCCAGTGAAGCTCTGTGATAATGGCGCGTTGCGCCAGTGCTCCAGTTCACAATTGTCAAATTCCAGTGAGGCTCCATGATGGTGTTGCATCGCGCCAAGGGTCTATTTCACATTCATCCATTTTTACACAGTGTCAGCCACATTCCAGTGGCTCACCGCGTCGTGGTGAGGCCCAAAATCGGGCATCCAATGACGAATTTTTAAATCTTTCCTAGAGGTAATTTGATATTTTTCCATGACCCAAGTCAGTCTTAAACAGGTGATTAACCCCAAATTAACCTAGTTATAGCATTATTTCCTCATTTTCTCTCAAGATTAAAACATTCTCTCTTAAAGGGCAAAACCCTAACTTTAAGAAATCAAGAACAAACTCAGGAATTTCACCAAAAACCTTCAAGAATTAATAATCTCATGTATGTTAGGTGTTCATTTATGGGTTATTTTCACCCATGATGCCCAAGAACCTCTTTTTAAACTACACGTTATAGATTTATGATTTCAATGTTTGAGATTGATTGTATTCATGTGCATGATATTAATTGGGTTTTAATTCATGATTTAATTATAGGTCTCATGAAATTAAAATAATTTGTGTAATGAATTGTATGACTTGCATGCTAAACCCTAGAAATTTCCAATGAACATTGTATTCATGTTGTTTATGTGTTGATCATTATCATGTGAAATAATCCATGCTCCCCAAGTGTTTGCTAAAATGCCTATGTGAGATAAATAGTGGAGTCATGACATGTCATTATGTGGTTCTAATCATGTCCAAGCTTATGTGTACCAAGTGTGTGACAAAATGTCTAAATGAGTGCATTGTTATGCTTTTTAAGATCATGCTACGCTTTACTTTTCATGCTATCGAGTCCTGGGGGTAATCAATACCCAAAAAATCTAGTTGATTACCTAAAGCTACAGTAGTTACAGAATAGTCTCAGTAGGATCATGATCAGTAGTACTCAGTCAGTTACAGAACTCAGTAAAACTCAGTATCAGTCCAGTTCAGTCCAGTATAATAATCAGTGTGCTTCAGATGGGAGTGGGATTCAGCATCGAGTGAATCCAAGGATGGGGGCTCACCTGCCAGTAAGGGTGTGATCGGTAGAAGCAGTCCTTGCGTTCCAGAACTACATAGCTAGCGTAGGTTGAGACATCAATCTGCCAGTTGAGGGTTGATGAGGTGTTTAACCTGCCAGTTAAGGGTTCTACCGTTCTCGTTAGAGTACCTGCCAGATGAGAGTGACTCTTCAGCTTGTCTTTACCCGTGGCACGGTACTGACACACTTCAACCTGGGGTTACAGGGTGGACCCCGATTATCTTATTTAGGGAATGTCGGTTAGATGATTACTTCCCACGGCCTCAGTTTCAGTCTTCAGTATAGAACTCAGTTCAGTTCTACAGAATCAGGACTGTCAGATACAGTCATTTAGTTATTAGTAACCTTAGATTATCAGTTACTCAGATATCAGAAATTAGTACTCAGCTTTAGTAAAATCTAAGATACAAAATATATGGATATGCACAGTATTACATACTCAGTATTTTACAGTAGTTTTTGTTGTCCATATATTCTTATTCAGTTACTCTACATCATACAGCTAGTTACTGTCCTATTTGTTTTTTATAAAATGTGAATACTCATACTCCCTTATTTTTTCCTTCCCTCTCTCTTATATCTCTAACCTTTTTTTTTTCTTTTTTCTTTTTTTTCTATTTTGTTTTCACTTTTTTTTTCCTCCCTTCAATTTCTCTTTCTTTTTTTTCCTTTCTAATTTTTTTGTTTGATGTTTTTTCTTTTTCATTTTTTGTTTTTTTTTTCTTTCTCATTTTTTTTGTTTTCCTTTTCCTATTTTTGTTTTTTTGGTTTCTTTCTTTTGATTTTTTAACTCTTCTATTTTTAGATTCTATTTCTCTTTATTTTTCTTTTCTTTTTCGCTCTTTTCCTCTTTTTTAGTTTTCCTATTTTCATTATTTTTTTCTTTTTTTCTCTTTTCTTTTTTCTTTCTTTTTTTCCAGTTTTTTTACTTCTGTATCTTTAGCTTTTATTCCTCCTTCTTCTTTTTTTTCTTTTTTATTTTCTTTTAGATTTTTAACATATATATATGTATACATACATATATATGTATGTATACATACATATATATGTATGTATACATATATATTTATTGTATCTTTGAAAAAAGTGGCTAAGTCGTGCACAAATGATGGATGATAATAAAAATATCACAATCATCTATTGTATTTGTATTTGCACTATTATTTATGTTTTATATTCGTTGATACAATTATATTTGTAGTTTATACATACATATATATGTATGTATGTATACATACATATATATATATATATATATATATATATATATATATATATATGTATACATATATATTTATTGTATCTTTGAAAAAAGTGGCTAAGTCGTGCACAAATGATGGATGATAATAAAAATATCACAATCATCTATTGTATTTGTATTTGCACTATTATTTATGTTTTATATTTGTTGATACAATTATATTTGTAGTTTATAGTTCTCACCATCTTTTATTTTTTACACAATTCACACTTGTATTTTAAAGAATTATTTTTCGTTTGTATTTTATTGTTGATTGCATATTTTATTTGTATTTATTGATTTTATTTTATTTTATTTGTATTTATATTTTTAAAGAACTATTTTGCATTCGTATTTTTAAGTTGACCGCATATTATATTGTATTTGTAACATCATTTATTCATATTTGAATTTGTAGTTGACTACATCATTTATATTTTTAAACAAGTGAAAAAATTATTATTTTTCTTTCTATGAACGCTTGTGTTTATATTCATTGATATGAATTGTATTTTATCGATACAAATTGAGCAATGCAAATACAATGTTAAATTATACAATTATAAAGGTTACATTTGTAATATTTGTATTAAATGATACATATTTATACAACTTGAACCATACGTGTACAAATGATACACATTAATATACAAATACAAATGACAAATTTGACAAACAAATACTAACGATACATTTTGTATTAGATTATACATTGCATATTTGTAGATTTTAAACTTAAACAAATACAATCAATACATATACTTGTTTTATACAAACACAAATAATAAATTGTACATATTCACGGCTAAACTATTCAAATATAAATAATAAATTTACTTAAAATATATATTTTGATAACAATAAACATAAATATACAAAACATATAAATATAAAATACCACAAGAACGAGAAAAAATACAAAAAAAAAAAAGGAAAAAAAAGGAAAAAAATGAAAAAAATGAAAAAAATGAAGTAAAAAATAAAAATAGAAAATACAAAAAAAAAGTGCAACGGAAAAAGTGAAAGAAGAGGAGAAACAATGAAGGAAAAAACTAAAGAAGAAGAAAATGTGCAAAGAAGAAATTGAAAAAAGAAGGAAAATTTTGAAAAAGAATAAAGAGAAAAATAGAAAAAGATTTTTTTATCATTCAAACCTATTTTGAGTTTTGAAACTAATTAAAATAAATCTTATTTTTACAAATGCAATCTTTAATTAATTGGGCGAACGTGATTTAACAAAATTAAAATTCTTTTGTCTTTTTAAACTCAAGTGGTTGCCTAAAAATAAGGTAATTAATTGTATTTAATGTTGCATTAAATACATATACATGTTGCTATTTAGGAGAATAATAAAAAAGTATATAAACATACTTAGATTATTTAATGCAAGATCTAGCAAAACTTCTTGGTTTGCAACTTATAGCAAAGTTTGGTATAAAAAAAGAAAAAAAATGTAATTAAAAAATAATATAGAAACTATATATAGGGGAAAAAACATGTCATACCCATAAAAAAGATGACAGTTATTATTAGGAAATCAATCATCCTTTTTTTCTCTCTGTAACAGTTTTTTCCTTCTTCATTAACAAGTATATGGTTTTTCTTCGATTCTTCATTATAAAACATCGAATTTTTCTACTTCATCACAATTTTCTTTCAAATTAATTCGCCCTAAATGTCTTTTTCTTCTTCTAAGAAAATACTGATATGCATATTTTATTTGAAGCGGAATTCATACTAAAAGGCATTAATGCATGGAGGAAGATGGGATGTGACCGGTTATTTTTTTGTTTTAGCCAACTAATTATTTGATTTTATTTGTTCTATTCGAAATTATATTTTTCTGTAATAAAATACATACTAAAAAAATATAACAAAACATAATTCAAATCATTTTCATACCTTAATTAATTACAATAATGTTGGTCTTGTTGATTTGAGTATGAACAATTACCATAGTTTTTTTATTTTTAAATATTTTTAACGTGTATGTTTTGTCTATATTAAAATATGTTGGTATTTCCAAATTTCATATGTATACCATTTTTAGTTTTGTTTTGATATGTATGTTTTGTGAGTTTTAAAATATATTGTAATTTTCGAATAACATATCTTTACCAATTATTGAGTATTAATTACTCAACAATCTTGTATTATATTTGCAGGTAGACCTAAAGATTTTTCTGTAGATGGAATTATGTATGATGCGAGTACCAAGTATAAAGGATTGCTAAATGTAATAGTGAAACAACTCAAGATCGACATCAACTCAACAAATTAAAATTAAGTTCTTGATAAGTAATAGATGCCTACCAATGGTCATACACAATGATGTAGGAGTCATGGTGTATCTTGATCAAAAAGAGATTGTTATCAATGATCATACACAATGATAAAGTCATGTTAAACTTTTGTTATGTTTCTGCATGATGTTTCTTATATTAAAAGATGTTTTTTGTTGATTTTATGGAAACAATTTCATCTTTAGATTAAATAATGTAAATGTTCTATTTTTAAAATTGTAGACTCAATTTGTTATGTAAATTTTGATTCACATTGTAATCACACATATGAATACTTCAAAATAAAAGTAGATAACCGATAAAAAAATATTAGATCTGCATAATTATTAATTTCAAACATCTGATATCAATTTTACTACCAAAAAAATACTTGACATAAACGAAATATAGTGGAATGTGATTTATATTGTAAAGCATAAGTTCAAGAATTCAACACTTTTAAGTTATTTTATATCAAATTTAATCCATCATTCCATTCAGTAAGAAACACAATTATTATTTGTAGACCATATCATATATTCAATAATTTAACAATTTCATTCAGTTGATATTACCTTTAATACCAATAAAATTCTTGATGTAATCACATTATATGCTATGTTATCTATATCATAGCATTGACATAGCAATTCAACTATTACAACAGTTAACATCAACTTTAATAACAAAACAATATTAGAAAATAATATGTAGTTTCAACTTTCTATGTACTTTCACTTTCATACAGTACATTGAAACAATATGTAGTTTTCATATTAAGGTACTGTTAGTTTCAACTTTCAATATACTTTCATTTTTTCAAAGAAGAAAATAATGTAAATGACAATTGAAAGAATTCAAATACTTTGGTTCCTAACAGCATATAATGTGATTACAATGTGAATATACCGCCTAGAATATTTTGAGTCCTAGAATTATGTACAAAATAAATATGGTAAAAACTTAAGAACTTATAAATACCCTAAAAATGAGTTATTTTTTAAAACATATTTTACCCATTTTTAAAAAAAATAAATAATTAGTTTTTTAAAAAGTTGCTACAACTTGCAATAAAATCTTAGTAAAATAATTATCTAAAAGGGTTGCTACAACTTGCAATAAACAATCTAATAAATACATATGAGATAATTTTCTCTTAGAATAATTAGCAAAGATTATTATGTGTCTTTTAATTAATGTGCCTAATTTGTTATTTCTAAACTTTTTCCAATTGTTAGTACTAATGAATTAGAAACATTGATCATAAAGCAAGTGAAAGTATTAAGATGTACCTATTAGCTAGGAGCGTGGTCGCACGTCTTCAAAACATACGACGCCACTTAGGGGTCGTATAAGTGGTCGTTTGATAGGATGTATTAGCAAAAATAATGTATGCATTATTTCTTTGTATTGCTAATAACTTGTTTGGTACATTTTGTTGTTTCTCGATTTAATATCATCTGTATTTTACAATAAAAACTTCAAACATGGGTTCAAACTAATCATATGAACAATCAAATAAAGTTGTAATTATGTATTCATAACTTTGAACTTCAACAATAAGTTCAACCCAACTTATGAACATCAACAAAATGAAGTTCAAACTATTTTCTGGAAAATAGCAAAACCAAACGTTTAAAAAAAGATAAAGATTCGAAGTTTCATGTCCACTGAATTCACAGTGTATCCTTAAGGAAATTATTTCTCTCAAGTACGCGAGGTTATGGAATATATCCTTCCAGGAATAAATGAATCACTTTAATAGAATAGCGGTACCTCAAACTTTATCGAATCACGAACACACTCAATGGTATCAAATCACACTAGAGTTTTACAAGAAAAAGAAGTGGTTCTTACTTTAAAATTTCATATCTATACCTAAGGAAAAAATCAGCTATTTATAGACATCAAAGAGTTACTTCATAAAGAGAAGCAATGGTTCAGAAAGGTGCACTCTTTCATAAAGGTGCAACTCTTTGAAAGAGGTGCAACTCTTCGAAAAAGTCACAATTCAATAACCATCCAAACCATAAAGGTCACTATTCAAAGTGCATCATTTTGCATGATTTCTTTTTCAAAAATACACCTATTCATTTTTCATTCACACCTCTTAAAAACCTTACAATCCCCCATAGGAATGAGAAATGACTATTTTATAAAAAAAATTGCGGACAAGTGTGTAATTTATAAGCAAAGATTAGTTGCATCTGGATAAGTAGGTGTTTCTTTAAATTTTTCATAGTGATCTTGCATCGGATGCACTCGATCAATTGATAGATGTGATATCTTTGAACCGTCGAGCTTTAATTTACACCTAGACAACATAAGTCATACAACCAGCCTTTTATCATTTATAGTTCTCACGATTTATTTGTTTCAGCTATGAACACGGCCTGGTCTCATGAGAGCTTAGAGAATAGACATTTACTATCATTCTCCTTGAAGTGTCTTCTACTTCACCCTCGCATAGGTAATTTCTAAACGTTTAATCCTATATATCAAACTATTCGGTCAAACCTACCAAACTTAGAAACTATTAAAAAACTTCAAACCATACGCCTTATCCTTGTTTCCTGAACATCGTCTTTAGCATGAGAATGAGTTGAGTATATTGACAATGTTGAGCCATCAGTCATAATTTTGTTTGATCTCCTTGAACCTAGCTCTAGGGATCTCATTCTTTTAGATAGAGTTACCACTACGATGACTTATCATAGGCCATAAATTATTTTCTTTTATGATCTTTCAACTCCCTCCCACATAATTAATTATGATAATTCCACTAAAGAGTAGTTCTCTAACGATATTATATCTTCGTCTTATATGATGAGATTTACCATTATACATAATGCTCCCTGATCTACCTATTTCTGCTTAACTATCACAGTGTATGCATACTGGTGCCAAAGATATGGGTCAATAAAGAATATCTTCCAATAAATTTTAGAGCCATTCAGCTTCTTCATCGGCTTTATCTAATACGATAAATTCAGGTTTCATTGTAGAGCGGGCAATACATGTTTGTTTGGATGATTTTCAAGAGACTTCTTCTCCACCTAAAGTAAATACATATTCGCTTGTGGATTTTATTTCATTCAATTCGGTGATCCAATTTGCATCACTATATCTTATAATTAATGTTGGATATTTGTTATAATACAAAGCATAGTCTTAAGTATGTTTTAGAGACCCCAAGACTCATTTCATTGCCATTCAATGTGTTTGATTGGGATTAACTATGTACCGATTCAATTTACTAATAGCACATGTTATGTCTGATCGTGTACAATTCATGATATACATCAAATTTACCAATACTCTTGCATAGTGCAATTGTGAGTCACTTTCACCTTCATTCTTTTGAATTACAAAGCTCACCTCTGATGGACTATTGACAATATTAAAATCCAAATACTTGAATTTGTCAAGTACCTTTTCAATGTAATGAGACTATGACAATGTCAACCCTTGTGGAGTTCTATGAATTCTTATTCCAAAAATCACATCCGGAACTTCAAGGTCTTTCATATAAAACTTGTTCTCATGCATTCACTTCGTATAATTTATATCAGAAATATCTCTACTGATGATCAACATGGTATCCACATACAAAAAAATAATGACTTTGTGATTTGGAGTATCTTTAATATAAACACATTCATCATATTTATTTATCTTACGTTTGCCAACATGGTTTGGTTAAACTGTGCATCCCACTATTTGGGTTTTTTTAGTCCATAAAGTGACTTAACAAGTTTACACACTTTTCTTTCTAAACCAGGAACCACAAAACCCTTGGGTTGTTCCACGTTAATTTCTTCCTCCAATTCTCTATCTAAGAATGTTTTTTTCACATCCATTTGATGGATTTCAAGACCATATACCATATCTAAAGCAATTAACATCTGAATGGACATTATCCTTGTTACTTGTAAGACCCCGTAAAGTCCTAGTCCACTTCAATCCTATATAGCATGCCAAAAGAGGTGCTAAACTTAGAAAAAAATTTAGCAAAGTGTTAAGACTTAGACTCATTTTGACCTTGATATTTCTATGGTCTTATTTCCGATCTTCCCCGCCTTAGATTGTTGATTCTTAAATTGATTCATGATCAGGGTTATCTATAGGTCATCTCGGGTAAGTTTTGGAATTTTAAGACATCATTTGAGACATGTTTGGATGACCAAAATAGTGAGCCGACGTGATCAGGACACGTCACATTGGCTATCGTGTTGTCACCATCGATGCGGTGCATCGATCATCACATCGAGTTGATCGACGTGGCGCGTCTCCTATCATTTCACTAATAACATTTTTATTTATTAAATTATGGATTTGTGGGGGGAGTTGAGTCATTTTCCCCTTACATTATTCAGCCATAACACGAAATTAAGCCTCACGAAAGGCAAATTCACTCATCATTTCATAAAATTCTCTCAAGAGAAAACCCTATGTTCATCAAAGTTCAATTCCAAATCTCAAGAATTTACCAACAATTCTCACAAATTCGGAATCCAAGGTATGTTAGGTGTTCATCCTTGGGTTCCTTCCACCCTTGGAGTTCAAGAATCCTTTTTCAAAACTTAGATTATGATTTATATTCTTGAATGGGATTGTGTTCATGTATGTGTAGTTGTGTGGGTTTCAAGCCAAGGAGATTTTGAGTTTCACGTAAATAAACTAGAATGTGCGTTGATTTATGTAACCCTCATGTTAAATCTTCGAATTGTGATATTGAATATGGTATTCATGACATTCATATATTTCTCATTCTCATGTACAAGAATTTTGCATCCTAGGTGTTTGACAAAATGTCTATGTGAATGAATTGTGCATGGTAACCTATGTGTGATGCTTTTAAAGTTGAGACATGGTTCCATTATCTATGCTATTGAGTATTGGGGGTATTGAATACCCAAAAATAGCTATTTATCTAGTCTCCAGTCAAAATAGAATGATTCTGTAGCATCTCGAATAGTAGCATTCGGTCCGTTAACAAAATCAGTGTGAGTTCAGTCAAACCTGGTACAATCTAGTGATCAGTTCCAGTGTCAATTCAGTTAGAAGTAGGATTCAGCACCGAGCTAACCTAGGGATGGGGGCATTCCTGCCAGCATAGGGTTCAAACCTTAGTAGAAATCCCTGAGTTACAGAACTACATCGCCAGCGTAGGGTAAATCGTCTTCCTATCAGACTAGGGTTGACATAACCATACATATCTCATGAGTATTTCTACAATACTAGGGTTGACCCATCTAGTGTTAGTAACCCATGGCACGATGCTAACACCCTTTCAACTGGGGTTACAGGTTGGACCCCAAATCAGTCTATAATCGGGGTATGTCACTTAGATAATAACTCCCACATTCTCAGTTTTAGTATTCAGTATTTAGTATAGAACTCAATTCAGTTCTACACAATCATGACTTACAGTTAGCAATTATTCAGTTATCAGAAATTTAGTACTTCAGTTTTAGTCTAAACTTTCAGTTAGCAGTATTCAGTTACCAGAACTAGTACTTTAGTTTCAGTCTAATTCAGACAGATGATATATGCTTGATATTGTATGTTCAGTACTTTCAATAGTCCCAGTCTGGCATATACTCTCATTTAGTTACTTCATGATATTTAGTTATTATTACTGATGCACATAAACCCATGCATATTAGCCTAACTTCACCTAGCGTACCAGTTCATTCAAAGTAATGATGCATACTCTCTTTGCACTATGATGTTTCATATCATAGGTTCGGACGCTCAGGTTCTTGATCGTACTTAGCCAGATCAGTCGATCAGTTATAGCTATAGTAGTCAGTCCTCATCTATCAAGGACGTGATACTTATTTAGTCATTGTATTGCTTATAGTATTTCAATATTTCAGTTATTTTCAGACAATATTAGAGTTAGTTGGGGCCTGTCCCACCAACTCTTTTATTTCAGATATTTAGAGGCTTTTGGATACTTTCAATTAATAGTTATTCCACAGATGTACTTAGTATTTTTTTTTAGTATTATGGACCTTGTGGAATTTTTAGCTTCACTTCTACATATGTTTATGATTATTATTCAGTATTCACAGCAAGTACCAATCATGGGTTAGCTTGTGGTACTTTGGGGTTGTAAACATCGTGTGACACCCCGGGTGTACTCTCAAGGCGTTACAAACTTGGTATCAGAGTCTAAGGTTCTAAAGTGTCTTAGGGAGTCTGAAAGCATCGTCAAGTAGAGTCTTCTGCATGGGTGTGTAGCGCACCACACTTATGGAAAAGAGGCTACGAGGCATTTTTAGGAAAAGTTTCCTTCTTTGATTGTTCATATCGTGCGAGTGAGCATGAGCTAAAGTTAAACTCTCTATTTAATCCAACTTTTCCTTTTGTTTACAGAATATGTCTCCCAGAAAGACTAATGGAATAAGAATTGGGAACCAGCCAACACCTCCGCCTATTTAGGAAGATCCCCTAAATGAGCACGTTTCTCATGTAGAATTCAAAGAAGCATTCACCACTCTAGCCCATTCTATGGTAGCTCAGAATGTTCGGCCAGCTGCTGTTCAGGCCAACTCAGTGGCCAATACTATTGTAGCTAGAATTCGGGACTTCACCCAAATGAACCCTCCTTTATTTTTAGGGTCTAAGTCCGAAGAGGATCCATAAGAATTCCATGACATGGTGCAGAAAGAGACAGACATTATGGGGTGACTTCTAGTGAGAGTATTGAATTAGCTTTCTATCAACTACAAGATGTAGCTCATACGTAGTTTAAGCAGTGGAAAGGGGATAGAGGCACAGATGCAGGGCCTATAGAATAGGAAGAGTTTTTTACTGCCTTCTTAGATAGGTTCAATATTTTAAAGTTAAGGGAGGCTGAGGTGTTAGAGTTCATCAACCCAAAGTAGGGCAACATGAGTTTGAAAGAGTATTCTCTTAAGTTTACTCTGTTAGCCAGGTAGGCTCCTCATGTAGTGGCTGATAGCAAGTCTAAGAAGATCAAGTTTGTGTCTGATGTATCTAATAGTATGGTTAAGAAGTGTAGGACCGCAATGCTGATTAAGAAGATGGACTTGTCTTGGTTGATGGTCCATGCTCAACAAATTGAGGAACAGAAGACTAAGGAGAAACAAAGGGAGAACAAGAGGGATAGAACAGGTAACTTTAGTTTTGCTCAGCTAAAGTCAGAAGGTGATAACCGTCCTCAGTTCTACCCAAAATCTTTAGTCCCAGATTCATCTTTGGCTAGTGCGCCGATGCCCAAATTCAGGAATGGTTCTAAGGATAGGCACCAGGCTTTAAATCTCAGGGTAGTATGAACAGTGCTCGAACAAATCTTGTTTGCTAGAAATATGGCAGAAACCATCAGACTGTCTGCAGGGTTGGCAACGACATATGTTTCCGGTGTGGTAAGCAAGGCCATAGGATAAGAGAATTTCCTCAGGTGGGTTCACAGAGTCAGCAAAACTATCCCCCAGATCAGTCCAACCGCTCGTCTCAATAGGGTGCCGCTTCTAGTACCACCAGTAGGCAGTTCCCAAATAGGCTCTATGCACTTCAGTCCCAACAGTATCAAGAGATTTCTCCTGATGTGGTTACTGGTACATTTCAAGTCTTTCATTTACATATTTATACTTTCTTAGATCCTAGAGTTTCTCTGTCTTTTGTAACTCCTTACATAGCCGTCAACTCCAAAATCCTAACAGAGACTTTCTCAGTCTCTACCCCAGTGGGTAAGTCTAACATAGCGTAACGCCCCGGATATGGTACCTGAAATGCTACACGGTGCTCATGACCCCAAAGGACCACAAGCTAACCCATAACTGATATTTGTACCTGTACACTGCATAATATGACATAATAATGCAGAAACATGCACTAAAAGACCATAAGGTTCAATACTAAACATAATCTGAATGATATAACATCTGTGTGGGGTAATGGAATACCTAAAATAAAATAAAAAATACTGAAGTCTGAAATTTGATAGTCTAGAAAGCCTCTAACTGACTGAAGTGTTTGAGTAAGGAGTTGTTGGTAGATGTCCCCAACTAACTCCAACTAATAAACTAATTAATGATATAATAGGGAATAATCATATCCTCAAATGATGAGGGCTCACTTCTAACTCTGACTGCTGAAACTAGAATCTACTACTGATCTGGAGATCGTGTCTCTGAACCTATGGTATAAGATACCATAGTGCAAATGCATCAGTACTTTGAATGTACTGGTATGCATGTGAGGTAGGCTGAATGTATGGGGTTTATATGCATGAACAATACTGGCTAACTGACTAATATGAATGTGACAATACATACATGCATACATAGTAACTATATCTGAAAATCATGATATCACGAGTATGCTGATGACTAACATGACTAATGACTGAATTCTGATAACTGATAACATGAGTAACTGTATCTGACAGACCTAAATCTGATGGAACTAGCTGAGTTTTGTATTGTATCTGAGTTGACTGTATCTGACAGTCCTAAATTCTGAAGAACTATCTGAGTTTTTTTACTGAGACTGTGGGAGGTAGTCATTTAACCGACATTCCCCAAATGATGCATTATAGCTGAATTGGGGTCCAATCTATGCCCTGATTGGAAGGGTGTCAATACCACACCACTGGTAAGGACAACATATGAGTGACCCTAATATAACAAATAACTCTAGTGAGAACGGTGGGAACACTCATATAGCAGGCTAAGCCATCTCATCTACCCTCATATAGCAGTCTATGATGTCTCAACCTATGCTAGATATATAGTTCTAGAACGCAAGGATTGTTTCTACGAATCACACCCTCATATAACAGATGAGTTCCCATCCTTGAGTTTACTCGGTGCTAATTTCTACTCCCATCTAAATAGACACTAAACATAATTTACTGAACTGAACATGGACTGAGTTACTGAATTCCATTGACTGACGAAATATTACTGATATCTGACAACTGACTGAGTTAATGAGATCATGGAGATTTTCTGAGTCATAAGACTGACTGAAGTCTAAGGATTCATAGCTTGACTGAGAGTATCGTGGAAACATGACATGGCTCTAGGCACACAACTAATATTTTGGGTACAAGTACCCCCAGGACTCGATGGAAGGAAAACTGACCAAGCATAACTTACTGGAACATATAACTAACATCATAATCCATAGTACATTTATAGAAGCATTCCATCAAAATATGTGGTAGGCATAACTTGTACATACATGGGGATTTCATGATATCATACTAGTTGGGCATTGTTTCTTCATCTAGGCATTTAATCAAACACATGGCGTAACACATGTAGACAACATTATACAATAATTAATCATCATGATTCATCTCTAATTTCATCATCTAGGGTTTATTCATAGGTTCATATGAATATACATCTATACAAATCAATTCCATATAAAATTGATCACCCAACATGGATATGAATTCAATTGATCATTCTCAGCATAAACAAAACAAACCCAACATGAAATTCAAAAAGAAATCCATAAACTTAAACTTAGAAAAGAGATTCTTAGGCTTCATAGATGAAAGGAGTCCATGAATGAACACTGCGCATACCTTAGTTCGTGATTTTGTAAAGATTGACGGAGGAAATTCTTGATTCTGAATCTTATATGAAAAGTTCTAGGTTGTTCTTGAGAGGTTTTTGAGAGAAGAGAATGTATTTTGGGTGAAAAGTGGTTGAATCACGTGTTAAAAGGCTTAAATAGGGGTGGGAAATTGACATTTTTAACCCTGGACGCTTCTTCTAATTTTAGTAAAAATTTCCCGAATTGAACCCCTGGCGCGATGCGGTGCTATCGCTCTGTGTCAATAGAATCTTACAATTGGGCAACTGAGGGATGGCGTGACGCAGATCCATCGTGTTTCCCCTTCTTTTACAACCTGGAACTTTGGCGCGACGCGGAGGAAATCGCGCTAAGACACTGGAAAAGGACAATTCTGAATTTGGGCCCTAGCACAACACGCCATAGTCGCGGACCCCTACTGGAATTTTCCAAATGCAATTCCCTCTTGTGGCACGGCGAGCCACTGACTAATATGACATTGTTTTATGATGGGAACTTGAAATAGTCGTAACTTCTGACCCGGTTATCGAATTTGGGTGAATCTTATATCGATGGAAAGCTTATTGAATTTCCCACATGACAAAAAGTGAAAATATTGAAAATTCCTCATGGAATAACCATCATTCAATTTAGAATCTAATATTAGACATTCTTGAGATGAAATTATCTAGGAAAAGTATGGAGTATTACAATATCTCCCCTTGAGAACATTCATCCTCGAATAAGACTGACTGGGAGGGGAGAAAAAAAAACTTACGTACATACTGAACATGAATAACTGGAACATGATCTCATGACTTACAAGCTGAGCATATAATACTGAACATGCATATCTGATGCATGTGTAACTGATTCATGAATGCATGACTGAATGTTCTGAAGAATTAAGTTTCTCACAATGAGAATGTATATCTGATACATAATTACATAACTAAACTAATACATACGTGCATGACTGAATATGCAATGGTACTTGATACCAAGTTTCTAATGGGAACATGAGCATGAAGTTGCGTACCAAGTTTATGATAACACCGAACATGAAACTGAGTAGCATGATATCATGAAATCCCCATGTATGTACAAGTTTATACCTATTACATGTTTTTTGAAAGGCTCCTATGAATGTAGTATGTATTATGATGTTAGTCAAGTCTTCAAGTAAATCATGCTATGTCAGTTTCCTTCTATCGAGTCCTGGGGATACTTGTACTCGAAATATTAGCTGTGTGCCTAGAGTCATGTCATGTTTTTCATGATACTCTCAATCAAGCTATAAACTCTTAGACTTCAGATAGTCTTATGACTCAGGAAAAATCTCCATGATCTCATGACTCAGTCAGTTGTCAGATATCAGTAGTATTTCGTCAGCCACAGAAATTTAGTAACTCAGTCCATGCTTAGTTCAGTTCAGTAAATCATGTTCATTGTCCATTTAGATGGGAGTAGGAATTAGCACCGAGTGAATCTAAGGATGGGGACTCACCTGTTTTACAAGGGTGTGATTCCTAGAAGAAATCCTTGTGTTCCAAAACTATGTAGCCAGCATAGGTTGAGACATCGTAGCCTACTATATAAGGGTAGATGAGGGGGCCTAACCTGTTATGTGAGGGTTCCCACCGTTTTCACTAGAGTTACCTGTTATATAAGGGTTACTCACATGTTATCCTTACCAGTAGCACGGTATTGACACCCTTCCAATCGGGGCATAGATTGGACCCCAGCTCAGCTATTATAGCACCTTTGGGGAATATCAGTTAGATACCACATCCCATAATTTCATGTTACAGAATCAGGACTGTCAGATACAGTCAATTAGTCTCAGTAATAGAACTCAGATAGTTCTTCAAATTTCAGGACTGTTAGATACATTCAACTCAGATACAATACGGAACTCAGATAGTTCCATCAGATTCAGGACTGTCAGCTACAGTCACCCACATTATCAGTTATACTCAGATACAGTCACCCATGTTATCAGCATTATTCAGATATAGACCTTTATGGTATCAGTCATATCAGTTACTAGCATGTCACGTTATTAATATGCAGACTCAGAAATCATAAAATCACGTTGTCAGTTACATCTATGTATTTATACATGTATTCTCACGTTCATGTTAGACAGTTAGTTAGCATTATTCATGCATGAGAACCATTGCATATATCCTACCTCACATGTATACTCGGTACACATATACTGATGCATTCGCGCTATGGTGCTTTATTTTATGTTACACCATAGGTTAGAGACACGAGTTCTAGATTAGCAGTAAATTCTAGATTCAGCAGTCAGAGTAGAAGTGAGTCCTCATCCTTTGAGAACATAATGATTTTCTAGTAACTCATTGATTAGCTCATTAGTTGGAGTTAGTTGGGGACATGTCCCATCAACTCCTTATTCAGATTCTTTAGAAAGTAGAGGATTTCAGACTAGATGCAGACTAGATACAGACTAGATATAGACTAGATTCAGACTAGATACAGACTATCATATTTTAGACTTCAGTTTGGTTTTGGGTATTCTATTACCCTACACAGATGTTACGTTATTCAGATATGTTCATGATCAAACCTTATGGCCTTTCTATGCATGTTTCTGCATTATTATATTATCTTATGCAGTATACAGGTACAGATATCAGTCATGGGTTAGCTTGTGGTCCTTCAGGGTCATGAGCACCGTGTAGCATTTTGGTTCAGCAAATCAGGTCGTTTCAAACTTTGTATCAAAGCCTAATGTTCAATAGAGTCTTAGGAAGTTTGAAAGCCACATCTAGTAGAGTCTTGTGCATGGGTGTGTTGCACACCAGATTTATGTGCAAGAGGCTATGAGATATTTAAGAACAGTTTCCCCTCTTTCAGTATTTATGTCATGCCAGTGAGCATAATCACAAATCAGGCTCTCAGTCTAATCCGCTTCTTCTCTTTATTTCAGAATATGCCTCCTAAGAGAAAAAATCAGTCATCCCCTCAGCCCGAAGAACCTTTGGGCGATTATATTTCACATGCAGAGTTCAGGACCACATTTACCACTCTTGGTCATTCAGTCACTTCTCATAATGAATGGACAACAGTCATTCCGGCCAACCCAGGGGCCAACTCAGCTACAACGAGGATTCGGGACTTCACCCGAATGAATCCTCCAACCTTCCTCGAGTCTAAGGTAGATGAAGACCCTCAGGAATTCTTAGATCAAGTTCAGAAAGTGACAAACGCCATGGGGGTGATGATGTGTGAGCCTATGCTAACATATTTGAAACTTTTAACTCTAAATAATTGCAAGGTCTTGAGAAACTTTAGTTGTTTTTTATTAGTTTACTTTGATTTTGTAGTAAATGTAGAGATAAATGGGAACCAACAATAAGGAAAGCAAAAAATCCTGAAATCTTAAGCAAATAAAGGACAAAGTATGGCTGACGATATTCATGATAAGTCATTAGCCCGGTGATAAGGCGTCAGGAGCACTGTCAGACTTAGGCAGAACTTGGAAGCTGAGATGAAGTTTTGACGACATTGGTGACAAACCGTTAAACTCTTGATACGTCGTCATCGTCATCGTTAGCCTTAGGTGGCAAGAGCCAAAATTATAGAGGAACTGACGACATAAGTGATAAGTCGTCAAACTCCTGACAAGCTGTGACGAATGTCGTCGTCTATTCCAAGGAAAAGCTGAAACTTTTATTTTGTTTCCTTATTTAGGGTAAACTATTTAAATATTTGTCTTAGTTTTTTCTATAGGGGATTATTCATCATCATCATTATTCTGAAGAGAGTTTGATACTTTGAGTCTTGGAGAATATTTTCTGATATTTATTTCTCTATCTTTTTGGATTCAAACAATACAACTATTTTGGGGATTTTCCTTTGTGATCTAATCTAAGATTCACTAATTATTATTCATATCTGTGAGTTAATCTTCGCAATTATGAATTCAATTATGTGTTTCATTCTTTGCATCATGAGTGGATAAACTCCATTAACCTAAATTATGGGATCTAGGGTTAGGTCGTGATGAGGTGGTAAATACTCAAGATTCAATAGGTGTTAGGATTTCTTGATAATTCTAAAGTTTTAATTAATGTTTGTTGGTTGCAAACAGTAGACACACCTGCTTTGATTTGCTTGAGAAAGAAATCAAATATAGTAGGAAGTGAATTATCAATAGGGACTCGAAAATACTTCATTTAATAATCAGTGTTATAATAAGGATGGTTAACCTGAGGTAAAATCTGGACAGTGAACAGAATTCCCTAGGTTTGAGAGGATTAGGAAATTAGATGCTTAAATAGGTCGAGAGATATTTGAGCATATCATCGATAAAGATAGCTTATTATCCTAACCACCATGAGAATCTTGAGTCACCTTTAGCATATGTCATGTACTGTAAGTCCTAGTGAACATAATTCTGGTTGTTTCATAAAATAGTGGTTACATACATCGAAATTAAAGTGACAAACAATCATTTGTGAAACTTAAACCCCCATTTCAGGAAACGTTAAACTATCAGTGAATTAAATTGCAAAAGACTTGAGTTCACGCCATATTCCCTGTGGTATTCGACCCCAACCTAGTTGGGTTTTATATTGACAATGATCGCTTACACCCATTCAAGACTGTAGTTTGAGCGTTATCAAAAATAGTGTCGTTGCCAGGGAATACGGTTGTAAACTGAAAGTTATGTGCGCTAATTGACTGGTAGTTAGGTTTCCTAGATTTACATTTATTTTTTGTTTTTGTTTATTGCAGGTTCCTTGTTGTTTATGCCAAAAACAAGAAGTTCTGGAGAACCGTTATTACCAATTAATCCTGAACCTCAACTTATCGGGATAATGGCAGAATAGTAAGAGGCTGATAGACTGGCAACCTTGGCCAGGGTTCAGGTGAATATACAGAACCAGGGTCAACAAGTACGTCACCCGAACCCTGATGATGAAGACTTGGGTGATATGGAATTGCTGAATCCTCAAAACCCAAGGCGGGCTGAGCAAATTGCTGCACCAGTGCAGCAAAATTTTGATAGAAACCGTCCAGTCAGAGGAAGGTATGGTCAACATCCTATCTATTATGAGGTTGATGACGATGATGAAGGAATGGATGGAGCAGGTGCAACGGGTGCTATTATTCCTCCACCATTAGCACCTGGTGCAAAATTCAGCATAATAAGTACTATGATTCAACTCCTGAATCTAAAAGGGTTGTTTGGAGACTTACCTGGTGATGATCTGAACATGCACTTGGTGAACTTTATCACCATTTGCTTTTGATAATCTGGGAGTAAGCCAGAATGAGATCCGGTTGAGATTGTTTCCATTGTCTCTGTCTGGGGAGGCAACAATGTGGTTAAATAAGCTGGATCCTGATTCTATAACCAACTGGAGACAGTTGAAAGAGGCATTCCTAGAACGGTTCTTTCCACCCTCCAGGAGGGTACAATTGAGGGACGAAATCAGTAACTTCAGGAAGCTCCCAACTAAAGCATTGCATAAAACTTGGGAGAGATTCAAGAAGAAGATGGCATAATGTTCGAACCACAACATGACGAACTTGCACTTTATGGAGACTTTGTACAAAGCTTTTAACTCTGTGACAAAGACAATTGTAGATAATGCTGCAGGTGGTTCGTTCATTGACCTTTCTTTTTAAGATGCTTCAGACATGCTAAATAGAATGACCAAACAGAGTCGAACTTGGCATACCAAGGATTCTTTGGTAGCTAGCCTAACTGTTTCTGGTGGTATGACTGTAGAGCAGTGCAGAAGGGATGAGGAGCAAGACCAATAGATGGCCCACTTAAAGACTCAGATGAACTTGCTGACCAAGCACTTGCTGTCAGGTAAGACTAAAAAGGTTAAGGTTGTGGAATCTCAGTGCACTTTTGCTATTGATGCAGATGAGGAGGAAAATTATGTTAATAATCAGGGGGTTTCCAAGGCAATAGCCAAGGGAATCAAGGTCAGAACTTTTATGACAAGCCTGATTATAAATATAGGGAGCAAGAAAATTGGAGAAGCAATAATGATAGGAATGATTTGTATGTTCCTCCTGGAAGTCAGGATGTTGCACCAACTAGATCTAGAAAGATGTCCATGAAGGACATGATGGAAAAATTATTGAAAGGAGTTGAGGCTACCAACTCGGGGGTAACCACTATGAAGAGTGAATTCTCTACCCTGAGTCAGTTAGTTAGTTCACACTCCACTTCTATCAAGCAGTTAGAGCAGCAGATAAGCCAACTTTCCGCAACACTGAACCAAATAAAAAGTGGTACTTTACCTAGTGATATGATTCAGAATCCGCGAAATGATGTCTCATGTATGGTGATTACCACTAGGAGTGGTAAGATCTTACCTAGACCTTCTGTGGGCAAATCTATAGATGGTAAGGTAGTTGTTGATAAATCCAAAGAAAGCAAACCAGTGGAGTCTAAGAAGCTGGATAGTTCTGTTGATGCTTCAGAGAAAGAAAAAGAGAAGGAAGAGGAAGTGGTGTTGAAATATATCCTAAGACCACCACCTCTCTTTCCTTAACGATTGAAGAAAAAGGCTGATGATGCAAAATTCAGCAAATTTATGGCCATGCTCAAGCAATTAACAATTAATGTGCCTTTGGTTGAGGCACTTGAGCAAATACCAGGCTATGCAAAGTTCATGAAAGACCTTGTAACTAAGAAATGGAAGGTTAGCCATGAGCCGGAGGATAATCTTCTCCATTATGGTGTTATCTCTACAAGGTCTTTAGTGCAGAAAAAGCCAGATCTGGGAGCGTTTACCATCCCAGTACTATTGTCCCCCTGAAGTTCACAAAAGCACTATGCGATCTGGGAGCCAGTATAAATTTAATGCCACTGGCTGTGTACAAGAAATTGGGTTTGGGGGAGCCTACCCCAACAAATATGTGGTTGGTAATGGCAGATAGATTTATGAAGTAGCCTGTGGGCATACTGTACGATGTTTTGGTAAAGGTAGCCAATTTTGTTCTGCCTGTTGATTTTGTGGTCCTAGATTGCAAAGTGGATTTTGAAGTGCCCATTATCTTGGGGAGGCCATTACTTGTAACTGGGAGAGTGCTAGTAGATATGGATTGAAAGAGCTAAAGTTCAGGTTCAATGACAAAGAAGCACGCTTCAAAATATACTCATCCATGACTCAACAACATGAGATGAGTGTTTTGTCAATCGTTGACGTCTTCTATAATTATGGTGAAGGTGTATCAACAGGTTGTCTAGGCGAAGTCTGAGTAGTCAAGACAATCAAGTCATGCCGCGACAGTAAATCAGGCGCTATTGGGAGGCAACCCAAAGTTTTTATGTTTAAGCAAGTGTTTTTACTTTTATAATTAGGATTTAGTACAGAGAAGGTGAAAAATAAGAAGGTCAGCTGAAAGGCCATAACGACATCTCTGATAAGCCATCACAACTGTGATAAGCTATCAGAAATATCGTCAGATAGGCCAAACTTGAGGCATCCTCTGCTTAGGGGTGACGATGTGTGTGATACGCTGTCACACTTGTGATAAGCCATCACAATTCGTCGTCATCCCAAAGCCTTAAAAGCTAATTTTGGGCCCAGTTTAAATCAAATCCAACCCAGCCCAGCGCGGGAACCTTTTCAAATTTCTGCTAGTTTTAATTCTTTTTCTTTAGTTTATTTCTTTTCTTAGTTAGTTTATTTCCTACTCTTTGCAAAACACTTCAAGAAAATAAGTTCCCTTGTGTGTGGGTTTATAATTCACAATCAAGAGATTTTGCCTACTTCCTACTTCCTCTCGTACGTGTAATCAGATTAAGGGCCCCCATCAGGTATACTCTACTTTAACTCTTGTTTTTTTTGGAAAGTGATAGATAAATGAAAACACAAGTCCCCAAGATGCTTGAACCAAGTTCAACTTGGAAATAAGCTAAAAATCGCACCTAAGGTTTGTTGTCCAGGCCCAAGGTTTAAAAAAAATCTCACAAATTGGAATTCAAGTGAATTTTGAGAAATAATAGGGACCAAAAATTGAGTTAAAATCAAAAGTGGGTTCTGATAAGAGCTGACGACATTCATGATAGGCTATCACAATTGTGAGGGCTTATTAGGAATGTCGTCAAAAGTTGTTAAAAATTTTGAAGGTTCTGTCTAAGGTTGATAATAATTGTGATAAGCTATCACAGTTGTGACGGCTTATCAAGAATTTTTGTAACACCTGGAACCTGAAGCATGAATAAGCCTAAATGATTAATGTGTTTGTGTTTATACTCTTGAGGACTGACCAATGGTTTTTCTACTGCTATAGGAACCTTATAATGGCACCAAAAGGAAAGAGTCCCACGGCACCAAAGAAAGTGACCAAAGAAAGTATACGTCGTACGCTCATCAATGAGGAATCTGATTACGAGGAGGAGGAACCCCTACTCAGGAAGAAAAAGAAAAAGCAAAGTCTGAAGAAACCTTCACCACCTCTACCCATTAAAGTGGAGGATAGTGATGATACTAAAACTACAAAACCATCAAAAAGTACAACTTTTGAACATACTGCTTCTGAGAAAGAGGGTTCTGAACAGCATGAGTTTGAACATACTGAATCTAAAGAGAAGGAACATAAAGGTTCTGAGGAGTCTGAGTCTAAGGGAACAACATCCGGATCCCCGTCCACTGAACAACAAGATGATGAAGAATATCCATCTCTGGGAATACTTATGAAATGTAAGAACCCTGAAGTTCGAGACAATGCTAGATGGAAAATCCCTAAAGCAGAGGGTATCCTCACTGCTGGGCTTCGCAGAACTGATAGAAGAAGAGCTAAACAACCGATTTAGGAAGAAAAACGGATTATCATCTAAGGGTTGAGCAGGTACCCTGCAGTGGAACAGAAGTTCCAAGAGTATGGCTTGGGATGGACCACAGGAGGGGGAGGCTCATTTTTCCTTGCACTGGTCTGGGGGTTTTACTCAAACTACCAAGCTCAGCTAGAAAACATGTGTAGGGAAGGTGAAAGAGTAGCAGACCAGCCCCTATTAGATAGAGTGTAGGTAAGGGGTGTCAGGGTTGATGTCTTAATTAGAATAATCAATAGGTTCTTGCATGGCCCCAACTCACTCCTCAGGCCACTGCACCATCAATCTATGCTCAGATGAAGAATCGAGCAACACAACGTCCGTGGTTGGCCAATATCATAGCCAAAGGAGAACCAGTATAAGTGACCAACCCAAATAAGAGAATCTGTAAGTCCTCTTTGACTCAAGAGGCAAAGTTTTAGTGGGGAATAGTGCATATCTGGATGATGCCCACTGATGGAGACAACATTATGGGTAATGACCGAGCTATCGTAGTAGCAAGCATAGTGCAGAAGCTCCCCCTAAACTTCAAGGAAATCATTGCTGATAAGATAAAGATTAGGATGTCGAGAACCGACACCGCTTATTCTTTTCCTTATCTTATCACAGAGTTATGCAGAGCTAATAATGTGCCAAAGATTGCAAGAGTTGATGATGACATTCCTGCCTAAAAGACTCTCAATCCCATACGGTATGATGAAAATCATCTAGGATTGAGACTTGATAGAGGTGCAGAGGTAGCAGAAAACCCTCCAGTTACAGATGTCGGTTCAGCACCTAATGTGAAAGTTCAAGATTCTGAGACTGTGCTACCAACTTCTTCAGCACAGGTAGGTTCAGTGCCAGAGACTGAAGCCACCCCCTCAGTTCCTACTGCATCAGCAGGATTTCTATTTCATCCGATTAATATCAAAAAAGTGGCTAAGCAAGCCAAGTGGTGTGAGGCACAGGTACATGCTTTTGGCAAATATTTTTCTGTTGTAGTGGACAAGAAAATCAAGGTTACCCTTAAGCCTTTTGTGACTTTGCCTGAGCAGGTTGCAGATCTGGAGATCGATTCGAGGCATGGGCAAATGAAATGTCAGGGGCTAATCTTGCTAAATTCAGAGCAGCATTGGACAAAGTAAAAGTAGATGTTGGGGTATTGCAGAAGCACTAATTTATAATGCCAACAGGTCAGGCTATGCATGAATCTGAGGAAGAAATTTTAATGCTTGACCTCACTGGAGATTCACCAAAGAAAAAGAAAAAGAAAAGTGAGAAGAAAGAAAAGGGGAAGAGAGAGAGGCCTGATAGTGATGAAGAGCAAAAAGCAGAGAAAAGGGAAAGAAAGAAAAAGAAGAATGAGGAGCTAAAAAGGGCAGAAATTGAGTCCTTAGTTGATAACGAGAAATGGGAAACAGCCATCCAATCTAGGGCTGCAGATGCCTCATCTAGCAGGGCTACAGCTACTGCAAAGGCAGATTCTCCCGATGGAGAGAAGACAGCATATGATGCAGTAGCAGGGTCGGAGACCCAGGATTCATGTGCTTGATTGCCTTCAGGTATACCCTAACCCTTGGTGCACTTTATTTTTTATTTTAAGTTGAGGGCGTAGGGTAGATTATTGTTGTAGCATATTTTGTAGATAATTAGGAGTCATACAAGTACTTGAGGTAGTTATCTTGTTTTGTGATTTTTGAGTACCTCTCCATTGGTCTGATATATTGTCTACTGTGTGAATTGCATCCATTTGTGATCATTGTGCATCTTTTTGTGCCATTAGTCTGGCAACTAAATAACCTTTGTTAAACAAGTACATATACCGGATAAGTAGTGATATTAGAGATACCTGTGTGCCATGTGTATGTAAGATCTTACTCAGTTCCCGTTGTTTGTTGAATCTAGAACTTGCCCAATTAGTCTTTCCATGGTCATAGGATAGGAGTTAGGAAAGAATCATAGGCCGTTTTTGTTGTTCAGTCCACTTTTAGCCTAAATGACCTTCCCAATGTGAATAATATCCCTTGATCCCTATTAGAGCCTAATTAGACTATTTATTTCTACAACACCTCTCACCTTCCCGTTTACATCACAATGAACCTATTTTGGCCCTAGACCTCCTTGGATACTGTGCACCTTGACTTAGGCAAATAGCCAAGTTGAGGGTGGCTATCATAGGGGAGCGTAATGCAAAATGAGTATGAAGAGAGGAAGAATAAGAGAAAAGAATAAAAAGTTAGGTGCGGTGAAAACAAATAAGAAAAGATAAAGCTGTGTAAAAGATGATAAAAAGATAATATGAGAATTGAAAAGACCGAATCCATCTTGAGCATGTGTGATCAATAAAAGAGAGGAAGAAAAGAAGGTTGAGAGTTGAAACCCCAAGAGTTTAATGTAGTGTCAAGGAGGCATAGTCACTCTAAAATATCTATGAATATCATACCAGCCCCTGGCATACGTTACAAGCTTAAGAAAAGCCCTATAGAGATCCTAACTGACCTGTCTAAAGACTTGGGTAATGACTATAAGGGCAAGCCTATGGAATTTGACATGTAGTGTTTGGAACTTCATTCTGAGAGTGAGTCTTGTTTTATCCCTTTGTTTATGTATTTGAATTCTGATATGAGTGAAAAAGGGATTTATTCGTTGTGAGGGTACACTAGGTATGTTGCTAATCACTGACTTGTGAGGATAATGTGATTTGGGTATAAGTTTGGTTGTTATTGCTGAATTTTTACTGTATCTTGATTCTTGTGAGTTGAATGGTTGTTCTTCAAAACATCGACAGTGAGCTTTAAAATTGATTGACCTTAGAGATGGTAAATGTATTCTGAACTGATATGAGTAGTTAGCTGCCAAATTGTACTTTGTATTTTCCTATTTATGTTATGGTTGCTTAAGGAAAAGCTATTGTTTAAGTGTAGGGTGTTGATGTATGACCCAATGATAACACATTTGAAACTTTTAACTCTAAATAATTGCAAGGTCTTGAGCAACTTTAGTTGTTTTTGATTAGTTTACTTTGATTTTGCAGTAAATGTAGAGATGAAGGGGAACCAACAATAAGGGAAGCAAAAAAGACTAAAATTTGAAGCAAATAAAGGACAAAGTGTGGCTGACGACATTAATGATAAGTCGTCAGCCCGGTGATAAGGCGTCAGGAGCACTATCAGACTTAGGCAAAACTTGGAAGCTAAAATAAAATTTTGACGACATTGATGACAAGCCGTCAAACTCTTGATACATCATCATCGTTGTTGTCAGCCTTAGGCAGCAAGATCCAAAATTACAGATAAGCTGACGACATCAATGATGAGTCGTCAGACTCCTGACAAGCTGTCATGGATGTCGTCGTCTATTCCGAGAAAAAGTTAAAACTTTTATTTTGTTTCCTTATTTAGGGTAAACTATTTTAATCTTTGTCTTAGGGTTTTCTATAGGGGATTATTCATCATCATCATTATTCTGAAGAGAGTTTAATACTTTGAGTCTTGGAGAATATTTTTCAATATTTATTTCTCAATCTTTTTGGATTCAAACAATACAACTATTTTGGGGATTTTCCTTTGTGATCTAATCTACGATTCACTAATTATTATTCATCTTTGTAATTTAATCTTCTCAATTGTGAATTCAATTATGTGTTTCGTTCTTTGCATCATGAGTGGCTAAACTCCGTTAACCTAAATTATGGGATCTTGGGTTAGGTTATGATGAGGTGATAAATAATGAAGATTCAATAGGTGTTAGGATTTCTTGATAATTCTAAAGTTTTAATTAACATTTGTTGGTTGCAAACAGTAGACACACCTGCTTTGATTTTCTTGAGAAAGAAAGCAAATATAGTAGGAAGAGAATTATCAACAGGGACTCGAAAATACTTCGTTTAATAATCAGCATTGTAATAAGGTTGATTAACCTAAGGTAAAATTTGGACAGTGAACAGAAATTCCCTAGGTCTAAGAGGATTAGAAAATTATATGCTTAAATAGGTCGAGAGACATTTGAGCATATCATCGATAAAGATAGCTTGTTATCCTAACCACTGTGAGAATCTTGAGTCACCTTTCGCATCTGTCATGTACCGTAAGCCCTAGTGAACATAATTCTGGTTATTTCATAAAATCTTGGTTACAAACATCAAAATTAAAGTGACAAACAATCATTTGTGAAACTTAAACCCCCATTTCAGGAAACGTTAAACTATCAGTGAATTAAATCACAAACGACTTGAGTTCACACCATATTCCCTGTGGGATTCGACCCCAACCTAGTTGGGTTTTATATTGACAACGATCGCTTACACCCATTCAAGAGTGTAGTTTAAGTTCTATCAGGTGACTACTGTTGAGAGTGCTGAGCTAGTTGCATACCAGTTGCAGGATGTGGCTCATACTTGGTACAAATAGTGGAAGTCTGAAAGGGTCGATGATGTAGGTCCTATAGAGTGGGAGGAGTTTGTTACTACTTTCTTAGACAAATTCTTTCACCAAGAACTTAGAGAAGCCAAGGTGCTAGAGTTCATCAACCTCAGGCAGGGTAATATGATAGTGAAATAGTATTCTTTTAAGTTAACTCAATTATCCAGGTATGCCCCTCATGTTGTTGCAGATAGTAGATCCAAGAAATGTAAGTTTGCTTCAGGGGTGAATGACAGCATGGTTAATGAGTGCAGATACGCCATGCTGAATAGTGACATGACCTTATCTAGAATTATGACCCATGCTCAGTAGATAAAAGAGTAGAAAATTAAGCAGAGGGAAAAACAGAATAAGAGAGCGAAGACAGGTAGTTTCAACTTCTCTCAGCCTAAGTCAGAAGGAGGAAACCATTCCCAGTTTCATCCTAAGTAATCAGTTCTAGCTCCCTCTACAGCCAATGCTCCAGTTTCTAAGTTTAGAGAGGGTAACAAAGATAGAGCGCCAGGATCTAAGACCCAGGGCAGTGTTAGTAGTGCCCACACCTATCCTCTTTGCCAGACTTGCGGTAAGCACCATCAGGGTGTGTGTAGAGCAGGTAGTGGCAATTTTTTTGGTTATGGAAAGCCAGGCCATAGAGTTAGAGACTATCTGTAGCCAGGTCCTCAGCATCAACAGAATCGCTTTTTAGCTCAGTCCAGTCACCCAAATCAGCAGGTTGCCACTTCCAGTGCTACTAGCGGGCAACGCCCAAATCGTCTTTATGCTCTTCAGACTCGACAGGATCAGGAAAATTCTCCTGATATAGTTACTGGTACATTACAGATCTTTCATGTGCATGTTTATGCTTTGCTAAATCCAGTAGCTTCCTTGTCTTTTGTTACTCCTTATATAGCAGTTGATTTTGGAATCAGTCTCGAAATTCTTGCAGATCCCTTCTCAGTATCTAACCCAGTGGGTAAAACCATCATAGCTCGGCGGGTATACAGGAACTGCCCGGTTATGATATTTCATAAAGTCACTTCAGCAGACTTAGTCAAAATAGAGATGACTGATTTTGATGTCATTCTCGGCATGGATTGGCTTCATTCCTGCTATGCCACAGTCGACTACAGAAACAGAATAGTTCAATTTCAATTCCCAAATAAACCACCCATCCTAGAGTGGAAGGGTAGCGTATCCGCTTTCAGGGGTCAATTTGTTTCCTACCTTCGGGCAAGGAAAATGATATCTAAGGGGTGTGTTTATCATCTAGTTCATGTTAGAGATTCTAGTTCTGAGGCTCCCAGTCTTGAATCAGTCCCAGTAGTGAATGAATATTCAGATGTCTTTCCCAAAGATCTTTCAGGAATTCCTCCCGAAAGGGAAATAGACTTCGGTATTGATCTTCTTTCAGACACTCAGCCTATCTCTATTACACCATACAGAATGTCACCAGTAGAACTTAGAAAACTTAAAGATCAGTTGAAGGATATCTTAGATAAGGGATTCATCAGACCCAGTATTTCCTTGTGGGGCGCACCAGTCTTATTCATGCGCAAGAAAGAGGGTTCTCTCAGAATGTGTATAGATTACCATCAACTCAATAAAGTCATGGTTAAGAACAAGTATCCTCTTCCCAAAATTGATGACTTGTTTGACCAACTTCAGGGTGCTAGTTATTTCTCTAAGATAGACCTCAGATCCTTCTATCATCAGCTCAGATTTAGAGAATGTGACATCCCGAAGACAGCTTTTCATACGCGGTATGGTCACTTCAAATTTTTAGTTATGTCATTTGGTCTTACCAATTCCCCAGCCGCTTTCATGGACTTGATAAACCGCGTGTTCATCCAGTACTTGGACATGTTCTTCATAATCTTCATAGATGATATTCTGGTCTAGTTTTGCATTGAGCGAGATCATGCAGACCATCTCAGAATAGCACTTCAGACTCTCAGAGATCATCAGTTATTCACCAAATTCAGTAAGTGTGAATTTTGGCTAAGATCAGTAGCATTCCTTTGTCATATTATTTTCGATGATGGCATTAGAGTAGATCCTCAAAAGACCGAAACAGTAAGAAACTGGCCTCGCCCTATTTCTCCATCAGATATCAAGAATTTCTTGGGTTTGGATGGCTATTACAGATGGTTTGTTAAGGGATTTTCTTCTATTGCATCCCCTATGTCCATATTGACTCAGAAGAAAGTCAAGTTTTAATGGTCAGATTCATGCGAGAAGAGTTCTCAAAAATTGAAGACTCGACTTACCTAATCTCCAGTTCTAGCTCTTCCAGATGGTTCAGATGGTTTTGTAGTTTATTGTGATGCATATAGAGTAGGTTTAGGTTATGTCCTCATACATCATGGTAAGTTCATAGCTTACGCCTTCAGACAGCTTAAACCCCATGAGAAGAACTATCCTACTCATGATCTTGAGTTAGCAGCCATAGTATTTGCCTTAAATATTTGGAGGTATTATCTCTACAGAGTTCATGTAGATGTTTTCACAGATCATAAGAGCCTTCAGTATGTCTTTTCTCAAAAATATCTCAATCTTCATCAGAGAAGGTGGTTAGAGATCTTAAAAGATTATGACATGAGTGTCCTCTATCATCCGGGCAAGGCCAATGTAGTGGCCGACGCTCTCAGTAGACTGTCCATAGGTAGTATTTCTCATGTTGATGATAGTAAGAAGAAGTTAGCCCAGGAAGTCCACCAGCTTTCCAGACTAGGCGTTCGCTTAGTCGACTCTTCAGAAGGAAGTGTATGTGTTCAGAGTAGTTTAGAATCATCTCTAATTTCCAAGGTGAAAGAAAATCAAGATAAGGATCCTAGCCTTATCAAGCTAAAAGAGTCAGTTAAGAATCAGAAAATAGAGGTTTTCTCCCAAGGGGGATATGGGGTCCTTCGTTGTCAGGGTCGTTTATGTGTTCTAAGTGTAGATGACATAAGGCAGCGAATTCTTGTAGAAGCGTATAGTGCGCGTTACTCTATTAATCCAGGGGACACTAAGATATACCATGATTTGTGGGAAATCTATTGGTGGAGTGGGATGAAAAGAGATGTTGCATAGTTTGTGGCTAAGTGCTCTACATGTCAGCAAGTTAAGATAGAGCATCAGAAGCCTAGTGGTCCTATGCAGGAGTTCAGTATTCCTACTTAGAAGTGGGAAGTTATCAACATGAACTTCATGATGGGTTTACCTCAAACTCGTCGTCAGCATGATTCAGTCTGGGTCATTATAGACTGAATGACCAAATTAGCTCTTTTTCTTCCAGTTTATACCTCTTATTCAACCGAGGATTACGCCAAGCTCTACATTAAGAAGCTGTTCAAATTGCACGGTGTTCCATTGACTATTATCTTAGACAGAGGTACCCAGTTCACCTCTTATTTTTGGAAAGCATTCCAAAAGGGTCTTGATACCCAAGTTTATATCAGTACAACCTTTCATCCTCAGACAGATGGTCAAGCAGAAAAGACCATTCAGACTTTTGAAGATATGATAAGGGCATGTGCAATTGATTCAAGGGAAGTTGGGATGACCACTTGCCTTTGATTAAGTTTGCATACAACAACGTCTATCATTCTAGTATTCAGATGGCTCTATTCGAAGCTCTCTATGGTAGGAGATGTAGATCTCCAATTGGTTAGTTCAAAGTTAGTGAGGCCTCAGTCATAGGTCCTGACTTAGTATTCGATGCCTTAGAGAAAGTTCAGTTAATTATAGAAAGACTCCGGGATGCTCAGAGACGACAGAAGTCTTATACAGATATTCGTAGAAAAGATCTCGAGTTTGAGATTGGTGACTATGTCTACCTCAATATCTCTCCTATAAAGGGAGTGAAGATATTCGACAAAAAGGAAAAACTTAATCCTCTATATGTTGGTCCCTTCAAGATTCTCAATCGATTTGGCAAAGTAGCTTATGAGCTCGAATTGTCTTCAGATCTAGCCTCAGTTCATCCAGTATTCCATGTCTCTTTGATCAAGAAGTATATAGGTGACCTATCAACCGTAGTCCCTATTCAGAGCATTGAAGTTTAGAACAACCTCTCTTATAAAGAGATTCCAGTTGAAATCTTAGACTATCAGACTCGTAGATTGAGGAACAAAAAAATCCCTCTAGTTAAAGTTCTTTGGCAAAATCAGTCCGTCAAGGGAGAAACTTGGGAAGCAGAAGAAGATATGCATACCAAGTACCCTCGCCTCTTCTCTGCTAACTCAGATAAAGCTCAAGGTAACAGTTCTCCTTAAGCTTACTTAGTTTCATGATTAGTGTACATCACTAACTTAGTATTCAGTCTCATGTTCATGTTCCCATGATAAGCTTTGTATCAAGTACCACCGCATATTCATTCATACATTCATGTATCAGATCAGTTATATAGTTTTGCATCAGACATACATTCTCATTGTGAGAAAACTTAGTTCTTTAGAACTTTCTGTTATGCATTTATGAATCAGTTACGCAAGCATCAGATATCCATGTTTAGTATGTTATGTTTAGCTTGTCAGTCATGTCCATCATGAGATCATGTTCCAGCTATTCATGTTCAGTTCATGTTCAGTTTATTTTTTACCTCTCAGTCAGTCTCATTCGAGGACGAATGTTCTCAAGGGGGAGATATTGTAATACCCGTGCTTTTTCTTAGCTTGAAAATCATATCAATGATGTTAGAACCTTCTTTGAAATAATTTTCACTTCTTATCACGTGGTAAATTGAATAAGCTTTCCATTGATATATAATTCGCCCAAATCTGACACCTGGGCGAAGAGTTAGAGCCTTTTTAGTGAGACAGTGTTTGACCTGAGCCTTCAGCGCGTCGCGGAGATGGCTCAAATGGCAATTGTCAAATTCCAGTATTTCTCCGCGATACTGGCGTGTCACGCCAAACTTCCAGGTCATAGACAAGGTGGCAACGCGATAGCTCCGCATCGCGCCACCGTGCAGTTTCCCAATTATCAATTTCCAGTGACACGACGCGATAGTGCTGCGTTACGCCAAGGGCCCAATTCGGGAAATTTTACTAAAAATTTAATTATGTGTCCAGGGTTAAAAGGGTCAATTTTTCCCTCTTATATAATCTTCCAAACACGGGATTTAGCCCTTATTCATCCAAAATATTGATGTTTTTCTCAAATACTCTCAAGAACTCAAGCTAGGGTTTTCATAGAAAGTCCAATTTCAAGAAGGTTTCACCATCAATCTTCACTAAATCACGATCTAAGGTATGCATAGTGTTCATTCATGGACTCCTTTCGTCCATGAAGTCCAAGAATACTTTTTAACTACAAGTTATGGATTTTCTTCATGTTTTCATGCTTTGTATGTTCTCTTTCATGTTGATAAATGAGGAATTGATTTCTATTCCATGATTTGACGATAAATTCCATGCGGGTTGATTAGTATAGATAAAGATTTATGAAATCTCATGACTAAAACCTTGTATGATGGAATAGGAATTGAAGCATGATGTTTAATTGTTGTATGATGTGTTTTACATGTACTATGTATACAATATGTTTGATTAACTGCCTAGATAAAGGAAAATTATCTAACTAGCATGATATCACGAAATCCCCATGTATGTACAATTTTATTCCTATTACATGTTTGATGAAAGGCTCCTATGAATGTAGTATGTATTATGATGTTAGTCAAGTCTTCAAGTAAATCATGCTATGTCAGTTGTCTTCTATCGAGTCCTGGGGGTACTTGTACCCAAAATATTAGTTGTGTGCCTAGAGCCATGTCATGTTTTTCACGATACTCGAAGTCAAGATAAGAACTCCTAGACTTCAGATAGTCTTATGACTCAGGAAAAATCTCCATGATCTCATGACTCAGTCAGTTGTCAGATATCAGTAGTATTTCATCAGCCACGGAAATTTAGTAACTCAATCCATGCTTAGTTCAGTTCAGTAAATCATGTTCATTGTCCATTTAGATGGGAGTAGGAATTAGCACCGAGTGAACCTAAGGATGGGGACTCACCTGTTATACAAGGGTGTGATTCCTAGAAGCAATCCTTGTGTTCCAAAACTATGTAGCCAGCATAGGTTGAGACATCGTAGCCTGCTATATAAGGGTAGATGAGGTGGCTTAACCTGTTATGTGAGGGTTCCCACTGTTCTCACTAGAGTTACCTGTTATATAAGGGTTACTCACATGTTATCCTTACCAGTAGCACGGTATTGACACCCTTCCAATCGGGGCATAGATTGGACCCCAGCTCAGCTATTATAGCACCTTTGGGGAATATCGGTTAGATACTACATCCCATAATTTCATGTTACAGAATCAGGACTGTCAGATACAGTCAATTAGTCTCAGTAATAGAACTCAGATAGTTCTTCAAATTTTAGGACTGTCAGATACATTCAACTCAGATACAATACGGAACTCAGATAGTTCCATCAGATTCAGGACTGTCAGCTACAGTCACCCACATTATCAGTTATACTCAGATACAGTCACCCATGTTATCAGCATTATTCAGATATAGACCTTTATGGTATCAGTCATATCAGTTACTAGCATGTCACGTTATTAATATACAGACTCAGAAATCACGAAATCACATTATCAATTACAATTATGTATTTATGCATGTATTCTCACGTTCATGTTAGATAGTCAGTTAGCATTATTCATGCATGTGAACCATTGCATATAGACTACCTCAAATATATACTCGGTACATTTGTACTGACGCATTCGCTCTATGGTGTTTTCTTTTATGTTACACCATAGCTTCAGAGACACGAGTTCCAAATCAGCAGTAGATTCCAAATTCAGAAGTCACAGTAGAAGTGAGTCCTCATCCTTCGAGGACATAATGATTTTCTAGTATCTCATTGATTAGCTCATTAGTTGGAGTTAATTGGGGATATGTCCCATCAACTCTTTATTTAGATTATTCAGGCAGTAGAGGCTTTCAGACTAGATGTAGACTAGATTCAAACTAGATACAGACTATCATGTTTTAGACTTCAGTTTTGTTTTGGATATTCTATTACCCCACACAGATGTTACGTTATTTAGATATGTTCATGATCGAACCTTATGGCCTTTCAGTGCATGTTTTTGCATTATTATGTTATCTTATGCAGTATACGGGTACAGATATCAGTCATGGGTTAGCTTGTGGTCCTTCGAGGTCATGAGCACCGTGTAGCATTCCGGTTCAGCAAATCGGGTCATTACACTAATGCTTTCACCGAAAATGATGTGACCAAGGAATGCTACTGACCTTAGCCAAAATCTGCACTTACTAAATTTGGAAAACAACTGATGATTTTTTAGAGTCAGAAGTACTGTTCTGAGATGGATGCATAATCGCGCTCACTGCGGAAATAGACCAGGATATCATCTATGAAAACTATGATGAACATGTCTAAGTATTGCTTGAACACACGGTTCATCAAGTCCATGAAAGCGGATGGGCATTGGTAAGACCAAATGACATGACTAGGAATTTGAAGTGACCATATCAAATACAAAAAGCTATTTTTGAAATGTCACATTCTCTGACTCTGAGCTGATTATAGCCGGATCTGAGGTCTATCTTAGAGAAATAACTGGCACCCTGTAGTTGGTCAAAAAAGTCATCGATTCTAAAAAGAGGATACTTGTTCTTGATTGTGACCTTATTGAGTTGATGGTAGTCTACACACATCCTAAGATAACCATCTTTCTTGCGCACGAATAATACTGGACAGCCCTACGGGGAAATGCTAGGCCTGATGAATCCCTTATCTAAGAGATCCTTCAATTGTTCTTTCAGTTCTCTGAGTTCTGTTAGTGCCATTCTATATGGCGGAGTAGAGATAGGCTGAGTATCTAGAAGAACATTAATACCGAAGTTTATTTCCCTTTCGGGAGAAATTCCTGGAAGATCTTCGGTAAACACATCTGAATATTCACCTACAAATGGAACTGATTCAAGGATGGGAGTTTCAGAACTAGTGTCCTTAACTCTAACAAGATGATAGACACATCCTTTAGATATCATTTTCTGTGCCCGAAGGTAGGAAACAAGATGACCTCTGAAAACGGATACACTACCCTTCCACTCTAGGAAGGGTTCATTCAAAAACTGAAATTGGACTATTCTATTTCTGCAGTCGACTGTGGCATAGCAGGAATGAAGCCAATCCATGCCGAGAATGACATCAAAATCAGTCATCTCTAATTTGACTAAGTCTGCTGAGGTGACTTTCTGAGATATCATAACCGGGCAGTTCCTGTATACCCACCGGGCTATGATGGTTTTACCCACTGGGATAGAGACTTAAAAGGGCTCTGCTAGGATTTCAGGACTGATTCTGAAAGCGCCTGCTATATAGGGAGTAACAAAAGACAAAGAAGTTCCTGGATCTATCAAAGCGTAAACATGCACATAAAAGATATATAATGTACCAGTAACTACATCAGGAGAATTTTCCTAATCCTGTCGGGACTGAAAAGCATAGAGATGATTTAGGTGTTGCCCCCTAGTAGCACTGGAGGTGGCACCCTGCTGATTTAGGCGACCGGACTGAGCTAAGGAGCGATTCTGTTGACCCTGAGGACCTGACTGAGGACATTCTCTGACTCTGTGGCCTGGCTTTCCACATCTTAAACAAATACCACTGCCAGCTCTGCAAATACCCTGATGGTGTTTTCCACAAGTCTGACAAAGAGGATAAGTGCGGGCACTTCTAAGACTGCCCTGGGACTTAGAGCCTGGCACTCTATCTTTGTTACCCTCTCTAAACTTAGGAACTAGAGCACTGTTTGAAAAAGGAGATGGAACTGATGACTTAGGAGGAATTTGAGAGCTATTGCCTCCCTCTAACTTACGCTGACTAAAATTAAAGCTACATATCCTAGCTCTCTTATTCTGCTTCTCCCTCTGTTTAAACTTCTGCCCCTCTATCTGTTGAGCATGAGTCATGAGCCTGGCTAAAGTTATATCACTATTCAACATGGCAATCCATACTCATTAACCACGTTATCATTTAACCCTGAAATGAACTTACTCATCCTTGCCCTGCTATATTCAACGACATGAGGGGCATATCTAGCTAATTGAGTAAACTTAAGAGAATACTCTTTCACTGTTATATTTCCCTGCCTGAGGTTGATGAATTCTATCACCTTATCTTCTCAAAGCTCTAGGGGAAAGAATCTATCAAGGAATGCTGAAGAAAACTCCTCCCACTCAACTTTTCCTGCATCGTCTTCCTTCCCTGACTTCCATTGCTTGAACCAAGTGTGAGAAACATCCTACAACTGATATGTATCTAGCTCATATCTCTCACTAGATATAACCCCTATTATGTCTGTAACCTTCTGTACCTGATCTGGGAATTACTGAGGGTCCTCGTCTGTCTTAGACCCAAGAAAGGATGAAGGATTCATTCGGGTGAAGTCCCGAATCCTAGATGCAGCTGAATTGTCCACTGGGTTAGCCGGAATGACTACTGGCCATTCATTTTGAGCGGCAACTGACTGAACAAGAGTAGTGAATGCGGCCCTGAACTCCGCATGAGAAACATGATCGCCCAAAGGATCTTCGGGCTGAGGGGCTGACTGATTTCCATTTCTTATTTTAGGAGGCATGTTCTATAGAAGAAAGGGAGAATGGATTAGATTGATAGATTGACTTGAGACTATGCTCACTAGCATGACATGAATACTGAAAGAGGGGAAACTATTCCTAAAACATCTTATAGCCTCTTGTACATAAATGTGGCATGCAACACACCCATGTACAAGACTCTACTAGATTCGAATTTAAGACTTCCTAGGACACTATTGAACCTTAGGCTCTGATACTAAGTTTGTAACTCCTCGAATCTGGTATCCGAAATGCTACACAGTGCTCATGACCCCGAAGGACCATAAGCTAACCCATGACTAATTTTTGTACCTGTACACTGCATAATATGACATAATAATGCGGAAACATGCACTGAAAGGCCATAAGGATCAATATTGAACATAATCTAAATGATATAACATCTGTATGGGGTAATAAAATACCCAAAACAAAATTAAAAATACTGAAGTCTGAAACATGATAGTCTAGAAAGCTTCTAACTGACTGAACTGTCTGAGTAAAGAGCTGATGGGACATGTGCCCAACTAATAAACTAATTAATGGGATAATAGGTAATAATCATGTCCTTAAATAATGAGGGCTCACTTCTAACTCTGACTGCTGAAACAGGATTCTATTGTTGATTTGGAGCTCGTTTCTCTGAACCTATGGTATAAGACACCATAACGCAAATGCGTCAGTACTTTGAATATACTGGTATGCATGTGAGGTAGGAATAATGTATGGGGCTCATATGCATGAACAATACTGGCTAACTGACTAATATGAACATGAGAATACATGCATGCATACATAGTAACTATATCTGAAAATCATGATATCATGAGTATGTTGATGACTAACATGACTAATGACTGAATTCTGATAACTGATAACATAAGTGACTGTATCTGACAGTTCTAAATCTGATGGAACTAGTTGAGTTTTGTACTGTATCTGAGTTGACTGTATCTAACAGTCCTGAATTCTGAAAAACTATCTGAGTTTTTTTACTGAGACTGTGGGAGGTAGTCATTTAACCGACATGCCCCAAATGATGCATTATAGCTGAATTGGGGTCCAATTTATGCCCTGATTGGAAGGGTGTCAATACCACACCACTGGTAAGGACAACATGTGAGTGACCCTAATATAACAAATAACTCTAGTGAGAACGGTGGGAACCCTCATATAGCAGGCTAATCCACCCCATCTACCCTCATATATCAGGATATAATGTCTCAACCTATGTTAGCTACATAGTTCTGGAACGCAAAGATTGCTTCTAAGAATCACACCCTCATATAACAGGTGAGTTCCCATCCTTAGGTTCACTCGGTGCTAATTTCTACTCCCATCTGAATAGACATTGAACATAATTTATTGAACTGAACATGGAATGAGTTACTAAATTCCATTGACAAATGGAATATTACTGATAGCTGACAACTGACTGAGTTTATGAGATCATGAAGATTTCCTGAGTCATAAGACTATCTGAAGTCTAAGGATTCATAGCTTGACTGACAGTATCGTGGAAACATTACATGGATCTAGGTAAATAGCTAATATTTCGGGTACAAGTAGCCCCAGGACTCGATGGAAGAAAAACTGACCAAGCATAACTTACTGGAATATATAACTAACACCATAATCCATAATACATTTATAGAAGCATTCTATCAATATCACACTAGTTGGGCATTGTTCCTTCATCTAGGCATTTAATCAAACACATGGTAAGCATAGCACATGTAGACAACATTATACAACAATTAATCATCATGATTCATCTCTAATTTCATCATCTAGGGTTTATTCATAGGTTCACATAAATATACATCTATACAAATCAATTCCACATAAAATTGATCACCCAACATGGATTTGAATTCAATTGATCATTCTCAACATAAACAAAACAAACCCAACGTGAAATTCATAAAGAAATCCATAAACTTAAACTTAGAAAAGAGATTCTTGGGCTTCATGGATGAAAGGAGTCCATGAATGAACACTGTACATACCTTAGTTTGTAATTTTGTGAAGATTGACGGAGGAAATTCTTGATTTTGAATCTTCTATGATAAGACCTAGGTTGTTATTGAGAGGTTTTTTAGAGAAGAGAGTGTATTTTGGGTGAAAACTGGTTGAATCGTGTGTTAAAGAGCTTAAATAGGGGTGGGAAATTGACCCTTTTAACCCTGGACGCGTCTTGTAATTTCAGTAATAATTTCCCAAATTGAACCCCTAGCGCGATGCGGTGCTCTCGCGTCGTGTCACTGGAATTTGACAATTGGGAAACTCAGGGATGGCGCAACGCGGATCCATCGCGTTTCCTCTTCTTTTGCGACCTGGAACTTTGGCGCGACGTGTAGGAAATCGCGCTAAGACATTGGAAAAGGACAATTCTGAATTTGGGCCATGGAACGACACGCCATAATCGTGGACCCCTACTGGAATTTGCCAAATGTCATTCCCTCTTGTGGTACAGCACGCCACTGACTAATATGGCACTGTTTTACTATGGAAACTTAAAATATTTGTAACTTCTGACCCGGTTATTGGATTTGGGCGAATCTTACATCGATGGAAAGCTTATTGAATTTCCCACATGACAAAAAGTGAAAATCTTTAAAATTCCTCATAGAATAACCATCATTCAATTTAGAAGATAATACTAGACATTCTTGAGATGAAATTAGCTAGAAAAAGTATGAGGTATTACACATAGCTCGGAGGGTATATAGGAATTGTTCGGTTATATGGTGTCTCAGAAAGTTACTTAAGCAGACCTTGTAGAGCTACAGATAATGGATTTTGATGTCATTCTCAACATGGATTGGCTCCATTCATGCTATGCTTCAGTTGATTGTAGGAGCAGAATTGTCTATTTTAAGTTCCCGAATGAACCTTTCCTAGAATGGAGGGGTAGTACTACAACACTTAAGGGTTAACTTGTTTTATACCTTAGAGCACATAAAATGATATCCAAGGGGTGTGTCTATCATCTGGTGAGATTCAAAGATTCTAGTTCCGAGACTCTTAATCTTGAGTCAGTTCCAGTTACAAGTGAATTTCCAGATGTGTTTCCCGAAGATCTCCTCGGAGTTCCTCCGGAAAGGAAAATTGACTTCGGAATAGACTTTATTCCTAATACTTATCCCATATCTATTCCCCCATATATAATGGCTCCATCTTGACTTAAAGAGTTGAAAGAACAGTTGAAAGACCTCTTAGACAAAGGGTTCATCAGGCCCAGCGTATCTCCTTGGGTTGCACCAGTTCTATTTGTGCGAAAGAAAGACGATTCTCTTAGAATGTCTATAGACTATATTCAGTTGAACAAAGCCACCATAAATAATAAATACCCACTTTCTAGAATCAATGACTTGTTAGACCAACTTCATAGTGCCAGTTACTTTTCTAAGATAGACCTCAAATCCGGCTATCATCAGCTTAGAGTAAGAGAATGTGACATTTTGAAAACGACTTTCAGAACTTAGTATGGTCACTTCAAATTTCTAGTCATGTCATTTGGTCTTACCAATGCCCTAGTAGCTTTCATGGACTTGATGAATTGTGTGTTCAAGCAGTACTTAGACATGTTCATCATAGTTTTCATTGATGACATTCTTGTTTACTCCCGCAATGAAAATGATCATGCAGACTATTTCAGCATAGTATTACAGACTCCCAAAGCTCATCAGTTATTCGTCAAATTTAGTAAATGCGAATTTTGTCTAAGGTCAGTATCTTTCCTTGGTCACATAGTTTCTGGTGAGGGCATTAGAGTTGATCCTCAAAAGACCAAAGCAGTGAGAAACTAGATTAGACCTGTCTCTTTATCAAATATCAGGAGTTTCTTGGGTTTGTCTGGATATTACCGATGGTTTTTTGAGGAATTTTTGTCTATTGCATCCATCATGTGCAAATTAACTTGAAAGAAAGTCAAGTTCTAGTGGTCAGATTCTTGTGAGAAGAGTTTTTAGGAGTTGAAGACTCGACTCACTACAACCCTAGTTTTGACTTTTCCTGACGGTTCATATGGATTTGTTGTATACTGTGATGTTTATAGAGTTTGCTTGGGGTGTGTTTTGATGCAAAAGGGTAAGGTCATAGTCTACGCCTCTAGACAGCTTAAGCACCATGAAAAGAATTATCCCACCCATGATCTTGAACTAGTAGCGGTTGTGTTTGCCTTAAAGATTTGGAGGCACTATTTGTATGGGGTGCATGTTGATTTATTCATAGACCACAAAATCCTACAGTATCTGTTTTCACAGAAAAACTAAACTTACATCAAAGAAGGTGGTTAGAGTTGTTAAAAGACTATTACATGAGTGTTCTGTACCATCCAGGCTAGGCCAATATAGTGGAAGATGCCATTAGTATGTTGTCCAGGTAGTGTTACTCACGTTAAGAATGGTAAGAAGAAATTATTTCAGTAAGTTCATCAGTTTGCCAGAATAGGTGTCCGTTTGGTTGATTCGGCTGAGGGTAGTGTTTGGGTGCAGATTAGTTCAGAATCTTCTTTAGTTTCTGAGGTGAAATAAGAGCAAGACAAGGATCCCAGTTTAGTTAAGCTAAAAGAGTAAGTCAAAGATCATAAAGTAGAGGTTTTCTCCCAAGGGGGAGATGGTGTGTTGCGTTTCTAGGGTAGGCTATGTGTGCCATGTATAGATGATGTGAGACAGCAAATTCTTACTGAAGAGCATGGTGCACGTTACTCTATTCATCCAAGGGCCACTAAGATGTACCGTGACTTGAGGGAAGTCTAATGGTGGAGTAGGATAAAGAGGGACATTACAAAGTTTGTGGCTAAGTTCTCTACTTGTCAGCAGGTGAAGATTGAGCACCAAAAGCCTAGTGGTTCCATGCAGGAGTTCAGTATTCTCATATGGAAGTGGGAAGAAGTGAACATCAAATTCGTGATGTGTTTGCCTCGTACTCGCCGTCAGCATAATTTGATTTGGGTCATTATAGACAGGATGACTAGGTTCACCCATTTCTTGCCAATCCATACTTTATATTCAATCGAGGACTATGTCAAGCTCTATATCAGAGAGTTGGTTAGGTTGCACGGTGTCTCATTGTCCATCATTTTAAATAGAGGTACACATTTTACCTCTTACTTTGGGAAAACCTTCCAAAAGGGTCTTGGTACCTAAGTCCACCTCAGTACATCCTTCCATCCTCAGACAGATGGTCAAGCAGAAAGGACCATTCAGATTTTAGAGGATATATTGAGAGCATGTGTTGTTGACTTTAAGGGCCGTTGGGATAACCACTTACCTTTGATTGAGTTCACATATAATAATAGCTATCATTCCAGTATTTAGATGGCTCCATTTGAGGTTTTTTATGGGAGGAGATGTAGATCTCTGATTGGTTGGTTTGAAGTAGGTGAGGCCGTGGTGGTGGGGCTTGACTTGGTGTTTGATTCTTTAGAGAAAGTACAGTTGATTAGGGAGAGGCTTAAGATAGCCTAGAGCTGACAGAAATTGTATGCAGATGTGAGAAGGAAAGATCTTGAATTTGAGATTGACGACTTTGTGTATTTGAAAATCACTCCCATGAAGGGAGTAAAGAGGTTTGGTAAGAATGGAAACTTATTCCCCGATATGTTGGTCCTTATAGGATTCTGAGTCATTTCAGAGAGGTAGCCTATGAACGTGAGTTGCCTGCAGACTTAGCATTAGTGCACCCAGTATTTCATGTCTACTTGCTAAAGAAGTGCATAGGTGACCCAATAGTTATAGTCCATGTAGAGAGTATAGATGTTCAGAATAGTCTCTCTTATGAAGAAGTCCCAGTCAAAATCCTCGATCGTCAGACTCGCAGACTAAGGAATAAAAAAGTTTCCTTGGTCAAAGTTCTTTGGTGAAACCATTCCATTGAGGGGGGCACTTGGGAAAAAGAAGCAGACATGTGAACCAAGTACCCTCATCTCTTCTTTGCAAACTCTGACTCAGCCTAAGATAATAGTCTTCCTTAGATTTACTCTGTTCCACGCTTATTTTCGCCTGCATATCCTTCTCATATCATTCATGCATTCATGAATCAGTTCATTCATGTGCCATGTCTCAAGATTTAGTCATGTTTCTGCTATGCACGTCAGTATAGTCACAGTACCTCAGTGCCTCTTACCTTAATCAATCTCATTCGAGGACGAATGTTCCCAAGGGGGAGATATTGTAAGACCACATAAAGTCCTAGTCAAATTCAAACCTATATAACATGCCAAAAGAGGTCCCAGACTTAGAAAAAAATAAGCAAAGTGTTAACACTTAGTCTCATTTTGACCTTGATATTTCTATGGTCTTATTTTTTATCTTCCCGACCTTAGATTATCGATTTTAAAATTAATTCATGATCAGGGTTATCTATTGGTCATCTCGAGTGAGTTTTGGAATTTTTAAACATCGTTTGAGACATGTTTGGATGACCAAAATAGTGAGCCAACGCGATCAGGATGCATCGCATTGGCTATCGCGTCATCACTATTGACGCGGCGCGTCGGTCATTGTGTCGGGTTGATCGACGCGGCGTATCGCCTGTCGCATCACTGGGCATATTTTTATTTATTAAATTATGGGTTTGTGGGGGTAGTTGAGTTATTTTTCTCTTATATTATTCTGCCTTAACACGAAATTAAGCCTCCCAAAGGGAAAATTCACTCATACTTCATAAAATTCTCTCAAGAGCAAACCCTAGGTTCATCAAAGTTCAAGTCCAAATCTCAAGAATTCACCAACAATTCTCACAAATTCAGAAAGCAAGGTATGTTAGGTGTTCATCCTTGGGTTCCTTCCACCCTTGGAGTTCAAGAATCTTTTTTCAAAACTTAGATTATGATTTACATTCTTGAATGGAATTGTGTTCATGTATGTGTTGTTGTGTGGGTTTCTAGCCAAGAAGATTTTGAGTTTCATGTAAATAAAATAGAATGTGTGTTGATTTATGTAACCTTTATGTGAAATCTTTGAATTGTGATGTTGAATGTGGTATTCATAACATTTATATATTCCTCATTCTCATGTACAAGAATTTTGCATCCTAGGTGTTTGACAAAATGTCTATGTGAATGAATTGTGCATGGTAACCTACGTGTAATGCTTTTAAAGTTGAGATATGGTTTTATTATCTATGCTATCGAGTCTTGGGGGTATTGAATACCCAAAATTAGTTGTTTATCTAGTCTTCAGTCAAAATAGAATGATTCTGTAGTATCCCAAATAGTAGAATTTGGTTCGTTAATAGAATCAGTATGAGTTCAGTCAAGCCTAGTATAGTCTAATAATTAGTTCCAGTGTCGATTCAGTTGGTAGTACGATTCAACACCGAGTGAACCCAAGGATGGGGGCATTCCTGCCAGTATAGGGTTTGACCCTTAGTCGCAATCCTTGAGTTATAGAACTACATAGCCAGCATAGGGTAAATCATTTTCCTGCCAGACTAGGGTTGACATAACCATATACATCTCATAAGTCTTCTCGCCAGATTAGGGTTGACCCAGCCAGTGTTAGTAAACCCGTGGCACGGTGCTAACACCCTTCTAATTGGGGTTACAGGTGGACCCAAAATCTGTCTATAATCGGGGTATGTCGCTTAGATGATAACTCCCATAGTCTCAGATTCAGTATTCAGTATAGAACACAGTTAAGTTCTGCACGATCATGACTTACAGTTATCAGTTATTCAGTTATTAGAAATTCAGTACTTCAATTTCAGTCTAAACTTTTAGTTATCAGTATTCAGTTACCAGAACTCATTACTTCAGTTTTAGTCTAATTTAGATAGACGATATATGCTTGGTATTATATGTTCAGTACTTTTAGTAGTCCCAGTCTTACATATACTCTCATCCAATTACTTCATGATATTTAGTTATTATTACTCATGCACATGAGCCCATGTATATTAGCCTAACCTTACCTAGTGTACCAGTACATTTAAAGTACTGACGCATACTCTCTTTGAGCTATGATGTCTCATATCATAGGTTCGAATGCTCGAGTTCCTAATCGTACTTAGCCAGATCAGTCGATCAACTGCAGCTACATTAGTGAGTCCTCATCCATCGAGGACGTGGTATTTATTTAGTCATTGCATTACTTACAGTATTTTAGTATTTCAGTTATTTTCAGACTGTAGTTGAAGTTAGTTGGGGCCTGTCCCACCAACTCTTTTATTTAAGATGTTTAGAGGCTTTCAGGAACTTTTAGGTAGTAGTTATTCCACAGATGTACTCAGTATTTGTTTTTCAGTATTATGGACCTCATGGCATTTTCAACTTCACTTTCGCATATGTTTATTATTATTATTTAGTATTCACAGCAGGTACCAATCATGGGTTAGCTCGTGGTCCTTCTGGGTCGTAAGCACCGTGTGATGCCCAGGGTGTACTCTCAGGGTATTAAATTACTAGAGAGTATGTTTCAAAATAACCATGGCCTTCTTTCTGTCTAAAGTCTTTCATAACAAGTCTTTCCTTGTATTTGTCAATAGTTCCATTAGCCTTCATCTTTCTTTTAAAGATCCATTTAGAACCTAAAGGTTTATTTCGTGGAGGAAGATTGACCAACTCCCAAGTGTGGTTGGTCGCGATTGAATTAATCTCACTATTGATAGCTTTTTTCAAAAGGATGAGTCCGAAGATGACATCGCTTCTTTAAACGTTTGAGGCTCATTTTCAAGAAAAAAATTACAAAATTTGATCTGAAGAAAGTCGACATTTTTTGACGTGTACTATGCCTTGGATTCTCATCATTAAGTACATTCTCCTTTGGTTCATCTCGAGGTCATTTAGAACCTCTACTAGACAACTCATATCCAGTTTTATATAGATAAATGTATTCAAAGAACTCAACATTATTTGATTCAATTATCGTATTTTCATGAATACCCATATGTTTGGATTTATGAACCAAAAATTGACATGCTTTACTATTTATAGTATATCGGATGTAAACACAGTCCACAATTTTAATTTGGTCCTATTTTTACCCTTTTAGGTATAGGAACTTGGACTTTGGCTAAACACCCCTACACTTTTAAATATTTCAAGTTTGGTTTTCTTCCTTTTCATTTTTCATATGGAATTGATTGTGTCTTTCATGGGGCACTCTATTGAATATTTGGTTTGCTGTAAGGATAAATTCCCCCAAGAAGTTTTGCGATAAACCTAAACTTATAAGTACAACATTCATTATTTTCTTCAACGTTCAATTTTTTATTTCCGCAATCTCATTTGATTGAGGTGAATACAGGGCAGTAGTTTAACAGAAAATTTTATTTTTCAAATATATCTTTGTACAAGGAGATCATATTTTCCACTCCCATCACTTCGTATTATTTTGATCTTTTAATCCAGCTGATTATCAACTTTAGTTTTATATTGCCTAAACACATCTATTTTTTTGTCCTTATTAGTTAGCAAATAAACATAACAATATCTAGCACAATCATCAATAAGAGTTACGAAATATTTTTTTACCATAAGAGGGTGTTGACTTCATATCATAAATGTCGGTGTGGATTAAGTCTAAGGGATTGGAATTTCTTTCAACAAATGGATGCTTAGCAAACTTAAATTCCACACATATTTGACAAGTTGATTTATTGCACTAAATATTAGACAACACTTCCAAACTAGTCGGTTTTCACAAGATTTTATAATTGACATGTCCCAACCGACTATGCCACAAATCATTTGACTCTAGCGAGTAAGAAGAAGCCTCTGCTTTCTTCATTTCAATATCCATTACATCAAGTTTGAAAAGACCCTCATTGAGATAGCCCTTTCCTACATATGTTTCATTCTTAGTTATTACAACTTCTCTGAAACAAACACATACTAAAACTTATTTTTAATGAGAAGTGATGTCAACATTAAATTCTTCCTAATAGTAGAAACATTGAGAACATTATCAAGAATCAAGTCATTTTTAGGAATATCTTCCCACTTCCTTTAACCTTGGCTGTTACATTATTTTTCATTATGATCACTTCTTTGGGACCAACGGTATTATAAGTAGCAAAATCTTCTTTATTAGTACAAACATGTCTAGTGGCTTTTGAATCAAACCACTATTCATTTGAATTTCTAACTAGATTGCATTCAGTGATCATAACACATAGATTTTCAATCTTTTCAGTTACTTCTAACATGTTTATTTGATTTCTTTTCTTGTTCTTATTCAAAACTTGACTATTTAGAGCTTCGTGGGTAACATCACTATAATTTTAGCACTTGTCTTTGAACTTTTACTTGGTCTGCTCTATCTCTTGTGTAGAAGACTTCTTCATCTTCTTATTATTTAGAGCATTATCCTTAACAGGATTTGCAACCATCATTGATGATTTTTCATTCAACTCATTATCCTCTTCTATCTTGGGATGGTTCACAAGATCTTTCAAATAAGATAATTGATTTTCAATTATTTTTTTTGAAACATGAGGATCTCTACTTGTGAACATTGCATTTCAAGTTTGGTCAGCCAAAATAATATCATTTGTTGCTATTCCTTGAAGTTAACACCAAATATTTTTTTAATTTTTCTGTCATTTCTATTGCTAGAGCAATATCTGAACGACATAGTGATGCAACATTATTTTTTGTTAGGACAACACCATTCACAATCGAATCAATTTGTTGTTTAGTTTTATTTGTCTTTTTTTTGTCAATCTTTGACATACATTTTAGTATTTCAGAATACTAACAATAAGGACTTTAATTCTTAACCAACATGTTTCTAGTCAATGATGAAATTTTTATATCTTCAAATCATCAACTGAATGAACTTTGAAACCTGATGAAGTTTGAATCAAATTCAAATAGAGTAAAACCCTACAGCTTTTAAGCTCTAGAAAGTAATATAGAGATTTTAACGAATCAGTGAAGTTTTTATATTCTTCGAATCGAATTTCCACACTGATTTCTCAATGAAGATTTTAAATTCTTCTAATCGAGGGAGTAGAAATCAAAAGATTTTAGTCTCCATAAAATCAGACCTAATACAAATTAACCAAGTACTTGATTTATAAATGGTGATAATTTTTTCCCGATAAACACGCACAAGAAATAAATATTTTTTATTATTATTATTATATAATTTTCTTAAAGATTGTTGTTTCTCGGGTTTAGTAAAATCTGTATTTTACAACAAGAGCTTCAAACACAAATTCAAATTAATCATATGAACAATCAAATAAAGTTGTAACTCTGCATTCACAATTTTTAACTTCAACAATAAGTTCAACCCAACTTATGAACATCAACAAAATGAAGTTCAAACTATTTTCTGAAAAATAGCAAAATCAAACGTTTAAAAAAAAGATGAAGATTAGAAGATTCAAGTTCACCGAATTCATGAAGTATCCGAGGTTATGGAATCTATCCTCCAAGGATAACAAATCACACTAGAGTTTTTCAAGAAAAATGAATGGTTTTTACTTTAAAATTTCATATCTATACCTGAGAAAAAAATTCAGGTATTTATAACCATCAAGGAGTTGCTTCATGAAGAGAAGCAATGGTTCATAAAGGTGCACCTCTTCATAAAGGTGCAACTCTTCAAAAAAAGGTGCAACTCTTCAAAAAAGTCACAACCAATTCGAAAGGTCATAGTCATCCAAACCGAAAAGGTGTCTAGTTAAATTGCATCATTTGTCTTGGTGTCTTTTTTAAAAAAAATACCTATTCATTTTTCGTTCACACCTCTTAAAAACCTAACTTTTTCAGCCTATGTCATTAGTTATACATGTTATTGTGTATTATGCAATGCATAACTAATACGTGGAAACCTTTGTATTGGCAATGTAAGGGACTTTAATGCATGCATTAACATGACATGGGTAAAGACACAATAGTCCCTTAAAATCTTTTCACCTCATTTTCATTATATTTGTGGAGGATATTTTATAAATATCTTTTTAATTTAAACATATGCAATGCAAGTTATTTTTAACACATCAAATTCAACATTGCATAAGAGATAATCTCAAAATAACTAATGCAAGAATAATCAATATTAATATTACTAATACAAGTAATACCAATACATCATATTTTTCACTATTTTTGTACAGTACCCTACCAAACGACCCCTTATATTACAATAATTTTCCAAAGGTCAAAGCATATTTTGAAGCTTTTTGCCCAGCCAATTCAAAGACCTATTAATTGAAAAAGTTGTTTTAGACAAGATAATTTTAATTTACATTAAACTTCAATATTGATTTTTTTTAATAGCTAGTTATATTAAGAAAAATAAAAGTATAACTAAGCATAATATTATCGTATAACCAAATAATAATAGTTGTCAATAAGGTCACTCCTCGCTTCTTGAACGTGCACTACAAAAAAAAATAGAAAAACCCGACCACACAAACCGACCACATGTGGTCGATTTTTCTGCATTTTCGACCACAAAAACGACCAAAATGTGTGGTCCGTAAAAGCGTGGTAGCTTTTTAAAACCGACCAGCCGATTTTTCAAAAAATATATATATATTTTTAAAATTCAATATTATTTTTAAAAAAAAAAAAAGAAAAAAAGATTTTAAAAATAAAAAAATTCAAAATAAACTGACCACAAGTGGTCAGATTTATTTTTAAATTAATTAATTAGTGGTCGGTATTTTTATTAAATTAATTATTTAATTTTATAAACCGACCACAAGTAGTCGGTTTTATTTTTAAATTAATTAATTAATTTTAATAAAATTGACCACATGTGGTCGGTTTTATTTGTAAATTAATTAATTTATTTAAAAAAAATGACCACTTGTGGTCGATTTTTATAAAATTACCAGAAAACCGATCACACGTGGTCGGTTTTTCTGGTAATTTTTTTAAAACAATAAAAAGCTCATATATTCTACGTTCCACTAACCAACCAAACAAATGGGCATACAATAAATATGCTACTTTCCATTCAAACAACCAACATACAATACAAGTCTAAAAATATACAAAACATACAAAAGTAAAAAAACTACCACTCATCATCATCGTATTCGCCATTCGTATCCTTAGTCGTACACACAAGATCTGACTCCTCATCTGTGTTGATATCATCCGGTGGACCTAGACCTTTTGCAGCCCAAATTGCATCACCAGGACATGGAGGAAGAATCCCTGCAGATCGAATAAAAAAGTTGAACTGCTGCTGCAGCATCCTGATTTTTTATGTTGTTTCCTCCTTGTTCTCCTTCGCCCTCTCTCTCTCTGTCCAGGAAGCTCTTCAATGAGTTTAGAAATCGTATTTTTTAGTGATTCAATGGTTTCTCTATCAACTGATGGGGGATAGGGTGTTGGGCCAGATGAATACCTAACATTCTCACCAAAATACTTTCTGTGGTATCCATAGTATTGGCCTCTAACTGGAGGACCCACAGTTTCTTTCCATAACTCCTCCTCTACATCTTTAGGTATTGTATCACCCTGACTTTCCTGAGGCTGAGTACTACTATACTCATTAACGAGCTTCGTATATTTGTCCTATATTAAAAGTAAAGTTAAAATTAATAGTAAAAAAATATTAAACTACTTGTACTTGAATAATATCAACTTTGATAAAAAGATTCATAAATACAAAATTTAATTCTTACATGGGCAGCTTTTGCACGAGGCTCAACCCAATACATCTTCATCAGTTGGATTCTTTTTCTTCCTCACATGCGTCTCCTGGAATACCTCATCGTGTCTTACCTTCCTACCCAATCTTTTTTCCTGCATATGATAAAATTATTAATATTGAAATAAATAAAAATTTAAATAGAAACAAACAATTAAAATTGTAAAAGTTACATACCATTTTTTGCTCCACAGTAATTCGATTAACTTCACCCGCAGTATGTAAAGAGTCACCTTTGGATGATGCCCTGGCTTTCCTTACTTTCTCACTTAACAATTGGTATTCTTCTCTATTCCAATTGTGAAGATAATCTTGCCACATGGGTTCGAGTATAAATCCTGGTTGTACCCTGTTTGTTCTGGCATAATCCAACAGACCGTTCATTCTGGCTCTAGCTCTTCTATAGCACTTTCATGCACGTCATCCCACCAAAAATATTTCTATAATAAAAATAAAAATATAATGTTCAAATTTTTATTCTAACAATGTGTTAAGTAGTCGATAAGTTAAATCCTTACATGAAATTCTTTAAACATTGTTTCTCTATCATATTCTGGAACCTGGAACCTTTTGCCAACTGGTCTAGTAGCCTTGAAACTCCGACTAATGCATTTAATCATAACTTTTCCAACTCCATCATCGGGCTTAAACCTGGAACCTTTTGCCAACTGGTCTAGTAGCCTTGAAATTCCGACTAATGCATTTAATCATAACTTTTCCAACTCCATCATCGGGCTTGAACCTACAACACAAAATCAAACAATAATTTCATAGAGCATAATAATATAGTAAATGAAAAATGAATAATGTTGTTATATTTTCAAATCTTACCCTATTCCATATGGAATAATATACCGCCTCCGATAATCATCTCTGTCTCTGGGATGTGGAACAAGTGCTGGTGGATGCACTGGCGTGGGCAGATCGGAAGCACCAAATGGAGTACCTCCAAGATGAAGATTCATCAACCCAATAGATCCAGCAGAATCACTGTGAGAACATGGGTGACTGCTAGTAGAGGGTACTACAGACGATAGTACATGCCTGGATGTGCCAACGGTAGTCTGATAGTACTGTGATGGCGGTGGCATGGGGATGAGAATAGAAGGAGTCGCTCTAGACCCATAAAGTGGACCCAAATGCGTAGAAGCAGGAACTAAATGTTGTGACTACCTAGAATATGAGGGTCATGTGGGCGCGTCATAAATCGACCCTCAGATATATGAATACATGTCGGTCGTATATAAGGCGGAGGTTGTTTTTTCTTTTTTGTTTTTGTAGGATCAACTTTTTGCTTACCTTTGTCACCTCTACCTGCTATCTTAAATTATGTAAATTTAACAAGTAGTTAGTCCTTACAAAATGAATATATAAGAAAACATTTCAAGTTACTAATTCAAATTTCAAATTGCTCCAACAACACGAGATAGACAAGAATATTTCTATTACTACATAAATAATGGAAAAGTGAAACAAAAATCTTACACAGTATATTACATATCAATCTTAAATAAGAAACATAAAGGTAAATAGTACAAAGCATAAATGTATCAATACATAATAAATACAACTTACACAAACTATTGATCCTCTCCTGGTGATTCTCCACTAAACCATTCACCCTATTTGGAAGTTTTCTCATCTCCTACCTAATCATCCTCTTCTTCTACAATATTAACTTCTTCAAATATATTTTTCGGGTGATTCGAACTATCCACTAAATCAATGTCCACTAGCTGGTGATCAATATGCATTTTATTTTGATACGTAGTCTCCAACATATTCTCAACTTCCACCTATCCTATAGGCTTTTTTTTTAATTATAGCCCACCAATCAGACTTATCATTGTGCAATAGATAAGGATCATAATACACTTGTTTAGCATTTTGCAGGAGAACAAAGGGATCGTAAACAGGATACAATCTATTGTGTTTCACTTCAATGATGTTATGCTCCTTATGTACTCTTGTGCCTCTTGTGCTTGGATTAAACCACTTACATCAAAAAAGGATAATTTTTTTCATTGGGAAACCAACATACTCCAGTTCTAAGATATCTTGTATGATGGCAAAGTAATCAACATCATCATCACCCTTAACCCGAATACACATATTGTTTGATTTTCTTGTTCTGGAGTGTGCTTCGATGGAAAATTTAAACCCATTTACTGTGTAATGGGACATTGTATGAGCTTCAACTGGTCCCAAAGAAATATCTCTTAAGAATTGATCGTATGCGGCCGTATTTGGTGATTGGTATACCTAAAAATATTTTACACACACACACACACATATATATATATATATGTTAGTTGAAGAATGTGTAAATGTTTAAAATTTGTAGAAATATTAGTACACTTACGAATCTCATATGTAACCCACGTTGCAAAGGATGCATACACTTGATTTTTATGGAGTTGAGTTTTAAACAAACTGAAGATCCAACATGCCAAACACAAGTAGTTTCCTTAAGGGAACTAATAAATAAATAATATATGTTAATATTTAATCTCCTTACTTCAGAGAAGGCTCAACTTCCGGGCAATTCAGCAAGACAAACAAAGTTTTTTTATTTATGCTCTATGGTAGTGAGCCGGTGATATATGGTCTTTTTAGCCTCACTACCAGATTGATTAAAAATTGATATCGATTGCAAATGAGGCTCATTCTCATCGTCTCGATGACAATTCAATTTATTTCTTGAACAAGCAACTTCATCAATAATGTAGTATGAACAAAATTGAGACATTTCTCTTGTAAGATATGCCTCAACTATAGATCCTTCATGTCTTGACCCGAGCCGAGACCCTGGCCGCGATGAGCATCCCAAACCATGAAGGCCTAGGTGCCCATCTCTATCTGGCAATCATACACACCATTCATATACTATAAGTTAATGCAGAAAGATAAGTAAACGGAATCATGGTCATTATCTGAGTTCAACTGAACAAAAACATTCGAAACTGCATGAAAGCATGTCTGCGAAATCTCTAAAAGTATGAAAAACAAAATCTATCTAAATACTAGGACAAGGCCCCCAGTCGGACCATGAAACAAAATAAAATTGTAATGTTCAATAACCAAGACCTTCCGAAATAAAGGGAGGCTCACCAACAGCTGACTTCGGACAAATAATTTATCGCTTAGCGGGACCCTGGGAATATGCCTCAGATCCTGAAATATAGTGGGTCAATACAAATTTACTGGTACGCAAAGCAATCCAAAATAATATACTTTTATAAAACATAAGTGAGAGAAGTTTATAAAACACTTTACATAAGATATATGAAAACACATGGGCATACTTAAAAGACTTTGAAACATTTCCTTGAAAACCACGACTCACTCTTAGTCTTACTTATGAGCTAGGTGGTACACCCTACAAGTCTGATATTCCATGGGCTATATGGAATACACTATTGACTCGGCGGGTAATCCCTTAACCCAAGTTTGTCGCAAGGGTTGGAGTGTCTGAGTCTGATATGCCACAGGGCACTAGGCCAGCGTATAATCCCTTTTGGGATATAATAACCCGTATCGGCAAAACACGCATTCAGGCAATGAGTTTTCTGAACTCGTGACTTCTTCGTGTAACCACCTAACATCTCTTAAGCCCATGTTTAACCTTTTTGGAACATGCATCTTTCAAAACTCAAATTCTGAAAAAATTTAATTGAAATCTAACTTCTATTCTGTTCTAAGTCTGTTATGGCATTGTCTGATTTTGGTATCGTCATATCAAGACTTGCAAGTCATATCAAGACTTGCAAGTCATATGTCTAAGCCATATAGTATCATGTTAAAATACTTTCACTCAAAACAAAGTGTTTGGACCAACAAATCATTCAAATGGTATAAGAAGATTCATATTTTAAAACATATTTCAAACTATGCAGGGATTCTCTCTTTTCAACATTTCAACAAACATGTGGTGGTCAAGTATTTTGTAACAAACCATGCAATCTCTTTGAATCACAGCTTTTCATTTATATTAACAAGAATCACTCTCTCTTCAGTTCATATCCAAAATCAAGGCTTAAACAATAGTAAAGATATTTGAATCATGCTTCTCAATATGCAATTGAATAATTCATAACATGTGAAAACAAGAGGCTTTACAACATGAGAGGGATTTTAATTGTTCATGCTCTCAATCCAACATTAGAACTCAAAAATGCTTACATACTTATAGACGAGTACAAATCTAATTTAGAGGAAGACCTCAAGACCAAACATTATCATAAAAAGGATTTCATAATGCACAATTGTAAATGTAAATTCAAAACCCATTGCAAATTCATGATTTCTCAACCTTTAAACATTATCAAAACGATTTCACCATGCCCATGTAGTTTAGGAAAATCCCACGTACCTTAGATTACTTAGTTTGGAGAATAGAACCTGAATCTTGACTCGTTTCTTGGAAATCTTGGATTGAAAGGCTTGAATTCTTGCCTTGAAGGAAAACCATAATTTATTTTGTTCTTGAGAGTAGAGAGGATTGAGGTGTGTTTAAAACTGATAAAAGATAGATTATAACACTTAGGGTATGATTTAAATCGTGTGGGAGAAGTTTGGGATGAGGAAAATATCAAAATACCCTTCCGGATTCAAATAAAAAAATTTGAATTTCATGGGTGACGACCTTGGTTGATAGGTCGTCAACCAAGTGATGAACTATCACACCAAGTCATCACTCATAAGCTGATTTTATGAGTTGTTGGTCTTGGGTGACGACTTGGGCTGATAGGTCATCACTTAGGTGATGGCCTATCAACTCAGGTCATCATTTAAAAGCTAAAAATTAATGGCTCACTGGTTTGAGGTGATGACTTGGCTGATAGGTCGTCACTTAGGGGTTGGCTTATCAACTCAGGTCGTCACTTTGTTGACAGACAAACATGCTGAAGTAAAATAAGCATTACTTTTTGCTCTGATATCGGATTAAGGTGAAACCAAATGCGTTGGAAAGATGACTCAAAGATCTTTCTTTTGGTATATAGTAGGACACATAACTCATTATGTACATGGAGTAATAGTCTTTGGAAGTTGACCCAAACTGAAGTGTTCATCAAAACTTAATCGATAGAAACATTCTCAACTCATCTTTAAGTTAGGAGATATTTATGACATAAATTCATATCCAAAGGTATTCAAGATGAGGGTGTTACATTATCTCCCCCTTGGAATCATTCGTCCTCGAATAATAGGTAGGATTTTTTTGAAGCTATAGAAGTATGGAATAATGAAAGTAATCTCATATTAGGAATTCTAATTTCCACAACGAAATACACATAAGCATTCAAGAAGAGCTTCATACATCACCAAGTAAATCGTGTAGCTACAAAACATTAGAAAATGAGGCTTGGCATAGACATGATCTTGGCATGTGTTCTATGGCACATGATCATAATAATGTAAGGCATGAATTTTCATATGAATCCTCGGCCTGTTCAAGATTTGTACAATACATGAACTGATATTCCCGCAGGACATAATAATAGGATAGAAACATTCTCCACCTCAATTGGTATGTCTAAAACCCTTTAAATTTTGCAACGCTCCTCAACTATGATTTCAACTATGAATACCACATTTCAACATCCCAAATCTTATAATTTCCCGCTAGATACATAACAGCAAGAGCTTGAGTTTAATTATATCGAACTCCCATGTTGAAGCCTAACCCAGAGTAAGAAGATGCTAGCTTAAGCTATGGGACCCTATACTCTGCATCCCTTTTAGACATTACTTCACCTTGTCACTATAATCAACCAACTTTCAGCTCCTAAATCAAGGATACTAACCACATAGGACATGGGTTTGCATTTTCATCAAGCACAATATTCAAGCCTATCTCTACCACACCCATTTTATAGATCTCCCTACTAAAGCTAGCAAGTTCAAAAATTCTCACAAAGATTTTTCCCACGTATCTTCTTCCTAACTATTTCACATAACAAAAGTGTGTCTCCTTCTTCCCCCCTTCACCTATAAACTTAGCTAAAGAAATCACCTCAAAATTTTCACATTCAAGAACATCTACTCCCCTACCTAAAATGTCACTGCTCTTCCATAACTACTATCATATATTGGGTCATTGAGGGACATAAGTATAAGCATCATAAAAGGGGAGTGACACTATTCGACTATAACTTATACTTATTGAACTACTCAAGGTAGGATATGAGATGAAGATACGACACAATAGGAACAAAGTGCTTCATCTATCAAGTGTCTAGATCATGAGTAGAGATTCGTGCTGGCATAAACACAGCACAACATGGATTCTTAGGATAGAACACAGTGAGAAAACATGAGTGCACATATCAAGAGTTGTATAACATAAGGCCGGAATTCATGAGGTCACCGATTAAGACAAAGATTTCTACTTGGAGCCATTGCTCCTCATTTAAGAACTGAACATGGACATGAGTTCGCCTTAACTTTATCTCATTGGGCTAAAACTGACATAGCATGAATCGATAACATATAGTAAGCATAGTTTTCTTAGAACCAAGCATGTTATAAGACATAGATTTTGGGATCATGAGCATCATATCATAGAGCTTGAATACATGAAAGAGTGTATTTATCGAGGCATCATTGCTTCTAGTTTGGAGGTCGGAACATGACATGACTTACTTAGAGAACTCAAACCTTAGACATCGGCAAAACTTGAATACATAAGACATTGGTAGAATGAAATCTTAAACTAAAGTAGGAGGAATATACTTGAATAGGAATAGGTTTATCATGACTCAATAGGATTATCATGACTCTTTCCTAAACTTACCACAATGAGAAAATTTGAGAACTACCTTAACTCACCATCTCCCCCTTCGATCAAGGTCACAATCCTAGACTTGAGAACATAACCTCTCATCAATCTATAACCACAATTCTCAATACAATAGGGGGTATTGGTATACACATGAACATAAACTTCCTTTAATAATTCAACATAAGGACCCTAAATTCTTTCTAGGACGTCCCCCTTCAGGGATACTAATCATAACTTCCTCTAACCTTTAAAGTCATCAACTTATGACTAACGTTAGCATGGGCATGGATATCCACGCGTCTAAACACTTAACAATCTATCTTCAACTCCTTAGAATACTCGCATTACACCTCTAATCACATAACTTACAACTTAACAAAATTTGTAAAACCATACCCAAGGCTCGCATTGCCTACCTATATTGTCTCAATTCAACTGTAACGAGCACCATACAATAACTCACCAAACTTCTCCATACTACAATTTCAAGAACACAAACTAGGTATGTAAAACACTTATACACATAAAACTTTATATAACAACATACTACCTGGGGGAGAGTTTAACTTATTCTTATATACCCCCGCTCTTATCCGCTTAATAACTCAACCACGATTCATCGTTCTAACACTAGTCCTCATGACTATATATATCACAATTATCCACTCCTTATTCCGCAAGTTGCCAACCTAGGCTATTTTAAATATTACACCAAGCCAACTAATTCACTCCAATAGAACATGAATTATCAATCTAGAGTTACTATTCTTAGCACTACACTCCACATCTAAAGTTCAAGCCTATTGTCTAACACCAATCATGTAACACCAATGAAACATGTCATATACTATACTAGTCCATCAAATTGGGAAATTAACCCAAATACCTTATTTCACTTAATTACTACCTGCAATCGCATCCCCTCCATTTCATCACTATAACACCTCAAAATCCGCTACATACATTCTCATATGTAGTACTAGTTTACAACGACTAAAGAAAAGACAATCAAGGGGGTAACATTACCTAATGGGTATAGTCAATCTTAATCTTATAATATAACCCATTACCATCGATTAACATATCCCATTTTCTCACATCATATTCACTTACCCATGCATAAATCACAACCACCTTCAAAAATTCCATATACAACAATGAGTCTATACCTATAACTTATTGACTAATCTACCCCTTTCCCTTCATAGCCTATAAATGATTTCTACAACCACCACAACTATCCATTCTAAGATCCTTCCCTAGCTTGTATAACTAATAATCATAACCATCCACTTCCTCCATATACTACCATACAATCTATAAATATCTCTACCATATTAGCCTAGCACTATAAAATGGCAACCCACCCCTAAATCAATGGTTATACAACTAAACTAGGTTCTTTACGAAATAGTCACCCTCATTCTGACTTCTAAGCTTGTGACTTTATGTCACTAACTACGGGATCATCTTAATACCAATAGGGTATTACAAATTAGCACATATTACTACTCGGGGTGAAAATACTATTCCAACATTTTGACATATATCACTATCCTTAAGCATGACGTCTGTAACAAAAATTTTGAAAGGGACTGAATACATGTCATACCTCAGGATGAAATGCATGATTGATGTAGATAAGGGGTACAAGCTTAAATCAATATTCTTTAAAGTACTTATGGACACCACTCAAGTTCTAGTGCAATTTCATAATCGTTTAGGACTCAATTAGAAAGGGACCACATCATTTTAGACCCTAAGCTTCTGCATTTGAATTGCCTCAACAATGAGACATATCTAATAATATTAGAGTACGAAAAGAATTAGGATACTTTACTTTTGTATGGCTGACTCCATAGCATAAACTAGATTATAAAAGAGAAATATTCTGACTCTATAGTACGAACTAGAACATGAAGAAAAAGAAACATTCCTAAAATACCTTGTAGCCTCCTACTTATAAGTGTGGCACGCTACACACCCATAAATAGGACTTTACTCGACGCGATTTCGCAGACACCATAGGACTATGAATCATGCTCTGATACCAAGTTTGTCATGACCCGAGCCCAGAACCTGACTGCGACAAGCATCCTGAACTATAAAGGCCCAAGCGCCCCTCTCTAACTGGTAATTATACACACCATTCATATACTATTAGTTAATATTGAAAGATAAGTAAACGGGATCATGGTCATTATCTGAGTTCAACTGAACAATACAAAATTTAGTTCATAAACGTTTGAAACCACATGAAAGCAAGTCTGCGAAATCTCTAAAATTATGAAAACCAATATTTGTCTAAATACTGGGACAAGGCCCCCAGTCGGACCATGAAATAAAATAAAATAGTAATGTTTAATAACCAAGACCTTTCGAAATAAGGGAGGCTCCCCAACAACAGACTTCAGAAAAATAATCTATCGCTTAGCGGGGACTTCGGACTGTACCACAGATCTTGAAATATAGGGGGTCAATACAAATTTACTGGTACGCAAAGCAATCCAAAATAATATACTTTTATACAACACAAGTGAGAGAAGTTTATAAAACACTTTACATAAGATATATGAAAACACATGGGCATACTTAAAAGACTTTGAAACATTTCCTTGAAAAACATGACAATCATGGCTTTTCATTCCATGTAAGATTCTTTGTGCCATATCAACCCTCTTTCAAAAATTTGAGGCATATCTATCAAGCATCTTTAAATTTTGGAACCACTCACATATTTTTTGCTTTTGGTCCAACTTGAATGTATAACTAGCCTTGGGCTTAAGAACCGATTGGGCCTCTCCAGTAAGTGCAATTCTTCGCGCTTGTAATATTCTGGTAAATCAAGTCTGTCCTTAGGATTATACTTTGTCTTGCCGGTGACATCCTTAACTGTGTTGAACAAGTTGTCAAAATAGTTCTTCTCAATATGCATGACATTAACATTATTTCTAAGTAAATTATCTGGCCAATATTGTAAATCCCAAAATATACTTTGCTTAGTCCATTTATACGAAATGCCATATCCATCAAGCCTGTACAATGGCTCCTTGCGAACTTTAGGCAAATCCTGAACTATCTCCCAGATGTCATGACCAAATAACCTTGGAGGTGGACCATCATGTTCTGTTCTATTCTTTCGGAATGCATTCCTGAGTCTCCTAAACTTATAATCAGGTGGCAAGAAACAACGATAACAATCAAACCATGAATTTTTCCTCCCATGTATCAATGTGAAGGATTTTGTTTTTTCCATATAGTATGGACAAGCCCAATTTCCAGCTGTCATCCACCCAGATAATATTCCATAAGCAGAAAAATCATTAACAGTCCACATTAGATATACACATAGATTGAAATTCTATTTAAGTGAAATGTCCCAAGTTTCAATCCCCTCATGCCATAAAATTTGAAGTTCATCAATCAAAAGGTTACAAGTAGACATCTATTCCGCTTTTTGGATTACGCGGGCCAGGAACAATACAATTTAGAAATATATATTAACTGGTCATCAATATTTTAGGAGGAAGGTTATACGGGGTGATAAATATAGGCCAACAGAATATGGCGCAGCACCAACTGGAAAAAAAAAAAGCCACCCGCACATAATCCCAAACTAATATCTTGTGGCTTGGCTGCAAAATCTGGATAAGTGGCATCAAAATGCTTCCAAGCTTCGCTATCAGATGGATGACATATAACACCAGTGGGCCTTCTATTTTTGTTGTGCCATCTTATATTAGGAGTTGAGCTGTTTGAAGCATACAACCTCTTTAACCTTGGTATTAGAGGTAAATAATGCATCACCTTAATACCAATTTTATTTTCACTGCAACCACACTTATATCGAGGGTGCTGACAAAACTTACAGGACTCTAGGTTAGCATCTTCCTTAAAGTATAACATGCGCCCATTTTCATAATAATCAATTCTAACTGAGGCGAAACCTAACTTTGACACCAATCTTTTTACCTTATAGAAAGAATAAGAACCTCTAAGGCGGGGTCAACTAACTCTTTAATAAGGTCTGTCATTGAGTCCATTAACAGCAATAGACAAATGAGAATATGAACACCCGTCAAACAAAGGATGACTAGCAGCATGCAGTTATTCATAAAAATAACCCGTTTCTCTATTGGGAACATCTTTGACATTTTCCCTAAAGTCACTCCCGTGTTGCATCCCAAAAGCATCGTGCATCATTTATGTCATCCTAGTATCTTGATATTCATTATGCCCTGCAGACCTACTACTTTCACCAACAACAAAGTTATTTTTCTCAACGTCACCATGAATAGTACATAATCATAAAAAGTCCTCGTGAAACCCCTTTCTATAAAGATGTTCCTTTACAACTTCTTCTTTTAAAAGATTTGCACCATCACATCTAACACAAGGACAACGAATAGCCCAAAAATGTGAGAAAGCATCAAGTGTCTTAGCATGTTCAACAAATCATCTGACACCTTCAACAAATTCCACCCTAAGACCCATTCTATTATCATTATTCCGTTTATATATCCAGCTATAATCAGGTTCCATCTACACAATCAATCAAATTCAACTAATTAGTTCAAGTCACAAAAGTTCATATTTCAAGTACCTAAATTCAAAATGAAAAAGTACCTAAATTCAAGTTACCAAACTAAACTACATTCAAAATAAAAATTCACCTTTCAAGTACCTAAACTTCAATATTTTCAAGTCACTAAGTCACCTACAAAAACAACAAACTAAACTACCTTCAAAATGATAAATTAACCTTTCAAGTACCTACACTTAATCAATTTCAAGTCACTAAGTCACCTCCCAATTTACCACACTAAACTACATTCAACACAAAAAGTTCCATTTCAAGTACCTATACTTAATCAATTTCAAGTCACTAAGTCACCTCACATGTTACCAAACTAGCCCACATTCAAAACAAAAATTCACCTTTCAACTACCTATACTTAATCAATTTCAAGTGACTAAGTCACCTCACATGTTACCAAACTAAACCACTTTCAAAACAAAAATTCACTTTTCAAGTACCTAAACTTCAACATTTTCAAGTCACTAAGTCACCTCTCAAAACAACAAACTAAAATATCTTCAAAATGATAAATTCTCATTTCAAGTACCTACACTTAATCAATTTCAAGTCACTAAGTCACCACCCAAGTCACCAAACTAAACTACCTGCAAAATGATAAATTCACATTTCAAGTACCTACACTTAATTAATTTCAAGTCACTAAGTCACCACCCAAGTCAACAAACTAAACCACATTCAAAAGGGCAGCCCGGTGCACTAAAGCTACCGCTATGCACGGTGTCCGGGGAAGGTCCCCACCACAAGGGTGTATCATACGCAGCCTTACCTTGCATTTCTGCCAGAGCTTATTTCCAAGGCTTGAACCCGTGACTTCCTGGTCACATGGCAGCAACTTTACCAGTTACTCCAAGGCTCCTCTTCAAACTAAACCACATTCAAAATGATAAATTCACATTTCAAGTACCTACACTTAATCAATTTCAACTCACTAAGTCACCACCCAAGTCACCAATCTAAACCACATTCAAAACAAAAATTCACCTTTCAACAACCTACACTTATCAATTTTAAGTCACTAACTCACCACCTAAGTCACCAAACTAAACCATATTCAAAATGATAAATTCACATTTCAAGTACCTACACTTAATTAATTTCAAGTCACTAAGTCACCACCTAAGTCACCAAACTAAACCACATTCAAAATAAAAATTCACCTTTCAACTGCCTACACTTAATCAATTTTAAGTCACTAAGTCACCAAACTAAACCACATTCAAAAAAAAAATCAAGATTCAAGTACCTGCACTTAATCAATTTCAAGTGACTAAGTCACCTCACGTGTTACCAAACTAAATCACATTCAAAGAAAAAGTTCTCATTTCAAGTACCTACACTTAATCAATTTCAAGTGACTAAGTCACCTCACAAGTTACCAAACTACACTACATTCAAAACAAAAATTTTCATTGCAAGTACCTACAATTAATCAATTTCAAGTCACTAAGTCACATCACAAATTACCAAGCATAGAAAAATTTAAAATAAAAAGTTCACATTTCAAGTACCTACGCTTCAACAAAATTCAAAATAAAAGTTCACCTTCAAGTAACTACACTTAATCACTTTCAAGTAACATATTCATTTATAGTATAAGTCAAACAATTGAACAAGTGTAACAAAGCAAATAAGTAGAGGCGTCGCATGTCCCTCTCACACCATATAATCATCACAAAATTTCTATGGCTTCCAAAGCCTTCTATAGCGAACAATCCCAAACTAAACTACATTTAAAGACTTTATTATAAGAAAATAGAGAGAAATCAACTTACCTTTGCTTGGCCTAAATTAAAGAGAAAGAGATAAGCAATCACCGAAAAAATAGCAAAGCAATCCTTTACCCGAATTCGGATTCTGTCAAACATTAACATCAAATTCCAAGCAACCCATTAGGCAACTAGAAGAAAAAAATCTTGACCATTAGGCAAAATAAGAAAAATCTTGACCATTAGCTACAATCAATTTCCACATTCCCAATCACATTTTTATTTTCTCATATTCTTAGCTTAAAATCACCATGAAAAAACCACCAAAATTCTAAAACTATAACGGAGTATCAAGAAAAGTAAACCCTAATTTACTTGCAAGAACAAGAAAAGTAGACATGAAATGTTGACAATATAATCTTGTTAATGAGAGTGTACTCATAAAGAGGAATGAAAATTCTAAGCCACTAACATTGCCAAAATTGTGATGGAAATGGAAATAGATAAAATGGGTGTTGCTAAAAATGCTAAAAATGAATGGAAAAGGCAAGAATGAAAAACGAAACTAAAACAAGTACATATTAACTAAAACAAACTCATAAAATGAATTGTATAAATCCAAAATTGTCATAAAATTAAATACTTTTCCCTCAAGAATTCTACACCCCAAATGAACAAAGTACATAATAGTAACATATAAGGATACAAGTACATATTAACTAAAACAAACTCATAAACAAAAATGAATTTTGGAACAAAGAAGAAGAGAGATAAGATAGCTAACAGTTGTGATGTAGTGTAGTACCTGGGAGACAGTGGACGGCGGTGGCGGCAGTCGGTGGACGGCGACAGACCATGGACGGTGGAGGTTGAAGACAGTGTGTGTATGTCGATGGAAGGTTTGTGTTTGTGTGTGTTATTTACGATTTGGGAATTGAATTATTGTGTTGGTTCGATTCGGGTCGGGTGGGATAGGGTAGAATTTAATTTATTTAATAAAAAATAATTAAAAAACTGACCACATGTGGTCGATTTTTACAAAATTGTTAAAAATTATAAATTGTATTATATTTATAACTACATCCAAATAATTTAATGCAATAATGCGTATATATATATATATATATAAATCAGATAATTAGTTATTTTATCATCACATCAACATGAGTAGTATATTTTTCAATCGTATAATAATATCAATGTTTGCAAATTACGATAAATTTTTGGTTAATTAGCTTTTAAATGTGATATTATATATATATATATATATACCTCGTAATACTTGTCTTACATTATTACAACTTCAATAATATACGCATGTCTACATTGACATAAAATAGTATATCTATGTCCTCAATAGTATGATATCAACGTATTATTCAAAATATTTTAAAATATAGATTCAATTATCTAGCTTTCGATTACTGCATATGTCACTACACGAGTTATACGTATATATAAATATATTCAATTGATTATCAGCTTTTAAATACGTATTATATACATCACATACACGATTTTACTACCCCGTAATAATATACAACATATTTCACATATACTCAGATGAATTATCGATTAGTTTATCTTATATCATTAATATACCGTCACTATATAATATGTATATAATATATATACCTATACATACACACACATATACACACTATCGATTATATCAAGTTCTAAATACGTACTATATACATCACATACGTGCACAAGTAAATTCTCCAATAATATAACGCGACGTATTTCATATACATACTGTGCTGAGTTGTCGAATAATTTGATTAGCTTGCATTAATATAACTTCAACGTACAGTATATTATTACTTCTATTCTTTCAAATAACAGTATTCAATAATATGTTTGGATAGATTCTACTAGTTTTTGACTACATCGTTCATCTATCGATCACTACATCATATATATATATATATATATATATAGAGAGAGAGAGAGAGAGAGAGAGAAAGAGATTTTATATATATGAAGTCTTGAATGCATACTATATATACATCACATCCACAAGTATATTACCTCATAATAAAACACATTCATTATATTCTGATGAATTATCGGTTATATATGTACGTTACATTATTATAACTGCAATAGTAGCATAATATCATTATCTCATCGGTATGATATATATACACATATTCATTATACAAAGATTATGCATATTTAATGTCATTTAACGTATATACAAAGAAAAATATTTATTTTATTTATTGAAACATAAGTAAAAGATAAGAATTATGTTTAACGTAATTTATTTATTTTATTTGATATTTTTTTTAGTATAAAATATATGTGTATTTTAAAAATGTGTATTTTAAAAATATGTATTTTTTAAATAAAACCGACCACAAGTAGTCGATTTTTTAAAATTATTTTATTTTTAGTTTTTTACAGTCCAAAATCGACCACTAGTGGTCGGTTTTTAGAATATTTTAAATTTAATTTTTAAAATAAAACCGACCACAAGTGGTCGGTTTTTAAATTTATATATTTTTTTAAATATACCGACCACAAGTGGTTGATTTTTGAAATTATTTTATTTTTTATTTATTTTTTAATTAAAAACCGACCACAAGTGGTCGCTTTTATAAAATATTTTAAATTTAATTTTAAAATAATACCGACCAAAAGTGGTCGGTTTTAAGTAAATATTTTTTAAAATAAAACCGACCACAAGTGGTCGGTTTTTTTATTTATTATTTTTTAAAATGAATAATAATTAATATAAAAATTATTGAAATTATTATTTTGAAATTTTAAAATATAAAACCGACCACATGTGGTCGGTTTTTTAAAGAAAAATTATTATTTTAGAAAAAATACAAACCGACCACATGTGGTCGGTTTTTTGCGACCTCATTCTTGTGGTCGGAAAAACTGTTTTTTTAGTAGTGGTGCTGTTTAATTAGCCAAGTTTGCACCTAGCATTATTATACTAACAAACTTAGTGAACTTAACTACCTGTACGTGATACTGGGAGTTATTAATCCAATCAAATATTGTGTGTCCATATCCCCTCATTCCTCATGGACTCCAAGTAACAGAAATATCTACTTTCCCCTTTTTTGGTCTTTAGGAAGCTATCACCCTTTTAACTCACTGCGGCAGACAGTTTTTGTTGAGGTCTGAAATTGATGGAGCGTCATGTGAAAGTTTATAGTATGAAAACTATAGAGACGATAATTTAGATAACACATAAAAAGAATACTTAAAAAGTATATTATTGATATGGTTTAACAATTGGCCTACATAAGAAATCTTCTCATAAACTCGACTTTTTTTAGGATTATATTGTGAATGTTATTGTGTTGTTGTATGAGAAGAGTGGTTTTCTATTTATAGAGTACCAAAACCTTTTCTTCAAGAAAGAAGTTAGCCAAATATAGAGGAGTTTTATAGTTTCATTTCAGGAAAAATAAAACTAATTATGGTATTACTTTTATTTTCCTTCACTAGAAAATTAATACTCAAATTTGATTAAAAAAATAAGGGCAAAAAAACTAACAGTTTTTTATGATCGATCAGGTAACTAATACTAGAAATCTTGATTTTAAAAGGATGGAAAAAAATATAAAACTACTATAAAAATTGAATTAATAGATAAAAATAGCATAATAACTCAAAAATCATTAACATATAATTTTGATGATTTAAAAGAATTTAAAATGCATATAGAAGAATTATTAGAAAAACAATACATACAAAAAAGTAATAGTAAACACAATAGCATTTATAGTAAATAAACATAGTGAACAAAAAAGAGGAAAAGGTAGAATAGTTATTGATTATAGAAATTTAAATGCATAAACTATGACGTATAATTACCCAATACCAAACAAGATATTAAAAATAAGATAAATACAAGGATATAATTATTTTAGTAAATTTGATTGTAAATCAAGATTTTACCACTTAAAGTTAGATGAAAATTCTAAGGAATTAACCGCATTTACAGTACCACAAGGATTTAATGAATGGAATGTATTACCATTTGGATATAAAAATACACCAGGTAGATATCAACACTTTATGGATAGTTATTTTAAGCAATTACCTAATTGTATAGTATACATAGATGATATACTACTATACACAAAAATCAAAGAAGAGCATTTAAAATTACTAGAACAATTTACAGATATAATAGAAAAATCAGGAATAAGTTTAAGCGAAAAGAAATCTGAAATTATGAAAAATCAAATAGAATTTTTAGGAATACAAATAGATAAAAGTGGAGTAAAAATGCAACAACATATAGTACAAAAAATAATAAATTCAAAAGAAGAATTAGATACAAAAAAAGAAATTACAATCATTTTTAGGATTAGTAAACCAAGTAAGAGAATATATACCAAAATTAGCAGAAAACCTAAAGCTTTTACAGAAAAAATTTAAAAAGAATGTAGAATATAATTACAATGAAGAAGATAAAAAATAAGTTCAGAAAATAAAAATACTTTGTAAAGAATTACCAAAATTACAATTCCCAGATGAAAATAAAAAATTTACATATATAGTAGAAGCAGACGCAAGTGAATATAGTTATGGAGGAGTACTTAAATATAGGTACGAAAATGAAAAAATAGAACATCATTGTAGATATTACTCAGGTACATTTAATAAAATAGAAATATAATGAGAAATAAATAGAAAAGAATTATGTTCATTATATAAATGTTTATTAGCCTTTGAACATGGATATTCACTATATAATTGTCTTAATTTTTTCTTTATTATTTCTACCTTATCTATTGAAAATATAGTTATTTCTTTTTTATTTATCAAAAATACAACTAGTTCTACTGTGTCTTATGTATTTTTTATATTTTCTAACTTTTGTGTAATTTTTTCACTTCCTTTTATCCAATCAGCTTTCTTTCTTATTTTATTAATAACTATTTTTGCTCTGACTTTTTATTTACATGGTGTTGTAAACCACCAATCTGTTTTAGTTATTATATGTGGGTATAATTTATCTAAAAATGACATTCTTAAAAGCATATCTTTTGATGTTAGTTCATAATTATAGATTTCTTCTATTGTTATTATTTTATATCATATCTATTTTCATGTCATGTCAAAGTTCTTTTTATGAATAATTTATCTTTATTATATGTTATAGATAATTGTGTATGTTCTATATTGTATGATTTTATTTGTTCTAACCATTTTAGTCCTAATATAATATATCTGTTTTTTGCATTTCTTCCTTTATTTCAAATTCTATTTTTATTTTCCTAACTCCTATTATTATTATTTTTTCTATTGTATCCTAAATGTTTATTAGACTCCTTGGTAGATCTGGGCATATATTATACTATTAGATTTTATTTCTTCACTTTTTACTAGATATTTTGCTATATAATTTTCTTTTTGTCCTGTGTTTAAGAGTATTAAATATTCTTTTTCATTTATTGTTCCCGTTATGTAATATTGATTTAAACTAACTGTTGAAGTTGTTTCATAACTTGTTCTTTTTAATGAGCTTGATGATTCTGGTTTTTCATGAGCTATTCTTTTTTATGTACTTATTCTATCATTTATTATTTCTAAATCTTCCTCTATGTCTATATTTTTGTAACTATAATCATTATTATTAATTGTTTTTACAAATTGTTCAAAAGGACTTTCTATTTGTATTTTATTAATTTTATTTTTTTCTGTTATTTTATGTTTTGTTGTTAATACATAAAGATTTTTACATCTTGCTGTAAATATATTACTTCCTGGGGTTAGTTCTATTCCTGATATTTTCCAATATAATACTAATGATTTATCTATATTTTTATTTGTTATTGCTGCTAAATAATTCGTACTTATTATAAATTTAAATTTTTGGTATATTAAATTTCCTTTTATAGCAGTTATTATACCTTTTTCTATAGGTTTTATAATTCTATCATCTGCTAAATATAATTCTATTGGTGTATCTATTCCTTCTCTAAAACATGTTTTTATCAATATCTCTGTTCCTCCAAGGTGTACATATTTTATTGGGTCTTTACTTTTTATATCGTTTATTTCTTTATTAATTATTCTTTTAGTTACTAGTGGTATACTAGCTCTTCCTTTTGCATATCTACAGTCTATTACATGTTCTTTTTGGCTTACTACATAGTATTCTTCCTTTTTTTCTACTAAATATATTTTTTATTGTTGGTATTTTAAATATTTTTTCTACACTTAGGTCTAACTCTTTTCCTTTTATTTTGTCAAATATATTACTGTCAAATATTATTTTTTGATCTATTCCTTCTTCATTTAAATATTCTTTCTTTGTTATTATTTTTATATATTCTTCAGTTATTTGGTTCATTTTTATATCTTCTTCAGTCATTTGATTCATCTAATTCACTATCTATTTCATTATCTGTTTCATTCTCCGAAATTTCATATATACTATCTTCACTTTCTAATTCATAATCTATATAATCTATCTGCATATATTCTATATTTTCTATTATTATTTCTGATATTTGTTTCTTTTTTGGGTTTTTTGATAATTTACAATCTCTAGTTAAATGTTCTAGTTTTCCACAATTATAACAAGTACATTCTTTTATAGATTTTTTTTTCTATATGGTCTTTTATGTTTCTAATTTTTTACATAATATCTTTTTCTTGGTTTCTTATATTTATATTTTATTTTTTTGGATTTCTTATGTCTTTTTCTTTTCTTATAATATTTTTCCTCACATCCAAATTGAGGTGCTATTTTATCCTTGCAACATGCTAAATTTCTTATTAATGTTTTTTCCATTTTTATTTCTTTTCTATATTTTTCACATAAATTTCTATACCATTGTTGTAAATATTTTATTCTTGCTCCTAGGGTATCTACTATTTTTTCTTCATCCCAACTCTTTATTATTTTTGAACTAAATGGTTCGGGTAATTTACTAAAATATAATCTTCTTATTTCTTTACTTTCTTCTATATTATATGTTCCTTTATAATAATATTCTTTAAATGTGCACGTATACTCATCTATATAGCACATATTACATATTGCTAGTTTTAACATTAAATTTCTATTTATATCTGTTTCTTTATTTTGCTCTTCTTCTTCTGTTGTTACACTGCTAAATTCATCTCTTATAGCTATTTCATATTTTTACAATATTTCTATTGGTAGTATTTTAGTAGTTGTTGATGTTCCTTCTGTTTTATTATCAGATCCTAATACTTTTTTACTTGCTTCGGCTAGGTTTAAAACCATAATTTTATTGTTCCTATTAATGTCTTTTCTATATATTCTGGTGTGTTTGTTGTATCAATTTTATTATCTAATAATTGTTTTGACATGTATCCTACCCATAGTTGTATTATTTTATTTGTGTCTATTACACAATCTAAATCTAAAAAGTTATAATTAATTATTTGTTTTGGTGTCCATTTACTATATTCATCCTTTGGATTATATCTTTTAAACTTATTTTTGTAATTATAGGTTAGTTTTCTTATTTCTGATGTACTAGGTATTATATTTTTATCTAGAGTATTTACTTCTGTATTTATTAGTTCTAGATTTTCTTTATTAATTACTTCTTGTTTTTCATTAATTTCTAGTTTTCCTATGTTTTCTAGAATTTCTGTATATGTTTCACTATCTTCCGATTCATAATTATCTGTTTCTTCAGAATCTATTGTATTTAATTTTAATTCACTGATTTCTGGTTCTTTATTTTTTATTTCTAACTTTTCTTTAAATTGATTTATCTCGTTTAATAATTTTTGTTCTTTATCTTTTTCTTCTTTTTCTTTGTCTCTTTTCAAATAAATCTTTTAGCATTTGTTGTTCTGTTTCTAATTCAGCAATCCTACTATTTTTAGTTTCTTCTATTTTTCATATTTCTTCTGTAGTTTGTTGTTTTATTTTATCTATTTTTTTTCTGCCTATCTCTTCATATTCTTTTTATATTCTTACCATGGTTGTCAACTTATCTTCTAATTTTAATTTTAATTTTTCTAACATTAAATATAAATGTTCACTTATTTTCTTATATCTTCTTCCTAGGTTAGAGAATACTATTTTTATTTTAATCCTTCATGATTTTCATATGTTTTTTCATTTATTATAAATTCTTCTTTGTTCATTTTATTTAAACGTATATAGGTTATGTTGCTATATATATTCTAGATTATCTATTGTTGATTCTAAATTTGATATTTCTTCTTTTTGAGCATTTATTGAATTTTTACTGACTCCGACAATTATGTTATACTGTAGTCTTTTTATCCTTATTTTTAAATCCTTACGTATTTCAGATATCATTCCTTTCAATTCTTTATATTTTTGTGGTTTTTGTACTTTATTCATCTAAACAATATTTATAATATTTTGTTGGATATCTAAATCTAATTTTATCATAATTAGTTGGTATGTGTCTCATTCTTCTAGATTTTAAATGAATTATTAATTTTGCTTCAATACTAGATATTAAAGTAATTAGGTAGGCTAATCTATGGGGGTCTCCTTTTATTTTATTTAGACTTTTATATTCTGAATAATTACTAGTTAAGGCTTCTTTATTTTTTCTAAAAGCTTCTCTATTTTTAAATGGTCTTCTCATAATTAATCAATCAAATAAATCCAAATACATACTACTTCCGTGACTTTAAACAACATAAGCTCTAATACCAATTGTTGGAGGGTGCGGATAACTTTGGTAACTTAAATAGATCTATTATAGCAGGTGTAGTGGTAGACACAACTTTATTCCAGATGTGATGCTACAATAGCAAGAAGATAAAAAAGCAGCAGATACGACAAGAAGAGGATAAAAAGAAGACAGTAAAGGAGCAATAATAGAAGAAGACAAGACATTAAAGATAAGAAAATGACATATAAGAAAAAGCTAAACTTCTTACGAAAATTATTGTAAAGTTTTAATAGTTTTTTTGACTTTTCTTTTCATTTAATAGGCTTTTTGACTTTTTTGACAAAAAAACTATTATTAGTTTTAGTTAGCTTTAAGTCTTTTCTTTTCAGAATGTAAAGACTTCTTTGTAAATTAGGAAACGTGCAAAGTGTGTTAATAGTTTACGCGCTTTCTTAGGATTATAAATAGAGAGCATTTTGCTCAGTTAAAGGTAAGCCTTCATGAGTTGAAGCAAAATCCTCTCTTGTACACAAAAAACTTTTGAATTATTTAATAAAAAACAGATATATTTCTAAGGAAAAGCTATGAATCAGACAGCTATGGAAAATCTAGAATTATCACATTTACCAGAACATGTATTTTTATTTATGATTATGAATATCTAAATTCATAAATTTCTGACAATCATGATATGATAAAATAAGTTAATGTTAGTTACTTTATATTAGAATTATTCAAAGAATAGCATGTTAAGAAGTTTATTAGCAAAGTGGAAAGGAGAAAAATTCCTAAGAACTATGTCATCCTAAAGGTGAAACCGGTGAGGCAAGAAAGTCATGATAGGGGAGTAGCCAGAGTACAGGCGTTGTTTAAGGGAAAAGTATCCAGATTACCATGGTAATAGTGACCGAAGAACATGTTATTTAAGGATAATCTAGTAGATAGTAATCTAAAATGATCATATTTTGTTATGTGTATGATTGAAGGGAATATTTTGAAAAAGCATCATATGAAAAATGAATACTTATTTATCTAACGAAATGATAGATAAATTCAAAATACTTGTTTTGTATATACTTAAGGATATAGAAATTGTAGATATAAGAAAAATCATATTGGAAAAAATATTTGGCAAATATTTTATGACTAGAATAAATTACATACCACACCTACCTACCTACTCTTACAAATACTTACATACCAAACCTACACATCAACCATGATAAATTACGTATATTTAGAATATTGAAAAATGGATATGAAAAATATACAATTAATAGAAAATCTAATGAAACAAATTTAGAAAAATATATGAGAACTAAAGATATAAAATATATGGAATTCCTTAATGAAAATATAGAGGAATTATTGAGATTAAAACAAACAACTAATAAATACTATGATAAAGCATTTAATTACTAGAATCCAATTCCAAGTTATCGAAGTTATTCGTAGAAACCTTAGCATAATATGAATAATATGAGAAGATATATATCTGATGAAACTAAGATACTAGTTTTATATATCATAAAAGACTTAGAATTAGAAGACATAAAGAAAATAATATGGGAAAAAATATTTGATTATAAAGATGAGTTACTAAGTACTAATTGGATAGAAGATGAATTAGAAAATATAGATTTCTATGGTAGAAATAATTCAGATAGTTATTATTCAGATGGATATTATACAGATTAAGAATGCTAGAATATATTCAAAGAGTTAGAGAAAAACAAAGTTGGCTATATGAAGAAATTAATTATAGAAATCAGCTTAGAAGAGGAAGAGAACAATTAAAAGAAAGATTAAATTGGATAAATAAAACCATAAAACAACTAGAATTAAAAGACAGTTTAGAATATGATTTAGACATGGAATTATTTATAAACGAAAAAGACAGGATAATTAACGAAATAGATAACCTAGAATTTAATATCAGATATAGTACAATTAGAATAAATTATTACAAAGAAATTTGCAGTATCACAACTACTTTAGGATAAAATGATAGACTATGAGTATTTAAAATATTGGAGACAAGATATGAAAGAAATAAGATTAACAGAAATACTTATGAAAGATAATTTAATTGAATATTTTAGAACAAAAGATATAGAATATTTAGAATACCTCCAAAATAATATACAACAATTGCAAAGACTAAGAGAAAAAACTAAAGAATATTACAGTAAAGCATTTAATCAAATACAAGTTGTGCCTGCCACTACACCTGCTGCATATGTGGTCATCGTATCTTTGGCCAACTTGTTTACAGAATTGTTCCATAGCTTCTTTTGAAATAACTCCTTTCATAATAGATCTTGTGACTGATAACTCTTCTGATTTTAGGATCGTTATAACCCATTTTCTTATCTCTTCTCTGTCATTTTCTCTAATATTTTTACAAGTAAAGTAAACCAATAATTGATTTCTGTTATAGTAAATCCAAACTGGGTTTTGATTTATATAATTATTTGCTAACTCAGTCAATATACTGCTAAGTCCAATAACTCTCTTGTTTTGGTAAAAGTCCGGTATCTGATTTTTGGTTATCTCTTCTTGTTCGCATATTTCTTCAGGGATAATATAGTCTCGTGTCATTCCTATCTTGACAACAATAATTATCTATTTTATTTCATCAAATAATATTTCTGTTGGTGCTGAGTAGAAACAAACATAGAATAGTTGTCCCTTCGTAATCCTTTTATAATCCATAAACTTTTTGTGAATATCTGGAATTCTTGTTAACTCTTCTCCAGTAATTGTGTAAACTGTAGATAATAGTCCATAATAGTAACATGAAGAAATTAAGTTTGCACTGGTGCCAGGCAAAGCAATAAGTTTGTTATAGTTCTGACATTTTTGTGTAATATGTCATTGGTTTTGTTTTGCTAAATCTTTACTCTGGATAGATTTTGTATTTAATAATTTTTGTAAAGTATAAATATTATCAATATATGTACGAGTGATATGGTTATAGGTCTGCTTGTGTTGATTGAGTGATTCGGAATATGTGTGTATCTGGGGAGGTATAGATGACTCTGATTTTTGTATATTTGGTGTATATGGTTTTGAGAATATCTGGTTGAGGTTATAATTCTTTTTCTTTGGTGGTTCAGGTTTATTTTGAGTGACTATATTCTTTCCCTTGGATATATCACCTGTGCCTGCAGCTGTAACTGTAATTTTGTTAGTAATTTGAGTTTTTAGGTGTTTCTCATCGTCACCTTCTAGGTCTAATTTTTTAATGTGCTCTTCTTTCACAGTATCTTTGCTAATAGCTTCTTATTTTTTATAGTGCTCAACCTGCACTTTTATATTTGTAACTTCAGAAGTTAATGTGATAACTCGTTCTTGTAATAACTTCATTTGTTCAAACACTTGTAATATTAAGTCTGTTTGGGTATCTTTGACATCAGCTTCTTCCATTGGTAAATAAGTTTGAGTAGCTTTGTCTTGATATGTAATCTGCAATAACATTCTTGTCAGTCTTGATTACTTCAATCGTAAATGTAAAATTTAATATATTCAATACTAATCTCCGAATTTCCTTCGTCGTAACTGAGTTTTGTATTTTTCTTGTTAACTACTATCGAACCTGGGTATTATCTGTTCTCACAATAAATTTGTTATATACAATATATGGTTATTTGTTAATTAAGTAAATCAAGTTTTCTTGTTCTTTATTTGTCTTAGGATTCGTGAGCATCTTCTGTGGATTACCAGAAAACTCAAGCTATGCTGGCAGTTTTTTCCAGTAACTTACACGAGCGATGAAATGTTCATGAACACCAGTGTAAATGCACATGTATTGGCTGAATTCATTTACAATGATACAGAAATTTACTTGTAGACTGTTCGAAACTTTCCAGAGGGGAAAGGGAACTGCTATAACCAAAGACCTTCTAAAGACAGAGATAGCAAATTTGCAGTACGTTCCTTTTTTAACTATGGTAATAAAAGTCATGTACCAACGTTTGATTTGCATATTGGTATACTGAACTTTGGGATGCTGTTCAACTGGCCAGTGCCTCTCATTTAGTCACAAAGGAGATTTTACATGTTTTTCCTACGAATTTTACGGGCGTACGCCTTGTAAATACGGGCAACGGGACAACTTTTTATTTCAGCATTGGAGCTACCTGTGATTAAGGAGTTCAATATTATGCCACTGAGGTAAAATTGATCTTTTATTTCTTCTTCATTTCGGGATTCAGAAAGCCAGCGCTTTTATGGAACGAATTGACAATGCTAATCGGTCCAAATTTATTCCTTAACGCTATATAAAAAATATCTTACTTTTACTCCTTCAGCCTGTTTTGCTTAGATTGATTTATTTTAAATATTTTTAAAAAAAATTAAATAATGTTTTGAAGCATGTTATAGTGTTAGTAAAATAAAAAATACTTTTGATCACTTATAATAAAGCAAAACAATAAAAATAAGTTAAAAGACTTAAGTTCAAATTCTTTAACTTATAACTTATGCTTATAAGAATGAGCTACAAGTCCATCCAAACAGGTTATAATTTGGGTTATGCATACACTTCTTGTTAACATATAGGAGTAGTATGGTGTTTGACTTTGACTTTAACGCGTTCATGTAAAATATTTCTAATTTTTTAAAATATTTTTTACTCTGTTTAAAATTATATATGCTGACATCATTTGACCAGACACTTAAAAAAGAAATGAAGACTTTTAAAATATATAATCTAAAACAAAAGTATACCTCAGTGTATTAGAACGTTTGCTACATGCGAGGAAGGATAAACCACAAAGATCTAAAACAAATCTTAAATATTTGTGATGATTATTGAATATATCATTAAAGATTAAATATAAATGAGAATTTAAAGTTATCTTTTTTCTAAATCTAACTAGAAATATGATATATGTTTTTTTGAGAAAAACTAAGGTGTCGTTTGGACATATGATTTCAAATTTATGCTTGTTTATCCATTTTTGAGTAAAAGTTCAACTTGAGTTTGTGATTTCAAACCCAAAATTCATCTCAGTATGATATATGTTTTTTGAGGAAAACTAAGGTGTCGTTTGGACATATGATTTCAAATTTATGCTTGTTTGTCCATTTTTGAGTAAAAGTTCAACTTGAGATTGTGATTTCAAACCCAAAATTCGTCTCAAAGGTGGAATTTCAACTTCAAACCTATCGTCTCAAAATTTTTAAAATCTTAAAATTGTCAATATTTTTAAATTCTACAAGAAAAAAATATACCCCTATTTATTATAGAAGTAATTACTTAAGCTTGCTTTATTCTCTACTTTACCATATCTATAATCTATAATATATTAAAAGTGTGAAGACCTTTAGAAAAGTGATTTGAACTTTTTGCTCTTCATTAAGAAACTTTTCTTCAGACAAAACTGTCTTTTTACTATTTTCTTTAATTTATTATTTCATTATTTTTATTATATTAACTAAACCTCCTAAAATATATGGGACTCCTAAATATTAATTAATATTTTCCTTTCTACTGTTCAGCTTGAAAAATACTCCTAAAATAGGACTATATTAAAAAAATACTTCTATAAATATACGTAATAAGATATATACCTCTTGAATTTGTAAGTCGGTCTTCTTTCTTTTTTTTCTTATGAAATTATTATATGAATTGTTACATATGGTATAGATAAATTCGTCCATGGACAAATGGAATTTGGGTTCAATTTGCCTCTTTATTACTTTTTTTTCAAGTTAATTAATATAATTCTCAATATTTATATGCTCTATTTCACATTTATGTATGTTCTTTTGTTTTTGCATTGTCATAAAAGTGGAGGTTAATGCTTTTTTATATGCATCTTGACGTTGTTGTAAGTATGTCATGTTAATATTTATATTCATTAAATTATGTATGTTTTTATGGAGTATTTTGTCAATTTGATGCTTTCTCATTTTTTTAACTCTACGGTTATACATTGATAAATACAGAAGTAGCATTCATGTATGAATTTATGAATTGTATCAAAGCTCATTTATTATCTAGTTAAATTATCGCACTTAATCCGTACCCCTCTACAAATTGGTATCAGAGCCCAGTTATTTAAAAAATACAGAAGTAGCATACACGTATGAATTTATGAATTTAGATTGAATTTACTCGACAATAATTAATATTGATTAATTATGAGAAGACCATTTAAAAACAGAGAAGCTTTAAGAAAAATTAAAGAATCTTTAATTAGTAATTATTCAGAATATATAAGTCTAAATAAAACAAAAGAAAACCCACAAAGACTAGCCTACCTAATTACCTTAATATCTAGTATTGAAGCAAAATTAATAATCCATTTAAAAACTAGAAGGATGAGACACATACCACCTAATTATGATAAAATCAGATTTAGGTATCCGCCAAAATACTATAAATACGGTTTAAATGAATAAAATACAAAGAACTAAAACAAATTATTTCTGAAAAACGTAAAGAATTAAAAATAAAAATAGACAGATTAAGTTATAATATATTTGCCGGAGTTAGTAAAAACTCAATAAATGCACAAAAAGATAAAATATCAAATTTAGAATCACAAATAGATAGTTTAGAATATATATATATCAACATGAACTATTTACAATAAAATGAACAAAGAAGAATTTATAATAGACGAAAAAATATATGAAAATCACGAAGGATTAAAAATAAGAATAGTATTTTCTAATCTAGGGAGAAGATATAAGAAAATACGTGAACATTTATATTTAATGTTAGAAAAAGAAGAATTAAAATTAGAAGATAAATTGACAGCTATGGTAAGAATAGAAAGGAAAAACGAAGAAATAGATAAAAAAAAAGGAAATGGAAAAAATAAAACAACAAACTACAGAAGAAATACGAAAAATAGAAGAAACTAAAAATAGTAGGATTGCTGAATTAGAAAAAGAACTACAAATGTTAAAAGATCTGTATGAAAAAAGACAGAAAGAAAAAGAAGAAAAAGATAAAGAACAAAAATGATTAAACGAGATAAATCAATTTAAAGAAAAATTAGAAATAGACAATAAAGAAATAAAAGACAAGGAATTAGAAATAAATAATATAGATGTTGAAGAGACAGATAATTATGATTCAGAAGATAGTGAAACATATACAGAAATATTAACAAATACAAAAAATTTAGAAATCAATGAAAGAAAAGAAGTAATTAATGAAGAAAATTTAAAAAATATCAACACAGAAATAAATACTCTTGATAAAAAAGAAGATCAAAATATAATACCTAGTACATCAGAAATAAGAAAACCTACATATTATAAGAATAAGTTTAAAAGATATAATCTAAAGAATGAATATGACAAATGGACACCAAAACAAATAGTTAATAAAAATTATAACTTTTTAGACTTAGATTGTGTAATAGATACAGAAAAAATAATACAATTATGGATAGGATATATGACAAAAAAATTATTAGATAATAATATAAGTGTAATAGATGCACCAGAATATATAGAAAGAACACTAATAGGAACAGTGAAATTATGGTTTTTAAATCTAACTGAAAATAGTAAAAGAATATTAAGAACTGACAAACCCACAGAAGGAACATCATCAATAAAATTAACACCTATAGAATTATTAAAAAAATATGAAACGGCTATAAAAGACGAATTTAGTAGCATGACAACAAAAGAAGAAGAACAAAATGAAGAGAAAGATATAAATAGAAATTTAATGTTAAAATTAGCAATATGTAATATGTGCTACATAGATGAATATACTTGCGCATTTAAAGAATATTATTATAAAGGAGCATATAATATAGAAGAAAGTAAAGAAATAAGAAAATTATATTTTAGTAAATTACCTGAACCATTTAGTTCAAAAATAATAAAAAGTTGGGATGAAACAAAAATAGTAGATACTCTAGGAGCAAGAATAAAATTTTTACAACAATGGTATAGAAACCTATGTGAAAAATACAGAGAAGAAATAAAAATAGAAAAAACATTAATAAGAAATTTAGCATGTTGCAAAGATAAAATAGCACCTCAATTTGGATGCGAAGAAAGATATTATAAGAAAAGAAAAAGGCATAAGAAATATAAGAAATACAAAAAATCAAAATATAAGTATAAGAAACCAAGAAAAAGATATTATGTAAAAAATTATAAACATAAAAGACCATATAGGAAAAAGAAATCTATAAAGGAATGTACTTGTTATAATTGCGGAAAAATAGGACATTTAGCTAAAGATTGTAAATTACCTAAAAATCCAAAAAATAAACAAATATCAGAAATAAAAATAGAAAATACAGAATATATGCAGATAGATTACATAGATTACGAATTAGAAAGTGAAGACAGTATATATGAAATTTCAGAGAATGAAACAGATAACAAAATAGATAGTGAATTAGACGAATTAAATGACTGAAGAAGATATAAAAATAATAAAAAAAGAAGAATATTTAAATGACGAAGGAACAGATAAAAAAATAATATTTGATAACAATGCATTTGATGAAATAAAAGGAAAAGAGTTAGACTTAAGTGTAGAAAAAATATTTAAAATAGCAACAATAAAAAATATATTTACTAGGAAAAAGGAAGAATATTATGTAGTAAGCCAAAAGGAACATGTAATAGACTGTAGATATGCAAAAGGTAAAGCTAGTATACCACTAGTAACAAAAAGAATAATTAATAAAAAGATAAACGATATAAAAAGTAGAGACCCAATAAAATATGTACACCTTGGAGGTACAGAAATATTAATAAAAGCATGTTTTAGAGAAGGAATAGATACACCAATAGAATTATATTTAGCAGATGATAGAATTATAAAACCTATAGAAAAAAGTATAATAACTGTCATAAAAGGAAATTTAATATACCAAAAATTTAAATTTATAATAAGTGCGAATTATTCAGTAGCAGTAACAGATAAAAATATAGACAAATCATTAGTATTATATTGGAAAATATCAGGAATAGAATTAACCCCAGGAAGTAAAATATTTACAGCAAGATGTAAAAATCTATATGTATTAACAACAAAACATAAAATAACGGGAAAAAATAAAATTAATAAAATACAAATAGAAAGCCCTTTTGAACAATTTGTAAAAACAATTGATAATAATGATTATAGTTACAGAAATATAGACATAGAAGAAGATCTAGAAATAATAAATGATAGAATAAGTACAACAAAAAGAATAGCTTATGATAAACCGAAATCATCAAGCTCATAAAAAAGAACAAGTTATGAAACAAGCTCAATGGATAATTCAAACCAATATTACATAACAGGAAAGGTAAATGAAAAAAAAATATTTAATACTCTTAAATACAGGACAAGAAGAAAATTATATAGCAAAATATCTAGTAAAAAATGAGGAAATAAAAACTGACAATAATATATGCCCAGATCTACCAAGAAGTTTAATAAATACTAAAAATATAGCAGAAAAAATAATAATAATAATAATAATAGGAATAAGAAAAATAAAAATAGAATTTGAAGTAAAAGAAGAAATGCAAAAAACAGACATAATATTAGGAATAAAATGGTTAGAACAAGTAAAACCATATAATATAGAACATACACAATTAACTATAACACATAACAGAGAGAAATTATTCTTAAGAAGAGCTTTAACATAAAATGAAAATATATGTATTAATGAAGATAGTAGTAGAAGGATATTACAGTAGATATTATACGCCTATGATAGACACAGGAGCAGAAGCTAATTTATGTAGATATAATTGTTTACCAGAAAGTAAATGGGATAAATTAAAAACACCAATAATAGTTAAAGGATTTAATAACGAAGGAAGCTTAATTACTTATAAAGCTAAGAATGTAAAAACACAAGTATGAGATAAAATATTAACAATAGAAGAAATCTATAATTATGAGCTAACAACAAAAGATATACTTTTAGGAATGCCGTTTTCAGATAAATTATACCCACATATAATAACTAAGACAGATTGGTGGTTTACAACACCATGTAAACAGAAAGTAAGAGCAAAAAGAGTTATTAATAAAATAAGAAAGAAAACTGATTGGATCAAAGGAAGTGAAAAAATTACACAAAAATTAAAAAATATAAAAAATACTGAAGATACAATAGAACTGGTCGTATTTTCAATAAATAAAAAGGACATAACTATATTTTTAATAAATAAGATAGAAATAATTAAGAAAAAATTAGGACAATTATATAGTGAAGATCCATTAAAAAGATGGAAAAAACATAAAACCATTATAAAAATTGAATTAATAGATAAAAATAGCATAATAACCCAGAAACCATTAACATATAATTTTGATGATTTAAAAGAATTTAAAATGCATATAGAAGAATTACTAGAAAAACAATATATACAAAAAAGTAATAGTAAACATAATAGCCCAACATTTATAGTAAATAAACATAGTGAACAAAAAAGAGGAAAAAGTAGAATGGTTATTGATTATAGAAATTTAAATGCAAAAACAATGACTTATAATTACCCAATACCAAATAAGATATTAAAAATAAGACAAATACAAGGATATAATTATTTTAGTAAATTTGATTGTAAATCAGGATTTTACCATCTAAAGTTAGAAGAAGAATCTAAGGAATTAACCGCATTTACGGTACCACAAGGATTTTATGAATGGAATGTATTACCATTTGGATATAAAAATGCACCAGGTAGATATCAACATTTTATGGATAGTTATTTTAAACAACTACCTAATTGTATAGTATACATAGATGATATACTATTATATACAAAGACCAAAAAAGAACATTTAAAATTATTGGAACAATTTACGGATATAATAGAAAAATCGGGAATAAGTTTAAGTAAAAAGAAAGCCAAAATTATGAAAAATCAGATAGAATTTTTAGGAATACAAATAGATAAAAGTGGAGTAAAAATGCAACAACATATAGTACAAAAAATAATAAATTCAAAAGAAGAACTAGATACAAAAAAGAAATTACAATCATTTTTAGGATTAGTAAACCAAGTAAGAGAATATATACCAAAATTAGCAGAAAATCTAAAGCCCTTACAGAAAAAATTAAAAAAGGATGTAGAATATAATTATAACGAAGAAGATAAAAAACAAGTTCAGAAAATAAAAATACTTTGTAAAGAATTACCAAAATTATAATTTTCAGATGAAAATAGAAATTTTATATATATAGTAGAAGCAGATGCTAGTGAATGTAGTTATGGAGGAGTACTTAAATATAAATATGAAGAAGAAAAATTAGAACACCACTGTAGATACTACTCAGGTACATTTAATGAAACAGAAATAAAATGGGAAATAAATAGAAAAGAATTATGCTCATTATATAAATGTTTATTAGCATTTGAGCCATATATTGTATATAACAAGTTTATTGTACGAACAAATAATACACAGGTACGTTAGTGGCTAACAAAGAAAATACAAAATTCAGTTACAACAAAAGAAATTCGGAGACTAGTCTTGAATATATTAAATTTTACATTTACAATTGAAGTAATTAGTACTAACAAAAATGTTATTGCAGATTACATATCAAGACAAAGCTACACAGACTGATATAATAGAAGAGTTTACTCTATAAAAGATATTCAACACCCTAACTACGCTTTCAATGAAAGTGGACAGTATGAGTAATGAAATAGAAAAGTTAAAGACTAATGAAGTTAAACTGAAGTCTAAAGCTACAAATCAGCTAACTCAGCAGTGTGCAGAGCTATGTCGATTGAAAGACATTAAAATTCAAGAGCTAGAAGGAGACGTTGGGATACTCCATAAAACCCATGACATTTATCAATCTACTTCTACAAGTACAAGCAAAGGAGTTAGGAAAAATACAAATATGAACCTAAACAAGCTATTTGATAAATCATTTATTCTAAATACACCAAAAGATCCTATGTTTATACCCCCACAAATTACCACATACCGAGAAAGTCTAAACCAAGATAAAAAGACCTACAACTATACAACCCAAACATACATAGAAAATATTTACAAAACACAAACCTTCTTAAATACCAACCCCAGAGCTATAAACATCCAAGAACCACATACGAATTACATAACCCAGAAGCTAACCGGATACAATAAGCTAATTGCTTTGCCCAAAACCAAACCAGGTCTAGTTAAAACCTGTTACGAATATGGATTACTTAGTACCATATATACCCAAGACGGAAATAAAATATCCAGTATACCAGAGATATATGATTCATTTAACATTTTCAAAAGAATAACCAAAGGTAACCTATTTTTTATAAAATTTTATACGGCACCAGCAGAGATATTGTATGATGAAGTTAAATCACCTATACAAGTTGTAAAAATAGGAATGACCCGAGATATGATTATACCAGAAGATATTACTCAACAACCAGAAATACCTAGAATTGAGATACCAAATTTTTATGCAAATAAGAGAATTATTGGACTATCTACGATTCTTCAAGAGTTAGCAAACACTTATCGCAATAGAAATCCTATATGGAGTTATTATTCAAGAGGTAATGTAATAGTCTACTCAAATTCAAAGGAACTACGAGAAGCAGATATGGAAGACGTTAGGCAATGGATCCTAACTTTACTCAATCCAGAGAAAAAACCTATTGCCAGAGCCATTAGAAAAAAAATTATTTCAGAAGAATTATTAACCAGATATTGCAAGTTAATTGGACATAAATATCCAGACCATCAATGTTCAAAATGTAATGGAGAAGATAATATTATCCCAGAAGTACGCCTAGAATAAAAGAATCAAAATAAGCATGCCAGTAGGAAAGATAAGATAAGAAGCAACAGATACGACAACGAGAAGATACCAATGGAAGAAGACAAGATATTAAATTATTTACGTAAAATTATTAGAATTGTTAGAATTATTGTATAGACTAGACTTTACTTTTTAGCCTCCTAGCCTTTTTTAAAAGGCTATGGCACTTAGTTCTTATTGTATAGACTTTTCTTTTTTAGCCTTCTAGACTTTTTGACTTTTCGAAAGGCTATTTTAGAATTTTTTAAAATGTGTAAAGACTTTGTAAAGATTTTCATTCTATAAATGAAAGAAACCGAAGGCATTGCAAGGCAAGCCTTCATGTGTTGAAGAAAAAACTCTTTCCTGCCCATTACAAATATTTTGCTTAGTTATTAAAAAACAGATTTATTTCAATGGAAAAATCTATGGAGGAACAAAGCTCAGAAATATCAAACCTACCCGAACATGTATATTTATTTATGATTATGAATAGTTAAATTCATAATTCCCAAAAATCATGGTATGATAAAATAAATTCATGTTAGTTACTTTATAGTAGAATTATTCGAAGAATAATATGTTAAGAAGTTTATTAGCAAAGTGGAAACGGAGAAAAATTCCTAAGAACTATGCCATCCTAAAGGTGAAACCAATAAGGCAAGAAGCCGTGGTGGGGAGTAACCAGAGTAGAGGCGTTGTTTAAGGGAAAATATCCAGATTACCATGCTAATAGTGACCGAAGAACATGTTATTTAAGAATAATCTAGTATATAGTAATCTGAGATGACTATATTTTGTTATGTACATGGTTGAAGGGAATATTTTGAAAAAGGCAATTTTATGAAAATGAATAATTATTTATCTGACATGATGGTAGATAAATTTAAAATACTCATTTTGTATGCACTTAAGGATATAAAAGTAGTAGATATAAGAAAAATCATATTAGAAAAAGCATTTGGTAAATACTATATGACTAGAATAAATTACATACCATACCTACCTAACTACTCTTACAAATACTTACCATGATAAATTACATATATCTAGAATTTTTGAAAAAAGATATGAGAAACATACAGTTAATAGAAAAACAGATGAAAGTAAATTTAGACAAATACATGGAAACTAAAGATATAAAATATATAAAATTTCTTAGTAAAAATATAAAAGAGTTAATAAGATTAAAACAAACAACTACAAAATATTATAATAAAATATTTAGTCAATTTTAAATGATAGATAATCTTAAAGTCTTAATCTTATATATACTTAGAGATATAGAAATTATAGATATTAAGAGAATAATATTAGAAAAAGTATTAGACTATGAAATTGAAACTATAAATTGGATAGCACAGTTATACCTGGATAATTACCCAGATGGATATTATTCAGATTAAAAGATGTTAGAATATATAAGAAAAACTAGAGAAAATCAAAATAATCTAAATGACGAAATTAATTATAGAAATCGAATTAGAAAAATAATGGAGAATCTAAAAGAAAAATTAATATGGATAGAAGAAACCTTGGAAAATTTAGGAAAAAGTACATGTAATAGTTTATATAATTTAAAAAACTCACTACGAGAAGAACAACACAAGATAATAAATAACATTGAAAATCTCGAATTAGATATACATTACAGTACAATTAGGGTAAATTATTATACAGAAATCTGTAACTCTACAATTACTACAGGATAAAATAATAAACTACACAAATTAATGAATACATCTTACGAAAAGAATAAATCATTAAAAGAAATAGAAACCCAACTATATAGTTTATATCTAGAATACAAAAGGTTACATATTACTAACGAGGATCCTAAAACACTAGATAATTTAATTACGATAATATCTAATCTAGAATATGAATTAATAAAACATCTTAAGTCAAGAAGATAAAAATGAAAATTATTCCAATCAATAATATTCATTATAAAAATAAATACCTACGTATTTATTATCTAATTAAATTATCGCACTTAATCCGCACCCCCCTACATAGGGTTAATTTTTCTTATTTGTTGGAAAAATATGATTGATGTTCATCTAACTTGATTCGGTTGCAGGTCTAGATTGATGGATGTTTGATTTTCTAACCCTCAACTTCTTCAATGTTCTTGTCAACATAATAGAATTCAACGTGTGTGTATATATGTATCTTCTTTGTTTTCATTCAAGTCATTCTTTAGGGTCAAAGTTTTCGCTTAGACAAGAATTATTTTCATCAAAATAGAAACTTTGTGATCACTATTGTATTGTTTTATTTTAGTTTACAGGTCGTAATGAATGTCGGTTGACTTTGAAGAATTTCTTGTGTAAAGGTTAGGTTTAATTGTATTGTTTTGATATCTTTATTGTCTTATTATTTTATTTTAATTTACATAAGGTAGATGAATGACGGTCGACTTTGAAAATATTTTTTAGGTAAAGGTTAATTTTAATTGTATTGTCTTACTATCTGTATTAGTTTATTTATTATTTTATGGTAGTTTATAGTTCGTAGATGAATATCAATCGACTTTGAGGAATTTTTGTGTGTAAACTTTAAGTTTAATTGTATTGTTTTGATATCTCTTTTATCATATTATTTTGTTGTAATTTACATGTGGTAGATAAATGTTGGTCGGCTTTGAAGATTTTTTTTAGGTAAAGGTTTGGTTTAATTGTATTGTTTTAATATCTATGCTTTGAGAATTTTTTTATGTAAAGGTTAGGTTTAGTTGTATTATTTTGATATCGTTATTATCGTATTATTTTGTTATAGTTTACATGTGGTAGATGAGTGTCAGACGGCTTTGAAAAAATCTTCGTGTCTAAAGATTAGATTTATTTGTATTGTTTTGATGTCTCTATCATTATATTGTTTTATTGCAGTTTACAGGTGGTAGATGAATGTCAATCGGCTTTTAGAAATATTTTTAGTAAAGGTGAGGTTTAATAAATAAATTCTTCATCTTTATATACTCAAAAGATATTGATTTTAATTATTGTATTCATGTTTATTATTTAAACAAATATCTTATTTAGAATAACGTTTGAACTTATTAAAGTGAGATACACGCACGAGACGCGTATACCTAAATTAGTTACATTAAAAGTGTAAAGGACTTTTTGCCCTTTATTAAGAGTCTCCTCTTTAGACAAAATTATCTTTTTATTTTTTATGATATTAAATATTGATTTAAATTACAAAGTCCTACATTAAATATTTCTTTAAATTATAAAGTCCTATTCTATTTCAAGTAGGTGAACTATCACATTCAAAAATACCTTAAATTACAAAGTTTCACTTGAACCTCAAATAATCTTCAATTACAAAGCTACAACTGAATCGTCAATTGTCGACAATGATGAGGGTTTCTTCATCGTCTGCCAAAGCTAGCAAAAGTTGAAAGAGTCCACCCAAGCGTCTGAATACTATTTCTTAGTTTGGTTACTGGAATACTATTTCTTATTTTGTTATTTTTTGGGTATCTAAGCAAGTAAGCATAATTGGTTGGGGAATTGGATCAACAACTCTGTTTCTGTTTTGTTTTCAATTGTTGCTTACTTAGAGGTTCCTCACGAAATTCTGAAAGAGTTCATGCCCGAAATTTCGCCAACGTTATAAAAACATTGAGGTATGCTTCTCGAATCTCTCAAGCTGAAGTTACATTCAGGTTTTTCTTTTAAAGAAATATGATGAACTTCTGGAGGAGTTTATGCATGTAGTTAAGCAAAACTATGGAGAAAAAGTCTTCATTCAGGCATGTGATCTTTAACAGATAAACATCCCTCTTTGGATGATATTGTTAGGGGTTTTGTCCTGAATTTCTTACCAAAATAGAGTTTTAATTTTCTATCGAAGGAAAAATAAAAGTAGTATCATAATTAGTTTTTTATTTTTCTTTAAAGAAAAATAAAAAACTTTTCATATTTAGCAAATTTCTTTATTGGAGGAAAGATTTTTGAACTCTATAAATAGAAGACCCCTCTTCTCATACAACATACAATATCATCCACAATGTAGTTCTTTAAGATTTGAGAGTTTTGTTTAGGGAAAGATTTTCTCTCTAAGGTTTTTGTGATTTCTTTTATATTATGTTTTATAATATGTAGGCCAATTGGCCAAAATATTTAATAATTTTATGTTTTTTAGTATTATTTTCTTTGTCGCCTGATTTGCAAACTATAAGCTTCTGCATGACGTCCTCTCAGTTCGAACCCAATAAGTGGTATCAGACACTACAACAAAAGATATATATTGTTAAAAAAAATTTATCGTAGCTAAATATGAAATTTTTCATGGCTAAACACTTTAGCTATAATATTTGTTTCCGTAGCTTTCGTAACAAGATGTAGCGTGGCTAAAAGTTAGCTACAAACTTTACATGATCCATGACTAAGAATTTATACTTATTGCTACAAAAGAATTGCGTTGTAGCTATGATGATAAAAATATTATGCCACAAAACTTATACTTGTAGCAAGTATTTTTGTTCTTTTTTCATGACAAATAAAATGTGTAGCTATCTTCATATTGTACCCATGAGACTTTAAATTGTAGCAAAAAAATTAAGTTATTTGTCATGTAAATTTAAATTTTATGGCTATTTCTATGATTTAATTTGGTGGCAATAGTACTCATATTTTAGTCACAAAGTAAAAAAATTATAGCTATGAATTAAAATACTTGCTATACATATTAATATATTGTAGTTAAGACTCCATACCTGTTTCCACGAACTACAAAGCACTATAGCTAAAAAAAATCTATATTTGTTATGGAAAGTTAAATAGTTTAGCCATGTTCTTGATATGTAGCAGTTGCAAGGAGTAATGTCAAGCTACGAACTTAAAATATCATAGATAAATTTAGATAATTTTACTGTCACGGGATATAAATTGTAGCAAAAAAATTTCTTCAATTGCTTTGAATAAGTATTATTATTTTTGTGGTAATTGTGTATATTTTTCTACAAATTTTAAAAATTATAGCTAATAATTCCTAAATGTATTTGAAAAATGGCATAAAATTTATAAAAATTATAGCAGAATATTTTAAATTTTGTAATAATGCAATATATTAGAGAAAAAAGTTAACAAAGGTGCAACAAAATTATTTAAAATAATAAAATATCATTTAACTCAAAGATATCAATATGGTTTTACAAAAGAAAATAGTTGTTAAAGTCCTTGTCCATCTTGATTCTTTCGTCACTCCTTTACAAGCTGTAATAACAATTAAAACAATCAAATAGAAAATGATAAAATATAATAATTGTCTAAATGTTAAACTTAACTATTAATGTGAATATTTTCTTAAATAAATTACATATTTAATAGATAAGTGATACAAAATAACATAAATAAGTACGTACAGTTAGATTTGCATCATTTGATTGTTGACCTTGTGCTGCAACCATCATTTGAAATTTTTCTTCCCATCTTTTACTCAGCTCTAAATTTGTTATCTATTTCTTTCTTCATTTCTTCAATTCTTTTATCAAATTCCCTTTTAACTTCTTCCACATGCTTGTTTGATTCTTTTCTGGTTGTTTTTAATTGCTTTATGAGTTGTACCTTTCTTGGTCTCCCACTGAAGTTGTAATACCCCGTATTCTCCTAGCTCAGTTTACCTCACAGTACATGAGAATTTCTATATAAAAATTTCAATTCACTTAGAATTTTCCAGTTTAAGACTTACCAAAGTGTAGGAAATTCAGTCAGCTTTCCAACGATATAAATTTCGCCCAAATCCGAAATTCAGGTGAGAAGTTATGGCACATTTATTAAAAACAACATGTGAAATTTAGCATCACCACGTCGCAGTGAAGTTCCAGGTATCAATCATCATTTTTCAGTGTGTCAATGCGATAACGGTGCGTCGCGCCATAGTGTCATTTCCCAATTGTCATTTTCTAGTGAGGCACAGCGATTGGCCCGCATCGTGCCAATGCCTATTTTCAGAATTGTCACTTTCCAGTGAGGCTTCGGGATAACGGCACATCGCGCCAAAAGTCAATTTCACATTTTTCCATTTTTGAACAGTTTCAGCCGACTTCCAGTGGCTCACCGCGTGCCACCGCGTCACGGTGAAGGCCAAAATTGGAACTTTCAGTGACGAAAATTTAAATCCTTCTAAGGGTAATTTAGTCCTTTTTCATGGTCCTAATCAGTCTAAACATGTTAATTAACCCCTAATAACCTAGTTAAGTCATTATTCACTAAATTTTTCCTAAATTGAAGATCATTCTCTCAATTAGCAAAACCCTAGCCATCAAGAATCAAGAGTAAATCCTTAAGAATCTCACCAATAAACTTCAAGAACTCATCCTCCCAGGTATTTTAGATGTTCATCCATGGGTCCTTACCACCTATGGAGCCCAAGAATCCTTTTTCCAAATACAAGATTAAGATTCTATTAATTACATGTTTGAGTTGAATTGTGTTCATGTATGTATTGTTATGTGGTCTTCAATTCATGATTAATTACACGTTTCATGAAATTAAGATAGCATGGGTGATGAATTATGTGATTTTCATATTCAATCCTTGCATTTACAAGTTGAATGTAGTAGCCTTGGTATTTATATATGTTTAGTATTATTATATGAAATAATCATGCTCCCCAATTGTTTGTTAAAATGCATCCATGAATTGAATAGTGCAATCATGACATGTTAGTATGTGTTCCCATTCATGTACAAGTTCATGCCTTGCAAGTGTTTGACAAAATGTCTTAATGAATGAATGATGACTAAGTTACTAGCTAGTATGCTTCCAAGATTGTGCCATGTATTACTATTAATGCTATCGAGTCCTGGGGTATTCAATACCCGAAGAATCTAGTTGTTTACCTAGTTCACAGTAGCTACAAAATAGTCTCAGTAATGTCATGAACAATAGTACTCAGTCAGTTATAGAACTCAGTGAAACTCAGTCCAATTTAGTTAAGTTTAATAATCAGTGTTATTCAGTTAGGAGTAGGATTCAGTACTGAGCGAACCCAAGGATGGGGGCTCACCTGTCAGTAGAGGGTATGATCCTTAGTAGTAGTCCTTGCATTCTAGAACTACGTTGTGGGCATAGGTTGAGATATCAACCTGCCAGTTGAGGGTTGATAAGGTGTTTACCTGCCAGTTGAGGGTAATACCATTCTTATTAGGGAAACTGCCAGTAGAGGGTGACCCTTAGTCCTTAGGGATGGCATTTCAGTGGATCCACACAGCTAGTGTCTGTACCCGTAGCACGGTACTGACACCCTTCCAACTGGGGTTATAGGTTGGATCCCAATCAGTTCAGAGAGGGGCATGTCATTTAGATGATTACCTCCCATAGTTTTAGTTTCAGTCTTCAGTATAGAACTCAGTTCAATTCTATAGAATCAGGACTGTCAGTAACAGTTGATCAGTTATCAGTAATCTCAGATTTTAGGTACTCAGTTATTAGAACTCAGTACTCAATTTAAGTATGAATCTCAGATATGGTATATATGCATATTCACAGGATAGCATACTCAGTGTTTATAGTAGCTTCAGTTATTCATGTACTCTTATTCAGTTATATTCATTTCACTCAGTCAGTTATTGTCCATGCATATAAACCCTTGCATTTCAGCCTTACCTTATCTAGCATACCAGTACATTCTACCTACTGATTGTATACTCATTTCTTGCGTTATGATGTCTCATATCATAGACTCAAACACTTAGGTTCTTGATCGAGCTTAGCCAGATTCAGTCAGCAACAGCAGATTCAGTAGTGGTTCCTCATCTATCGAGGATATTCTTTTATTTTAGTATCATAGTAGATTCAGTATTTTATTAGTTGGAGTTAGTTGGGGGCTTGTCCCATCAACTCTACATTCAGACAATTTAGTTAGAGGCTTTTCAGACTAGACTAGTTCAGAAGTATTCAATTTTCAGATGTTATTATCAATTGCTATATTTATTGGTATTCAGTTCATGAACCTTATGGTATTTTAGCTAACTTCTGCATTATTTTAGTATTCTTATTTAGTGTTCTCAGCAGGTACCAGTTATGGGTTAGCTTGTGGTCCTTCAGGGTCGTAGCACCGCATAGCGTTCGGGGTGCAGATTTGGGGCATTACAAACTTGGTATTAGAGCCTAAGGTTCAACAGATTCCTCAGGAGTCTGAAAGCCGCATCAAGTGGAGTCTTATGCATGGGTGTGTAGTGCACCACACTTATGAACAAGAGGCTACGAGACGTTTAGGAAAAGTTTCCCTTCTTTCAGTGTTCATGTCGTGCGAGTGAGCATGAGCTCAAGTTATACTCTCAATCTAACCCATCTTTTCCTTCTGTTTACAGAACATGCCTTCCAGTAAATCCTTACGGAAGAAGGAATGAAAATCAGCCAACACCTCAGCCCGTTCAGGCAGATCCCCTAGACGAGCATGTCTCCCATGCGGAACTCAAAGCTGCTTTCACCACTCTAGCCCAACCTGTAGCAACTCAGAATGAATGGCCAGCTGTTGTTCATACTAACCCAGTGTCCAATACTGTTGTAGCCAGGATTCGGGACTTCACCCGAATGAACTCTCCGTTGTTTTTAGGTTCTAAGTCTGAAAAGGATCCACAGGAGTTCCTCGATCAGGTGCAGAAAGTCACAGATATTATGGGAGTGACTTTTAGTGAGAGTTCTGAGTTAGATGCCTATCAGCTACAAGATGTAGCTCATATGTGGTTTAAGCAATAGAAGGTAGACAGGGGAACAGATGCAGAGCCCATAGAATGGGAAGAGTTTGCTACTGCTTTTCTAGATAAATTATTTCCTTAGAGTTAAAGGAAGCCAAAGTGTTAGAGTTCATCGATCTCAGGCAAGGAAATATGAGTGTGAAAGAGTATTCCCTCAAGTTTACTCAGTTAGCTAGGTATGCTCCCAATGTAGTGTCAGGCAATAGGTCCAGGATGAGCAAGTTCATGTCTGGGGTGTCTGGGAGTGTGGTGAAGGAATGCAGAATCACAATATTAATAAAGGAAATGGACATATCCAGGATAATGGTCCACGCTCAAAAGATAGAAGTGGCTAAGAATAAGGAGAGAGAGAGAGAAAAATAAGAGAGCTAAAATAGGTAGCTTCAATTTCACTCAACCTGAAGGTGATAATCGTTCCCAGTTTCTCCTGAAATCTTCAGTTCCAGATCCGTCCTCAGCCAGTATTCTAGCACCTAAGTTCAGAAATGGTAACAAAGATACGACACCAGGCTCTAAGTCTTAGGGTAGTGTCAACAGTGTCTGAACAAATCCTCTTTGTCAGAAATATGGTAGAAACCATTGGGGTATCTGCAGAGCTGGCAGTGATGTATGTTTTGAGTGTGGCAAGCCAATCTATAGAATCATAGATTGTCCTTAGTCAGGTTCACAAGGTTAGTACAACCATCCCCCAGCATAGTCCGATCATCTGAATCAGCAGGGTGCCACTTCTAATGCCACTAGTGGGCAACGCCTAAACAAGATTTATGCACTTCAGTCCAGATAAGTTCAGGAAAGTTCTCCTGTGTAGTCACTGGTACGTTACAGATCTTCCATTTACATGTATATACCTTATTAGATCCAGGAGCTTCTCTGTCTTTCATAATTCCTTATATAGTGGTCAACTTCAGAGTCAGTCCCGAAATCCAAATAGAGCCTTTCTCAATCTCTAGCCCAGTGGGTTAGTCTATCATAGCCCGATGGGTATACAAGAACTGTTCGATTATGGTATCTCAGAAAGTTACTTCAGCTGACCTTGTAGAGCTAGAGATGGCTGATTTTGTCATCATTCTCGGCATAGATTGGCTCCATTCATGCTATGCTTTAGTTGATTGTAGAAATAGGGTCGTTCATTTTCAGTTTCCTAATGAACCAGTCCTTGAATGAAGGGGTAGTACCACAACGCTTAAGGGTCATCTTGTATCATACCTTAGAGCAAGAAAGATGATATCTAAGGGGTGTATTTACCGTCTAGTTCGAGTCAAAGACTCTAGTTCAGAGACTCTCAACCTTGAGTTAGCTCCAATAGTAAATGATTCTCAGATATATTCCACAAAGATTTTCCTGGAGCTCCTCCCAAAAGGGAAATTAAATTCGGAATAAACCTTCTTCCATATACTCAACCTATCTCTATTCTGCCATACAGAATGGCTCCAGGTGAACTCAAAGAGTTGAACGAACAGTTAAAGGACCTTTTAGAAAAGGGGTTCATCAGACCTAACATTTCTCTATAGGGCGCACCAGTCTTATTCGTGCATAAAAAAAAGGTTCACTCAGGATGTGTATAGATTACCGTCAATTGAACAAAGTCACAATTAAGAATAAGTATTAACTTTCCAAAATTGATGACTTATTCGACCAGCTTCAGGGTGCCAGTTACTTTTCTAAGATAGACCTCAAATATCATCAGCTCAGAGTAATAGAATATGACTTTCCAAAAACAGCTTTCAGAACTCGGTATGGTCACTTCAAATTTCTAGTCATGTCATTTGGTCTTATAATGCCCCAGAAGATTTTATGCACTTGATGAACCGAATTTTTAAGCAGTACTTGGACATATTAATCATAGTTTTCATCGATGGCATTCTTGTCTACTCTCATACCAAAAATGATCATGCAGACCACCTCAGAATAGTATTGCAGATCCTTAGAGCCCATTAGTTGTCTGCCAAATTCATCAAGTGTAAATTTTGGCTAAGATCAGTAACTTTCCTTGGTCATATTATTTTCGGTGATGGATTTGAGTTGATCCTCAAAAGACCGAAGTGGTGAGAAACTGGCCTAGAAAGGAGTTTCTTGGGTTTGGCTAGCTATTACCGATGATTTGTTGAAGGATTTTCATCTATTATATCCCCCATATCCAGATTGACTCAGAATAAAGTCAAATTTCATTGGTCATATTCTTGTGAGAAGAGTTTTCAAGAGTTGAAGACTCGACTCACTACAACCCCAGTTTTGACCTTACCAAATGATTCAGATGGGTTTGTTGTGTACTGTGATGCATCCAAAGCAGGTTTGGGTTGTGTCCTAATGCAGAGCGGTAAGGTCATAGTCTATACCTCTAGACAACTTAAGCCTAATGAGAAGAATTACCCTACCCATGACCTCGAGTTAGCGGAAGTAGTATTTGCCTTAAAGATTTGGAGGAACTATTTATATGGGGTGAATGTAGATGTGTTCACATATCACAAATGCTTCCAGTATGTGTTCTCTCAGAAAGATTTGAATTTGCATCAGAGAAGGTGGTTAGAGTCGTTGAAAGATTATGATATGAGTATTCTAATCCAGGCAAGGCCAATGTAGTGACAAATGCTCTTAGTAGGTTGTCTATGAGTAGTGTTTCTCATGTTGAGAATGGTAATAAGAAGTTAGTTCAGGAAGTTCATCAGCTTACCTGACTAGGTGTTCGCTTATTTGATTCAGCAGAGGGTAGTATGTGGGTGCAGAATAGTTCAGAATCATCTTTGGTTTTCGAAGTAAAAGAAAAACAAGATAGAGATCCCAGTCTAGTTAAGTTAAAAGAGTCAGTTAGAGATCAGAAGGTAGAGGTTTTCTCCCAAGGGGGAGATGGTGTGTTGCGTTGCCAGGGTAGACTGTGTGTGTCATGTGTTGATGAGTTGAGATAGTGAATTCTTACATAAGCGCATGGTGCGCGATACTCTATTCATCCAGGGGCCACTAAGATGTACCGCGATCTTTGGGAAATCTATTGGTGGAGTGGGATGAAAAAAGATATTGCAGAGTTTGTAGCTAAGTGTTCAATGTGTCAGCAGGTTAAGATTAAGCATCAAAATCCTAGTGGGTCCATGTGGAAGTTCAGTATTCCCACTTGGAAGTGGGAGAAAGTGAACATGGACTTCGTGACGGGTTTTCCTCGTACCCGTCGTCAGCATAATTCTATTTGGGTCATTGTAGATATGATGACCAAATCAGCCTATTTCTTACCAGTCCATACTTCTTATTAAGCCGAGGATTATGCCAAGCTCTATTTCAGAGAGTTGGTTAGGTTGAACGGTGTTCTATTATCTATCATCTCAGATATAGGTACTCAGTTTAACTATCACTTTTGGAAATCCTTCCAAAAGGGTCTTGGTACCCAAGTTCACCTCAGTACTGTCTTCCACCCTCAGAAAAATAGTCAAGCAAAAAGGACTATTCAGACTTTAGAAGATATGTTGAGAGCATGCATTGTTGATTGTAAAGGTAGTTAGTATGACCACTTGCCTTTGATTGAGTTCGCATATAATAACAGCTATCAGCTATCATTCTAGTATTCAGATGGCCCCGTTTGAGGCACTTTATAGGAGGAGATGTAGGTCTCTCATTGGTTGGTTTGAGGTAGGCGAGACTGCGTTGGCAGGGCCCAACTTAGTATTTGATGCCTTAAAGAAGGCTCAGTTGATCAGGGAGAGGCTTAAGGTGGCACAGAGTCGACAGAAATTGTATGTAGATGTGAGGAGAAAGGATCTCGAGTTTGAGATTGGAGATTTCGTATACCTGGAAATCTCTCCCGTGATGAGAGTGAAGAGGTTCGACAAGAAGGGGAAACTCAGTCCCCGATATGTTGGTCCTTACAGAATTCTCAACCATTTTGGAAAGGTAGCTTATGAGCTTGAGTTGCCTTCAGACATAGCTTCAGTGCACCCATTATTCTAAGTCTCCTTGCTAAAGAAATGCATTGGTGACCCATCTATTGTAGTTCCCTTATAAAGCATAAGCATTTAGAATGATCTTTCTTTCGAAGAAGTTCCAGTCGAAATCCTTGATCATCAGATTCGCAGATTAAGGAACAAAGAAGTTCACTTGGTCAAAGTTCTTTGGCGGAACCAGTCCGTTGAGGGAGCTACTTGGGAAGAAGAAGCAAATATGCGGACCAAGTATCCTTACCTCTTCTCTGCAAACTCAGACTCAACTTGAGGTAACAGTCTTCCTTAGATTTACTCAGCTCAATGTTCAGTTACAGTTACAAACTTAGTATCAGTTACCATTGCATATCATTTGCATGACAGTCATCCATTCATGAATCAATTCAACCATGTAATCATGCTTCAGTTATGCATGTTCAGTATGTAAACTCAGTTTATCAATAGTCTCAGCTTATTCATGCTTCAGTTGTGCCTGTTCAGCATTTATATAAATACAGTCTATCAGTCTTTTCAGCGTAATCAGTCTCATCTGACGATGAATATTCCTAAGGGGAGATATTGTAATACCCGTATTCTCCTAGCTCAATTTAGATATAGTACATGAGAATTTCTATTAAAAATTTCAATTCACTTAGAATTTCCAGTTTAAGACTTACCAAAGTGTAGGAAATTCAGTCAGGTTTCCAACGATATAAATTTTGGCCAAATCTGATATCTGGGTGAGAAATTATGGCATGTTTATTAAAAATAGTACGTAAACTTTAGCATCACCGCGTCGCGGTGAAGTTCCAGGTCCAAATCGTCATTTTTCAGTATGTCAACATGATAATAGCACATCGCGCCATAGTGTCATTTCCAAATTGTCATTTTCCAGTGAGGTACTGCCATTGGCCCGCGTCACGCCAATGCCTATTTTCAGAATTGTCACATTCCAGTGAGGCTCCGCGATAACGGCATGTCACGTCAAAAGTCAATTTCGTAGTTGTCCATTTTTAAGCAGTTTCAGCTGACTTCCAGTGGCTCACCACGATGCCACCGCATCGCGGTGAAGGCTAAAATCGGGACTTTCAGTGAAGAAAATTTAAATCCTTCCAGGGGTAATTTAGTCTTTTTCCATGGCCCTAATCAGTCTAAACACGTTCATTAACCCTTAATAACCTAGTTAAGTCATTATTCACTCAATTTTTACCAAATTGAAGATCATTCTCTCAATTAGCAAAACCCTAGCCTTCAAGAATCACGAGAAAATCCTCAAGAATCTCACCAAGAAACTTCAAGAACTCATCCTCCTAGGTATGTTAGATGTTCATCCATGGGTCCTTACCACCCATGGATCCCAAGAATCCCTTTTCAAAATACAAGATTGAGATTCCATGAATTACATGTTTGAGTTGAATTGTGTTCATGTGTGTATTGTTATATGGTCTTTAATCCATGATTAATTATAAGTTTCATGAAATTAAGATAGCAAGGGTGATGAATTATGTGATTTTCATGTTCAATCCTTACATTTACAAGTTGAACGTAGTAGCCTTGGTATTAGTATATGTTTATTATTATTATATAAAATAATCATGCTCCCCAAGTGTTTGTTAAAATGCATCCATGAATTGAATAGTGCAATCATGACATGTTAGCATGAGTTCCCATTCATGTACAAGTTCATGCCTTGCAAGTGTTTGACAAAATATCTTAATAAATGAATTATGACTAAGTGACTAGCTAGTATGCTTCCAAGATTGTGCCATGTTTTACTATGAATGCTATTGATTTTTGAGGGAATTCAATACCCAAAAAATTGAGTTATTTACCTAGATCACAGTAGCTACAGAATAGTCTCAGTAATGTCACGAACAGTAGTACTCAGTCAGTTATAGAACTCAGTGAAACTCAGTCCAGTTCAATTCAGTTTAATAATCAGTGTCATTCAGTTGGGAGTAGGATTCAGCAGAGAGCAAACCCAAGGATTGGGGCTCACCTGTCAGTAGAGGGTGTGATCCTTAGTAGCAATCCTTTCTTTTCAGAACTATGTAGCCAACGTAGGTTGAGATATCAACCTTCCAGTTGAGGGTTGATAAGGTGTTTACCTGCTAGTTGAGGGTAATATCGTTCTCATTAGGGAGCCTTCCAGTAGAGGGTAACCCTTAGTCCTTCAGGACGATATTTTAGTGGTTCCACACAGCCAGTGTCTGTACCCGTGGCACGGTATTGATACCCTTCCAACTGGGGTTACAGGTTGGACCCCAATCAGTTCAATGAGGGGCATGTTGGTTAGATGATTACCTCCCACAGTTTCAGTTTTAGTCTTCAGTATAGAACTCAGTTCAGTTCTACAGAATCAGGATTATCAATAACAGTCGATCAGTTATCAGTAATCTCAGATTTAGGTACTCAGTTATTAGAACTCAGTACTCAATTTAAGTATGAATCTAAGATACAGTATATATGCATATGCATAGTATTGCATACTCAGTTCTTATAGTAGCTTCAGTTATCCATGTACTCTCATTCAGTTATATTCATATCACTCAGTCAGTTACTGTTCATATATATATGAACCCTTGCATTTTAGCCTTACCTCATCTAGCATACTAGTACATTCCACGTACTGATTGCATACTCATTTCTTGCGCTATGATGTCTCATATCATAGGTTCGAACGCTCAGGTTCCTGACCGCGCTTAGCCAGATTTCAATAGTGAGTCCTCATCTATCGAGGATATTCTTTTTTTTCAGTATCAAAGTAGATTTAGTATTTTATTAGTTGGAGTTAGTTAGGGGCTTGTCCCATCAACTCCATATTCATACAGTTTAGTTAGAGGCTTTTCAGACTAGACTAGTTTAGACAGTATTCAATTTTTAGATGTTATTATCAGTTGTTATATTTATCAATATTTAGTTTATGAACCTTATGGCATTTCAGCCTAATTCCACATTATTTCAATGTTATAATTCAGTGCTCTCAGTAGGTACCAGTTATGGGTTAGCTTGTGGTCCTTCGGGGTCGTAAGCACCCTGTAGCATCCAGGGTGCAAATTCGAGGCGTTACAGAAGTATTTGATAATATTTTTTCCAGGTCCATATGCTCGAAGAAATTTATTTTTTTCTATCCCAAGTACTTTTTCAAAGATGTCATCATCATTCAAAGTAATTTCTCCGTTTTGTTGTTGTTTTATTAATTGGCCAAATTGATCCTACAATGAAAAGAATCGATTATAAATATATGAAAGTCTATAATAATTTAGCAGATAAAGAGAAAAGTTAACACAATGAAATTACAATGGCATCCTGTTGAAAAGCACTACTTGCTTTCCCTTTTTCCTCTTGCGAGATTCTATAATTACTTCAATACGAGAAGGAACTTTTCCATCTTTCACCTACGAAAATAATAATCGTTAATATTAATTGACTTTATATAATGTAATATAATTCTTCTAACTTAAATTGAAATACTATAATATATACCATTTCGTGTCTAAGTCTTGCATAACTTTTGGTTCCAATATATGGAGGCAAGGAACGCTTTGACCTATTTCTTTTGTTCTGCATACTTTTCTTCTGAACAAATGTTAAAAAATACTAATTAACATTTATTTCTATAATATAAAAAAATATATAAAATATTTCTATAATAAATAATAATTTAAAGATAATATATCAATATTACCTGAAAATCAGCACCACTCCAAAGATTAACTAAGCATTTTCATTCATCGGTGCTAAACAAAGTTGATAAGATGTTTTTGAATCAAAATAGTTAGCTTTCATTTTGTGCTTATAATATCAATAGAGATCACTCATATGACCAATGATTGTACCCTTTATTTCCCTGGAGACATCAAAATAAAACTTTTCCTATAGAAAATATATTATTATAATTCATAATCATATGTTATAATAGTTGTCAATCATAAAAAGTTAAAATTTTATTAATTTTTCTTACCAAGATAATGTCCCACATGTGGTCAATCTTGTCTTGCTCGATCTCTTTCCAACTTTTAACTTTTAAAGGACAACTTCGACTTTGAATTGTTTGTCCCAAAAATCAAGTAAATTCAGTTGCATTCTTACCAATAGCTTGATCATCTTCTTCAAATTATATAGACAACTTCTGTCCTTCTTGGAGGTTGATTATTTTTACGCACAGTGTAGGCCCCCTAGTTTTTTTTCATGACTTTGGATCCTGCGATTGAAGATTAAATAAATAACATCAAATAAAAATATCTACAAAAATAAAAAAGATCAGTAATAACAATGAATATCTGCTGAGTTTGGTGATTCATGTTCTTCCATAACCACTATCTCTGCTGACGCATCATTCCTAGGAATACTTTCTTCAAAAGAAGAACTTATAGTAATATCATAATCCTTTGGCAATATATAGATCTCGATAGATTTCCTCGTATGCATTCTATAACTAACAATCATGTCCCTAACATCCGAATCATCACGACATTTCACTAACCCATCATAATCACTCATAGTCCTATCACCTCTCAAATAGAAAAATGTATCTCTGTCCGTAATGTCGAATTTACACTTTTTTTAAATCATCCAATATGTCAAAGTAACTCACAAAATCAATATCCATACTTGTTTTTAACAAATGTCCGCTTACATACTTTCTACAGGGAGAGAATACAAAGTAACCATCATAATAATAGCTAATTTCTATCTTATTTGATGTGTCCAAACTTCCTATGAAATTATCAACCATGAGTTAGCTATATATGAAAATACAAATATATAAACTTATTTTATTAAAAAATAATAATAACAAAGTCAATATTGCAGAGAGTTATATTACCTAGAGAACAAGTTCCTCTACATGTTGTGTGGGGATATTTTCTTTGATTAACGTTAACTTAGAACTCTTGAAAAGCTCCACATCATCATTACGAGTCAAGCAACTATTTTTTTTTCGAAGACCATTTCTACCTATATATGATTGTAAACAAATATTAGTAAGCTGCAAAAATATGAACTCCTTCATTAGTACAAATATGTTGTAAAAACTTAATAGCTAATTTTATAAGAACTATAAAAAAAAGTGCATAAAACTCAAGAATAATAAATTACTCATATACTTACGTTGGTGGAAAATAAAAAAACCTATACATATTTTGTATGTCTATAATTGTTAATAAAGTTTGGAATAATTGATGAATCTTGAAAAAGTTATATAATGTGAATAAATTATAAGCCGCACGAGACATCAAATGGGAATGAGATTTAAGGGAGGCAATTCCTACCAATTTTTTCAGAAAAGATGCAAATAATGAGGATAATATTTTAAAAAATAAATTAAAAAATAAGGCCCTAGAGCTACAAAATCAAATTAGTCCCATTAATATAGGTGTTTGTTCCCAGAAATAGAGTTTCTCTGGTAGAAGGAGATAGTAATAAAATTTCAATATCTTTAAGCAAAATTAGCATATTGTTTAACTGATTGTTACTGTGGATCTGACTAGGTGGAATGAACGTAGTCACATTCTTTCTACTACAAAATAATTTTGTTCCATTATTACATAATTAATGTTTTATTTTATAAACGTGATGCATATATGTAATTTTTTTCATTACTGTTACTACTACTGATGCTTTTCTAAATGATTTGTAATTATTTCGATTTGCTGCAATATAGTAAAATCCGCATAGAAAGATAAAAGAAAAATTCGCACAGAAAAATAAAAATTGAAAAATTATAACATCAAACTACTTGGCTACTGCATAATCTCACAAGATCAAAATAAATACTGTCTAAATCATAATGAAAAGCAATTAAAGAAAAATATATGCAATTTACCTTGAATTTGACTAGAACACAAGTTGAAATTGAGATGTTAGGGATAGGAGAAAGTGAGGATTGTGTTATTTTTACTTTCTTCTTACTGTTGCTTCTTAGTTTTTTGACTTATTAAAATAGGAAAAGAATGAGATAATTTAGGTATAACATAATTAGCGGAAAAAAGTTTGGAGGAAAAATTTATTGTTTTTATTAAAATTAGAGGGAAATTTTTCTGAATTCATCAATTTAATGAGATGATTTAAGCATAAACTTAGAGGGAAAAAGTTTGGAGGGAAATTTTTTTACTTTTATTTTATTTTTTGTATTATTAATTAGATGTTGATTCCTTCAAAATTTGATTCATCGGTTAAATATAATTAGAGGGAAAATTTTGTGAATTTATTGATTCCCCTCCTAACTGAGAACAATTAAATTTTTGTGAATTTATCAATTTCACGCTTAAATTTTATTTTATTTTAGTAGTGATTAATTATGAGTTTGAATCAAATAACAAATCTCAAAATACTTTATCAAGAATAGTATTTGAAACTTACAAATATATGTGTGTGTGCGCGCTCGCACACGTGTGTGTATAAAACTAAATCAAATTTAACGATGAGCACCTATTGTTACACCAAAATATATTGTTTCAATTGAATAAGTTTGAATCGGATAACAATTCCAAAGCACTTGTTCATGATGAAGTTTGAGCTTGGATTAGTTAAGTTAATTTTTTTTGAATTTTATATAATTAACTAATCAAAATTAATTAGACATAATTCCTATTTATTTAAACAATATTTGAAACTTAAAAATTAAGATATTGTAAAATTGAATTGATTGTGTTTGTAAAACTGGATCGAGTTGAACATCTATATTTTAAAATTGAATTGATTATATATATACTTGTTAGAAGAAGCCCGTACAAGGTATGAGCCTAACATCTATCCTAAATCAATATAATAATAATAATAATAATAAAATAAAATAATAATAATAATAATATCAATTATTGTGACATCTTTTGAATTTTAAAATTTAAATAAATTTATTTTTCCGGATAATTTTTGCAAATATTCTTAAAATATTTTAAATTATCAATTATTGTGATTTATTATTCAAATATATAATTTTATTTTAAAAACTTAATTCACGATCAAAATTAAACTCTGCAAATGTATAAATTAATAAAGAGTGTGAAAGAAAAATTTGATAAGCATATATTATTGTTTTTCAGATAACACAGACTCAGTATTTGTTATTTTTTTGTTTCAATTTATGCGACACAAATAGAATTTATAATTTTCAAATAATATGTGTTACTCTCATTGTCCAAACTTTTGTGGCATTGATAGTCAATTATATTTTTAATTAATTTAAATTTTTAATTATTGTGATTTATAAAACTTTGTCTTCTATTCCAATTTAAGTGGGCTTCATATAAGACATGAGATTAATTTAAAACATCAAGAGTTAACTTATCATTTTATATTTATTTTATATTTTTTATTAAATATTATTTTTTTAATATTTGAATGATTTATAATAATTAATTAGGGTGATATTTAGTAAAATTATGATTAAAGCAGCTGAAGCAGACATGTCATAAATGTCTATTTTAATTTTTTAATAAATATTATTAATTTTTAATATTTAAATAACTTATAATAATTAATTAGGGACGATATAGTAAAATTCACGGAGCAAGCAGCTGAAGCAGGCATGTCGACGTAGAGTTGCCTGCTTCAGCCGCCCAACTCCCTCTTATATAATAAGAGAATACACACACACACACAAAAACAATAATATCTTAATTTTCAAAGACATTGTCAAATATAATTCTAATTATCAATTTTTGATTTATAATAAATTTTACCATAATATCCATATCAATTGATGTTTAGAATTAGGTCTTAAAAAATAATTTGCGAAATAAATAATTTATGCTAAGAGTAAAATATGGTCAAAAAAAATAATTGTATATTTTTGTGTAGTTAATAATGAAAAATAAAAATAGAAGTAAAAGTGAAAATCTATTTTAAAATAATGAAAAAGTAAGAGTGAAAGAAGAAAGTTGTACACATAAATAAATGTGTACACTAGATGATTTATTAATTATCTAAAGTTAGTAGTAATTTTTACGACATTTTTAAATAATATATATTACTTCTTCTATAATATATATTACATCATTTTTAAATAATATATATTACCTTTTCTATATATTATCTAAAGTTAGTAGTAAATCTTCATTTTTTAAAAATATATATCATGTCATTTTTATTTAGCCATAATTTTTGCTTCAAATAATTTATTGTGGCTAAAAGGCTATTATTACTACGGTAAATTTTAACTCATGACAAAAATTAATAATTAGCTACAAAAATTTTGTAACGACCTAAAAATTTGATGAAATATGTGAAATTTGTTATAAATGTATTTACATTATAGTGAATGTTTATCAAGATCCATCAAGATCTACTTTGATATCTATTAGGATTTGAAGCATCTGTCTTTTACTTAGACTAGGAGTAAATTTTCCCTATAAATAGAGGGATTTTGTTCATTGTATTCACAATCTTATGATCTCTCATCCCTCAAGAAAAGAAATAAGAATTACTCTCTCTATTCTCTCTACTCTTCTTCTTTATTCTTTCTTGTTTTATAACACGTTATCAGCACGAGACTCTACCAAATAAGGTGAGATTATAAATATTAAAGTGGAGTTCAAATTAGTTTAAAATTCATGAAAATAAATTATATGCATGGATACATAATTCTTTAGCAAAAGTAGGTTACTGTTTGTTTGAATTTCAAAGACATCGACAAAGGCACACTTCTTGCCTTACTTCTATGCGCAAATGATAAAGTCCTTTTCATAAAGTGATATGCAGGTATTACTTCTTTTCAAATTTTTAACTTTGATAAATGGCAAATCACTGATTATTTGTGGGTATTTGAACAAAAAGTATATGGTACTTTTCCGGTTCTTATATTTATACAGATTTTTATTTATTTATTTATTGTGTTTGTCTTTTTGTTTTAAGAAAAGCCAACTTATATTATATTCTACGGACTTAGACAATTGATCTTTAAATATATATTTGACCTAATATACTATTGATTAATGATAAGATGGTGAATTTAATTTCATCGCACAAAAAGTAAGACATCGGATTCGGGTTAGAGTCCCGATGTATCATGATGATAAAATATTGAGTTCAAGTCCCATCGATATATGCCTAAGACGTCTTTATATGGATAAGATATTGAGTTTGAATCTCAATATACCATACTAATGATATTATGATGACCAAGGCAAAATCATGGGTATTGAGTGAAAAGTCATGAAATTTGACCCATTGAATATGCTCCATTCCATGAAGTGAATGTGGTAGCAATATATAATAAGTCTGAAATATGAAAACTTACTTCATTCTTGAGGTGTATGTGGTAGCAGTGCATAATATGTCTAAAAGAAGACAAGTGATTGAATGCACGAATATAATAATGATCATCAAAAGTGATGATATTTTCACACGCTTATATGATTATAAGATATGCTAGAGAAAAATTCTCTACATCATATGTATGCCTCGATTTGCTTCTGAAGTAGCAAAATCTTGAAAGAGGTTATAAGCTATCATAATTTGATATGCTTAAGGCACGATTATATTCTATTCTTGGGAATGAGAAACTTATTAATGCAAACGTGCACTTGATTGTGATTGTATCACAACTCACCTCCGAAAGAGGTTGAATAATTTTGAAATCTACTTCTGAAGTAGTAAATCTGAAATTTATTCATGTAATAGTAAATCTGAAATTTACTAAAGAAAAAGTACATGTCATGGTAAACTTGGAGTTTACTAGAATAAAAGTTCATAAATTGATATGAACGATTGTGACATCTCGAAGATGTGCATATTGAATATTAGACATGTATTGAAGAACTAGAAGATTCTTCGAGAATCGTTTATGTCATTTGTTCTCATGATAAGTTGGTTGGACCAACTAATGTTGGGATTGAATTCCTTAAATCTAAAAAATATAAAAGGTGAATAAGGGCCCATTCACCTATCATGTGATATGTTGAAAAGATGCATCAATAAGATGATCACATGTACATTCATTGTTAACCTGCAGTTTGACATTCATAAAGTTGTTTGCTCAATAAAATTGAGTTAAGAACATAATTTTCAGATTGTCCAATCAAGAAAGTTATCTTGATGATGATGGTTTGGCATTGAATTCCTTCGATAAATAGCTAAACCATTGCTAATGAGAACAAAGCTTCATGTGTTGGTTTGAAATATGATATGTTGCATACAATAACACTTGTATGCATTAGACCAATAAGTTATGATTATTTCTTCCCCCACAATTGGTTCAAGGTCATGAACCAACTATTTTATCTAATAGTTTGATGTATGGTATACGATTAATGAATATACCATGACGCACAAAGATGGATTCCTCAAAGAAGATGGAGGATGTATGTTAGTTTTCCTAACATAAGGGGGAGATTATAAGCAACTAAGAAATATGTTAGGAATTATCATTAGATCCTCATTCAAAAGATAATTCAAGTCAAATGCCGAAAACATCTCATATTTAGCTGCAAGTGCTCCTCTTTGTGTCCTTAAAGGATAAAGTCTTTACATGTGTGAAGCATGATAGACCAATCGGTTCCAAATGAAATAATCCTAGAAAAGGATAAGGAGCAAATAATCATAATAAGAAGGCAATGTGCTCTTGAAGAGCCTACAACATAACACTTCATGAAACCTTATGAGAGGTTCAGGTACCTGAAAATAATGAAGTGATGAGATCTCAAAATGTCATGTCGCATTATGAACCGATACAAAATGATATATCATTAACGATATCTTTGATACGATATTGGCGCAATATTGTAAAAGATTACGAGGATCTGAATTCTACGTTTATTTAAGCATGCTGACGTAGAAACATTTATCAAGTGACATGAAATGATGCATCTTGATAAGTGTAAAACTTATTTGATTTGTAGTCCAGACACTTGAAGATGTCACATATGACATGTTGAGTATTGTCACTTGACAAAATTCATATGAAACTTTCTAAGGATTCAAAATGTTTGAAGCATATAAAAGTTTCTGGGAAACTTATTTAGAATCCTTATATTGTATAAGCTTATAGCTTGAAAATCATTAAAACTCTTGGAGAGTTTTCAAAAGCAATAAGATTATTTGCTGAAATGCAAAACATACCAAATTGGATTGGTCCTGAAGTACCATATCTTAGTTCAATTGGTGTACTAATATATCTTGCAAATACTACAAGGCCTGATATAGCCTTTTCGATTAATTTATTAGCAAGATATAGTTCCGCTCCAATTAGGACACATCAAAATGAGATCAAACACATGATTTTATTCTAAGTCCTCCACTCTTAATCTTGACGGTTATGCTAATACTGGGTACTTATCTGACCCGTATAAATCTCGGTCTCAAATAGGCTATGTGTTCATATGTGGTGGTACTGCAATATCTTGGAGATATACAAAGCAGTCTATCGTAGCCACTTCATCGAATCATGCTGAGATAATAGCTATTCATGAAGCAAGCCAAAAATGTGTATGGTTGAGGTCCATGATACATCTCATTCGACAAAAATATGGTGTGAAATATGAAAATCTACCCATAATTTTATACGGAGATAATGCATCATGCATAGCACATCTTAATGAAGGATTCATAAAAGGAGATAGAACGAAGCACACTTCCTCAAGGCTTTTCTACATACATGAGCTACAAAAGAATGGTGATATCAACGTGCAACAGATTCGTTCAAGTGAAAATGTGGCTGATTTAGTCACCAAGTCTTCTCCAATTACAACTTTAAAGAAGATGGTGCACAAGATCGGGATGTAAAGGTTCAAGGATGTTCTCATTAGAGGGAGTTAATACGCATTGTACTCTTTTTCCCTTACGAGGTTTTTTCCCACTGGGTTTTTCTTGTAAGGTTTTTAATGAGGCAACCGATATGTGTATTGTTAGAAATGTGTACTCTTTTTCCTTCACTAGATTTTTTTTTCCTACTGAATTTTTTCTAGTAAGGTTTTAACGAGGCACATTATCTATCTAGACATTCAAGAGGGAGTGTTATAAATGTATTTACATTATAGTGAATGTCTATCAAGATCTACTTTGATATCTATTAGGATTTGAAGCATCTGTATTTTACTCAGACTAGGAGTAAATTTTCCCTATAAATAAAGGGGTTTTGTTAATTGTATTCACAATCTTATGATCTCTCATCCCTCAAGAGAAGAAATAAGAATTACTCTCTCTATTTTCTCTACTCTTCTTCTTTATTCTTTCTTGTTTTATAACAAAATTTATGATTTTGTGTGATTTGATGGTTTTACCCCTCCCCATAGTTGCATGGTATTTTTGGGGTGTGGGAGTGATTGGCATGATTTTCGATGCATTTTGGTATCATTTATGCGATATTGTGGTTTTTGATGGCTTCGGGAGCGTTATTTTAGACTTATGAGGATATCTTTTGATCCGTGCGACAGATGGTTAAACGGACTGCACCAATAGCTCCAGAATATCGATTTTAGGCTAGTTAGATCTTTAGTTCAGGTCCCAGTGCACCCGAGCTCATTTCGACTGATTGATCGGAAAGTTGAAAAATTGAAAATATGGGTGTGGGATCCACATTTGATCGAAACGACCTCGGATGGAAAATCCGACTTTACCAGTAGATCCAGAATATCGATTTTAGGGTGTTAGCATATTTGGTATGATTTTACGGCTTTTAAATCTCATTTCGAACCTCGGTTTAGAAAATTATGATTTTGAATTTCGGGGGTCAATATTGTGAAAACGACATTTTTTTTTGAAAAATCGATATCGTCATCCCGTCCAGAACGTCGAATTTTGTATAGTTGCATAGTTCGTTTGCATATATCAGACTCCGGACGAATTCCAGGCACCTCGTCGAAGTTCGGAGTGGACTTTAAAAAAAAAATTGCAGCTTTTTATTCTTTGCTGGTGCAGATTTTTCTGCACCACTAAATCAATTTTTGGATCCAATTTTGCTCTTTTTTTCTTCTTTCCTCTTCATAATTAAATCCTAAAATAGTGTGGGAGCTTAAAAGTAAAGTTTATGAGAGCTTGGGAAGCTAGATTAACACCTTTTTCTTGATTTTATTACAGATTAAAGATAATAATTCACCATTTTCTTAGTAATTTCTTAATTAATTTCTCAAAATTCCAAAAATCTTATGTCTTGGTTTTAAACCCCAATTTCACTCCTTTTCACTCGAATAATATTTTTATCTTATAATTACCAACTTTTCATCAATTTAACCTTCAAAACAACTCTGATTCTTGATTTAACCCGAATTTCAAAAAATTTACCCAGTAAAGCTCAAAAATGGTTTTTCTTCGATTTGAATATCGTTTTTTACTCGATTTAACTTGGATTTTCAGTTGTAGGTTCCTAAAAATATGGGAAACATATTTTTGAAGTAAAGTTCCGATTCTGTCCTTCATTTTTGAAAATCCATTTTTGGGATCCGTTTTGATCCCGAAACAAAAGTAGTCAATATGAGTGTCGTTGGTTTTGTTTTGACGCATAAATTTCATATTTGATGTTTTTAATAAAGTTCAAGATTATTCATGAAAAGTAAGATCGCGGGTTCAACTGTAGCGGATCGATTTCGGCTTACGAGGTAGGTTGTGGCTTAACTCTTTCAGAATGGGCTGGGTAGTAAATGATGATACAAAATGCATGTTAAGGGTGAGAAATAATCATAAAAAATGTCTATTTATGTATTGTGCCCGTATGGGGGCCTATATGTGATGTGAATGTCAAAATTGAATTATTATATGATATGTGTGACCGTGTGGGGTCTTATGTGATATTAATAGCCTTGAATACATATGAATAATTGTATTGTGTTGTTAAGATGCTTAAAATGGTACCATTGGTGTATTATGATTATATTCATACATTATTTGGCATATGAGACATGTGAAAATTCATGGATGAAACTGAAATAATGAGTGAATATTGGCTCACATAGTTGTGGAAATATATCATTGTGGTTGGTTGTGAAAATACTCATTGTGATTGGTTGTGCGCATTATATCCTCATATCATACTCATTCATGAAACATTGGTACCACTGTGGCAACATCCGAGAAACACTGGCAACACCTTTTTAAAATCCTCCCCGAGGGATGTGTCGGGGAGGAGATATTTTAACACCTTATAAAACCCTTTCTGAGGGGTGTGCCAGAAAGGAGATATGAGATATTTAGATTGTATACGGATTGATGAACCCCTCATGGGTCCTATGTCGGAAAGCTTTAGCTCCATAGGTGTATACGGGGATTGTGCGATGATCCCAGAGATTGTGCGATGACCTCGTGCATCATCATCATCATCATCATCATCATTATATACATTGCCCTTACTTTATTGTGTTATGTTGTGTTGTATTGGTATATTGACTTGTCATCTATGTTTCATCGTATCTTCTTTTACTTGTATTTGATGATCTTATATATGCATGTTCCGCCTTGTTCTTCTTATATGTGATATAATACGTACTTTTGTTCTATCTTGGTGTGATGCTTTAATATATGTGAGATATATTAGAACTTTTAGTGCAAGCAGTGTGGGCTACCGTTGTGGGATATTTTCTGATTGCAGGTGATGTGCTCTTAGTGTATATTTTGTATGCTTTATTTACTACTTTTCTTGGTGGGCCTATGATACCTACTGAGTACAAGTAGACCGTACTCATGCCTATTGCGCCCTTTCGGTGCAGGTCCTAGCTCGAGTGCGCCTTAACTTTATTGACTCGGGTGATTGTTGGAGCTTCCAAGGTAGCGGTTGGACATTTACGCATCCGAAGTTCACCTCTATCTTTCTATAGCAATTATGTCTTTATTAGTATTCGGAGACAGTTATTATTCCTTTGTGATTATTTTTCTAATGTATTTGACTTTTGGATTGTATTAGTAGTTCTTACACTATTGACACCTGGTTTTGGGCATGATTGGTATTTTTGATAAGTTCTTTCTGCTTGTTATGATTACTTATATGGTTCAACTTCATTCTAGAAGCCTTGGAATATTTTTGTCTTTTTCTCTTTTAGTAGGGTGATAGGCTTACTTGTCAAGGTATGTCGCGACAAGTGCCATCATGACCTTCGTTTTTGGGTTGTGACAGTTTTATTATAGCAAAAAAATCTATGATTATTTCATTTAACTATTGCCATAGTTTTTATAACTTGAAGCAACATTATCTGTTTAGCAATAATATTTTGTTTCAAATAACTTCTTGTGGCTAAAGGATTACTATTGTTACAATTACTTTTATTGCATGGCAAAATCTTATAATTAGCTACCCAATTTTACTGTAGAAGAAAAATTGTAGCTATTAGGTAATTTTTGCCACGAATTTTAGTAATTGTAGCAAAAACTAAGATTTAGCTTTGTCAAATTAACTTTCGTAACTAAGAAATTTGACGAATTTTTAGATAGCTACAAAATTTAATTTTTTATGGAAATTAATAGGTAATAGCTACGATTGTTAAATTCATAGCTTAGATTTCGTAACTGTAACTACATATTCTTGTATTGATAGTCTATGGTTCAATGATCCTATGATTCAGATTGAGTACAAGTTAAGATCAAAGTTACAATCAATTTGATGAAAATGAAGATTTTTTGTTCAACTAAATATGGAGAAGAAGTTTTAAGCATATTTCAACATTCATGTTGCTGCATCTTTAAAAATATAAATAAAATATTTATTGTAATACCCCAAAAATATAGCGCCATGTTTCAAGCTCATGCATAGTACATCATTGTTCTTTGGTAGATTTATGAGTTAGTTTGAGGTATATTAAGCTCTCAAAGAACTCCCAGCTATTAGACAAATCAAAATAATCCTTACTGAAATTTTAGTAAGAATTTTCCTTTAGTCGAATTCAAACAAGCATATCTTTTGATCTACAAAGAATTTTCCAACTCAAGACCCATCATACTGTAGGAAATTGAATTAGCTTTCCAACAATATCAATTTTGCCCAAATCCGAAACTCGGGTGAGAAGTTATGGTACTTTTAGTACAAAATAGTAGTTTAACGCGATAAGGCCGCGTCGCGATGATGGCCAATTTCACGTTCGTCCTTTTCCAGTGTATCACCGTGATAAGTGACGCATCGCGCCAAGGGGAATTTTGCAGTTGTCAATTTTCAGTGAGGCATAACGATAGCCATCGCGTCGTGCTAAAGTTCCAGTTCAGGATCGCCCGTTTCCAGTGGCGCAGTGTGATAGTACCGCATCCGCCGATGAACAAAAAGAGGACTGTCCCTTTTTCAGTAGACTGATGCAATTGCACCGCATCACGTCGAGTGTCAAAATCGGGATTTCTAGTTAGTTTTGAGCTTTTAATTCCAAGGGCATTAAAGTTCTTTTCCCTCATCCCAGTCAGTCTAAACACGGGATTTAAGCCCTAAAAGAGCACTAATTGCTCATTATTTCACAAATTACTCAAATCAGAAAAATCCTCTGTCAAGAACAAAAACCCTAGCCTTCACAATTCAAGATCAAATCTCAAGAACTCACCATCAACTCTCACGAATTCATCAACCCAGGTATGTTAAGTATTCATCCATGGGTTCCTTCCACCCATGGAGTCCAAGTATCCTCTTTTAAATCTAAAGTTGTGATCCTTACAAGTTATTATGATTTTAACCATAAACTCCCATGAATTGAAATTCTATACCATGTTTACATGAAATTATTGTTGTTTATTAGACCTCACATGTTCTAATGTTGTTATTCACTAATTAAAATTATGATTAAGTATTATTGATGTCGAAATCATGCCATTACTCCAAGTTTCATACTATTCCTATGATTAGTTTAAACTATGAATATCAAGTGTTTGATAAAATGCCTACAAGAATAAATATTTGATAAAAACTTTCATGTTATATCCTCAAAGTTTAGTATTATTTTACTGTTATTGCTATCTGGTCCTGGTGGTTATGAATACCCAAAAGCTTAGCTGTTTAATTATTCTCAGTATCTTCAGAATAGTTTCAGACATGTTATGAGTAATATCAGTTCAGTCAGTTATCATGATCAGTTAAACTTAGAACAACTCAGTCTTCTGAGTAAGTTCAGTTGGGAGTAGGATTTAGCACCGAGCGAACCCAGGGTTGGGGGCTCACCTACCAGTTGAGGGTGTGACCTTTAGTAGCAGTTCTCGCATTCCAGAACTACGTAGCCAGCATAGGTTGAGATGTTAACCTGCCAGTTGGGAGTTGATCTCCTACGGGTACCTGTCAGTTGAGGGTAACCCTTAATCCTTTGGGACAACACTTAAGTGGATCCACACAGCTAGTGTTAGTACCCATGGAACGGTACTGACACCCTTCAAACTGGGGCCACAGGTTGGACCCAAAATTTCTCATTTGGGACATGTCGGTTAGATGATACCTCCCACAATTTCAGTCCAGAAATCAGTTCAGTAATTCAGTTTCAGTTGCATGACTATAGCATACAGTTATCAAATTTCAGCATTTTAGTTTACAGATTATATTTAGAACATTTTTATGCTTGGTCGCGCATTCTCAGTATTTATAGATTTCACGCATCTTCAGTATTTACAGATTTCAAACGTTCTATTCAATATTTTATGTTATCTATTTGTTCAGTCAATTAGTATTCATTCACATGAATCCATGCATATCAGCCTACCTTATTTAGCATACCAGTACATTCAAAGTACTGATCGCATACTCTTTTCTTGCTCTATGATGTATCATATCATAGGTTTGGATGCTCAATTCCCAGATCACGCATAGACTTTCCAGATTATTAGTCGTAGCATTGGTGAGTCCTCATATTTTGAGGACATGATTTATTTAGCTCAGCTTACTTTACCAGTTTTAGTCATTTCAATTTAGTAGCTAGTTTGAGTTAGTAGGGGCCTGTCCCATCAATTCCCATTCAGTCAGTTTAGAGGCTTTCAGATATTTTAGACAAATAGTCTGTTCTCAGATTTTAGTTGTCATTGTCAGATGTTTTGTCAGTATTATAAGTTTTGTTTACAGAATTTTTAAACTTTATTAGTTAAAACCTTATGGCATTCCTCAGTTAAATTCCACATATGACCTTTTGTTATCAGTTTTACTCAGTGCTCACAGCAGGTACCAGCTCATGGGTTAGCTTGTGGTCCCTCGGGACTGTAAGCATCGTGTGTCACCCAGGGTGTACTCTTGGGGCGTTATAAACTTGGTACCACAGCCTAAGATTTTAAAGTGTCCTAGGAAGTCTGAAATCTGCATCAAGTAGAGTCTTGTGCATGGGTGTGAAGCGTGCCACACTTATGACGAGAGGTTACAAGGCATTTTAGGAAAATTTTCCCTTCTTTCAGTATTCATGTCATGCGACTGAGTATGATCTCATGTTAAACTCTCTGTCTAATCTATTCTCCCTTCTATTTACAGAACATGCCTCCAAGAAAGAAGAAATGTGAACCATTCAACACCTCCGCCCATTCAGGAAGATCCCCTGAACAAGCATATTTCTCATGCAGAGTCAGAGCTGCATTTACTACTCTAGATCACTCTGTAGCGGCTCAGAATTCTCAGTCAGCCGCTGTTCCGGCCAACCCAGCAGCCAATACTATCGTAGCTAGGATTCGGGACTTTACCCAAATGAATCCTCCTCTATTTTTGGGATCCAAACTTGAAGAAAATCCATAGAAATTCTTAGACATGGTCCAAAAGGTAACAAACATTATGGGGTAACTGTAAGTGAGAGTGTTGAATTAGCTGCCTACCAGTTAGAGGATGTAGCTCATACATAGTTTAAGTAGTGGAAGGTAGAAAAAGGCGCAGATACAGGGCCTATAGAATGGGAAGAGTTTGTACTGCCTTCTTGAATAGGTTCATTCTGTTGGAGTTGAGGGAAGACAAGGTGTTAGAGTTTATTAATTTGAGGCAGGGCAACATGATTTTGAAGGAGTATTCCCTCAAGTTTACTCAGTTAGCTAGGTATACTCCTCATGTGGTAGATGATAATAGGTCTAAGATGAGCAAGTTTGTATCTGGAGTATTTGACAGTGTGGTCAAGGAATGTAAGACCACAATGCTGATTAAAGAGATAGACTTGTCTAGGATTATGGTCCATGCTCAACAAATTGAGAAGCAGAAGAATAAGGAGAATGAGAGAGAGAACAGGAGGGCTAGTATGAGTAGCTTTAATTTCAATCAGCCAAGGTCAGAAGGTGGTAACCATCCTCAGTTCTATCAGAAATCTTCAATCCTAGCTCCATCTTCAGCTAGTTCCCCAGTACCCAAATTCAGAAATGATAATAGGGATAGAGCGCCAGGATCTAAGTCCCAAGGCAGTATTAACAGTGGTCGTACGAATCTTCTTTATTAGAAATACGGTAGAAACCATCAGGGTAATTGTAGAGCCGGTAGTGATGTATGTTTTGGATGTGGAAAGCTAGGCCATCGAATCAGGGATTGTCCAAAGAGTGGTCAGCAGGGCCAGTCCAATCGTCCCCTAGTTTCAGCTGTCCACCCGACTCAGCAGGGTACCGCTTCCAGTGCTACCAGTGGTCAGCATCTAAACAGGTTGTATGCTCTTCGGTACCAACAAGATAAGGAAATTCTCATGATGTGGTTACTAGTACGTTACAGGTCTTTCATTTACATGTTTATTCTTTATTAGACCCTTGAGTTTCTCTTTCTTTTGTAACCCCTTTATAGCCGTTAACTTCATAGTTATCCCAGAAATCTTAACAGGGCTATTTTCAATATCTACCCAGTAGGTATCTCCATTATAGCCTGGTGGGTATACAGGAACTGCCCGATTATAGTGCCTTAGAAATTTACTTCAGTTGATCTTGTAGAGTTAGAGATGACAAATTTTGACATCATTCTCGACATGGATTGGTTCTATTCATGTTATGCTTTAGTTGATTGTAGAAACAGAGTAGTTTATTTTCAGTTTCCAAATGAACCAGTCTTTGAATAGAGGGGTAGAACTACATCTTTGAGGGGTCAGCTTGTTTCATACCTTAGGGTAAGGAAAATAATATCCAAGGAGTGTATTTATCATCTTGTCTGAGTCAAAGACTCTAATCCTCAGACCTCAAATCTTGAGTCAGTTTTAGTAGTTAGGGAATTTCCAGATGTGTTCCCTGAAGATCTTCTTGGAGTTCCTCCCAAAAGGGAAATTGACTTCAGAATAGACCTTCTTCCAAATACCCAGCCTATCTCTATTTTTCCATAAAGAATGGATCCAACCAAACTCAAAGAGTTGAAAGAACAATTAAAAGATCTCCTAGATAAGGGATTTATTAGGCCCAGCATCTCCTCGTAGGGCGCACCAATCCTATTCGTGCATAAGAAAGACGGTTCTCTTAGAATGTGTATCGACTACCGTCAGTTGAACAAAGTCACAATCAATAACAAATATCCACTTCCCAAAATTAATGACTTGTTCGACCAACTTCAGGGTTCCAGTTACTTTTCTAAGATAGACCTCAGATCCGACTATTATCAGCTCAGAGTCAGAGAATGTGACATTCTGAAAATAGCTTTTAGAACTCGGTATGGTCATTTTGAGTTTTTAGTCATGTCCTTTGGCTTCACTAATTCCCCAGTAACCTTTATGGACTTGATAAATAGAGTGTTTAAACAGTACTTGGACATGTTCGTCATAGTCTTCATTGATGACATCCTTTTCTACTCTTGTAATGGAAATAATCATGCAGACCACCTCAGAATAGTATTACAGACTCTTAGAGTCCATCAGTTTTTTGCTAAATTCAGTAAGTGCAAATTCTGGCTAAAATCAGTAGCTTTCCTTGGATATATTATTTTGGGGGATGGGATTAGAGTCGATCCTCAAAAGACCAAGGCGGTGAAAAGCTGGCCCAGACCCATTCCTCCATCAGATATCAGGAGTTTCTTGGGTTTGGCTGTCTATTATCGATGGTTTGTTGAAGGATTTTTGTCTATTGCATCCCCTATTTCCAGATTGACTCAGAAGAAAGTTAAGTTTTAGTGGTCCGATTCTTGAGAGAAGAGTTTTTAGGAGTTGAAGACTCAACTCACTACAGCCCTATTTTTTACATTGCCAGATGGTTCAGATGGGTGTGTTGTGTACTGTGATGCTTCCAGAGTTGGGTTTGGATGTGTTTTGATGCAGAGTGGTAAGGCTGTGGCCTATGCCTCTAGACAACTTAAGCCCCATGAAAAGAATTAACCTACCCATGATCTTGAGTTAGCAGCTGTTGTTTTTGCCTTGAAGATTTGGAGGCACTATTTGTATGGGGTGCATGTTTATATGTTCACAGATTACAAAATCTTGCAGTATGTATTTTCGCAAAAGAATTTGAATCTATGACAGAGGAGATGGTTAGAATTGTTGAAAGATTATGATATGAGTGTTTTGTATCACCCGGGCAAGGCCAATGTAGTGGCAGATACCCTAAGTAGATTGTGTATGGGTGTATTGCTCATGTTGAGGATGACAAAAATTAGTTAGTCAGAGAAGTTCATCATCTTGCTAGGTTAGGTGTTCGTTTGGTTGATTCAGCTGAGGGTAGTGTTTGAGTTCAGAATAGTTTGGAATCTTCTTTGGTTGATGAAGTGAAAGAAAAGAAGGATAGGGATCCTAGTCTAGTGAAGTTGAAGGAGTCAGTTAGAGATCAGAAAGTAGAGGTTTTCTCCCAAGGGGGAGATAGGGTGTTGCATTGCCAGGGTAGATTATGTGTGTTGAGACAATGAATTCTTGCAGAAGCGTATGGTAAGCGCTACTTTATTTATTCAGGGTCAACAAAGATATACCATGATCTACGGGAAATCTATTAGTGGAGTGGGATGAAGAGAGACATTGTAGAGTTTGTAGCTAAGCGCTCCACTTGTCAGGAAGTTAAGATTGAGCATCAGAATCCAAGTGGGTCTATGCAAGAGTTTAGTATTTCCACTTGGAAGTGGGAGAAAGTGAACTTGGATTTTGTGACAGGTTAGCCTCATACTCGTCAGCAGCATGATTTGATTTGGGTCATTATAGACAGGATGACCAAATCAGCCCATTTCTTGCCATTCCATACTTTTTATTCAGCTGAAGACTATGCTAAGCTCTATATTAAAGAGTTGATTAGGTTGTACAGTGTTCCATTATCTATCATCTCAGATAGAGGTACTCAGTTTACCTCTCACTTTTGAAAAGATTTTTAGAAGGGTCGTGGGACCCAAGTTCACCTTAGTATAACCTTCCACCCTCAGACAGATGGTAAAAAAAATATCATTCATACCCTTGAGGATATGTTGAGAGCGTGTGTAATTGACTTTAAGGGCAGTTGGGATGACCATCTGCCTTTGATTGAATTCACATATAAAAATAACTATCATTCCAGTATTCAGATGGCTCTATTTGAGGCTCTATATGGAAGGAGATGTAGATCTCTAATTTTTTGGTTTGAAGTAGGAAAAACTGCTTTGGTAGGACCTGACTTGGTGTTTGATGCGTTAGAGAATATAGTTGATCAGGGAGAGACTTAAGGCAGCTTAGAGCCGACAGAAATCATATGCAGATGTAAGGAGGAAAGATCTTGAGTTTGAGATTAGAGATTTTGTATATCTGAAGATATCTCCCATGAAGGGAGTGAAGAGGTTTGGTAAGAAGAGGAATCTTAGTCCCCGATATGTTGATCCTTCAAGGATTTTGAGTCATTTCAGAAAGGTGGCTTATGAGCTTGAGCTGCCTGCAGACTTAGCATCAGTGCACCCATTATTCCATATCTCTTTGTTGAATAAGTGTATTGGCGACCCAGCTCTAGTTGTTCCCTTAGAGAGCGTAGATGTTCAAAACAGTCTTTCCAACGAGGAAATTCTAGTCAAAATTCTTGATCAACAAGTTCTAGACTAAGGAACAAAAAAGTTCTCCTAGTCAAAGTTCTTTGGTGGAATCAGTCCGTTGAGGGATCCACCTGGGAAGCAGAAGCACATATGCGGACCAAGTACCCTCATCTTTTCTCCGCAAACTCAAACTCAGCTTAAGGCAACAATCTTCTTTGAATTTTCCCCTCCATGTTCAATTTAAGCTGCATATCATTCTCACATCAGCCATGCATTCACAGAACCAGTTCAGTCACGTGTCATGTTTCAGACTCAGTCATGTAATCATGTGTTTATCATGTATATTTAGCATGTAATCTCAATTCCTCAGTGTTTTCAACTTAACCAGTCTCATTCGAGGATGAATGTTTTCAAGGGGGAGATATTGTAATACCCTAAAAATCCAAACCCATGTTAGCGCCATGCTTCAAGCTCATGCATAGTACATAATGGTTCTTTGGTAGATTTATGAGTTAGTTTGAGGTATATTAATGTCTCAAATAACTCCCAGCTATTAGACGAATCAAAATAATCCTAATCGATTGAAATTTTAGTAAGAATGTTGCTTTAGTCAATTTCAAATAAGCATATATTTTTCTCTACTCAGAATTTTCCAGTTCAATACCCACCAAACTATAGGAAATTGAATTAGCTTTCCAACGATACCAATTTCTCCCAAATTCGATACTCGGGTGAGAAGTTATGACATTTTTAGTGCAAAATAGTAGCCCAACGCGATAAGGTCGCGTCTCGGTGATGGCCAATTTCATGTTCGTCCTTTTCCAGTGTATCACCACGATAAGCGCTGCATCACGCAAAGGGGCATTTTCGCAGTTGTCAATTTGTAGTGAGGCACAGCGATTGCCATCGTGTCGCACTAAAGTTCCAGTTCGGGATCATCCGTTTTCAGTGGCGCAGCGCGATAGTACCGCGTCGCACCGATGGACAAAAAGAGGATTGTCCCTTTTCCAGTGGCCTGATGCAATTGCACTGCGTCGCACCGAGTGTTAAATCGGGATTTCTAGTCAGTTTTGAGTTTTTAATTCTAAGGTCATTTAAGTCCTTTCCCTCACCCCAGTCAGTCTAAACACGGGATTTAAGACCTAAAAGATCACTAATTACTCATTATTTCACAAATTACTCAAATCAAAATAGCCCCATTTCAAGAACAAAAACCCCAGCCTTCACAATTCAAGATCAAATCTCAAGAACTCACCATCAATTCTCACGAAATCATCAACCCAGGCATGTTAAGTGTTCACCCATGGGTTCCTTCCACCCATGGAATCCAAGTATCCTTTCTTTAAATCTAAAGTTGTGATCTTTACAAGTTAATATGATTTTAAATTGTGATTTTAACTATGAACTCCCATGAATTGAAATTCTATACCATGTTTACATGAAATTGCAGTTGTTTATCAAACCTCACATGTTCTAATGTTGTTATTCACTGATTAAAATCATGATTACGTGTTATTGATGTCAAAATCATGCCATTACTCCAAGTTTCATAGTATTCCCATGATTAGTTCAAACTATGAATATCAAGTGTTTGATAAAATGCCTACAAAAATGAATATTTGATAAAAGCTTTCATGTTTGTTCTCCAAGTTTAGTATTATTTTACTATTATTACTATCGGGTCCTGGGGGTTATGAATACCCAAAAGCTTAGCTGTTTACTTAGTGCCAGTATCTTCAGAATAGTTGTAATACCCCACAAAATTTTCTCGTAATCTGAGCCTTAGAGCATGTCAAGTGAAGGATAAATCCAGTCCTAAAAGATTAAGAAGTATCTTCCTAAGTGAGAAATATTTTGAACCATATAGAATTTCCATAATATCGACTTTTGTTCATGTAGAGCATCGAATAAGCTTTCCATCGATACCAATTTCATTAAAATCCGACATCGGACGAGAAAGTTATGGCATTTTTACGAAAAATAGTCTGATTCTGAATTACCCAGGTGCGACGGAGAGGTCCGACGGACCGTCACACCACACCATCGTATCGAGACAATGAGTCCACTCTCTAGTTGAGTGCGATGGAGAGGTCCGACGAATGAGTCCTACCGTCGTACCAAGGCAGTAAGTCCCAATTCTAGTTTTGTGTAACGGTCAGTCTGACGGACCGTCGACCCTACAAAGGACCGTCGCACCCCACCATTGCATGTCCCGATCAAAAATTTTAAGATGATTTTAAAAGAGCTTTTTGGTCTTTTCCCACTCTTTTCAGCCCCTATTTATATCCAATCAAGGCTCACAACTTCATTTCTCCTTTTCAATATAAAAAACTAGGATTTCCTACAAATCAAAACCCTTCTTTCTTCTTCAAGAAAAATCAAGAGAAATCAAGAAATCAAGAATCTCTCCAAGAGCCTTCAAGAAAGAGTTTCTTAAGGTATGCAGATGTTGATTCTTGGGTTCCTTTCATTCAAGAAGCTCAAGAACCCTTTTCTAATCTTCAAAGATCTTATGTTTATGAGTTTTAATGATTCATGTGAGTTGAAATTGATGTTCATGCATTTATTGAGTTTTTATTCATGTTTGTTTACAAGGTTTTCAAGCTTTAACCCTAGTATGTGATATTCATGTGACGTCCATGATAAACCCTCTTCAAGTTACTTGTTAAGTAATGAGTTCATGTCAATTGAGTGTAGAAATTGTTGAATAAGCAAAGCATGCGCCCCATAGGTTTGATAAAATGCTTATGTGAAGGAATTAAAGCCATTATAGCATGTTGACTAGAAAACTCCCAACTGTGTGCAAGCCCATGCATGCCAAGTGTTTGTTGAAAAGCCTTAGTGAATGAATTGTGACATGATAGCATGAAATTCCCCAATTATGTGCTCCTTGATACATGCTAAGTGTTTGATGCAAGAACTTGTTGAATGGAGTATGAACCAATAGCATGTCTTCCTAAATTATCCCATATTTATGATTTCTAAATGCTTGAAGAGATGTTTTAGTGATTGTGATGGTGAATTAATGTCCATGGTCTTGAGTATTCAGGGATGGTTATGTTTTACTTTTATGTTATCGAGTTCTGGGGCTATTTATACCCGACAATTTAGCTGCAGCCTAGAGCCAATGTCGATTTTTACGATAATTTCAATCAAGCCACAATCCTCAGAACTCAGTGAGTTATAGAACTCTGTACTCTCAGGTAGATACAGAACTAAGAAATCTCAGTATCGCTAGTATTCTAGCCTCAGTTCAGTACTCAACTAAGATCTAGTAGTATATAAGTGTTCAGTTCAGACCTCAGTAGCATTTAAGTAATCTATTCAAAGCTCAGTATCATTCAGTCAGATAACGACATTCAGTAGTATTCCGTCAGATATGGAACCAAGTGAATTCAGCATAATTCAATCAGATCATTCGAAAAACATGATCAGTTTTAAATTCAGCTCAGTTTAAGTTCAGTTAAGAATCAGTTCAGAGTCTTTCAGTTGGGAGTAGGAGCTAGCACCAAGCGAGTGCAGGTATGGCGGCTCCCCATTAGAGAGGCAGTCATTAGGAGAAATACCTGAAGTCCAGAACTGCGTAGCCAGCGTAGGATGCTGGAGTCACCCGTTAGAAAAAGGCTTGGCTATTATACAGCCTTAGGCTTGACTTTCTTTGAGGGTCACCCGTTAGAGAGGCATGACCAGAGAGGTCTTTACCCATGGCACGGTATTGATACCCTTCCATCTAGGGTTATAGGTTGGACCCCACCAATTCAGATTTGGGGCATGTCGGTTAAGTGAGCACTCCCACAGTTGCAGTTTTAGTATCAATCTTCAGAGTAGAACTCAGAAATTAGGATTGTTAGATACAGTCATCTATCTTAGTAAGGAACTTGGATAGTTCCATTGATTCATGGACTACCCGCTAGATAGGCATGGCCCAACATAAAGATATTCAGTATCAGTATTATCGGATCCAGAGATCACCCATTAGATTGGCTTAATCTCAGTCTCAGATTCAGTTGAGTAATCTCATTATCAGATCTAGAGATCACCCGTTAGATAGGCTTGATCTCATTCTTAAATTTAGTTGAGTAATCTCATTATTAGATCCAGAGATCACCCGTTATATAGGCTTGATCTCAGTGTCATAGTCAATTGATTATTCTCATTATCAGATCCAGAGATCTTCTGTTAGATAGGTTTGATCTCAAACATAATCATTTCGTATCATTGATAGTAGATTCAGGGATCATCCGTTAGAGAGGTTTGATCTCAGATTCAGTCAGTCGAGAGTAGTAGGCTCAGAATTCAGTCATTGGTATGAATAGATTCAGTTAATCAGCTTCAGTATCATCAGTTTCTGAGATCACTCGCTAGATAGGACTGATCTCAACTTTTATACTCAGTTATCATTATCAAAAGATTTAGTTATTCAGTATCTCAGTGTTAGTAGTGAGTTTAGATGACAGTAAAGTAATATTCGAGTTTCAGTATTCAGATTCACAATGATTTCAGTTATGGCTTGTGCATTCATGTATATGCCCTCATTCAGTACTTTTATGATTATTCAGTTAAGTAATTGTGTATACATAAGCCCTTGCATTTATCCTTACCTCATCTTGCATACTCAGTACATTTTCACGTACTGACACATTTGCGCTATGGTGTTTTATTCTACACCATAGGTTCAGAGGTTCGAGATCCAGAGTACCCTAAACAGCTCAGTCCCAATCAGCAGCAGTAGACGTAGCAGTGAGTCCTCTTTATTTGAGGATGATCCTTATTTTATTGTCGCATCAGATTTAGTTTATTTTCAGTAGACGGAGTTAGTTGGGGACATGTCCCATTAAATCCACCGTTCAGACAGTATAGAGGCTTTTCGAACAAATGTATCAGTATTCAGTTTTTAGTTTTGAGTATTTTTAGACGTTTTGAACCTTATGGCTAGTTTCTGTTAGTTTTCCGCATTTATTTTAGATATTATGTAGTGTTCAGGTACAAATATCTATAGAGAGTTAGCTTGTGGTCCTTCAGGATCATAAGCATCGTATGACGTTCTGGTTCCAGAAAATCAGGTTTTTACAATAGTTTCAGACATATTATGACTAATATCAGTTCAGTCAGTTATCATGATCAGTTAAACTTAGAACAACTTAGTCTTCCGAGTCAGTTCAGTTGGAAGTAGAATTTAGCACCGAGCGAACCCAGGGATGGGGCTCACCTGCCAGTTGAGGGTGTAACCTTTAGTAGCAGTCCCCGCATTTCAAAACTGCGTAGCTAGCATAGGTTGAGATGTTAACCTGCAAGTTAAGGGTTGATCTCCTACAGGTACCTGCCAGTTGAGGGTAACCCTTAGTCCTTCGGAACAACACTTTAGTGGATCCACGCAGCCAGTATTAGTACCCATGACACGGTATGGACACCCTTCCAACTGGGGTTACAGGTTGGACCCTAAATTGCTCATTTGGGGTATGTCGGTTAGATGATACCTCCCACAGTTTTAGTCCAAAAATCCGTTCAGTAATTCAATTTCAGTTGCATGACCATAGCATACAAATATCAGTTATTCAGTTTTCAGTATTTTAATTTACAAATTATATTCAGAACATGTTTATTCTTGGTCACGCATTCTCAGTATTTACAAATTTCATGCATCTTTAGTAGTTACAGATTTCATAAGTTCTATTCAGTATTTCATGCTATCTATTGATTCAGTCAGTTAGTATTCATGTACATGAAACCATGCATATCAGCGTACCCCATTTAGCATATCAGTACATTCAAAGTACTAATCGCATACTCTTTTCTTGCACTATGATGTATCATATCATAGATTCAGACACTCCATTCCCGGATCGCACATAGACTTCCCAGATTATCAGTCATAGCAGTGGTGAGTCCTCTTATTTCGAGGACATGATTTATTTAGCTCAGATTACTTTACCATTTTCAGTCATTTTAGTTCATTAGCTAGTTTGAGTTAGTTGGAGTTTGTTCCATCAACTCTCATTCAGTCGGTTTAAAGGCTTTCAGATATTTCAGAAAAATAGTCAGTTCTCAGATTTTAGTTGTCATTGTCAGATGTTTTGTCAGTATTATAAGTTTTGTTTACAGATTTATCATCTTTATTACTTAAAACCTTATGGCATTCCTCAGTTAAATTCTGTATATGACCTTTTGTTATCAGTTTTACTCAGTGCTCACAGCAGGTACCAGCTCATGGGTTAGCTTGTGGTCCCTCGGGACTGTAAGCACCATGTGGCACCCAGGGTGTAATCTCGGGGCGTTACATTTATTTTTAAATGACTTTTAACCATAATATTTTAAACCTTATTTTTAACCATGGCAAGCAACAATGATGAAGATTGTGTAAAGAACGAGATCATGCACGCGAAGAAGGGGGATCAAATTATGTCAAGAAAATCAAGCAAAAAGGGAGATTTGTTTGTTCTTTTGCCCCGATTTTCTTATCAAAATTGAGTTTTAATTTTCTATTGAAGGAAAATAAAAGTAGTACCATAATTACTTTTATTTCTCCTTAAAAGAAAATAAAAAACTTTTTCATATTTGGAAAACCTCTTTCTTTGAGGAAAGTCTATAAATAGAAGACCCTTTTTCTCATACAATACACAATAACATCTACAATGTAGTCCTTTAATATTTGAGAGTTTTGTTTAGGGAGAGATTTTCTCTCTAAGATTTTTAAGATTTCTTTTATATTAGATTTTATAATATGTAGGCCAATTGGCCAAAATATATAATAATTTTATGCTTTTTAGTATTTTTTTTCTTTGTCGTCTGATTTATCATCACATGATTTGCAAACTATAAGCTTCCGCATGACACCCTCTCGGTTTTGAACCTAACAAAATAATATCAAGTTAGATATTACGAGAATATAGATTAGAACGGGAGGATAGAAAGATAGGGCAATGGCATTGTTGGTGCTTAGCGTTTATATTTTAGATAGTGCCTATTGAATTTCCTTAAGCCTCTTTAATTTGGTGCATTTGTGAAAATTTCGCCGGCTTTACTTTGTTGTTGATATGTTGATCGATATAGGTTGCTTCTGTCATGATTGTTTGGAATCACTTACATATGCAACTAATATATGGAATGAAGCCTTAAACAAACGACTTGGAACTCAGGTCATATCTATTTTCTCTAATTAGTGAACTGCCTGAAAGAAATCCTGATTTCAATTCGTTGTTGAAGTGGCCTCTCTTTTCTTTGAAGATGCTAAAAAACTTCTAAATAACCTGGTCATGTCTCTGTGAGTAGGAGTAGTGTCTTCTTATGATTTTTATAGGGGGAATCAAACTCCCAAAAAGTTGACAGTTCTTTTAGTCAACCAATGGAGGTACTAAGATTTCTCACCCTTTGTTTATTTAATTGAATTTTAAAGAGGTTGCCGAATAGGTTGTGTTCTATTTATTTATATAGGAAGCAACAAGTTGAGGATTTTAAGCAGGTTGATGCCCTCAGTTCAAGGATAGCAGTTTCAGATATTTAATTTTTACATTGGTTGAAACATTGCTAATAGTAACCACCTTCAACTGATCCTTAAGCATTCAATTTGGTTATTTTCATGGCATGTGGATAACTAAATTTTCTTCTTTTAGTCAAGAATAGACATAGATTCTGTAGGTATATATAGAGGTCAGAGATTGGGGTAAAAGGTTAATAGGTAATTGAGCATGTTTCCTTTTCAGTTTTATTTGTATTGCTCTCCTACTATCATAATTTTTGAGTTTTATATTATTGGTTGTTTTCTTTTGTTTTAGTAATTGTATTATTTGTTTTAGCTATTATTCTCTCTTCATTCGTTTGCAGTAAGAAACGGACAATAAAATTGCAAGGTTGAAGCGTGAATGCTCTAACAATGATGAATGGTCTAATGTACTGATCGGTGTGTGATTTCTTGACCTATAAAGTAATCCCTGTCCATTTGCGTCGAAGCCTGTTTATTTGTTTTCAAGGTCTTATCCACATGATCTTCGGTTGACTACACAAAGGGGTGTGAACTACTATTTCAAGTCTAGGAAATTTTGAATTGGGGCATCCTGTTAATACAAAATTAGTTAACTTGTCAGTCTTGTGCATTATTTGATAATTGATGTATTATAATATTTTGATTTGAACTCTTCTATATGGTAATTCATCTTTCACACCAATGTGGCTTTACTTGTTGAAATAAATTTCTACCACAGTCATGATTGGTGATCCACCCTTTATTTCTTTTGGATATATATGATTAATGGTTTAGTTATTTAAGGTAGGAATGAATCTCATATCTTTATTGACAATGAGCTCAAGTCATTTTAAAGAATGTTGGTGTATTATCTATACAAGGTAGTTAACAAATCCAAGTTGCGGAAGTCATACTGCACTAATTTTTTAAATCGAATTTAAATAATTATCGATTGCATAAAAACTATGGGTTTGATAGTTTGTTTTGCAACAACAACATACCTAGTATATTTCCATAAAAGTGGGGTCTAGAAAGTGTAAGTGTACGCAGCCAAAAACAACAGAGAAAATTCAAAAGTATCTATATATTCAATTCCATTCTCCTTTGATTTTTTTTTGGCTTATGCGAATGGATTTTTCTTAGTTCATTTTCTTCTTCAAAACTAGTTAATAATAATGCATGTAAAAGCATAGAGAACAAAGCCAAATATAAAGAAACATATAGCACAATGATATAACATGGTTCATCGAGCTTAGTTGTGTAGTATAACACATAATATGAAAGATTTCAGGAAAGCTATGACAGACATCTACATAAGTAACCAAAATTTCCAAAGAATCCCATGCCATGTAAAAGAAGAACTGGTCAAGACATGACGTAGAAATATTTAGACAAACCGGCAAATTTTTTACTTGCATCTTGTATCTAGCAGCAATCTAAAGTGTCTCTTACAGTTAACTCAACAATGTGATTATTTGTTTGACTTCTGAAGTTCTTTGCACACAAAATTCATTCAGCTTTTGTCCATTATATGTGATAATACCTCTTTTCGTCATTATATTAGTTATTTAATATTGTCAAATAAGCTAGGAAAGAAAAAGACATTTCTGTCTACTTATTGTGTAGGATCAGTATTAAAAAATTCTTGATAAGGAGTGCTATCTTGAATAAGCTTTTATTCAGCCGAAAGACTTCAATGTGTCTTCTGAATACTGGATTAAAAAATAAAAAAGAAATGTGTAGACTTGCAACAATATTCAGGATTTGCAGACACTTATAAGAAATATGAAAGATCATAGAAATATGATTTGAAAATTTTGCTCTTTAATATTAATTTCCACAATAGATAAAATTGTCTTTGACATATTTCCTTCAATTATTATATTTATAATATTTAAATAAAGAATTACTAAATTATATTTCACCTAAAATATATTCCTAAAATATATGAGAAGAATTGTGATAAAGTAAGAACTTTTAAATCTAAGTAGGCATTTGGCCATGAAAATCAAAAATATATTTACTTTATTTGGAAATTTTGTAGTTGAAAATAGAGTTGGAGTTGTTTTTGTCATAATATTTTGAAGTTAATATTTAGAATTCAAATGTATTTTTGAAAAAAAAAAAAGTAAGAATAAACCTAATTTTTTTAGAATATTCTAAAAAAATAAATCAAAAAGTGCAAAAAGTGAAACAAAAAATAGTGAACTTTAAATTTTGAAATATGATTTCAAGTTGATTTGATTTATTTATGTCAAAAAAAGTATTCCAAAATAAAGTGAAAACGTATTCCAAAATATAGTAAATAACATTTATGACCAAACGGGTCCTAAATTTATTCAAATAGATATTCACTATACCTTAACTATTAAGATTTAACAGTATATATATATAACCATACAAACTAATCAATAGTTCGTAGGATTTCTTACGGTAGAAAAAATATAATGATGTGACAAAGAGACACAATAAGAGACAAAGAAAGAAATAAGTCTACGAGTTGAAAACCACAGCGCTTTTTTCAAGAACTCTTACTCACCTCACTTTACATGGTTCAGACGTGAGTTCACTTCTACTTAACGATAATATTCAGAGATATTATTTTATGTCTTTGATAATATATATTTAGATTAATCCTATACATAAAAGAGACTTCTATATATTATGCTTATAAATTACATGTATATACATTCTATGCCAAAATTAAATTTGGCCAAAATTAATTTTTCATAGGTGTTTTCTTTCTCTTATTTTTTTTTCTTTTTCAAAATTTAAAATTGAGTAATGCTTTTGAAACACCCAAGTTTCTGGACCTTAGAAAATTTCTTGGAATTCTGGTCTCTAGACCCAATACGACTCATGGGTACGAGCCATATGTTGGGGTACAGATGGTATGGTCCAGTCGTATACTGACCAGTGTTGGTTGGTGGGATGAATTTTGGTTATTGGAATGGATATGACTTAGGGGTATGAGTCGTATTGGTGGTTATGGATCATTTGGTTCCTTAACCTAATCTTAGATTTGGTTATTTAGATTGGATCTGAGTACAAGTGGCTCACTATGATCCGTTAGCCAGGGTACGAATCGTACCAGAGACTCGTATGGTAGACAGGTTTCAACCCTCCAAGTATTTTATTCTGCTAGGGATATGGGTCATGAATACGGATCGTATATTATGGTTACGACTTGGTTGGATGAGTTATATACTGGACAGTGTTTGGTCCAAGGGTGAAGGTTCAGGATACGAGTGATGGATACTGATCGTATCGGAGGGTACGAATCATGTGGGTCAGTCGTGTCCCTATGACCGAATTTTGGTGGAACTTAAGTGAGGGTATTCTGAACATTTTCCTACTTATCCTAATAGGGTCACACGACTTCTAACCTATTTGAGAGGTTATTTACCCTATTATTCTATTCATTAACACTTAAAAACTCTTCTGAAACACTCCATAATTCTCTCAAGAGCTTTTGTACAAGGGAAGCTAGGGTTTTAACTAAAGGATCAATTTGGGGCATGTCTTGGTGATTTCTTTCCGTCATCGTCTTGGTTTAAGGCATGTTCTCTTCCCACATTCTAAATTTTACTTAAAGGCATGATTTATATAAATATTTTCATGATTTTAATATTACATGATTTTGGCTTTCAAATATGATTTGGGGATTTTGATATTAAATGGTTGGTTATGATTTCCCATGGTTTTAATTATGCTTTTATATGCATGAATGGTAGTTTTGGATAATTAGATTGAATAGGAATAGTTTAATGGTAATTGGAATTGATTTTGGTCATATTATGCTCCTAATGTATTTGACAAAATGCTTTTAAAGATATGTCCATTGCATTAACTACTTTTAATAGAACCCTTGCATGTTTTAAAATTGGTAAAAGAATTATGCATGGTTTTAAATGGCTTGGAATGGAAAAAGGCTAATTGGTTATGCTTGTGGTGAACATGGAAGTCTCCCAAATGGTTTAATATGGTAAATGGAAGGGCACTTGAAAGTCCCCTAAAACCTATAAATGGTTGGATATAGATGATACTTGCAAGTAATGGTTAGTATGATGATACCAATATCAATAGCCTTGGTTAATAAATGGATAATAGTTTGGTGATTTGAAAATTGGTTTTAATTAGGCAATAATAGCAGGAGGTGTAGCTAAGCCCTGGAAGGTTGAGGTCCCGGGGGGACCAAAACTGAAAACTCATATTTGCCGATATGAGGTTGGTCCTAGTGACCGTGTGTATGATGTCACACTATATTTGGGGGATGTACTATTCATTCCATGGGATACTTCCCTAGTCATGCGGCTACATGCTCTAGGCCCTTTCAGCAGGGAGAGATGAACCCATATAGCTCGTGGGTGGTTTAAGACTTCAAAGCTACATAACCCAGGTAAATATTTTAAAGGCATGCTAAACCCGATCCTTTTTCTCGGCATGGTTATTTATATATGTATGGTTGTGTGCATATGGATGGTTTTACTTGATTTTATAAATGGGATTATTTTATCCTTGCCCTGAGATCATGCTAGTGGTCACTCGCTAACCCCGTCTACTGATGGTTGTATACCCACAAAATATAGGAATCAGTTGTTCTACTCCTCCGACATAGTGATTGACTTGGGGACATCATTTGGAATGAAGTGGTGAGCTTTCATTCTTTCGAAAGGCATCATTTCACGTCTGAATATTTCTAGACTTTTTGACTTTATTTTAGACATTGGTTTTGGCTATGGTTGGGGACATGTCCCAACCAAATTTCATTACTCTTTTGGTTAGAGGCTTTGTGGTAATTCTATTGGTCGGAATAGACGGGATCGGTATAGGTATCAGCCTTGGCATTGGAATAAGATGAAAGGCTAACATTGTTGGATGATATTATTGGTTGTTCCATCCTATTTTATTTTAGGTTTAATTATATTATGTTTGGGAACATCCTTGGTTATGGCCTGGTTTATGGCCCTTGTTTTGGTATGGTTTGGGATGGTTGGATTATTAGTATGAATGGTTAGACTCGGTTGGGTCGATCACGATTGTGATCTTATCCTAGTGTATTTATGTGAGCTGTTACACTATGTTATTACATGCTCAAAATTCCTCCAACTTAGGGATGGCGGCTAGAGGTTGGGTCGGGTAATGAGGGCGGTCTCTGGTCCTGGTCAGACTTGGGACGCCCATTACGACAAGGCCCCAAGGCGGGTTGTGTCAAGTTGGTATCAGAGCTGAGGTTCATGGTCAATTGGGAGTCCACAAAGACGTGTCGAGTAAAGTCTCTCTTTAGGGTTGTGTAGCACATCATACTCATAAGGGAGAGGCTACAAGGCATTTAAGAATGTTTCACTTTCTTGGTATTCTATTTTCAAGCTTGGAGTCTCAGTCCTGGAATCTTCTCTAATCCTGATTTGTTCGTCTTTCAGATCATGCCTCATAGATCTGAAACACAAAAAAAATCTTCTATCCCATCTGGGGGTAATACTAAAGGGGTACATCCTACTTCTGGTTTTCATCTTTGATCTCACGAACCTATCCCTGATAGTTCTGAAGTTCTATTGATTGCTACTAGTCCTCTACAAGGCTTTCATCTTTGATCTCACGAACCTATCCCTGATAGTTCTGAAGTTCTATTGATTGCTACTAGTCCTCTACAAGGCAAGTTGTCTAATATAGAATTCTGTCAGTCTATTCATGCTATTCCTAAATTGGTTGTTGCTCAGGCTGAGCGGGATGTGTCTGTTGCTTTGTCTGTTGAGGCCACAAGAGTTAGCCAATTTATGAAAATGAGTCCTCCTATTTTTTTTGGAGTGAAGGTGGAAGAGGATCCATAGGGCTTATTGGATGAAATAGAAAAGATATTTTGGGTGATGCAGGCTACCAATATGGATGGGGCAAACTTTGTAGCTTATCAGCTCAAAGATATTTCATATAAGTGGTATGAAGAGTGGGATAGGGATAAAGGAGATGTCGAAGAGTTATCCTTATGGGATGCCTTCTCTGGTGCTTTTCTGGATTATTTCTTTCCCCAGGAGTTAAGGGAAGCAAAGATAGAGGATTTTGCGAACCTCAAGCAGGGGACAATGTCTATTAAGGAACATGCCTTGAAGTTTCATCAATTGTCAAGATATGCTTCTAATTTGGTGGCTGACATGAGGGCTAAAATGAGAAAGTTCGCTTTCAGGTTGACTTAAGATTTGATTTTGGAGAGAAAGACTGCCTTGTTGATTAAGGATATGGATATCTCTGGGTTAATTATTTATATACAGCAGTAGAAGATGAGAAAAAAAAGCAGTTGAAGTTTGGGGATAGGCAGGGGAAGAGGAGTAGGTTTTTGGACCAGGGAGGTGCTCAGTCTCAAGGTGGTCGAAATGGTGACAAATGGCAGAAAAAGAAGTGGGGGAGTTCAGGTTCCTACTCTTCTGCTAGTGCTCTTTATCAGTCGGGCAACAGGCGTCATCATGGTCCTGACAATTTTTGGGCGTAGGGTGCCCAATCTCAGACAAGTGTAGGTCAGTCAGTTTCTTTATGTCCTCCTTGTCGGTTCTGTGGTCTTCCTCATTGGGTTATTGCGATGAAGGAAATAACAAATGCTTCAAGTATGGCTAGGCAGGCCATCGGCTCATGGATTATTCGATCAATAAGGTTGCTATGGGGGCGAATAAGATTCCTGTGGGTTCATTTTATACTCCTACACCTAGTGGTGTGACATCCATTTCTGTTACTGCTCCTGGTTCTAGTTTTAGCCGGAACAGGTTGTATGCTTTGGCGTCTCAAAAGGAATTTGAGGCATCATGTGATGTCGTTACTGGTATGTTATAGGTTTTCTCTCGTAGCATATATTGTTTGCTTAATCTGGTATATACTCTCTCTTATGTGACCTTTATGTCGTTGTATCTTTTAGTTTTGATCCGAAAGTTATTTCGAATCCTTTTTCTGTTTCTACCCTAATAGGTGACTCAGTTATTGCTAAGAGAGTCTATAGAGGGTATGGTTGGCAAGCATACCTTTGTAGATCTGTTTGAGTTGGATATGGTGGATTTCGGTTGCATTCTTGTTACACATCTTTGGATTGTCGGACCTGTAAGCTTATCTTTAGGTTCTGTGTTGAGCCGGTTATAGAGTGGGAGGGTGTTTCTCTAGCTTCTAGGAGGAGGTTTATTACTTATATTAGAGCTCGGAGGTTAATCTCTAAAGGTTATCTTTATCACATAGTCTGGATTAAAGATTCTAACTCGAAAAGTCCTTTTTTCCAGTCAGTTCTGGTGGTTAATGAGTTTCAAGAGGTCTTTTTGGATAATTTTCTTGGTGTTCCTCTGGATAAGGAAATAGATTTTGGTATTGATCTAATTCCGGACACTCGTCTAATTTTTATTCCTCCATATAGAATGGTTTCGACTGAGTTAAGGAAACTCAAGGAGCAACTTAAGAATCTTCTGGATAAGGGGTTTATTCATCCTAGTGTATCTCTTTGGGGTGCACTGGTGTTGTTTGTGCGCAAGAAGGATGGTTCTCTTCAAATGTGGATTGACTATAGGCAGTTGAATAAGGTGACGATCAAAGATATTCACCACTTGGCTAATCTTGGGGTTCTCTTCTAACTCTAGGGATGGGGGTGTGGTGGTGCAAAAAATGGTTCGATCATTTCTTGGTGCAGAGATTAGGGAGAAGCAAGTGATGGATCCTATCTTGAAGAAAATCAAGAGCGATGTTGGTGGGAAAAAGGTAATGGTGTTTGAGATCGGTGGTGATGGTACTTTATGGTATCAAGGGAGGTTGTGTGTTCCTGTTGTCGATGGGTTGCGACAAAGACTTTTGGCTGAGGCGCATGAGTCACGTTATGTTGTTTATCCTAGGTCAACTAAGATGTATGATGATCTCAAGGATATCTATTGGTGGAATGGCATGAAGAGAGATGTGGTTGATTTTGTGGCCAAGCTTGGTGTGTCAACAGGTTAAGGTTGAGCACATGAGGCCAGGAAGGTTGTATCAAGAAATTGATTTGCCTGAATGAAAGTGGGAACTGATCAATATGGACTTCGTTACCGATCTTTCTTGGCCTCGGAAGCAATATGATTCAATTTAGGTTATCGTGGATAGGATGACTAAGTCTGCATACTTTTTGCCAGTGCAGACTACCTTCTCGACTGAGGATTATGCTAACTTGCATCTTCAAGAGATTGTGAAGCTGCAAGGGGTGCCTATTTCAATTATTTCTGATCATGGCACGCAGTTTACGTCTCACTTTTGGTTGTCTTTTCAGAGAGGGTTGGGGACTAAGGTGAGTTTGAGTACTGTCTTCTATCCGTAGATGGATGGGCAAGTGGAGAGAAATATCCAGACATTAGAGGATATGCTTCGATCTTGTATGATTGATTATGGTGGAAATTGGGTTGAGCATCTGCCTTTGGTGGGGTCTGCTTACAATAATATTTATCATTCTAGTATTGGTTGGCCTCTTTTGAGGCATTGTATGGTAGGAGATGTAGATCTCCTATTGGTTGGTTTGAGCTTAGTGAAGCGGACATATTTGGTCCCAATTTGGTCTACCATGCTATGGAGAAGGTGAAGGTGAAGGTGATACGGGATAGGTTTAAGGTTGCCCAAAGTTGCCAAAAGTCCTATGCGGATGTTAGGCGTAGAGACTTGGAATTTGAAGTTGGGGATACCATTTTACTCAAGGTATCTCTGATGAAGGAAGTAATGCAATTTGGAAAGAAGGGGAAGCTCAGTCCCCGATATGTAGGTCCTTATGAGATTTTGTCGAGAGTTGGTAACGTTACTTATGGGCTGGAGTTGCCTTCTATCTTGAGCTTTGTTCATCCAGTCTTTGATATTTCCATGATGATAAAGTGCATTGGTGATCCTTCTTCGGTTGTTCCTTTAGACGGATTGGGTCTCACAAATTCCTTGTCTTATGAAGAAGTTCCGATTGAGATCCTGGATATACAGGTTCGTCAATTGCAGACCAAGGATGTGGATCCGATTAAGGTTCTTTGGCGGAATCATAAGGTGGAAGAAGCTATATGGGAAGCGGAAGAGGACATAAAGTCTAAATATCGGCATTTGTTTTCTGCTCCTGGGATTCATGCGGAAGGTATGTGTGTCTAACACATCTTTATTTTCTGAGTTTGTTGAAGAAAAGATTAATATCTTTGTCTTGTTGTTTTTGAACTTTGTTAGAGATTAGGAATGTATTTGATAATGAAAATGACTCGTGTGTGTGGTTACCCCTACCTTGTCTGTCGATTCTCGAGTTAGAGACATCGCTGAAAGCCAATTGATTTGGTTTTCTGGAAATCAATGAGTGGACTTGAAATCATAGATCCATTTTGTGATCCACGCGACTCAGACAAAAATCTTATATCTTACCCACCCAATGCTATTCTGATTGAATTTTAAAGATCTCGCTCTCTGTCAAAATGCATTTTATGAAGTGTTCTACTTCCCCTGTCACCTAAGATAAACTCAACTGGAAACTGTGATCGGAGTCGTGATTTGAAGATGATGATTTAAAGATTCACTCGACATTCGGGGACGAATGATCCTAGTAGGGATACTGAAACACCCTAGTTTCTGGACCTTAGAGAATTTCCTGAAATTTTGGTCTCTAGACCCAACACAACTTATGGGTACGAGTCGTATGTTGGGGTACGGATAGTATGGTCCAGTCGTATATTGACCAGTGTTGGTTGGTGGGATGGATTTTAGTTACTGGAATAGATACGACTTAGGGGTACGAGTCATATTGGTGGTTCCGGATCGTTTGGTTCCCTAACTTAATCTTAGACTTGGTTACTTAGGTTGGATCTGAGTACGAGTGGCTCACCATGAGCCGTAAGCCAGGGTACGAATCATACCAGGGACTCATATGGTAGACAATGTTCAATCTTCCTGGTATTTTATTCTGCTAGGAATACGGGTCATGGATACGGATTGTATGTTATGGTTTTGACTTGGTTGGATGAGTCGTATACTGGACAGTGTTTGGTCCAAGGATGGAGGTTCAAGATACGAGTAATGGATATCGATCGTATCAGAGGGTATGACTTGTATTGGTCAGTAGTATCCCTATGACGGGATTTTAGTGCAACTAAAGTGGAGGTATTCTGGATATTTCCCTACTTATCCTAATAGGATCCCACGACTTCTAACCTACTTGGGAGATTATTTATCCTATTATTCTATTTATTAATACTTTGAAACTCTTCCTAAACACTCCATAATTCTCTCAAGAACTTTTAGACAAGGGAAGCTAGGGTTTCAACTAAAAGATCAATTTGGGGCTTGTCTCGGTGATTTCTTTCCATCATCATCTTGGTTTAAGGCACTTCCCTCATTGTTAATTTTACTTAGAAACATGTTTTATATGAATGTTTTCATGGTTTTACTATTACATGATTTTGTCTTTCAAATATGATTTGGGGGTTTTGATATTAAATGGTTGGTTATGGTTTTCCATGATTTTAATTGTGCTTTTATATGAATTAATGGTGGTTTTGGATAATTAGATTGAATAGGAATTGTTTAATAGTAATTGGAATTGATTTTGGTCATATTATGCCCCCGGTGTGTTTGATAAAATGCTTATAAAGATATATTCATTGCATTGACTACTTTTAATGGAACTCTTGCATGTTTTAAACTTGGTAAAAGGATTGTGCATGGTTTAAATAGATTGGAATAGAAAAAGGCTAATTGGTTATGTTTGTGGAGAATATGGAAGTCTCCAAGTGGTTTAATATGGTAAATGGAAGGACACTTGAAAGTCCCCTTAAACCTATAAATGGTTGGGTATGGATAATACTTGCGTGTAAGGGTTGTTATGACGATACCAATATCAATGGCCTTGGTTAGTAAATGAATAATGATTTGGTTATTTGGAAATTGATTTTAATTGGACAATATTAGCGGGAGGTGTAGCTAAGCCGTGGAATGTGGAGGTCCCGGGGGGACTAAAATTGGAAACTCATATTTGCCGATATGAGGTTGGTCTTGGTGACTGGTTGCATGATGTCACACTATATTTGAGGATGTACTAGTCAACCCATGGGATACTTCCCTGGTCGTGCGGCTACACGCACTGGGACCCTTTCAGAAAGCGGAGTTGAACCCATATAACCTGTGGGTAGTGTAGGACGGCAAAGCTACACAGTCCAGGTAAAAGTTTTAAAGGCATGCTAAACCCGATCCATTTTTCCGATATGATTTTTATATATGTATGGTTATGTGCATATAGATGGTTTTACTTTATTTTATAAATGACATTATTTTATCCTTACCATGAGATCATGTTAGCAGTCACTCGCTAACCCCGTCTACTGGCGATTGTGTACTCACGCTATGCAGGAACCGACCGTTCTACTCTTCCTACATAGTGATTGACTCGGGGATAGCATTTGGACTGAAGTGGTGAGCTTCCATCCTTTCGAAAGGAATCATTTCACATTATGGATATTTCTATACATTTTGACTTTATTTTGGACATTGGTTTTGGCTATGGTTGGGGGCATGTCCCAATCGAATTTTATTACTTTTTTTGTTAGAGGCTTTGCGGTACTTCTATGGGTCGAAATGGGCGGGATCGGTATAGGTGTCGGCCTTGGTATTGGAATAAGTTGAAAGGCTAACATTATTGGACGATATTGTTGGTTGTTCCATCCTATTTCATTTTGGGATTAATTATATTATGTTTTGGAACGTCATTGGTTATGGCTTAGTTTATGGTCCTTGTTTTGGTATGGTTTGGGATGGTTGGATTATTGGTATGGGATAGTTAGACTCAGTTGGATCGGTCACGGTTGTGATCTTATTCCAGAGTCTTTGTGTGAGTTATTACACTATGTTGTTACATGCTTGAAATTTTGCCAACTCAGAGCAAGTGGCTAGATGTTGGGTTGAGTAACGGGGGTGGTCTCTGGTCCTGGTCAGACTTGGGACGCCCATTACGACAAAGCCCCAGGGCGGGGCGGGGCAACTTTAATTGGAAATCACCATATACACAAATCAGATGTCGTTGACTACTTTGATCATGTTCTCAATTATTTACTTTGGTTTAGGGTTGATGTACGTTTGCATTATATTAGATTGAATTATCTCAATTTTCTCTCCTCATAAATTTTAGATTCTCTCTTTCAATATATTCTTAAATTATTTAGTCATCTGTCTTATTTACAATTTCTTTTTGTTTATGAAGTTTCGAGAAATGTATATTTATAAGGAATGTGCTAATTAATTGACAAGGCATACTAGTGCAACACATATAGTCAAATTAGAAGAACACATACTTTTACTATTTAAATCATGAATATCATAAATTAAAAAAATTATGAATATAATGTTGCATATCTAGCAACTTCAATTGCAATATAATACTCCCTCCGTTCCATTTTATGTGTCATCATTTTTTTTTATCCGTCCCAAAAAGAATGTTATCTTTCTTTATCTGATAACTATTTAAAGATACAATTTCACTTTTACCCTTATTGATCCCACTTAATTTAAAAAAAGATAGAGCACATTTTTAATATAGGACAATTTAGTAAATATTACCAAGTTTTTCCCTATTTCTTAAACTCCGTGTCCTGTCAAATGACGATATATAAAATGGGACAGAGGGAGTATATATTTTACTTTTTTTATAGTTAATCTTTTGTACTGACAAAAAATACCGGTGCGACGCACGTTCCTAAACTAGTATTTATTAAAAATGGTATTTGGAAAAGTTTTGATAGTTTCACTAATTAATTATTGAAAATTTTATGTTTATGAGAATTTTTTGTCTCTTGAAATCCAAATACCACTTCAAACAAATTTCCAATCAATCTCTGTTCAATTTCCAACTATGCCAAAAGTGAAAGTGTGCTATATTAACTTGGCATATGAACAATAATTATATTCACCTCTATATATTGTTGATAATATGAAGTTATTCACCCAAAACTTTTTTGTTTCTTTCATGAAGATAACTTTGACGCTTATGATCTAATATGGGAAGTGTTACAACTTCCAGAATGGGATATTGTCACTACAAGACAAGAAGTCGACCACAGACATATCGAGAATGATTATTACACATCGACTCTTGTGATGGGGACAGCAGCAACGCCACTAAATTCCACTACCTGGACTCTCTATACTTACATGCATTTTGCTGAAATGGCAAGCCTTAACAAGCCTAACCAGGCCAGAAAATTTGATGTTCTTATTAATGGTGACAAGAATTGGAGCCAGAGTACTTGATCATTTTTGTTATGAATGACAAACGAAAGTTGGAACTAAAAAGTTGTCAAAAAGAGAAATATGCATGTTTTATAAAATTGACTAGAATGGTAAGTAAGATAAAGAAATCGAAATGGATTGAGTACTTTTTTTGGACAACAATTGCTTGAAAAATTGTTAAACTTAGGTATTGATTACTTGAAAGAACCATATTTAAACAGGGTTAAACATGGTTATTTCAACATTATGGAAGTTGTTGGAAAAGATGAATGGAAAGGATTAATGATGCTCAGGATCTAATCTAAATAAATATCTAATCATAAAAAAGGCAGTATCTTCATTCTTCTGCATAATGCAATGTGCGAAACATTAATCTTTCTGATTGACCCTTGTGTCGCCATACTTTGTACTGACGTTTGTTGTTTTTGTGGCGATAAAATGTTCGAATTATTGTGGGGTAATTTTGCAGCCCACAACGTATTTAGAGAAAAGGGAAGTAAATTGAGGCATGTGTAATCCATTTAAACTATGAAATTTATTTGTTCTAAGCTAAAATCTTGATCGAGGCAAGTGTAATTATATTGTCCATTATAATAACAACTTCACCTTCGCCTTTTCGGATATTTTGAGCCATTATCTGCTCCTATCTAGTTAAATGGAGTATTTGCTTTGAAGCACTCTCTTGTAGGGAGAAATTTTAATCCCTCTGAGTCACACTTCCGCTTATTTTGTATTGTGTTGTCCTGACTTTGCTATTAGAAGTCTCATTTTTTAATTTATCAACTTTTTTGCCGTCTTTTGGGTATTTGGCTCACCCTATCGAGGTTGGGTTCAATAGTTGTCATCATGACGTCAACTTTTGAATCGTGACAGTTCTTCCTCCATAAATTCCATAGATGGACATATCTTCAACTACTTGAGTAACAAGTCAAAACACTTTATAAGATTTAAAATAGGGAAAAAGCTCAAATATGTCACTGAACTATCAGAAATAACTCATTTATGTCATTCGTTAAAAATTGGGCTCATTCATGTCATCGTCGTTACAAAACGGGTTCACCCATGCCATTACTTTTTAATAGATGATTTTTAAAAACAGTCTTGCCACGTGACAACTTATTAGAGAGCCACTTCATTTTTTTTTTTTGATCCATTAAAAAGAATCCAAACAACTTTTTGATCCATTGAAAATTAGTTTGATCTTTACTTTTAAAATTTAATTAATTTTTCATGAATATATTCTTAAATATTCTTGTTCGATTCGTTTTTTTGTCATTTTTGACATATTAAGATTGTTTTCATATTTTACCTTTAATATTAATTATTTTTTACTTCAAATTAATTTCAAATACAATAGTAAACATCATTTAATAAATATATTATAATAAAATAACTATTTTAATTGACGAACGAGTAACTAAAAGGGAACGGAGAGAGTATACACTCCACGCTTTTTATCACTTTATTTTTTATTTTCTTGTAAAGATTCACGTTAACTAAAGATTTTGTCATTTTTCATTTGAAAGTGAAGGGATATATAAACATCAAATATTATTATTATATTATTAATAGTTAGCTTCTCATTTTGCCAACTCTACGTATACTATATATGTCGGCATGTTATCTTCTTTCTGTTTTTGCAATGATAAATGATGATGCATAAAACGTTACGTACAAATGTTGAATGCTGATTAGGGGCGGCTCAACCCTTTAGGAGAAAAGGCGGCCGCCTAAGACCCCAAAATTTGAGGGGCCGATTTTTGTTTAGTAATAATAAATTACAAATTTTAAGAAATATATTAAATACAATTTATAGAAAAAAAAAATGTATATAAAAAAATAAAACGCAAGGCCTCCGTTTGATTTTTGCCTTAGGCCATAAATTTGCTTGAGCCGCCCCTGATGCTGATGATGTCATTCTATGCTTAATAAAAAAATAAAAAAATAATAAATTACTTACATTCGGCTGACAAGATATTTTATGTATGCTAAGACATACTATATGCTTAATTAGAATAGCATTTGGTTATAAATTTTAGTAGATTTTAAAAAAAAAAATCTTTAAATATTTGTTTGATCGTGAAAAATTAATCAAAATTTAAAAGCATAAATCAAATTAATTTTTAATGGATCAAAAAATTGGGTGAATTCTTTTTAATGGATCAAAAATAAAATTTTAAAAGAAATTTAATTTAAAAAAAAAAAATAACGTGACTCTCTAATAAACTGCCACGTGGTAAAAGTGTTTTTAAAAATCGGCTGTTAAAAAGTAATGGCATGGATAAGCCAGTTTTGTAACGGCGATGGCATAAATGAACTCAACTTTCAACGGATGACATAAATGAGCTATTTCTGATAGTTCAGTGGCATATTTGAGTCTTTTCCCTTTAAAATATCATGGAAAAAAAAATTATTTTCATGGTTTATCACAAAATTACAATTCCAAAAAAACATTCTCTATCAAAATCCTACTGTCTATAAAACCCTAAATTTGCCTATCTATTCCGGTGGCGACGGCCACCGTGGCCCGCGGCCAACCTCAACCAGAGGTCGGTCAATCAATACCAAATTAGCCCACTACCACTACCACTTACACAACATCTTTAAAACCACTACCAACAAAGATTAAACCTATTCCACTTAAACCAATTTCATACCTATATGTAGAACCTTGTGTGATTTGGGAGCAGGAAGAGGTAAATCAGATGAAAATGAATGAAAATTTGCAGTATGCAGTTATTGATAAATTATCAGATAGATGGCCAGATATTCAAGATCTGAAAAGACTAATTCTCAAATAATGTAAATTAAAAGAAGAGGGAGAGACAGGTTTACTTAGTAATAAGGCGTGTTTTGATTAAGGCTACGCAATCAGAGGACTGTGAATCTTTTATCAATGCCTTTTACATCATTCATAGGAATTGGTCTTACCCAAAAAGGATGTTGAAATTGAATTTTTTGTTAGATCCAGAAGAAGAACACAACTACGACTATTGCGTGGATATCCTTCTCACCACTTCAACCAATTTTTTTGGTAGAAAAATAATATCTTTATTGGCTGCTACAGTTGTCAAACATTTACAGGTGTACGTGGCTACAAGAAATCATACTAGGTCAAAATTGTGCAAGAGTGAATGTAGAAGTTGACCTGCTGGGGAAATTTCCAAAGCATATAAACATAGGGATGAAAAAGACAAATGAAAAAGTAACTGAGAAATGGGTTAGGACCAAGTATAATTATGTTTCAAAATATTTTAAGACTTGTATGATCAAGGGACATAATGAACAACAATGCTATATTGAACATTCAAAGTTATACCGGAAGAAGGAAAAGAATAATCAAGAAGGAACAACATAAAAAGGAGAAGATGATGCAAACCAAAAAGAGTAGGATGTCAAGAAGGAGAACAAGAAAACGGCTCATCAAGAAGTAGCAAAGGATCAGCAGAAGGCAAAAACAAGGAGGAGTTTAAGGAGCCCAATAATAAGTAGGGAGGAAGGCGAAGACGACATTTCAAAAGAGAAATGTGGAACAAGGCTGGAATTCTAACAAGAAATCAATTTGAGGCACTTGAAAATAAAGAGAAAATTAATTCAATAGGTGTTAACATAACAAACAAAAAAAACTAGCCATAAAAGATGAAGAGGTTAACAAAGTGGCAAAGAATAAGGAACTAAATATGACATCAATGTCCAACAACAATCAGAAAAACCCAATCAAGGAGAAAGATAGTAATATGCATACCCCTGGAAAGAGCCTAAATCCAATAGATGTATCAAGCAAGAAAAGGGGAAGAGATAGAGCATACTATCAAGAGCAATCCTAAGCTAGTTAAAAGCACAAATGTTCAGAAAAGCAAGACACGGGAGAACAGTCAGGAGTGCAGAAAAAAGTCATAGCAATACAAAGGGATGGAATGTTCCACAAGCCCCTACTGAGCCTTATTTAAAGGAAGCACTTGATTTAAGGAAAGAATATGAAGAACAAATCCAACAGAGAAAGGAAATGGAGAAGGATCAGAGCATGGATTACAATATTCAGCAGATAAGCAACACGGGAGATTTTTCCACAAGAAACAAAGATAGCTCGAAAAGTGGGGATAGAAGAGGCAAATGTATACTTTCTCTTCAAGTCAAAACAAATTGAAAGTTATCACATCCATCACTATATGGGATAAGTATATAATTGATATATGGGATAAGTTATCACATCCATCATTATATGGAATTATATGGGATAAGTTATCACATCCATCATTTTATAAATTTTCTCTATAAAATGATTTTAGTAGTATAAGTATATTGATACATGCCTTTTTTGGTCATTTGTTTCTCAAAAGTGTTTTTCGAAAAAAGAAAAAAAAACTATCCAAACATAATTTATTTTTCAATAACACTTTTCAAATGAATTTATCAAACAAAAATTGATTTTTCTCAAAAACACTTTTCTAAAAAGTTATGTTATAAAAGTGATTCTGAAATAATCAGTTTTCTAACAGCAATCCAAAACGGTTTATTAGTTTATGTCAAATTTTACTTAAAAAAGAATCAAAATAATCTAATTGATTTTTAATTTATCTGAACGAAATCAAATCAATTACGCTTATTTGCCATAGAGTTGGTTTTTATTGGTTTTCCAGTTTTTGTCGAGTAACTTCTTTCAATTTTTAATATACATTGTTAAGCACATTCCCTAGCGGTTATATTCAAACATAACATTACAAAGTCAATAATCTTAAAATAAAATACGATATATGTAATCATGTTAGATGTATATCTTTCGTTTTAGAACAGTCTGCATTATCTAAGAAACCATTTCCAATAAATTTAACAAAACTTTTTTACAATGAATTGTTTATGCAAAAAATTAAAGAGCGTTTATTTACTAACAACTTAATCAAATAGCCATAAATAATTTACTATCTTGATTGGCAACCATAACACTCTAATGTACGTTGTTATAGTGCTTTGGAATACTGTTGATCGCCATTTCTTGCCAGCAATCAAGATTCAAGGACAAGTTATATAAGTTTTACATTTTTATTATCAACTTTTGTGACTTTTAAATTTACTCTAGTTTTTGTCACCATTTTTAGCATATAATCAAAATAAAGATTATAAAGCAATCTAAGAACGTAAATGCAATAAATTTTTATAACGGTTGGTAAAAATCTAGAAGACAAATCAATAGTGCACAAAAATTATTGGTAAAACTCTAGAAGAAAAATCAAGAGTGCACAAAAATTAATACTTCCTCTATTTCAACTTAATGTCTTAGTTTGATTAGACATGAGCTCAAGAAATATAAAAAAATAATTGAATCTTGTCGTTTTAAATTAAAAATATGTGTAGTTCTTTAAATTTTTGTGATTTAAACGTTGGAATTGAAAACATACTAAATATAAAAAGAGATATTCTTTTTTTAGATAGATCAAAAAAGAAAGTAAGACACTTAAATTGGATGGAGAGACTATATACATTGTAAATTTTTTGAAAGAATACGTTAAAATACAATTCATAATATATGTAATTATAATTTTCAAATAGGTATTTATATATTCAGTTCAATTCGATTTTCTTGGTTATTTTTTACTAAACCAAAACCAAACTAATTAAATTTTGCCGATTTTAAAAATAAATTCAAAAAGAAATGTCATTTGTTTTCTTCCACTTTTGATTCGGTTCAATATTCTTATTTTACGTGGACACTCCTAATTTCACTTATTCATCTCAGGCCTCACCCATTAGTACAGTGTGCCAGTGTAGAGATTTAAAGGGCGCATAAATTGAATTTGGACAGTAAATGATTGAACATAATAAATAAGCTGGTCATTAATTTGTAAAATAAAAGAAAAAACGGATTAGGACAGATTCGATCAAGGAGAACTAAATAATGGGTAATAGTACAATTGGCTTAACTCTTACCAAATTTAGTTCTGTTTTTTTAATATAATTTGGGGAAGTGCTAAATCACTACAAAAATTTGAGACTATAATAGTCTTTTCTTTCAAACAAACTAACTTTGTTTTTCTTTTTTAAGTCAAGGTAATTAAAGTTTTTTTATTCTCTATATTGCAATTCAATTGCAACACAAATTCTTAGGCTGAGAATATTAAGGGGTCGTTTGGTTTGAAAACAAGTTATACCAGGATTAGTTATGCTGGGATAAGTTGTGATGGGATAAGTTGTGATGGGATAAGTTATGCTGGGATTATTTTTTATTGAGTGTTTGGTTTGTTGTATTCAAAGTAATATGCATGGTATAATTTCTAGGTATAAATTGATTGATTACCAAAATACCCTTCATCTTATTTAACCTTTTTTATATAAATATTTCTTTTTAAGCTTTAAATATTTATTCTTAAAATTTTTTATTATTTTTTAGAGAAATTAAAATATATAAATAAACATAATTTATATATTTTACAGCCATTTTGAACAGTAAATTGTTCAAAATTTATTTATTTATGAATATATTATACGTTAATTAAACATAATTTATTTCTGTGTGAGAATATATTACGTTATTTATTATGTTATATATAATTAAATTATATATAATTAAACATAATATATTATAATTAAATATATTAACATAATATATAAATAATTAAACATAATTAACGTATATATATTCATAATATATTCATAATATTATATATTACGTATATATTACGTAATTAAGTTTAAACATAATTTATGAATATATAATTTATATATATATATGAATATATTATACGATATTCATAATATATATTTATGTTCATAATATATTTATACTGTTCATAATATATATTATACGTTCAAAACATAATTATTATACAGTTTACGTTAATTATTATTATATATATATAATTTATTTATGAATATATTATACGTTAATTAAATATAATTTATAATTTATGAATATATATATATATATATATGTGTGTGTGTGTATGTGAGAAATGAAAATAATAGAGTTTGAGGGTATTTTTATCCTTTCATACATTTATCCCAAGGATAAATTATGGTGGGATTGTTATCCCACCAATTGAGTGGATAACTTATCCCGGGACTATTTATTAGTCTCGGGATAAGTTATCCCAAAATATTGCCAACCAAACATGCAATAGAAAATTCTATCTCGGGATTATTGTTTTATCCTGGGATTATTTGCTTCAACACCTCAAACCAAACGACCCCTAATAGTCTAATACAATTGAAATAGTATATTTTCTGTTGAAAAAAATGCATATATTTCCTTCAGAAAAACGTACATATTTTTTGCTATAACTCAAACACTACTTTTATTGTCTGCTCTTTTTTCTTATGTTCTTGCCTACTCGACTTTCTCTCCTTGTGCCAAAAAAAATATGAATATAACTGAAGAAAACATGAATACAAACGAAGAAACTTTGGCAGCGCAAGGACAAATTAATGTAGATGAAGAAACAATAGTTGGTTCGGCAAATATGTCAATGAACTAAGAAAATTGGTATGAGCCGATTAGGGAGGAGTTGTATAGATCTTTAGGGTAACATCGAACAATAGTTTGATGAATGAAAATGAATAGGTAGATGACGATTCACACTACAGTTTCAACAATGTTATACATTTAGATGAGGATAGAGAAATCAATGGAGAATACGATGAAGAAGTTGAGAACGGTGAGGAAGACAATTTAGGAGATGAGTTTGAAGAATATGATGATGATCGCGAACCGGAGGTTGCTTTCACCAAAGAGGAAGTGGCTGCAGGTCCAATCTCCGGAATGCAATTTAGAGGTAAAAATTCTTTGTTTGCATTGTATAAAAAATGTGCACGATTGACAGGCTTTTCTCTTGTGAAAAGAAATTCCAACAAAATGGGTGGGACTGCCAAGTATGTAACTTATTGTTGTGATCGGGCTAGAAATCATAAATCTAAGTATACCAAAAAAAAATAACAGTTATAAAGCTAGGATCACTAACGTTTTTTATAACAATGGTTGTTGGCGTGTCTCTAAAGTTGTTGATGAGCACAATCATGATTTGCTCCCTGTCATACCTCGGTTGATGGCTGGTCATAGGTCGATTAGTAAATTATTGAAAAGAGATCTTGTAGCTTACAATCGTTCTGGAATTAGACCCTCCAAAAATATTAGACTTGCTTAGGTTTAACGTGGTGGACCACAAAATTTGAGTTGCACTCCAAACGATTGTAGAAATTTTATTTTGAAGAGTAGGAACTTTGAAATACAAGAAGGGGATGCACAATCATTGCTCAATTTTTTTCATGAAATGCAGGTAAAGGATAAGAAGTTTTTCTAGTCGATAGATGTTGATAATAGGGGTAGGCTGTGAAATGTGGTATGGGTGCATTCATATTGTAATGTAGTTTATGAGCACTTCCGTGATGTGATATGCTTTGATATGACATATCTTGTGAATCTCTATAGTTTGCCTTGTACTTCATTTGTTGGCATCAATCACCATAGACAGTCAATACTACTAAGATGTGCTCTCATTTCTCATGAAGATATCGTTAGTTACAAATTGGTTTTTAGAACTTGGCTTAAGGCCATGGGAAGTTTCATCCAGGTGCTATCATAACCAATCGATGACCAAGCATTAAGCCAGCCATTGCGGAAGTGATGCCACATACAGTACATAGTTATTGTATTTGGCACATATTCTCAAAGTTGTCTCTTTACTTAAGTGGGATTTCTGATTCTAAAATTGTGCGTGGAGAATTCATGTCCATGATCCTTGATAGTATTAGTATTAAAATTTTTGAGATAATATGCACAAAATTTATTGCAAAGTATGATCTGCAAACAAGGGATTGGTTCAACAAACTTTACATTGAGAAGGAGAAGTGGGTTCCTGTTTACCTTCCAGAGAACTTTGACTAAAGGGACTTTTTTGTTCCTCAGTCTACGAGTCTGATAGTCTAGGATTTCGACTGGGATCTCTTCATAAGAGAGGCTATTCTGAACATCTATGCTCTGAATAAGGACTACAACTGATGGGTCACCTATACACTTCTTGAGAAAAGAAACATGGAAGACTGGGTGAAATAAGGCTAGATCTGAAGGCAACTCGAGCTCGTAAGCTACCTTGCCAAAACGACTGAGAATCTTGAAGGGACCAATATATCGGGGACTAAGCTTTCCCTTCTTGCCGAATCTCTTCACTCCCTTCATGGGAAAGATCTTTAGATAGACAAAATCACCAATCTCGAACTCAAGATCATTTCTGCGCACATCTGCATAAGACTTCTGTCGGCTCTGAGCAGCTTGGAGTGTTTCTCTAATCAACTGGACTTTCTCTAAGGTGTCGAATCTTAAGTCAGGCCCTATGACTGAGGCCTCACTAACTTCGAACCAATCGATTGGAGATCTACATCTCCTACCATAGAGAGCTTCGAATAAAGCCATCTTAATATTGGAATGATAGCTATTGTTGTATGCAAACTCAATCAAAGGCAAGTGGTCATCCCAACAACCCTTGAAATCAATTGCACATGCCCTTAGCATATCTTTTAGGGTCTGAATGGTCCTTTCTGCTTGACCATCTATCTGAGAATGAAAGGTTGTACTGAGATTAACTTGGGTACCAAGACCCTTTTGGAACGCTTTCTAAAAATAAGAGGTGAACTGGGTACCTCTGTCTGAGATAATAGATAGCTAAACACCGAGCAATCTGACCAACTCTCTAATGTAGAGTTTGGCATAATCCTCGGCTGAATAAGAGGTATGAACTGGAAGAAAATAGGCTGATTTGGTTATTCTATCTACAATAACCCAAACTAAATCATGCTGATGACGAGTTCGGGGTAAACCCATCACGAAGTCCATGTTCACTTCTTCCCACTTCCAAGTAGGAATACTGAACTCTTGTATGGACCCACTAGGCTTCTGATGCTCTATCTTAACCTGCTAACATGTAAAGCACTTAGCCACAAACTCTGCAATATCTCTCTTCATCCCACTCTACCAATAGATCTCCGGCAAGTCGCGGTACATCTTTGTGGCCCCTGGATGAATAGAGTAGCGCACACCATGAACTTCTATAAGAATTCCCTATCTTATGTCATCTATACCTGGAACAGAGAGATGACCCTGACAACGCATAACACCATCTCCCCTTTTGGAGAAAACCTCTACTTTCTGATCCTTGACTGACTCTTTCAACTTGACAAGGCTAGGATCTCTATCTTGCTTTTCTTTCACCTTGGAAATTAGAGATGATTCTGAACTACTCTGAACCCATATGTCACCCCCCTCTATATCGACTAAGCGAACGCCTAGTCTGGCAAGATGATGGACTTCTTGAGCTAACTTCTTCTTACTGTCCTACACATAAGCAACACTACTCATAGACAGTCTGCTAAGAGCGTCGGCCACTGCGTTTGCCTTGCCCGAATGATAAAGGACACTCATGTCATAATCTTTCAAGAGCTCTAACCACTTTATCTAACGAAGATTGAGATCTTTCTAAGAAAAGGCGTACTGAAGGCTCTTATGGTTGGTGAAAAAATCTACATCAACTCCATATAGATAATGCCTCAAAATCTATAAGGCAAATACTACGGTTGCTAACTCAAGATCATGAGTAGGATAATTCTTCTCATGAGGCTTAAGTTGTCTGGAGGCGTAGGCTATGACCTTACCATTCTACATGAGGACTCAACCCAAACCTACTCTGGATGCATCATAATACACTACAAACTCATCTAAACTTTCTGGAAGAGCTAGAACTAGAGCGGAGGTGAGTCGAGTCTTCAAATCCTGAAAAATCTTCTAGCAAGGATATGACCACTGAAACTTGACTTTCTTCTGATTCAATCTGGACATAGGGGATGCAATAGAAGAAAATCCCTCAACAAACCATCTGCAGTAGCCAGCCAAACCCAAGAAACTCCTGATATCTGATGGAGAGACAGGTCTGGTCCAGTTTTTTACTGCTTCGGTCTTTTGAGGATCTACTCTAATGCCATCACCGAAAATGATATAAATAAGGAATGCTACTGACCTTAGCCAAAAATTTTACTTACTGAATTTGGCGAATAGCTGATGATCTCTGAGAGTCTGAAGTACTATTCTTAGATGGTCTACAAGATTTCTCTCACTGCGAGAATAGACCAGAATATCATCTATGAAGACTATTACGAACATGTCCAAGTACTTCTTGAATACTCTGTTCATCAAGTCTATGAAATTGGCTGGGGCATTAGTAAGACCAAAAGACATGACTAGGAATTCAAAGTGACCACACCGAGTACGGAAGGCTATTTTTGGAATGTCACATTCTTTGACTCTGAGCTGATGATAATCAGATCTGAGGTCTATCTTAGAGAAATAGCTGGCACCCTAAAGTTGGTCAAACAATTCATTGATTCTGCGAAGAGGATACTTGTTCTTGACCGTAACTTTATTGAGCTGACGGTAATCTATACACATTCTGAGAGAATCGACTTTCTTGCGCATGAATAAGACTGGTGCGCCCTACAAGGACACACTGGGCCTGATGAATCCCTTATCTAAGAGATCCTTCAACTGTTCTTTTAATTCTCTGAGTTCTGCTGGTGCCATTCTATATGGCAGAATGGATATAGGTTGAGTGTCTGGAAGAAGATCAATACCGAAGTCTATTTTTCTTTCGGTAGGAATTCCTGGAAGATAATGCAGTTAGCTCAACACTCTCACTAAAGTAACCCCCATTATGTCTATAACCTTCTACACCTAATCTAGGAATTCCTGAGGGTCCTCATCTGCCTTAGACCCAAAAAAAGATGGAGAATTCATTCGGGTGAAGTCCCAAATCCTGGATGCAGCTGAATTGGCCACTGGGTTGGATGGAATGATAGCTGGTCGTTCATTCAGTACAACAACTGATAGAGCAAGAGTAGTGAATGCAGCTCTGAACTTTGTATGAAAAACATGTTCGTCCAAGGGATCTTCTTGGACAGGCTGGTTTCTTCTCTTGGGAGGTATGTTCTAAAATAAAGAGAAGAAATAGATTAGACTGATTTACTTGAGATTATTGATGATAGGCGAATTTACGCGCCTATATCAATATATTTTGCCCATATTTTAGCCTAGTTTTGAGAACAAATTATATATTTCATGCACTTTTAGTCCTTTTTCCTGTAAATGAGCTAACGAACATGATTAGTAAAGTTTCAGGTATAAATGATGCAGAATTCAGCATTTCATGGCTTACTTGACGCAAAAGAAAGCTCACGAAGGAAGGGAAGGGAGTTTACACGCCTAAGGACCAAAACTGCTACATGGAAAATCTGTCCCGGGCTAAAACAGCAATTCTGAAGACTTTGGGGACTTACAAACACAAAGCTGGATTTTGACAATGATACATTAACCTAATACAATTAGGTTATGTATTTCATTATTTTATGTGGATTATGATAATGTTACCAAACCTAGTACATTTGGGTTAAGGATTTCATTAGTCTAGTAGGATTTGGTTATTTATTTCATTAGCTTAGCAGGATTAGGATATGGGTATTATAAATACCCTATCATGCTAGAGATTTTAGAACATCTTCTTACATCTTCTAACATCTTCTTAAACAACAAATCTTACATTCATCATTCAACAATTAATTTTCTTCCATCCCTCTCATCTTCCACTACAAACACTTCTAATCTACTCTTCTATTCTTAAACTCCACAACAAGAGAATCGTTACTTGCTAAGGAATCACGCCTCACGCCTATCACTTGATCTACATGCCATTACTCAATATCGTGATATAATAACAATGTCAATCGTGATTTCCTTCGCATTCATGGGTAACTAAACTTCTCTGTTGGGGTTATGGAAGCCGAATGAGTTACTATCTATTGCTGTGAGTTTGTGAGTTCGAGGCACGTATATTGCTTATATCATTATTCTCTTCATCTTAATCTACATTCTTTGCGGTTGCAAACGCAAGAATACGCCAGTCTAACATTTAACTTGTTCGAGAGAAAAGTTATTTGTCTGGAAAAGAGATAATGTCAAGGTAGTAGGACACCCTTTCCTACTAAAAAGCTAGTGCCGTAACTGGACTAACCTCTTGGAGAATTCGTACCGTTAGACACGCTTTAAGCTTGAGAGAGTTAAAGTGAAATAGTCCTTGTTTAGGTCGAGAGACGCTTGGATTTACCATCGACTACAATCCTCTATAAGCAATTGCATGTCAGAATTCTACACACTCATAGCCAATAGAGACGTATACCTCAGAAGGTGGACATAACCCCAACGCTTCAATTCTCATTGTTTACAACCAACGTAACAATCTCTCTCTTTTTACTTTATTATTTTCAGCTTTTGTTTACATTACTTGCAAAACAAGAATCCCCCCTTCTTACGAGACTTGCACCAAAAGTTTAGTAATTTTACTTACTTGTTGGCCAAGCTATTCCCTGTGGGATCGACACCCAACCCAGGTTGGGTTCTATATTTCCTAACGACCGCTTTACACTCAAACGAGAGCTGTAGATTGAGCGTTATCAAAAATTGGCGCCGTTTCCGGGGAATACAAGTGTCAATCAAGTTCGTAATAATTACTAGACCCTTTGGTCAAAGACTTTCGTACTTTTACTTTTAGTTTTTGTTTTTGTTTACTGCAGGTTTTTTGTTCAACTACATCAATGGATGCACAACGTGAAATACCATTCGATGATGATGATGATGATCTTGATGGAGCTGGTGCCACTGGAGCCATTATTCTTCCGCCATTAGCCCCCGGAGCCAAGTTCAACATCACGAGCACCATGATTCAGTTATTGCAACTCAAGGGATTATTTGGTGGACTAGCAGGCGATGATCCAAATATGCATCTCATCAACTTTATTTCCACATGCAAGTCTTTTGACAATCCTGGTGTTGGTCAGAATGCAATTCGATTACGTCTATTTCCATTGTCTCTGTCTGGGGAGGCAACACTATGGTTGAATGGGCTGACTCCTGATTCAATTACAAATTGGAGGCAATTGAGAGACGCTTTCCTAGAAAGATTCTTTTCGCCGTCCAAAAGGGAACAATTGAGAGATGAAATCAGCAACTTTCGTCAGCTTCCCACTGAAGCTCTTCATGAAACATGGGAGAGGTTCAAGACAAAGCTAGCGAGATGCCCAAACCATCACATGACTAATGTTCACCTCATGGAGATATTGTATAGAGCCTTGAATTCAATAACTAAGCCAGTGGTGGATAACGCAGCTGGAGGATCTTTTATGGACCTCACCTTTGGTCAAGCAAGCAATATGATAGATCGCATGACGAAACAAAGTAGAGCTTGGCATACCAGGGATTCCGAGGTAGCAAGCCCCACTTTATCTATAGGCATGACTTCAGACCAAAGAAGAAGACAAGAAGAACGTGATCAAGATATGACGCACATGAAAACACAGATGGATCTTCTTACAAAGCATTTATTATCAGGGAAGACCGAAAAAGTGAAAGCTGTGGCGCTAACAGGAAGAGACGAATCTGATTCGGAAGAAGAAGCCAACTACTTGAATAATCAGGGGGGTTTCCGAGGCAATACCCAAGGAAACCAAGGTCGGAACTATTATGGTAAATCTGGAAACATGGACCAAGGTAGTTGGAAGAACAAGAATAAAAAGAGTGGTTTGTACGTTCCCCCTGGTAGACGTGATACCACCACATCTAATTCTGGAAGTATGGAAGACATGATGGCTAAATTATTGAAAGGAGTGGAAGCAACGAGCGCGGGAGTTACTGAGGTAATTAATGATTTGTCCTCCATGAAACAACTAGTTGATTCTCATTCCACTTCAATCAAGCAAATAGAGCAGCAATTGAGCCAACTCTCAGCAGCACTCAATCAAAGAAAGGCTGGCACTTTACCTAGCAACACCGTGCAAAACCCAAGGAATGATGGGTCATGCATGGCTATTACTACCCGAAGTGGTAAGGTGCTGGAAACCTCATCTAAGGGCAAGCAAGTGGTTGACGAAGTAGTGGACATTGATGATACGGCGAAAGGGGAAGATGCCGCAGCAGCTGATCCTGACGTCCATAACGTCACCCCTCACGATTTGCAACCTGAAAAAGCTGAAAAACGGAAGCAAGAAGAGAAGAAAGTCGTGGAAAGAACAATTCCATACCCACCACCACCTTTTCCTCAAAGATTGAAGAAGGTGGCGGATTATACAAAGTTCAGCAAATTCATGACCATGTTGAAGCAGCTGACCATTAATGTTCCATTGGTAGAGGCGCTAGAAAAAATGCCTGGGTACGCTAAATTCATGAAGGACCTATTGACAACGAAGAGGGCAGTAAGCTATTAGCTGGCAGATAATATTCATCATTGCAGTGCAATTGCCACAAGGTCCTTAGTACAGAAGAAGGCAGACCCTGGTGCTTTCACTATTCCTTGCACGGTTGGATCTATGAATTTTGCTAAGGCATTGTGCGATCTGGGTGCTAGCATCAATTTGATGCCACTATCCGTCTACAAGAAGTTGGGGCTAGGAGATCCAACACCAACCAATATGAGGCTCGTGATGGCTGATAGGACGGTAAAACGACCTGTGGGTATCTTGAATGATGTGTTGGTGAAGGTATCTTCATTTATATTTCCAGCAGACTTCGTTATTCTGGATTGTGAGGTGGATTCTGACGTTCCCATAATCTTTGGGACGCCCCTTCCTCGCAACTGGAAGTGTGCTTATTGACATGAAAGATAATGAGCTTTTGTTTCAAATTAATGACGAAGTGGTCCGCTTTGATATATGCAAAGCCATGAAGCAGCCCAGCGATATGAATGAGTTATCTGTAGCTGATGTTCATCATGAGGATATGAAAGCATTATCTATAGAGAAACAGCCTACTGTTGAGCCATTGTCTGCTGCGCCACTGAAAGTTGAGCATGAGGATAATTAAGATTATGAAGAACTTATGGGTGCTCTAACATAAATAGAGTCTTATACTCCTAAGCAACTGGATTGTGATCCCAAGAATCAACCAACAGCGAAGACTCCCATTGACGAGACACCAACACTAGAATCGCAAGAGCTCCCCGATTATCTAAGGTATGTGTTCTTGGAAAGTAGAAATATACTTCCGGAGAGTGCAGATGATTTAAGTGAACAGCACGTAGAAGCTCTCATCTCTGCTCTGAAGAGATACAAGAGAGCTATGGGTTGGACTATTGATGATATAATTGGTGACTCTCCGGGGAAATGTATGAGCCGTCTCGAAGAAGATCGCATGCCCACAGGTAAGCCTCATTGTCGTCTAAATCCTTTTAGAAAATGATCCTCCATTTACCTCGACGAAGTCTGAGTACTCGAGGTAACCATGTCGTGCTACGACAATAAATAAGGCGCTAGATGGGAGGCAACCCATCGTTTATCGTTTTTCATTTATCGTTTATCGTTTTTCATTTTTCATTTCGTTCTAGTATGTGTTTTGCTTTTGATAAATAAAAATCCAAAAATAAGAGTCGTGCCACGACCAAAACTAAGGCGCTTGATGGGAGGCAACCCATCGTTCTAATCATTTTTATTGTTTTTAAGCAAATGTAGGTGCAAGAGGTATTCAACGAGGAGATTGATTTCAATTGACGATTTGGACGCATTGTATGGTAAAGTTGGTAAGTTAGGAATAGTGATGCATAATGCTATGGATTGTGCATTGCTCATGCCAAACTAGGCATCGAGGAAGGCTAGGCCTAGGTAAAACTAGGCCACGAACGATGCACAACCTATCCTATAGCCTAAGGTCTCGGAATCTAGTGTGCTATACACTATGCGCTGCCTATTCCTAGGTATGCTTTTGACTATGCGCCGCCTATGCTATGGCATTTGGTCTCAGTATCTCATATGCCATAGACTATGTGGCGCATATGTCTACAAATGCCATAGACTATGCGGCGCATATGTCCCATTATGCCATAGACAATGCGCCGCATATACCATGACTATGCCAAGCATTATGCGCCGCATATGTAGCATTTTTGTCTCCAAAACCGATTGTAAATGGGTCAAAACCCGACCCATTCTCTTCCTATATAAAGGAGACTTAGTCTTGAAACACAAACACATTGAAAACTTGACCTAGGCGCCGCATATACTCTCCAAATCATCTCAAAACTTTTCTTTTTGCTCTCCCACTTTACAAGAACATCTCCAAAGGCTTCAATCACGTAAGTACTCTTTTGTTCTTCATCTATTTTTCGTAAGTGCTACTTTGCTATGTCTATTACGAATTGCTACATCTTGAAGAAATATTGGTGATGTTAATGTGTTTGAATTGTTAATACAAAACCAAGTGAGTGAACATGAACGTTAGGATACTCTTAACTTGTTTCCAACTAGAAATTGATTTTGATGCATTGTTATACTACTTGCGGAATTGCTATAGTCATGAACATTGCATGCTCTTGTCACTTGAATACTTACATGTTGGGATGTCTCGCTCATCGGAATAAGACTTATAGTTGCCTACCGACATAGGAGATTGTGATTATTGATAGAAACTATACCATGATGTAATCCCTATGAAGAAGTCTTGATATACCTAACATGAAAGTATTGCAAAGATTGCAAGAAGTGTTACATATCTGAATTTCTTGTTGGAATATAGCCCCTAAAACGTATGTCGATGAAGTCTGAGTAATCGACCACTTTCACTTCACTAGTCTGTACCAACAAACTAAGTGTGGGGTGGTGCCACTACTGCTTGTTTATAGATTGTATCCATCGAGATGATGCTAACATGAACATTTTTTTTAAGTCTCAGGTACAATGGCACCCAAAGCAAGACCACTTCACAAAAAGGCAAGAAAAGAGGCCGAAAAGAGCAAGGAGAACCCTCCTCGCTGCAAATACCTCGACTCACTCTTAGAATTAAGTGGGATACTTATGAGGAACTTCTGAGAATGACGACTCTGATGATGATTCTGATGCAAAGGGTATGACCCCCGACATTGAGGACGAGTCCGACTGACCAGGTTCTTCGTATTTATTCTCCACTGAGGACAGTGTCTCGACTAAGTGTGGGGTGGTGGTATTGCATGCTATACTTCTCTACTCGCATCTATGTTTGTTTGATTTGTTTTTGTTTCATTTTTTTAGTAGTAAATTTTTTCTAGCTTCGCATGAAATTATTTTGATAGGCAGCATGAGATTATTACAAGAGTATGTGCTACAATTGTGACTATTGAGACGTTTAGGCTCTAGTTGTGACTCATTATGTGATATTGTGTGGTTCAATTCCTTCACTTGTTGGGTCGAGAGTCTATATTACTTCCAAGTAAGTCGACCATGTGCCTTGTGTGTGTGAGATAATCGTATATTCTATGTGTGTGGCTGATGCTAGAACTTGCCTGGTATGTATGCAAAGCGAAAATAAGGAGTGTAAGTTTAGGATATGATTTAGGCATTTCTTTGGCAACCTATATTTGTTTACCTTCAGTTTTACCTACCCATGGACATCATCCTAGTTAAACCCTTTTGAGCCTTTAGCCTATTTTCTTTGACAACCTTGTATTTAAGCCTAATCCATTTTTTCAAGACCGTAATTTGATCCAAACTCCTAAGTGCTTTAAAGTGAAAAGGTCATGTGACAACATAAGAGGAAATTGGGTGAGTATGATGCTATAAATTGTAATGGTGCTTGAATGTGTTATGAAAAAGAAAGTGCTATCATAAGAGGTATGTTGTGAAAAGAAAAAGGAAAAGAAAGCTGAAAAGCGAGTTGTGCTTAAAATTGAAAAACAAAAGAGGAGAACAAGGGTGGTAGAATAAAAGAAAGAAAGGTTGAAAAAAAAAAGTGTCAATGATACAAAGTGATGTATTAAAGCGCTTAGGAACTTAGTCACTATTCCTGGCCAAAATAGTCCTACCCGTCCCTTAGCCTACATTACAACCATCAAAAGACCTACTTGATCCTAAGCTTAGCATTCTGACATTTAGTAGAGTATTACATTAAGGGCAAGCCTATGGTCATCAGTTGCTACATATGAATTCTTTGTGAGAGTGAGAGCAAGGACATTTTGAGACCCATGTTTGAAAAATATGCTATATTTGTGAGTGATTATGGGTACTATATGGTGAGACACACATGGTTGATGAGTTTTGGGTAGTTATATATGATTCCTTGTACCTTAACGTTTGCATGCGAGTTGATCACCATCACGAGTCTATGCTAGAGGTTAAATTGTTTCTACCTATAATCGAAAAGCTACTCTTTATTGATAATTGTTGTGCTTGTCTTGACGAATATTTTGTGTTGTTGCTGTAAAACCCTAAGTTGATGTTTAGAAGGACATGATAGTTTGTTCGAGGACGAACAAAGCTCTAAGTGTGGGGTGTTGATAATAGGCGAATTTACGCGCCTATATCAATATATTTTGCCCATATTTTAGCCTAGTTTTGAGAACAAATTATATATTTCATGCACTTTTAGTCCTTTTTCCTGTAAATGAGCTAACGAATATGATTAGTAAAGTTTCAGGTATAAATGATGCAGAATTCAGCATTTCATGGCTTACTTGACGCAAAAGAAAGCTCACGAAGGAAGGGAAGGGAGTTTACACGCCTAAGGACCAAAACTGCTGCATGGAAAATCTGTCCCGGGCTAAAACAGCAATTCTGAAGACTTTGGGGACTTACAGACACAAAGCTGGATTTTGACAATGATACATTAACCTAGTACAATTAGGTTATGTATTTCATTATTTTATGTGGATTATGATAATGTTACCTTAACCTAGTACATTTGGGTTAAGGATTTCATTAGTCTAGTAGGATTTGGTTATTTATTTCATTAGCTTAGTAGGATTAGGATATGGGTATTATAAATACCCTATCATGCTAGAGATTTTAGAACATCTTCTTACATCTTCTAACATCTTCTTAAACAACAAATCTTACATTCATCATTCAACAATTAATTTTCTTCCATCCCTCTCATCTTCCACTACAAACACTTCTAATCTACTCTTCTATTCTTAAACTCCACAACAAGAGAATCGTTACTTGCTAAGGAATCACGCCTCACGCCTATCACTTGATCTACACGCCATTACTCAATATCGTGATATAATAACAATGTCAATCGTGATTTCCTTCGCATTCATGGGTAACTAAACTTCTCTGTTGGGGTTATGGAAGCCGAATGAGTTACTATCTATTGCTGTGAGTTTGTGAGTTCGAGGCACGTATATTGCTTATATCATTATTCTCTTCATCTTAATCTACATTCTTTGCGGTTGCAAACGCAAGAATACGCCAGTCTAACATTTAACTTGTTCGAGAGAAAAGTTATTTGTCTGGAAAAGAGATAATGTCAAGGTAGTAGGACACCCTTTCCTACTAAAAAGCTAGTGTCATAACTGGACTAACCTCTTGGAGAATTCGTACCGTTAGACACGCTTTAAGCTCGAGAGAGTTAAAGTGAAATAGTCCTTGTTTAGGTCGAGAGACGCTTGGATTTACCATCGACTACAATCCTCTATAAGCAATTGCATGTCAGAATTCTACACACTTATAGCCAATAGAGACGTATACCTCAGAAGGTGGACATAACCCCAACGCTTCAATTCTCATTGTTTACAACCAACGTAACAATCTCTCTCTTTTTACTTTATTATTTTCAGCTTTTGTTTACATTACTTGCAAAACAAGAATCCCCCCTTCTTACGAGACTTGCACCAAAAGTTTAGTAATTTTACTTACTTGTTGGCCAAGCTATTCCCTGTGGGATCGACACCCAACCCAGGTTGGGTTCTATATTTGCTAACGACCGCCTTACACTCAAACGAGAGCTGTAGATTGAGCGTTATCAATTATGTTCACTAGCATAACATGAATACTGAAAGAAGGGAAACTTTTTCTAAACATCTTATAGCCTCTTGCACATAAACGTGGCGCACAACACACCCATGTATAAGACTCTACTAGATGTGGCTTTCAGACTTCCTAGGACACTATTGAACCTTAGGCTCTGATACCAAGTTTGTAACGCCCCGAAATGCTACACGGTGCTCATGACGCCGAAGGACCACAAGCTAACCCATGATTGATATTTGTACTTGTATACTACATAATATACTATATAATGCAGAAACATGAACTGAAAGGCCATAAGGTTCAAAACTGAGAGATAATATTTAATTAAAATATAATATCTGTGTAGGGTATTAAATACCTAAAACAACTGAAATAAACTATCTGAATATATTGTAGTCTAGAAAGCCTCTAGAACATGACTGTCTGAATAAGGAGTTGATGGGACATGTCCCCAACTAACTCCAACTAATAAACTAATTAATGAGATAATAAAGTAATAATCAGGTCCTCGAAATATAAGGACTCACTTCTAGCTCAGACTATTGAGACTGGAATGCTACTGATGCTCTGGAGCTCGTGTCTCTGAACCTATGGTATAAAATACCATAGCGCGAATGCGTCAGTACTATTAAATAAACTAGTTTGTATGTGAGGTAAGATGAATACATAGGGTTTATATGCATGAACAATAATAATAACAGATTAACTATTATGAGCGTGAGAATACATGCATGAGACATAATAACTGACACTGATACCGTGATAACATGATTACTGAATCTGAATACTGATTACATAAGTGACTGTATCTGACAGTCCTGATTCTGATGGAACTATCTGAGTTCTGTACTAAGCTGAGTTGACTGTATTTGACAGTCCTAAAATCTAAAAAACTATCTGAGTTCTTGACTGATTCTGATACTAAAATTATGGAAAGTAGTTATCTAACCGACATACCCCAAATGATGCATTATAGCTGAACTGGGGTCCAATCTGTACCCTGATTGGAAGAGTGTCAATACCGCGCCACTGGTACAAATAACATGTGAGTGACCCTCAACTAGCAGGTTACTCTAATGAGAACGGTAGGAACCCTCGAATAGCAGGTTAAACCACCTCATCTACCCTCGACTAGCAGGTATGATGTATCAACCAATACTGCCTATGTAGTTCTGGAATGCAAGGATTGCTTCTAAAAATCACACCCTCTACTGGCAGGTAAGTTCCCATTCTTGGGTTCAGTCGGTGCTAATTTTTACTCCCATCTGAATAGACACTAAACATGGATTACTGAACTGAATTAACTGAGTTTCGTTGACTGGCAAAATAGTACTGAGATTTCTGTATTACTGAGATTTCTGAGATTTATTGGGATCTCTGAGTTTTACTGAGTTTTCCTGAGTCACATGACTAACTGAATTCTACTGAACATCGCTTGACTGAGGATATCGTGAAAATATAAAATTGGCTCTAGGCACACATCTAAATTGTCAGGTACAAGTACCCCCAGGACTCGTTGGAAATAAACTGACAAGCATGAATTTATTGAATACATGACTAACATCACAATCCATAATACATATTGAGGCATTCATCAAACATGTGATATGCATAAACTTGTACATAAAGGGGGATTTCATAATATCATTCTAGTTGGGCACTTTTCCTTCACATAGGCATTTAATCAAACACATGGTAGGCATAGTATGTGTAGACAACATTATACAACAAATAAACATCATGATTCATCTCTAATTTCACCATCCAAGGGTTTAATCATGGATTTGCATGAAGCTACACCTATAATAATAACTTTCTTTTAAGATTTTATCACTAAAACATGGAATAGAATTCAATTGGTCATTATCAACATGAACAAAAGCAAACCCAACATGGAATTCATAAAAAAATCTATATACTTAAATTTTGAAAAGAGAGTCTTGGGCTTCATGGACAAAAGGAGTCCATGAATGAACACTATGCATACCTGGTAGTGAGTTTCTTAAAGTTCTTGAACTTGAAGAATTTGTATCTCTTAGTTTCTTGAAGAAGATTTGAATTTTGTTCTTGGGATTAATCTTAGAGAGAAAACCCTAATTTTGATGTTGTAGTTGAATAATGAATTTCGGAGCCTTGGTCAGATATTACTAGGTATATAAACAGGTGGTAAAAGACCAAAAATATCCTTTTAAAAATGACTTAAAATAACTGAACGGGATGTGCGATGGTGGGTGCGACGGTCCGTTGCTGGGTCGATGGTCCATCGATCCTGACCGTCGCACCTGGGCAGAATAAGGGTTCACTGGTTCCCTTCCGATGGCCTGAGCGATGGTCCATTGATAGTTCGACGTCCATCGGCCTATGCCGTCACTTCTAAGCATAAGGTGGTCTCACTGCCTCATTGCGACGGCGTGGGCGACGGTCCGTCGGTCTCCACCGTCGCACCTGGGCGGTTCTGACTGCCTTCTGTATTTCGGACATAACTTTCTCTTTCGATACCGGATTTTGATGAAATTTGTATCGATGGAAAGCTTATTCAATTTCCCACGTGACAAAAAGTGAAAAATCTTAAAAATTCCACATGTACAAAAATAGATTCATATTTCAAAGTAAGTTTCTAACATTCTTGAGACAATTTCAAGCTAGGTAGAAGCACGAGGTATTATATATGGTCTTGGTTATGACTCATCACAACGAGTCATAAGGAGTGGCTACGAGTCACTGATTTACCCGTAGTCAAGGGCGACACTTTTCCAACTTTTAAATTAAGGGCATTCTGGATATTTCCCCCTTTACCTAAATTAAAATCCATGTATTATAACCCCTTTAGGGTGTCGTTAGCACTTATAAATAATCTAAGTAACTTTTCAAACACTCTAAAAATCTCTCTGAATTCCCTCAAGTAAGTCAAGCTAGGGTTTTATCAACTTGGTCATCTAAGGGCTCAAGGATCGATTTCTCTCCAAATTTCTTGGTATTTAAGGTATGTTACTCTTCCCTAATTATTAATTTGTTAAGAGCATGCATTTTAAAGTATTATTTTTGAGATGCTTCTATTGGTTTTGAAACAACGGTTGGGTTTTTTGAATGTTTATGAATTGAATAATGTTTCTTATGGTTTATTTATGATTTTCATGCTTTAGTTATGGCTTTGAACTTATGGGTGCATGGGTACGGTGAATGAACTAGGAAATTATAATTTTACCAAACTTGTGAATTTTGAAGTGGTTATGACCCCAGCCCCATAATATGAAAATAGGTTTTAATTATGAGAAATATGGAAATTTTTAAAATTGAACTAGTCTTGAATTATTGCATGATATAAAGAGGTATTTGAAACACAATGGTCTGATTTAATGAACAAAGGGAGTCGGTGTTGCCCCACCTTATATTAATGAACAAAGGGAGTTCTTTACCCTAAGATAATAGAAATTGTTTTGGCATGTTGCTATTACCTTGCAAGTGTAGTTGGAATGACAATACCAACAATGTATGCCTTATTGTGGAATATGGTTTAATGAATGGGAATGTGTGATACTTGTTTTAATTGGGCTCCAATAAGGGTTGTGTAGTTGAGCCATGAAAGTGAAGGTCTGAGTGTCTGATACTGAAAATCGCGTTCGCTGATGCGGGGGTTAAAGTAACCAAGGAGGTTCGAGGCCCACTCATTATTATTTTATGATTAGGGAGGTTTGAGTCCCTCATGAATATATATGAGATTATTCTCCTATTCGTTTGGCTACTCACTGGGGCCCGACCAGGGGGTGAGAGTTGGGGCCCATATAGACCGTGGGTACATGTTATGATGATTGAGCTACACAATTTAGGCTAAAGATTTGAAATGCATGTTAATCCTTGTTCCTTATCCCGGCATGTGATATATATATGTGTGTGTATATGAATTAGATTATGTGCATTAGTTTTGAATGATGTTAAACTGTTGATCATGTCATTATGTTATTCTTATCCCTGAGTTACATGCTAGAGTTCACCCCGCTAACCGTCTTCGGATGTTGTATCCCCATATGATGCAAGAATTGGTCATACTTTCAGTCCTCTTGCTCAGTGATTAGGATTCGAGATCAGCTCATGAGTTGAAATTGAAATGGTGAGCTTCCATACATCAGAATACTATTTTTCTTATTTTGGTTTCTTATGTCTCAGACTGTTTAGCCTTAATTTTGGCTATAGTCGGGGGCATGTCCCGATACTTTATTAATATTTAGTTTTGGCTCATTGTTAGAAGTTTTTTTTTGGATTATTGTTGATATTGGATGGTGTTGGTCGGTTGGTTGGCCGGTCACCGGTCGTCTGTTAGAGAAATGCATTAAATTTTTTTGAAGCTATTGCACGCTATTATGTTATAGTTTGAAATTCATCTGACCTTGAGATATGATGTGTTTGGTTTGGTTAAGTATAGGGGGTGATCTCTGGTCCACGTGGGACCTGATATACCCATCCTGGCCAGCCCTGGTTCGGATCGTGACAGAGATGGTATCAGAGCCTAAGTTTGGTATCATTGAGTGTCCAACAAAGTTGTGTCAAGTAGAGTCTCGTTTATGGGTGTGTAGCACGCCACACTTATAATGGATAGACTATGAGGTATTTAGGAATGTTTTCATTTCTTGTTGTTCTATTTCAATCTATAGAGTCTAAGGTCTTGAATCTCTTCTAATTCCCGTTTGTTTGCTTTTCAGATCATGCCTTCAAGAAGATCCGATGTCCGTGGCTACTCTATCGTACCCTATTTCGAACCGATCAAAACAACACACGACGTATGGTGGCTAGTGTCGTGACTCTTGGGTTTTGAAAAAAAAAAATTAGAGTCGCCACCTAGCTTTTTAGAAAAATTAGGGAAAAACTATTTTTATTGTTGAAAACTCTTGTTTGGTCTTTCAAAAACTTTTTGAGATTCTGAGTAAGGGTTTTGGTTACGCGAGGGGAAGGTGTTAGGCACCCCTCAGAGCCTATCCGAAGATAGTCCTTACACTTAGTTTAGAAAAATACCTAGAAAAAATTTTATTTTGTTATTTTCTAAAATGGTGATAAAAAATCCTTCATTATATATTTTCTCATTATTATTTATAGGAAAATTTAAGGTATGGTGAACATGATGCTACCATGCACAAGGAAGTGATGCAATTATCGCAAAAATATACATGCATTTTAAGTATGAAAAGGATGATAATATAATTTCTATATATTAGAAGATTAAAAGTCTTATAGTTCTATAAGGGAATTTGAATAGATATGTGAATTAAAATATTTAACTATAATTATTTATGAAGTAAATAAAGTATTTTATAGCATGGTTATTTACGAAATGTACTTTCAAGAGTGTGAAAAATAGGTGCCGAATTATGGATATGTCAAAATTATGTAAAAACTACAACAACAACAATAACAAAAACAACGACAACAATAATAATAAGAGGAAATACCTAATTACCCTCCTGAACTATACCAAAAAAGGCTATAACACACCTCAACTTAAAGGGAGTCCTATTACCCCCTTGAACAAATTAAAAGTGTAATTTTGACACCCTTAGTGCTTACGTGGTGCCTACGTGGCACATACGTGGCACACACGTGTGCCTACATGGACACTCCAGTGTGTTGTGCCACGTAGGCACCATGTAGGCACTAAGGGTGTCAAAATTATACTTTTAATTAGTTCAGGGGGGTAATAGGACCCCCTTTAAGTTGAGGTGTGTCATAACCTTTTTGGGTATAGTTCAGGGGGGTAATTGGGTATTACCTCTAATAATAATAATAATAATTACAATAATAGTAACTAATAGTACTAATGATAGCAATCAAAATTGTAGTAATAATAATATCAATGACGTTTAAAAGTGATGATAATTATGATGCAAATAATAAGATAGTAACATGAGAAATAATAATGATGAAAATAATTTTATAGTAGCATCAAAAATAGTGTACCTTGTATGTGGTAGTGGATGAATATATACACCTCGCATTTCTATCCCCTTTGAGGTTTGAAAAACTCTAATAGCATTTGTAAAAATAAAATATAGCATAACATGTTAGCATTATTCATTAACAAGTTAAAACTGGGGATTTGAATCTAAAATTAGCGACCCACTTTCCTACCAATTTAATTTTGAAAATTTATTTTTTGTTTTAAAACAAAGATAGGAATTACCACGTCCATTTTATTAGTAAGTTTTTTTTAAGTAAGATAACTAACTAAACACTTTGCCAAAATTTAAGATTTTCTAGTCTTTTGAAGAAAATTTTCTTCTACGAAATAATTATTGAAGCGTAAATCGCAATAATATGATAACGATATCCTATTTAAATGATCGACACATAATAACTAAATTATAAAACAATAAATCAATAAAATAATCTCAAACAAAATTAATAACAAACATAAGGTTGGTTGTGATTCTAAAGAAAGAAAGAAAAGCATAATATAATATGAATAAGTTAACAGAGAACGGCTAAAGGGGGTACTAGACTTCGTTTCGGAGTTTGAACTTCTAATTCCGAATCCGGGGCTCTTGCGATCCTAGAAGCGACTGACCCAATGTTGGGTCAAAACGAGTTCCGTTGTGGAACTCCAACTCCCGAATTCACATGTAACAAAAAGATAAGGATTAGTAACTAATAAATAGAAATACATATAGGGATCCTAGCTAATAACCGGGCGTAAGATGCATATAAAACCAATTATCATGGAAAAATACGACTAACATACCACTGTCAAATGCCCAAAAATAATGAGATTCTTTGAACCTAGTAAAATCCTTAATGAGAAAAACTCCTTTTCCTTTAAAAAAGATAATAATAGACCCATTGAGATTACTTTGGCTTAAGACTCAAATTGGGAAAAACGTAACATGATCACATGCACACACACATATCTCTAATGGTAAAGAAAAGTCACCATTAAATTTATAATGTAAGCTTAAAGGTGTGGATGCAGTACTTTCCGTACCTTTTATTATATATTTTTAGGAAAATTAATTATTTCGATTTTGTCTTAAACAAAATTCAAAACAAATCCGCAACTTTTCATAACCAACAAGATTGTCAAGGAAAAGACAAAAACTCAAAAACACCATGGGAACAAGAGTACCTTAGTACATCTTCGCATTATTTGATGAACTAGTTAATGGATTTGATCATTATAAAAGCCATCATCTTATTTAATTTAATAATCTCCCCACTGCTATCAACCCATTAGCATACAAATATACACAATCATTATGCATGTAGTATCGCGTCTTGAAAGCGCAAATTTCAATAGCCCTTGAAAGTTCACTATAATACTTATGCTATGCAGGATACAAACTGTATTACATTGTAAATTTTTCCAAATTTTAAGACCATAATACTAACATCAAAACACAACCCAAGACCCAAACAGATTTTGATCCAAACGACACAACTTAATCCGACAATTAGAATATCAATTTATACAATAAACACAACATATGCACATATTCTAAGACCCCAATATCCACGTACGTAAAAATAGTACATGCCCCCGAGCTTCACACACGTCTATACATCAAACACAGTGTAAAATCACAAAGCAAATCCAGAGTTTTGTCTTCTTATTCGCAAAAACAGCAAAGCAGTATTAACAAAACACTAGCATCAAATTCGAATTGTGCCTTTATAAATCAAACGAGGTGAACAAGAAAAGAGATGAAGAGCACAAAAATAGTAGACTCGCATTTTTTTTCGGGCAGCAAGACTAGAGCTTTTTTCAATTATTTCAGACACCAAACTCAACTTCGAAACTCAAAATTTGGACTAAAAATTGAAAGAAACCGCTGATTTGAGACTCCTTTGTTTTACTGGTTTTTTCCCATTTTCCTTTTTCTGATTTTCCTCTTCTTGACCTCAAAAATTCCTAAGAACAACACTTTACTGCTCTCTTTTTTGACCTTTGTGGCTCCCAACACATTGATTTTTACTCTCCTTTTTTCCTTACTTTTACCTTGAAGCTTTTTCTTTTCCTCTTTTTTTTCCTTCTTTTTACCTCCCTCCCTGTTGCCTTCTATGGGGACAAAATTCGGCTATTTATAGCTTGAAATCTAGACTCAAAGACCGAATTTGAACAAAGATTTTAAGAAAAATATGGAAAGAAAGTGGTTTGAAATTTTGAATTTGAAAAAGATCTTTTTTTTCCCATATCCTCGACTTTTCTAGGCTATTAATGGCGTATTCAAACTCAACAGTAGGTTGTTATATTATTTTGGAACCTACTTCTTTTTTATTTTCACGGATTCACAGGTTGGACATTTAGAAAGAGGAGAGATTCTTTGGCAGGTGTGGCAACCGCATTTGCCATGGCGGCAGGCTATGGCGATTGAGGTCTTTCTAGTTTGAAGGGTGGAGGAGAGTGAAAGCTTGAATCACGAAGTGGTGAAAAATAACAGGCAAAACCTTAGACTACTAACCCCTAACGTTCACTAACCACCACCAGCCGGCCGACACCAGAGACGGTGTAGGCGCACCGGAAACAGGTAAGGGTACTCTCTTCCCCTCATTTTCTCTCCCCAGATCTCCCTATCCTCCTTATATCTTCTCTCTTTCCCTTTTTCTCCCCCTCACTGCTATCACCAATAGGACTAGGGCTTCCGCTGGCTCGACTCCTCGGCTGCGGCAAAGTGTAAGGGGGTAGCACCGGTCAAAGTAGGTAAGTACGAAGACGCCAGCGACCAAATTCCGGCAAGAACCAGACGCGCCAGTGGAATTCTGGAGATGCTCCGGCAGCTAATTTCGACATCAATATTGTCTTAACCAGTAGTACACAGGCATACCGATGACATCTTTACTTTAATATTTAGGCACTTTTTTTCAGTTTTGGTTTCTTTGAACTATTTTATTTTTTTTGTTTTTTTTGGTGTTGTTTCCGTCTTGTTTGTCCTTGTTTTTGCTCTTGTTTCTGGTTTCTTGTTTGTCTCCTGTGTATTTCTTGTAGCTTGTTTATTGTCTCTATCTGTGCTTAGTTCCGACTTTCTGTGAGTATATTGGGGACTGGTTGCGGTGCTTATTGGTGATTTGTGTGGTGTGTGTTTTGGTTGTTAGGCCGGGTAGTGTTCTGTGTGCGTGCCTTTTTTCTATTTTTGTAAGGTTGTTTTGTCCGTTGGGTTGTCAACTTAGGGCTTTATTTTGGTGTGTTGGGTGTTGAGTAGTGTCTGGAGAGGTCGATGGTGGAATAGGGTCATGTCCGAGGGGGTTGGGGGTGAGGGTAGGGATAGGTGAGGGGTATAGGTCGGATGTTAGGGCTGGGTCGAGAAAGGGTGGTAGAGGGAGGTGAGAGATGAGAGAAAATAGGTTGTGGGTAGGGTCGTGAAATATTGGGACCCTTCAGGGTAAGTCCGTAGAGTTGGTGAAGATTCTTAAGAAGAGGAGGGTGAATATTGCGCGTGTTTAGGAGACTAGATGGGTAGGATCTAAGGCTAGGGATGTGGATAGGTATAAGCTTTGGTACTCGGGGAGGGATAGGCGTCGGAATGGAGTCAACATCTTAGTGGTTGTGAACTCTAGTTTCTCGAAGAAGGAGGATCACCTGATTAGCTTTCGAAGCGCGAAAGACAAGACTCAGATTGACTTTCTACTGCTTAGGAAGGGGGATAGGGTGCTATGTAAGGACTGGAAGGTTATTTTGAGCGAGCACCTCTTGACCCAGCATAGGTTGTTAGTGATGGACTTGTCTATCAATAAGATAAAGAAGAGATGGGACGGGAAGGGTCGATCTAGAATTAAGTGGGGTAGTTTGATGCCAGAAAGTGCATTGGAGATAGGGGAAAAAGTGGTGGGTATGAGGGCGTGGGAGTGCAGAAGGGATGTGGATGCTATGTGGGATAGTGCAGCCAGCTACATCACAGAGACTGTTAAAGGTGTGTTGGGTATTTCGAGAGGCCAGGCAGGTCGGCATAAGGGGGACTGATGATGGAATGAAGAAGTGAAGAAGAAAGTGGAGATCAAGAAGGGGACGTATGTTGAGTTGATTGAAAGTAAAGATGAAGAAGAGAAACGGGTGAATAGGTAGGTGTACAAGGTAGCTAGGAAGGAGGCTAAGTTGGAAGTTATGGCTGCCAAGTCAACAACATTTGAGCGTTTGTATACTGGGTTAGAGAAAAAAGAAGGGGATAAAAGGTTGTATAGGATTGCAAAAGTTAGAGAGCGGAAGGGTTGTGACCTAGATCAAGTGAACTACATTAAGGGGAAGGATGGTAGTGTTCTGGTGGAGGATGCTCACATTAAGAAGAAATGGTAGGACTACTTTCATAGACTTTTGAACGAGGAAGGGGACAGAGGCATTGAGCTAGGAAAGCTGGAGCATTCAGAGGAGAGTCATGATTTCATCTACTGTGGGCGTTTTAAGGTAGAAGAGGTCAAAAAATCTATTTGTAAGATGCGGAGGGGTAGGGCAACGGGGGCCGAACAAGATTTCGGTGGATTTTTAGAAGTATGCGGGTGTGACAGGGCTTAGGTGGTTGAAAAATTTATTTAATGGTATTTTCAAGACTGTGAGAATACCTGAGGCTTGGATATAGAGTACGATGATTCAACTTTATAAAAACAAGGGTGACATTCAGAGTTGCAACAACTACAGGGGTATTAAACTGTTGAGTCACACTATGAAGATTTGGGAGAGAGTGGTTGAGAGGAGATTGAGGAGGGTTGTGTTTATTTCGAAGAACCAGTTTGGATTTATGTCTGGTCGTTCAACGACAGAGGTAATCCATTTGGTGAGGAGATTGGTGGAGCAGTATAGATAAAGGAAGAGGGACTTACACTTGGTGTTCATCAACCTAGAAAAAGTGTATAATAAAGTTCTGAGAGAGGTTCTTTGGAGGTGTTTAGAGGTGAGAGTGGTCCCAGTGGCGTACACCAGAGTTATTAAGGATATGTACGGTGGAGGGAAGATCAGGTTGAGGATGACAGGAGGAGACTCAGACCATTTTCCGATCGAGATAGGGTTGCATCAGGGATCGACTCTTATTCTATTCCTATTTGCGATGGTGATGGACGTGTTGACGCGGAGTATTCAAGGCGAAGTGCCTTGGTGTATGCTATTTGTGGATGATATAGTGCTGATTGATGAGAAGCGGAGGGGTGTGAATGACAAATAGGAGGTTTGGAGGCAAACCCTTAAGTCGAAGGGGTTCAGGTTGAGTAGGTCCAAGACGGAGTATTTGGAATGCAAGTTTAGTGACTTGAGTTAGGAGTACGATGTAGTGGTGAGGTTGGACTCCCAAGATATTTGTAAGAGGGATAGTTTTAAGTATCTTGGGTCTTTAATCCAGGGGAATGGTGAGATTGATGAGGATGTCACCAATCGTATTGGAGTAGGTTGGATGAAGTGGAGGCTCGCCTCAGGGGTGCTGTGTGATAAGAAAGTTCCCCTTAAGATTAAAGGCAAATTCTATAAAATGGTAGTCCGTCCGGCCATATTGTATGACACGGAGTGTTAGCCAGTCAAGAACTCCCACATCCAAAAAGTGAGGGTGGCAGAAATGAGAATGTTGTATTGGATGTGTGGGCTTACTAGAGGGGACAAGATTAGGAATGATATTATCCGGGAGAAGATGGAAGTGGCGTCGGAGGAGGATAAGATGCGGGAAGGAAGGCTGAGATGGTTTGGACATATGATGATGAGGGACGCGGATGCCCCAATGCGTAGGTGTGAGAGACTAGAGTTGGATGGCTTCAGAAGGAGTAGAGGTAGGTCGAAGAAATATTGGAGGGAGGTGATCAGACATGACATAGAGCAGATCCAGCTTACTGAGGACATAACCCTAGATAAGAAGGTGTGGAGGTCGCAGATAAGGGTAGAAGGCTAGCGGAAGGGTGTGGGTTGTAGTAAGCCACCAGGAGAAATCTTGTGTAGTCGGGCTAGTAACCTTAGGTCTGTGTCTATAGGTGTCTATGGCGGCGAGTATGTGTTATTTATATGTGGGTGTCCCTTTCATATTTTCTCAGTTGTTATCTGCTTATTTCGTGTTGCCGAATCTCTCGTATTTTTGTATTGCTCTGATTTACTTTTCATTATTCCTTACGCCTTTTCTTTTATGTAATCCATCTCTTTATCGCCTATTCTTTATCTTGAGCTAGGGGTCAATCGGAAACAACCTCTCTACTTCTTCGGAGGTAGCGGTATGGACTGCGTACATCTTACCCTCCCCAGACCCCACTTTATGGGAACACATTGGGTTTGTTATTATTTTTATTGAAGGGTGGAGGAGAGAGGTGGAGAGGAGAAGGGGAAGGAATGGTGTATTGTTATTGTTGTTTTGGGAAAGAGGAGATGGAGACCTGACTCTGGCTTTTGGGAAAGGGTGTTTCATGCGTCTTTAATCTTCAGAGACAAAAAGGCGTGTATTTTATTGTATTGTTTGACTTACTTTGGTCCGTCCAATCTCTTGATCGGATGGCTAAAAAAAAATATTTAAATAGTCTTTTTAGATAAAATAGTTTTTTTACCTTTTTTCTATTATTTTAATAATATTAAATATTGACTATATTACTATAAAAACAAATCTCCTCACAAAAATAGGATTCCTTTGCCACCATTTAAAAAAAAATTAACCATAACAAGTTCCAAATTAAAAAAAAAATTAACGTGAGACCCCAAAAAAAATGTAAGAATAAATAATTAGTAATTCAAAAAAAAGAAACCACCCCCAAACGTGAACCAAAAAAAAACTATAATAATTAAAAAATCTATCTTTTCCCAACTTGGTTTTAAGCATAACCTTTTTCATGTAAAATAGGGTAAAAAAATTCAGAAACCGACAATCAACAATTCCTATCCCATGTCAAATAGGTTTTAACATACCTTTTACCAACTTCTATTAAAACTATGCTAATTTTATTTTTTTCATCTTCACTATATTATCTACTCAACTCATCAATTTTTTCCCCTTCTAAATCATGCGTTGTTAATTTTATAATTTATTTTTTAGGCAGTACCTCTTTTTATAATTCATGCAGTACCTCTTTCCCTCGTGTTCATTGCAATAATAGTCTAAAAATAATTTCTTTCTCTCTCTCTCTCTATCTCTCTCTCTCTCTATATATATGTATGTATGTATGTATATCGCTTTTGTTGTTATTTATTTATTTTGTTTGAAGAATTTCTTGTGTAAGGTTAGGTTTAATTGTATTATTTTGATATCTTTATTATCTTATTGCTTTATTTTAATTTACAGATTCTTGATGAATGTGGGTCAATTTTGAAAAAAAATTTAGGTAAAGGTTAGGCTTAATTGTATTATCGTAATATCTCTATTAGTTTGTTATTTTGTGATAGTTTATAATTCGTAGATGAATCTCGATCGACTTTGAAATATTTTTCTGTGTAAAATTTAAGTTTAATTGTATTGTTTTGATATCACTTTTATCGTATTATTTTGTTGCAGTTTACAGGTGATAGATAAATGTTGGTCGATTTTGAGAATTTTTTTTATGTAAAGGTTAGGTTTAGTTGTATTATTTTGATATCTCTATTATCGTATTATGTTGTTATTGTTTACAGGTGGTAGTTGGATGACTTTGAAAAAAAAATTGTGTGTAAAGATTAGATTTAATTATATTATTTTGATGTCTCTATCATTGTATTATTTTGGTGCAATTTACATATGGTAGATGATTGTCGATCGATTTTTAAAAATATTTTTAGATAAGGTTAGGTATAATAAATAAATTCTCCATCTTTACATACTCAAAAGATATTAAATTTAATTATTATATTCATCTTTATTATTTAAATAATTATCTTATTTAGTGTAATGTTGAACTCACTAAAGTGAGGTATACGCGCAAGGCGCGTACACCTAAACTAATCTAATTAAAAAATATGAATACATGATTGACAGCTCCAAACAAGCTTGAAGTTGCGTACCCACTTAATTAAAAAAATATGAATACATGATTGACAGCTCCGAATAATCTTGAACTTGTGTACCCACTTAATGGATATGCAATTTTTTTTAGTTTTGTTTTTGATGAATGCCATTGACATTTTCCAATGTCGCCATATTTGGTTTGGCGAGGTGTTGGATTACTTATAGTTACTACTGTAGTTGTATTCCAATTAGTAGTAAGTTAGTTAGCAGCAGTTATCTCCTGTTCTCGGCTATAAGTACTACTATTTGTATCCTTAAGAATCATCCAAGATAATAGCAATTCTCTTCTATTCAGGGCGTCTCTACATCTATAATTTATAATCTATATCTATAATCTATAATCTATAATCTATAATTTATAGTCTATAATACATTAAAAGTATGAATACCTTACAAAAGTGATTCAAACTTTTTGCCCTTCGTTAAAAGTATTTACTTTAGACAAAACCGTTTTTTCACCCTTTTCTCCAATTATTGTCATTTAATAATTCTCCATAATTTATGATCTTGACATTAATTATAATTCTTATTTAAGTAAGAAATCATAATATTTAACATTTCTAAATCAATTAGAATTTTACCTTATATTAAAAAATAAATTCTTCAAATTTATTTAACTTTACAACTTCTTCTACTTACAAACATATGGCTTATTGATTTTAGGTTTTCTTCTTAGTTGGGTCCGTTAAGCTTTTCTTTTCTTTTAATTTTGTTTCTTCTTTCATTGCTTATGATGTATGTATATCACGTTATTTTATTGTGTTTTTTTGTTAAATTTAATTTGTACTTTAATTTTACACGTTCTTTGAATAATTCTCCATAATTTATAATCTTGACATTAATTACAATTCTTATTTAAGTAAGAAATCATAATATTTAGCACTTCTAAACCAATTAGAATTTTACCTTATATTAAAAAATAAATTCTTCAAATCTATTTAACTTTACAACTTCTTCTACTTACAAACATACGGCTTATTGATTTTAGGTTTTCTTCTTATTTTGGTCCGTTAAGCTTTTCTTTTCTTTCAATTTTGCTTCTTCTTTCATTGCTTATGATGTATGTATATCATGTTATTTTATTATTATTTTTTTGTTAAATTTGATCTGTACTTTAATTTTACACGTTCTTTGAATAATTTGTCTGCAATTTTATTTTGTTTAATTTTATCAACTTTAGTTGTTGAAAATACTTAATATTGTCTCGATACATGTTAGCTAACGTGCGCCATCCATGAGGAAGAGGGCTCGTGCTCCATCAAAAAAGGCGATAATGGCACAGGAAACTGCGCGAATTCTCAAGGGGAAGAGCAAGGCAATCGATCCAAAGAAGAGGAGTTATAGTGGGGGTAATTATGTGGGGAAAACTAATGAAATAGTAACGAAGATGATGAGTAAGGGTTTAACTAGTAAGGCTAGCTCACAGCAGGAAGTGAGCTTGAGTGATGATGATGACTGTGATGACGATAGTAGTAATGGTGAGATTCGTCAATCTGGCAAGTCAATTGGTTCAGATTTAGCCCAAATTGCTGGAGCTATAATGCAGAAATAGAGTAGCGTGCAACAATTGAAGATTGGAGAAAAGGATCGAAGTAAAATTGTAATTGCGCAGTGGAATTTGATGATGGAAACTACGGCTACTTCCGTGGCTAATTTGATTGGTACGAGTAATGGAACTAAGTCATGGGCAGATGTAGTGGATAAACCAAATTTGGTGAAACGGGGTTCGATATGGGATAATTTTGACATGTCTAAGGTGTCAAATGCAGGGTTTAAACTGGAGTATGTTGCTCCAGATGCTCAATCAAATACTGTGAAGATTGAATTGGAAGATATAATCTCGGAGATATAATATTGGAAGAATTCAGTGGTATGCTATGTTGTAGGAGCCCATTCCCCATTCACTGTGATGCAAGGCTTTATTCAACGGTTATGGAATAAACATGGAATCAACAAAATTTCTATGCTGCGGAATGAAATTTTGTTGGTGAGATTTGATCATGAAGATGGCATGAATGCTGCTATTGATGGAGGGATATATCACTTCGACAACAAGCCTTTCATTGTGAAAGCTTGGAATCCTGACATGGAATCCACTAAGGAAGAGCTACGTACTGTCCCAATTTGGGTGAAATTCCCAGGGCTGGATTTTAAGTACTGGATCCCCAAAGGTCCGAGTAAAATAGGGAGTTTAGTGGGTAAGCTACTCATGGTTGATCACAATACTGAGAAGAAACTGGGACTTAATTTTGCAAGGTTGTTGGTTGAGGTTGGAATGGATACGGAATTGCCAGAGGTTGTTATGTTTCGTAATGAGAAGGGGTAACTCGTAAGGCAAAAAGTACAGTATGATTGGAAGCCAACCTTATGCAAATGTTGTGGGAAGTATGGTCATTCTCAAGACTCATGCCGAAAAAAACAAACCAAAAAGGTTGAAACTAAAGATCAACAACAGGCTGACGATTTTGGCCAGGAAGTTAAGAAGGCACAACAAAGTGAAGAGAAAGTGTTGAATCAGTCCGCACATAAGCAGCAATTACAACTGGGAGAAGAGAAAAGTAGCACTAGTCGAGATGTTGTTTGCGTAATACCCCAAAATGGGGGAAGGAGGACATATGTTGCAAGTAAGCAAATGGAAAAATCTAATTCGTTTGAGGTGTTAAAGGAACCTAGCCCAGGGAAAATAGATGTCATCAAATATGTGACAATCAACCAAAGGCAGGTTCATTCCCATTTAGGGAATGGTTAATATCTTATGTTGGAATGTCAGGGGACTTAATTCCCCTAATAAGCAGCAGGAGGTAAAGATCCTGTGTAATAAGGAGAAGGCTAGTCTTATTGGTCTTCTAGAAACAAAAATAAAAAAAGTAAGATGGAAGAGACTACTAGTAAGATGTTTGCAGGATGGAAGGTAATAACTAACATTGACTCTTACTATAATGGTAGAGTAATATTGGTATGGCGACCAGATGTGTATAAGATTACCGTGGTGCATATGACTGATCAGGAAATCACTTGTGATGTGGTGATCATGTCTTTCAACTTGAATTTCCAACTTACTTTAGTGTATGCTTTCAATACTAAAGAGGAAAGGAGAAGTTTGTAGGTAGAACTTGTTAACATGAGTGCGTGCACAAAACCTTGGTTGGTCTTAGGGTATTTTAACTCAGTCATTTATGTTGAGGATATGTTAGGAGGTAAGCCAGTGACTTGGGCAAAAATTGTAGATTTTCAAGATTGTGCTAATACATGTGAGCTGTTTGAGCACCCACATCAGGAAAGCAAGTTTACTTGGAATGACAGAGGGGCAGTGAACAGGGTGTTTTCTATAATTGATTGGATTTTCATCAATAATGCATGGTTAATTGGAATGCCTACCAATACTTCTTGTTTTCTTCCCGAGGGTATTAGTGACCAAAACCCAATAAAATTAGTGCTAGAGAATGTTCGACCTTTAAGTAAGTGAGCCTTCCAGTATTGTAATACATGGGCGTATCACCCTAAGTTCATTGAAATTGTTAAAGCAGGATGGGTAAAAAACATGGAGGGATGCTTAATGCTACAAATTATCAGGAAACTGAAAATGTTAAAGAGATTGAAAGAGTTGAATAATCAGGCATTCAGAAACATTGTTAGTGAGGCTAAAAAGGATAGAGAGGCATTACAACGGGCACAAGTCTCACTTCAGGGTAATCCTTCTTGCAAGGTACTCCAACAAATTGAAAGAGACTTGTATCTTAAATTTAGGAAGAGCTCTTTTCTTGCTGAAGTGTTCCTGTAACAAAGGGCTAAAGTCACTTGGATTAAGCTAGGAGATGATACTACTAGCTATTTTCATTCAGTCATAAAACACAAGAAACTTAAACAGTCTATCCTTCAGCTTAAAGATAATCATGGGTCTTGAAAAAATGACCCTGATCAGATTGCACAATTTTTTGTGGATTACTACAAAGAGTTGTTAGGGAAGAAGACACAACAAAGAGGTGGGGCATTCATAAGCTTCATAAGTCAAGGTACAATTCTTTCTGATACTCAACAAGCTGCTCTATTAATCAAGTATGCAGATAAGGAGGTGAAGAATGCTTTGTTCTCTATCAAGAGTACTAAAAGTCCAGGTCCTGATGGGTTTAGCAGTGGTTTTCTCAAATTAGCTTGGGAAGTTATAAGGAAGGATGTTACTGTGGGAGTTTTGCAGTTTTTTTAGAAATGGAAAACTCTTAAAACAGTTGAATGCTACTAACATAGCACCGATACCAAAGGTTGATGCTCCGGAATTTGCTTCTCAGTTCAGACCAATAGCCTGTTGTAATGTGCTCTACAAGATCATCTAAAAAATGATTTGTGTTAGACTGAAGGAGGCAGTGAATTATATAGTGGTGGAGAACCAAGCTGCATTTGTGCAGGGTAGGTCTCTGATCTATACTGTTCTCATTTTTCATGATTTTCTCAGACATTATAATAGGAAAACTTCTCATAGGTGTCTAATGAAGATTGATTTGCGGAATGATATGGTGAGTTGGGATTTTTTGCAAGAGGTATTAGTGGGGTATCGATTCCCAGCTGAGTTCATTCATACTGTGATGACTTGTGTAACTTCTACATACTTCACTGTGAAGATTAATGGTGTAGGTCATGGATTCTTTTAAGGGAAGAGGGGTTTGAGACAAGGAGATCCAATGTCTCCATTGCTATTTGTTTTGGTCATGGAATATTTGTCCAGAACTCTACATAGTATGAGTGAATTACCTGATTTTAAGTGCCATCCCATGTCTAAAGGATTGAGACTTACCTACTTGGTATTTGTCGATGATCTAATGATTTTCTGTAAAGGGAAGAAGAAGTTCGTGGCTAGAGTTCTTGAAGCTTTAAATCACTTTAGTGATGTCTCAGGTCTAATAGCGAACATGGATAAGTCCAACATCTATATGGCAGGCATGGATAATAGTGTTAAAGAAGAGATACTAAAGATGACAAGTTTCAAAGAAGGAGCCCTCCCTATGAGGTATTTAGGTCTTCCTCTCTCTCCTAAGAAGTGGAGTAAAATGGATTGTTAAGCTCTAATAGACAAAATAACTAGAAGAATCACTACTGGATATGCTAAGCAACTTTCAAATGCTGGGAGACTGCAGGTTATTAATGTTGTGCTTTTCTCTATCTTTAACTTTTGGGCTGGCATATTTGTGTTACCTCAGATTCTGCTAAAAGAGGTAGATAAAAGGTGTAAGCAGTTCTTATAGGGTGGACATGAAGATAAGAGGAAAATCAGGTTAGTTTCTTGGGAATCACTGTGTTCCTAAATGTAATGGAGGCTTAAATGTTAAGGAAAGCAGGACCTGGAATTTGGCTGCTGTTGGCAAATTATTGTGGCAAATTGTGACTAATAAACAGTCTTTGTGGGTGAGATGGATTCATGGTATTTATCTGAAGGATGATGCATCAATATGGGATCATAAGCAACCTCAAAATTGCAGCTGGTATTGGAAGAAATTAAACTCAGTAAAGGAAAACATGAAAACCTGGTATAACCAAAATGGATACATTCTTGCAGAAGGGGGCAAATACTCCATTACAAAGAGCTATATGGCACTAAAGGGACAACAGAGGAAGATAGAAACTGCTAGGCTGGTATGGACGACAACTGGTCAGCCGAAACATAGATTTATCATGTGGTTAGCCACTAAGGACAAGTTATTGACTAAGGGGAGGCTAGTGAAGTTGAAAATACCTGTTGATAATCCAAATTGTTGTTTATGCAACTCAAATATGGAGGACACTGCATAACATTTATTTGTGGAATGCACCTGGTTCAATACAATGCGAAATTCCTTATTGGCTTGGATAGGCATTGCGTTTCAGAGAGGCAATGCGAAATTCCTTATTGGCTTGGATAGGCATTGCGCTTCAGAGAGGCAATGTGAATCAGGTTTTAGAGCAAATTAAACGGAAACGTTGGGCATCCATTCAACAGGAGGTTGTTGCTGCTATATGGAGTGCCTTGGTTTATCATACCTGGAGGGCGCATAATTGGAAAATATTTAGAAGACAAACTGTACATACTGAGACAGCTATAGCACAGATAAAACAGGAACTAGTTCATAGATTAGAGATTTCTTATATAGCCAAGAGATTGGGTAGATGCAGGGGATTAGTGCAACGGTTACACATGTAATGGTGAGAATAGAAAAAGAAAACGAAGAAATAGATAGAAAAAAAGAAATAGAAAAAATAAAACAACAAATTACAGAAGAAATACGAAAAATAGAAGAAACTAAAAATAGTAGGATTGCTGAATTAGAAAAAGAACTACAAATGCTAAAAGATCTGTATGAAAAAAGACAGAAAGAAAAAGAAGAAAAAGATAAAGAACAAAAATTATTAAATGAGATAAATCAATTTAAAGAAAAATTAGAAATAACCAATAAAGAAATAAAAACAAAGGAATTAGAAATTAATACAATAGATGTTGAAGAGACAGATAATTATGATTCGGAAGATAGTGAAACATATACAGAAATCTTAACAAATATAAAACATTTAGGAATCAATGGAAAACCAAGAAGACCTACATAAAGAAATTGATTATAGAAAACAAATTAGAGAAATAATGGAAAATCTAATAGAAAAATTAAAATGGATAGACGAAACCTTGAAAAATTTAGAAAAAAGCAAAGATAAAAGTTTAGATAGTTTAGAAAATTCATTAAGAAGAGAACAAGAAAAAATAGTTAGTAGTATTAATAACCTCAAACAAGATATTAAATATAGTACAAGTAGAATAGATTATTATACATTTACTTTAGAAGAATAAAATGATAAACTACGAATATCTAAAATACTGGGAACAAGAAATGGAAGAAATAAGATTAACAGAAAACCTTATAAAAACGAATTTAATTGAATATTTTAAAACAAAATATATAGAAAATTTAGAATATCTTAAAAATAATATAGAAGACTTACAAAAACTAAGAGAAAAAGCTAAAGAATATTATAGCAAAACATTTAATCAACTACCATTTAATCACCCCCAAAATATGAATATCAGTAAAATTGAATATATTAATAAAATATATGAAAATACAAAAATACAAGAACGAAGAAAAACAGTTAATGAATATTACTACAAAGCATTTAACAATTACATAAATTAATGGATACATCGTGCGAAAAGAATAAATCATTAAAAGAAATCGAAACTCAACTATATAATTTATACCAAGAATACAAAAGATTACATAGTACTAACGAGGATCCTAGAGCCCTAGATAATTTAATTACGATAATATCTAATTTAGAATATGAATTAATAAACCTTAAATTCAGTTTTAAAAAATCCCAACTTCTTTGCAGTGGATTGTGATTAGAGATTTGAGTAGTAAATAAACTTTTTTATTTTCGTTTAATACGAATCTATTTTATTTTTATATTGAAGAACTTTGTATAAGTTGTGCCTGAATAAAATTGTAGAAGTGACTCAATATAACTGGGAAGACACTATGATGAGATGCAATATTTATTTTAATATTCTTCTAAGCAATCTAAAATTTGAGTACATGCTTGATGAACTAATTTAATTTTCTTTCACCAAAAAACTAAATTTAGTTTTCTCTTCTGCGAACTATAATTGGGTAAAATATGCATACAATCTGTTCAATTAATTTGCATTGTACTCATATTTTGGCATGAGATATTAAAAGAAAATAATTAAGGAGTCCTAAATTATATAGTATAAATAAGTTTTAATTTGTATTAAATTCTTCCCAATTTGAATCATGTAATATAACGTATTTGGGTAAAGACTAGATATCAACGGTCCGTGCTAGCATAGTTCCAATATATATTAATTTTTTATCTCAATTTATATGATACAAATAGAATTTAGATAATTAGTCATTAAAATTATTTAGGTTTTTAATTATTGTAATTTATAATTCTTTTTCTTCTATTCCAATTAAAGTGCACTGATATAATTTCTAAAGTTAGCCAAATATATATCTTTTAAATTTTTTAAATTGTTAATTATGTGATTGATAATATTTTTTACATAATTTTTCAATAAGACTCTCTCTGTCCTAGTTGTGTAGCACAAATAAAATTTCGGCATTCAATCAAATGTTCTTATATTAAGTTTTAATATTGTTTTTCGGAAAAGGGTCTAATACACCCTTCAACTATTGAAAATGGTACACATATACCCTCCTTCCACCTTTAGGCTCAAAAATACCCTTTCATCCATCTATTTGGCTCAAAAATACCCTTAATGTATTAGAAATGACTCAAAAATGTCCTTCTTCCTCTATTGGTTCAAAAATACCCCTCCATCCACTTATTTGGATAAAAAATGCTCTTAACATTAAATTTAAGTCCAAAAATATCTCCTCCTTTATATTATATTATTTTTTTTGGTTTCACGTAGGGATTTTTTTTTTTTGTAATTACAATTTTTTTATTATGATATTATATATTTTTTGGTGGAATAGATATGCATTAATTAGTATATTATTTTTTTGGTTTCACGTAGTGGTGGGCTTTTTTTAGTTACAATTTATTTTATTATTATATTACTTTGGAATTTTTTTAATTAAAACTTTTATTATTATATTATTTCTGAGTTTTTTTAATTATAATTTTTTATTATTATATAATTTTTGTGGGTTTTACGTCAGGGGTGGTTTTTTTTTTTAATTATTATTTTTTTGGTTTTAGGTTGGTACCAAGTTATCAAGTAATTTATGGTACATCATAATAGCTATATTTATGGTAATTTTTGTTTTTTCAAGAAATATATTTTTTCTATTTTAGGACTCTTAATTTCCTTCCATATATTTTAGGACTCTTAATTTTCCTATATGTTGCGGGTTTCATATTTATATATTTTAGGACTCTTAATTTCATTCTATATATTTATTTAATAAAATAAAAATTAAAGGAAAAATATTAAATGATTTTATCTATTGTAAAGTCTTCTAAGGGAGAATGTCTTTTTTTTAAAAAAGTTATTATTATTTTTTTTTTTGGTTTCATGTAGGGGTGATTTTTTTAATTACATTTTAATATATATAATGAAAAAGATTAAATGATTTTATCTATTGTAAAGTCTTCTAAGGGAGAATGTTTTTTTTAAAAAAAGTTATTATTTTTTTTTTTGATTTCACGTAGGGGTGTTTTTTTTAATTACATTTTAATATATATATATATCATTACTATTTTTCTTTGTATTATTACTATTTTTATGGTTTCATGTTGGAGAAGGATAGAAGTGTAAAATATTATGCATTCTTATCTAAATTAAATAAAGACTTAAATTACTTTCAAGTTTTTTTTATATAAAAAGTTCAAAACCTAAAAAGAACTAAAAGTCTTCAAAATTTTACCTAAAATATGTTTTCTAATATTTGAGCACACATAGATAATCATTAACTATGAGAGTATTTTTCCTTTGCTAATTATCCTATTTAAGGAATACTTTTCTAATTTTGCACTTAAACATTAATTAATACTTTTTAAATTTTTATATACAACTAAAAAAATTAGTGAAAAGAGGACCATTAAATTGTGAATGAATTTGAGTCTAATTACATGTCGACCAATAAAAATAATGTCATGTATTTAATTTAAATAAAATTATATTTCACATCAGAATTTGTCAAAAGGAGGAGACATTTTTGGTCTTAAATTTAATGTTAAGGGCATTTTTTTATCCAAATAGGTGGATGAAGGGGTATTTTTGAACCAATAGAGGAAGAAGGGTATTTTTGAGTCATTTCTAATACATTAAGGGTATTTTTGAGCCAAACAGATGGATGGAAGGATATTTTTGAGCCTAAAGGTGGAAAGAGGGTATTTGTGTACCATTTTCAATAGTTGAAGGGTATATTAGACCCTTTTTCGATTGTTTTTTACAATACATTTTATCACATCTTCAAATAATATATGTTACTTTATGTCTTTTCTGTCTCATTCCAATTGACACTAATATAATTTCGATAGTCAACTAGACTTTTTTATGTTGACATATCATTTTGTGTCTATTGTACTTTTTAAAGATTATTAATTTTTTTAATACTATCACAATAATTAATTAGAGGTGATATATGTAAATCACGATTGAAGCAGCGAAACAGACATGTCTTAAATGACTCATAATAATTTATTAGAAGTGATATAGTAAAACTACTATAAAAAATAGATGTGAAATTTTTTTAAGCGAATCTCATATAAGACGTCAAGTTAATTTAAAACATCAATAGTTAATTTATCATTTTTTGATTTATTTACCTTTTTTATTAAATATTATTAATTTTTAATACTTATATGATATATAATAATTAATTAAGAATGGAATGATAAAATTACAGGAGTTGAAGCAGACATGTCATAAATGTTTACTTTTAAAAATATTATTAATTTTTTAATACGTAAATAACTTATAATAATTAATTAGAAGTGATATTGTAAAATCACGAAACAAGCAGGCATGACGACCTTCACCTGCTTTCGTTCACTCTTCTATATAATAAGAAAATAATTTTTTTTCTTTTTTCAGTTATAAGAAATCCTAACATTTAATATTTAAAGTTTTTGAAGTTGATAAACTTTTATTCAAAAAAATTTGTTGATGTAAAATATATTTTCATTGTAGAGTCAACATGGAGCTCTTTAAAAAAAACTTTGATAAAAATATACTTGAAAACACTTTTATGCAATATTATATACTTCATTCTTTTTGTATGTGATCTTTTATATTAACGTGATACACATGTGCTACGCACGTAAATTCTAAGTGATCAAGACATCAAATATTGTCTTCTTAGATTCAAAGTGATCAAGAGTTGATCTTCCTTGTGAAACTCAATATATCGAAGTAATGTACGATATTCTTAGTGACCAAATACATCACAAGGAGGTCTACATCATTCTGAGTTTGAGAAATATGCTACGATACAACGGCCTTCGAATTATAAAAAATAGGAAAAGGAGAATCAAGAGAATGCACAAGATTGTACTAACAATCTTGATAAATAAAATATTCACTTCTTCAGCTTGTTTATCGATAAATTTTATTTTCAATGTTCACATATACATATTTTATTTTATTTTAAAAGAAAAGTGTTGAATTTCTCATTTAAATGAATACGCAAAATACACTTTTGCTGAGAAAAAATATTTTATACTTTGGAAATTAGAGAGGTTGTTTCCGAACTCCAAACGGGTATTGAAATTTTTTTAAGTGTTTGAATATTTTACATGAATAAATATATGTTGCACTTAAAAGAATATTATCAATGTTGACAACAATTTTTTTACACTGATTATATTTTCTTCTTATATATAGTTTTACTGAGCGCGAGATACACGTGCAAAGCACGTACACTTGACTAGTATATATATATATATATATATATATATATATATAATTTGATTAAAATTGACTATTTTTATCCATCCGATCTTTGATCGGACAGTTCAGTTTTAATTTAAAGATAAAAAGAAAGGGAGAAAAATAAATAAATAATCAAATAGATAAAAATAAAATAATTTATATACATATATATGTAAAATAACTGAAAATTTCAGGATCTTTGGATTAGAAAGAATCAACGAATCGGATTAATTTGTAGTTGAAGTGTGAGAATTGATATTTTAACGACGTGGTTGCGTATGGTTGGTGGATACGGTGTAGTGGGTCGATGAAGTGGACATGGATATTGGACTGGGTTTTCGGCCAATTTTGGACTTCTTGGCTGAAATTTATAAATAAAGTTGGGTTTGGATGAAATAAAAAATGAAAATGGATTATTGTTAGCCCGAATACTCTTTTTCTACTGAAATTAATTTTATCAATGTTTCCTGCTATCCTAAAATTATTTTAGTACGTACGTATATAAATTTTAGACATAATTTGTATACGTTCCCATTTACTTATTTCATAACTTAATATTTATATTTTTTAACAAAATATGTATATATAATTTATATATAAGAATTAAATATAAAATATATGTATACTATATTAATAAGTGTGTATTTATGTAATAATATAATGACGATAACATATATGTATATAAGAATGTATATGTAGTCACAAAGTATCGACAGAAAAATACAATTAGAAAAAAAAATGTGAATGCGACCACCAATATTTTTTTTTTTGAGATTTTGATGTTAAAATATTTAATTATATTAGAATATTTTACAATATGATAGGAAAATAAATCTTATTTTTATTCTTTTCAAAGTTTCTAGATACAAAAATAAAAAAATGAGTTTTATTTCTTTTTTTTTTGAAAAATTATTTAGTGCCAAGAAACAATGCCAAGAAACAACGGTCAAATAATTAGAGGAAAAAGAGAGAGCAAAATTGGGTTTCAACAGTTCCCCCTGATTGACAGAAGATTAGTGTGAAAATCTTTGGGCAATCACGTTAACGTAATCAATTTTGTCTCGGGCGAAACAAAATATTTGAAAGATTATGGCAGATTTTTTATCTTCCTACATATCTCAAGTTTCACAAGAAATGAGGCCATTTGTAGTTCGAATTTGATGAATATCAAAATTTGCCCCAATATAGAATTATGGTGACATTGGATTCCTTCGAGGGTGATAACAAGAATTTCAACACGAATAAAATGGATACGGATGCGCTTACCCATGAATTGATTGTTTGAGCTAGCTGAAAAGTAGGAGACATTGGATAGTAATATTCGAGGAGACATTGGATAGTAATATTCGAGGATCTTGAGATAAAAAAGGATACCGAATTTTCAAAAATTGCCCTAGTGTCGGATTAAGACGACACTGGGTGATGACACTAAAAATTATGAAAATGAAAATTTAAGTCGAGTTGAGTTTCTTTGCTAGAATCCTTGACGTAGTTAGGGATGCTTGACATTCTGCTAGCTTGCCCCAGTTTGCTGCTAAGAGGGTAGTTTCATGTTGTACTGCGTGATCCTGCAAAATAAATAAAAAGGGTGAAAAGTACATGTTTAAAAATTATAAATTGAAATTGTAATGTAAAGAGTAGAGTTCAGAGATTCAAACTAGTATTGTCTCTGTTTGTGAAGGCCTCCGACTGGTGGGGCAATAACTGAAATGTAGAGAGCCTCTATTGGCTGAGCAGTTGTTGTAAAGTAAAGGACATTCGACTGGTGAGCTGTTGAGCCATTCGACTGGAGAGCATCTGGAGAATAAGCCATCCGACTGGCATATAGTTGTTGCAAAATAAACGCCATCCGATTGACGGGCAGTTGAGCTATTCGATTGGTGAACAAATGGAGAATAAGCCATCCGACTGATGTGTAGTTGTTGAAAAAATAAACATCATTCGAATGGAGAGCAGTTGAGCCATCCGACTGGCGAGCAACTGGACGATAAGCCATCCGACTGGCGTGTAGTTATTGAAAAATAAATTCCATCCGACTGGTAGGTAGTTATTGATAAGTAAACGCCATTCGATTGGTGAGCGATGTTTGAAAAGTAAAGCCTCCGACGGTGGGACATTTGCCCAAAAGTAACCTCCTTGTCTTGGCAAGGCGACCTTCGACCTGAACTAGATGATGGTATTGTTGTTGGAATTTGATGCTACTGCCATGGTGTCTTTCTTGCTACTTCCTATGGTGCGAGTTTCTGATTGGCAGACTATGCTATGTTTGATGAAATGTGATTCTCCGATATGACGAAGTGTTGCTTTGCTTATGTACATTCTTTGATTTGTGGCGATGCGTCCCCTTTGCTGGTGCATGCTCCAGATATGGCAGAGAGACGTGTTGCTCATTTTCATCCTCTGATATGGTAGAGGGTCATTTTTTTTGCTTATGTATAGTCTTTGAAATATGGAACTCGATTTTGTTTACTTATGTACAATCCTCGAAATACAAAAACTCGACTTTATTTGCTTATGTACAGTCCTTGAAATATGGAAGCTCGACTTTGTTAAAGTCAGACAACACTCTCTGATTCGCGGAGTTATTTGACGCAGTTAGATGATGATTCTTTGATTGACGAAGTTATTCGACACTGTCAGGCGGCTGGCTCCAATTGGCGGAGTTTATTGAAAGAAGTAAGATATCCTAATTTTCCTATGAGGTCCCTCTGTCTTCAGTCTTTCATTCGGATCTTGGACGTACCTACTAAGAAATACTCAAATAAAATTCTTAAAGCTGGTGAGGATTGTACAAATGCATGTAAAGAGAGTAAGGAAAGAATATTTGGCTCATGTCGTAGTCATAAGTTGCATGATGTCCCTGATCTTGTTCCCAAAGCTTGAATTGATGTCATCTTCCAATTCCTATTTTTCTGTGCTCAAAGAAAAATTCTTAGTTGGGAGGGGGTGTTGATTTATGTCGACTTGGGGATCCTGACTTTGTTTACAGAATTCTCCAATATTCCCTCGGCTACTAGATCATTCCCAAATCTGGAATCTCAATAGGTGGGAAAGTAGGAATTGTGGTGAATATATATATATATATGTCTTCGCAAATATATTACGTATATATTAAGTATATATAGTAGTCCTTTATTGTTTTTCGATTATGACACGTTTGAAAATCCGTTAAGCCTCTATTTATTGATTGTAACCCATGTAGCTTTATCTTTCGGATGGAGCTCCTCTGAATTTATCGATGCTACGAAAATTCTAGTGGCGAGATCTCTTATATTCTGAGGTTATACAATGAGCAAAGGGGATTTTTCTAAAGATAAGACCAAATCTTTCAGGTTTCCTATGTATCCTTGAAATAGGAATCAGGTCTGTACGTAGTTTGAGGGTAGAGAAAGAAACATGAAATGCATCGACCGAGTCTAACTTAGACTGCCTATGTATCCAAGTGAAATCAGGTCATGAAGAAGTTCAAATACAATGGGAGAAATGAAAATATGAAATGCAATGACCGAGCCTGACTTAGGCTGCTTACGTATCCTTAAAATAGGAATCAGGTCATGACGTAGTTCAATACAAGGAGGCAAAGTAAAACAATGCAGTGACCGGGCTTGACTCAGGCTGCCTATGTATCCAAATGAAATCAGGTCAGGCCGTATTTCGGTACAATGAAAGAGTAAAATATGAAGGGACCAAATTCGATGAGGATTGCCAACGTATCCCATCGTGGGAAGTCAGGTCGAGCTTAGTTCTGAATGCATGAAAGGATGATGTTTTTGGGTTTTCTAAGAGAAACCAAACCCTATGTAGGCTGCCTACGTATCCCTCCGTGGGAAGTCAGGCTAATACGTAGTTCTGTTATATTAGAGAAAAATGAAAAAATACAAAGAAACGACAACTAGTCCTAATGTATTCAAATGTAGTACTTCTTGATGGTGTCTGAATTGATAGGCTTCGTGCTTACTGTGCCATCCATCTCTGCAAGTATTACTACTCCTCTAGAGAGTACTTGGTGAACTATGTAAGGACCTGGCCAATTTGGCGCTAATTTCCCCTTGGCTTCATCTTGGTTGTCACGACCCATATTAACGGATCGTGCGGGCACCTGCACTATTCTAAATAGCTAGGAGAACTCTTATTACCCATCTAAGAATATGCGGAAGACTTCTATTTTTAAGAGAATACTGGATTAAATATAATAAGTAAATTAAATACTAACAAATAAATTTCTTCAAAAACTTCTTACAAATGTCCTTCACTATCCCAAGACTTGGCCAGGCATGTACAATAGCTACCTATTACAACATAGACTGATAGTAAAATAAATACAAGGACTCTAACATCTGCAGGAAGAAAGTCCAGAAGTTAGTGCTGAATATCGTCATCCATCTAGTTACTGCAAGCTAACCTGCACCCAGTCTACACCCCAAAAAAAGGAATGTAGAAGAGTAGGGTCGATACAACCACACGTACTGGTAGCCATCATCGGTCGGCCGTGTTAGTCCATATAATCATAAAATAGAATTAAGGAAAATAAATCATGACATCTTGAATGGAGTATAATTCAACTAAGATTGTAATAACATTATTACTTTACCTATGTAACTTACATCATCCAACTACTCTTCCAACTCCATTAATATTATATTTGTTACTAACATACTATAGCCTCATTAATTCACACCATCAACCACAATCCAATGCTAATATATCACTATTCTTCTTTATTCACCTTATCTCTTTCATTACCTACATTTATAGAATAAATCCAATAATCATAGACAACTCACACTAAACTCTCGGGCTAACAACCAAATGCTTTATTATAATATTAAAGAATGATAACTAGCCATTCTGGTAAGCTACCATTAAAATCCGTATAAATGAAGTAAGTCAACCAATATATAAGTAAGTACAAAGATTCACTATTTCAAATACATATCACACAATCAAATACCTAATGAATTAACAATACAACAATAACAAATTAAATACTGCTCACAAACAAGCCACATAACCATCAAGAGTTTCAATCATACTGTAAACATCCACAGACTCAACACAAATATGTACACACATGCTATGGAACTTATTTTTGCCCAAATAGTCATGACCTGCAGGGAATAATCTGTGTTCATGTACCATACTGGCGTGGTACCCGATCCAATATATACATATCCGTACTGGCGTAGTACCCAATCCAACATATACATACCCGTACCGGCGTGGTAACCGATCCAACATATACATATCCGTACCGGCGTGGTACCCGATCCAACATATACATATATGTACCGGCGTGATACCCGATCCAACATATACATATCTGTACCAGCGTGGTACCTGATCTAACATATACATATCCGTACCGGTGTGGTACCCGATCCAACATACACATATCCGTACCGGCGTGGTACCCGATCCAACATATTCATATCCATACTGACATGGTACCTGATCCAACATATTCATATCCGTACCGGCGTGGTACCCGATACAATATATATATATCCGTACCGGCGTGGTACTCGATCCATCATAAATAATTATTATCAATATCAAATTTACACAACATCACAGCATACAACACAATGTACCAAGTTTATAAGTACACTTAAAGTCATAAGATAATTTCATCAAGTAAATTTTCAATAATCATTTATACACGCATCAATAATCTAAGCATCAACAATTTTAAGCATGTCCGAATACGAATCAACAAGTATTCATAGCATTACTTTAAGGAGTTATCTTTATCAAACAAGCCACTCATAGGCACAATTCAATAAACCATTATTATCACCAATTTAGCCTCTCATGGGCATCCAATAGATATAGTATTTTTATCAATATCAAAACAAGAATATCATAAAATAATCCACAATTTAATTCTTACGTATACAAGTCACTATTGGTGCCTTAATTACTCATTAATCTATAATATATTAAAAGTGTGAAGACCCTTAGAAAAGTGATTTGAAATTTTTGCCCTTTATGAAGAGATTCTACAATAGACAAAATCTTCTTTTCACTATTTTTCATGAATTATTATTTTATTATTTTTATATTGTTGACTTCTATATTATATGGGATCAGTCTTTTAAAATATATGGTAACAATTCTTTTTAAATTAGGAGTCCTAAAATATATAGTAAAATATATGATAATAATTCTTTTTAAATTAGGAGTCTTAAAATATATGGTAAGAGTTAACTGTTATTTTGTAATTTGTAGGTTTAGTTGTTCAATTCACCTTTATATTTATATTAATCCGTACAAACATCCAATTCCATAACGAATAGAGTAACATATTTAAATCAATCATTAGTGTTAAACATGTTATAAACTACCAACAACAACATATTAATATTAACATATGTTAATATGACAAGTATTAATTGAGACGACATTGCAAGACATAAGTCAATCAAATGTTTTAATATATTATGACAAATATTGAGACGTAATTTGTAGTATAAGTTAATCCGTACAAAAATCCAAGTATAAGTTAAAATATTAGTGTTGTTATATTATACTGCCAATGTTTTTATTAATATTTTTGTATGTCATATTAATATATGTTAATATAAATGGAGTCCTAATTTTTTTGTATAAAAGGTAAATTTAATTTTACATATAAATATAAGATTTTGTATATAAATCTAATATTAAGCAATGTGAACTAACCTTCCCTGCTCAAGGTTTCTTAGTTCGTAGGTTTGCAAATACTGTTGAATATTTTAAGTTATTAATGATTGATTTATAGCGTTTTACATAATTTTTAGATATTATATGTTACTTTTTTCGTCTCAATTTATATGACACTAATGAAATGTTTGAGAAAGTCAATCAAATTTGTTATATAATTTTAGATGTTAATTATTTCTATTTATATGACTTTCTACGTAATTTTTAAGTAATATATGTTACTTCATCTATTCCTATTTTTATGACATTGATAGAATTGACATGGCAAGAAATTTGACATAGTAATAATTAACATCTAAAATTATATAGAAATTTGATTGACTTTCTCAAACATTTCATTAGTGTCCTATAAATTGAGACGAAAAGAGTAACATATAGTATCTGAAAATGTTGTAAAGCACTATAAATCAATCATTAAGAACTTGAAATATTTTATTATAAAATAACATAGCAAGAAATCTAATGAAAATAATATACTTCCCATACAAAATAACATTGGTTTTTTTTTTTTTTATCTATGTCACTACTACTAATTATTTTATTTATTTTGATTTGTGTGCATAAATTCAAATCTATGTTGATTATATGTTGTTAATCTCCCCTTTTTTTCACTAAGAGCTTTCTCTTTGTTGAAGTCGAATTCGGCGGTATGATTAGTTTCAGCTTCCTTCACGTTAAGCTTGAAATACTTGTCATAGTTCTTGCTATTGCACAACTAATCAATGTAAGCTTACGAACTAAGAAACCTTGAGCAGGGAAAGTTAGTTCACATTGCTTAATATTAGATTTATATACCAAATCTTATATTTATACATAAAATTAATTTTAGCTTTAACTAGATTTATAGTTCGATCATGTTTCAAATTAAGGTCAAATTTGTATACTGGTGAACTGGCTAAGCATATAATTTTCTCAAGGGACTAGATTGTTACTAAGTTCACTAGCTCTTAGTAGTTTGAATTTGGTAGCTTTTTGGATTAGGGTCAACGTAAAGCTTGGTGCTTTTTCACATTTGTTTGTGAATTGGTCTTAGAAGATTACTGCAAAATGAATGAAAGTTTTTCAGATACTGAAAAAATATGGCAAATTTATTAATTAATCGCATATTAATTACCTTATTGTTTTGAACTTGACTTAATATGTCTAAATTTCAATAATAATATATTGAAGAGTTCTATCAGGTGGAGCGTAACCTTTTTGCTATTCTGAAATACGAGCTTAAATATTTTACAATAGCAGGTCGGTACACTAAAGCTTCCACAATGTATGGGGTTCCAGGATGGCTAGATCACAAAGATCTAGGGTAAAGATGTTGCGTACAATAAAACATTCTCTTATATACTTTTAACTTTTTATCATTTATTAAGATGATGGCACATTCAATTAATAAAATTCTACTTGAAGTAGTATTTGTATTAAAAAATGGCTCTATAAAAGGATAGAATGGATACATTACAAATTTTAGATAAAAGTCTTTTTTTCTCTTGCAACTGAAATTTTGATATCGAAAGACTGAGGATAAACTAAACTTGAATATGTCAATTATTTAATGATCGAGTTAATGATAACATAAAAAATTATGAAATTTTGGGGTGACACAATGAAGACGACACTTGAATGAGCTAACGAAAATCGTGGATTGACATCTGATGTAGTAGATCTACAAATTAAAACATACATAGTAACAAGGAGTTACTTAATATACATGTAATTTTATTTTTTGGACATTAATCACCACGTGCAACGCACGTATACTAAAGTAGTTATTAAAAAAATCATTATCTTCTTAAATACCGCAACTTGGGTTCTAACATCACCACCTATAACTAGCACATTCATGCGTATCAACATCCTCTACCTCTTTCCACATAATACAATCATCACACTAATTCAAGTCATCTATCCCTTAGATATTACTATGCTCATCAATATTTGATCTTAGCATAATTTTCCTCATCATATTATTGCACAAGGGAAAAGGCATCATTTCCATCCCATACTATACAAGAAAAGTCTAAGCCACACCTAAATTATATAAGTGAACTATTACACACCTTAACTATATAAAAGTGATATTATTACCTCCCCATGACCCCTATTCTAAGGCACGTGTGTTACACTTATTTTAGGCGCGTTCAGCCTATTAAATAACAAAAGTAAACAACTAAAAACATTAAGAGAAAATACATCGTTTCCACCCCAAACTATAGTCGAAAAGTCGAATCCACACCTAAACTATATAAGTGACCTATTACACACCCTAACTATAAAAAAGTGATACTTTTTACTGGCGTGGTATTGACGTGGCAGCACGTGTAAAACACTACACCACATGCAAGTGGTGGTAGCCTGACAGGGTGTAAATAGTTTTACTTTTTTATAGTTTAGGTGTGTAATAGGTCACTAGTATAGTTTAGGTGTGGCTTCGACTTTACGGGTATAGTTTGGGGTGGAAACGATGCCTTTTCCATATTGCATAATACATACAACTTAATACCATTACAACTCAACTAGGTTCATCACTAGAACAACTAAAAAAATCCATCATGTTCATATACTACATTTACAACAATATCCTTTCGGGCACATAACACATAATATCATAAATATCACATAATCATTCAATAATATAGTTTTTGGGATTAAAGTGAAGTACTCGTGTCTTTTTTCGCCTCAACTCCATGCCCGCAGGCCTAGACATGCTTTCTCCCATCAATTCTAAATTATGAAAATATAAAATAACACAATCTTGTACTCATTAAACCTAGCCTACCTGGACGCCAAGCTTTTGGAAGAAGCAAGCTGCAACAAGGATGCTCTTTCCTTCCTTTCATGCCTTGGAACAATCAATTATCTAAAAATCAAGCAATTATAAGAGTAATTAAATATTTACTCTTCAAACAAATATCTTAGGGATTCAAACCCACTAATTTTACCCTTAATTCAAGGTCTATATTATTCTCCAATTTCAGTTAGCCATTAATTAGCTCCTTCAAGCTTAATCTATCTCCATTAATGGAGTTTTTATGCTAAAGGTCTCATCTTTACGGAATTCAAGGTTCCTAACCATCAAAATTCATAATCTAGTTTATGAAATTCATGTTAGGAATCTTTAATTTACAGTTTAGAATCAGCTCTATGTCATATTAAAGACACCCATGAGTATTTTCCAAAAGGATTCCACCATTAAAGGTCTTTCTAAGGATTCTAAGATGTTAAAGGATTAAAAGACGAAGAAATAATGGAAAAACTTACCTCAACGAAGGAATTTCACCTTAAGCTTAGGAATCTAGGGTTGGAGAATGAAATTTGGGGGTTTTGGACTTAAAATACGGCTGAAGTTGATTTAAATACCATCAAAATTTTTGTTACAACAAAATTCCGTTTCAGTCCGGACAGTGCTCCGTAAAATAGTCATAACTTTTTACTTCAAATTTGGATTGAGGAACGGTTTGTTGCGTTGGAAAGAGGACTCAGAGATGTTTAAACTTAAGAAAGTAAAGTTTTAAACTTAACTTTGTATTAGGAATATTGTATGAGCTTAATTAATAGCTAAAGAAATTTTAAACTAAGTTATTGATATTAGAACTCATGAATAATTAAATTCATCAGGCTTGACACATCCGAAGGCTAAAATCTTCATCGAAAAGTTTAAGGTGACATAATAAATAAAATATTAGCTAATTTGGACTCAAATTAATATTGAGGAATGAATTTATTACGAAGAATTTAGTAATGGCGAAATGGGTCGTTACAATCAGATACCAATTTACTATCCGTTCGTCCTCGAACGGGCATTCAGTGGAGAAAAACACGATGCTAGAATTAGTGAGACATTACTAATTGAGTTGCTTATACTGCACCTTGTTTACTCTCTTGATATCCTTATCGATCAATCCACATTCTATACTCAATCATTCTAATAAAGCTTTTCAAAATATGAAGATGCGGAGTGAAATATTTACACACAAATCACTTATTCTCCTTTCAACGGCCTAAGTCTGAAACTTGAGTTTCACGAAAGTAAGATAAAGATGGTTAAAAGATTCACCTTGATGAAGACAAACATTCAAAAACACCTTTTTTTCACTACCGAAGCTCCAGAGTCTCAAAGTTAATTCTGAAAAGGGTTACGAGATGCTACATGAATCTACTACTCAAATTATCAATATTAGATAAGTCACATCTAATCCACCCAACACACAAGCTCTCCCCGAGACACCTGACTCAGTTTCTAGACAAGACTACTCCATGGAGAATCTAAATTTGGTCATATTTAAGCCACCACACCACTTACAAGTCACATAACTTAGATATCCGCATGAACTCAATCAAGACTACTAAATTCATTCTATAAAGCTAGCTTCAACATTTCACAAATACTATTATTTTCACCTCAAGATTACCCGTGATTCAAGCTTAGTATTTACTACTATACATTGATGACAACATAACCTCTCACTCATTACACAGGCTTACAACAATTGGACATAAAAATCCCATTGAATTATAGCCTACAACATATTCTCCTACACAACATTGTTAATATTCATCGAATCATCATACCTTAATCACTCAACAAGCAATATCCACCAAGTATCACCCAAGAAAAGATCAATCATGCCATTTAATAATTCACTTATTATCCCATTCAGGATCATTCTTAATTATTTTATGAGTGTAACTAAGCTATATGATTTTGCATTGCCACCATCAAGGGGATTACTATCCTCTAAAAGTGTAATATATTAGCTAACTCTGTGGGACATGAAAATGCATAATTTAGCCACAAGGTCAAGTCAATAATAATTTATCTCCTCAAGATTTTTCCTAATGCACAAATCCACAGCTAAAACTTATGCCCAAGCAATTACTATCTCAATATTTTTCACACGTCAAACACTTCATTGTCAAGCCAAAGCACCCTAATATCACTAATATCAATTTAAGATATACAGACTCATTCTTATTTTTATCTAACAATATTTTTTATTACTGGCTTAACTTAACTCTTAATCACCTCAAGAGTGGTCCCGGCCTTACACCACTAGCACATAAGCAAGGCCAACAAAATAAATCAATTACAGGTCATTTACAGTCTCATCACCAATATCACATTCTAGACAAGTTATCGAATTGATCAAATTTTGTAGGTATCAACGACCTCTACTAATTTTTGTCACTTTTATTTAAAACTCATTATTTTTTCAAGCATTAAGAATTCATTCACATAAGGAACTCAAAGATAATGTCACTTAGCTAGTCCTCACAAGGAACCCATTATAATTCCAATAATAGAACTGCACAAAAAAAAAATCTAAATACAGTCTAAATGACCGGACTACACAAGGATCCCCACATAATATAAAATAATTGAACTATACAAGGATTCATCCACACCATCATTAATAAGAACCTCTCATTATAGAAAACACATATCACCTCAGTCTTTTATTCATGTCACTTTTTCACCATCTTTTCTTGACATCATGTTCTCATATCATCCTCTTAATTCTCATACCATCAATTTCATCAGTATAATAGTGAAAAACCTAAGTAAGAACCATAGAATTGCTAGTTTCACAATAACAAGAAATCAAATAATTCCATCACAGTTATCAACAAAAATAACTTAGTAAATTTTCATCACTTAAATTCAAACATAAACAATTCCCAACAATGACAAAAATCTAGCAACACAAGTTTAGCCAAATATCAAACACAAGCAATCAATAAGTTCACAACTTTCACAAGTCTTGACCTATTAATAATAACTTTTAGGCCTTATTAATAGATACCAATTGAAATCTCCTAGATTTTTTTTACTAAGATACAAATTGGAATTAAGTACATTCTAATTGAGCTCTATTAAGATACCAATTAGAATTGTCTAGATACTAATTGAATTCAATCCAATAGTCCAAGATTAGGATGACACGATGGAGAGAAAGAAAGAAAAATAATTTCTACATGCCTCATAGCCTTCCGAAGATTGGGTGTGGGGCCCTACACACCAATCTATGGAACTCTACTTGACATTGCTCTTATACTTGTGGGACCGATGAACCTAACGCTTTGATACCAACTATCACGACCCATATTAACGGATCTTGTAGGCACATACGCTATTCTTAATAGCTAGGAGAACCCTTATTACCCAACTAAGAATATGCGGAAAACTTCTGTATTTTAAGAGAATACTGGATTAAATATAATAAGTAAATTAAATACTAATAAATAAATTTCTTCAAAAACTTCTTACAAATGTCCTTCATTATCCCAAGACTTGGACATACATGTACAAGAGCTACCTATTACAACATAGACTAATAGTAAAATAAATACAAGAACTCTAACATCTGCCAGGAAGAAAGTGCAGAAGTTAGTGCTGAATATCGTCATCCATCTAGTAACTGCAAACTAACCTGCACCCAGTCTACACCCTAAAAAAGGAATGTAGAAGAGTAGGGTCAGTACAACCACACGTACTGGTAGGCATCATCGGTCGGCCGTGTTAGTCCATATAATCATAAAATAGAATTAAGGAAAATAAATCATGACATCTTGAATGGAATATAATTCAACTAAGGTTGTAATAACATTATTACTTTATCTATGTAACTTACATCATCCAACTACTCTTCCAACTCCATCAATATTATATTTTTTACTAACATACTCTAGCCTCATTAATTCACACCATCAACCACAATCCAACGCTAATACATCACTATTCCTCTTTATTCACCTTATTTCTTCCATTACCTACATTTATAGAATAAATTCAATAATCATAGACAACTCACACTAAACTCTCGGGCTAACAACCAAATGCTTTATTATAATATTAAAGAATGATAACTAGCCATTCTGGTAAGCTACCATTAAAAATTGTATAAATAAAGGAAGTCAACCAACATATAAGTAAGTACAAAGTTTTACTTTTTCAAATACTTATCACACAATCAAATACCCAATGAATTAACAATACAACAATAGTAAATTAAACAGTGCTCACAAACAAGCCACATAATCATCAAGAGTTTCAATCATACTGTAAACATCCACAGACTCAACACAAATATGTACACATATGTTATAGGTCTTATTTTTGCCCAAATAGTCATGACTTGCAGGGAACAATCTATGTTTAAGTGTCGTACCGCGCGTGGTACCCGATCCAATATATACATATCCGTACCGGTGTGGTACCCGATCAAATATATACATACCCATACCGGCATGGTACCCAATCCAACATATACATATTCGTACCGATGTGGTACCTGATCCAACATATACATATCCGTACCAGCGTGGTACTCGATCCAACATATACATATCCATACTGGCATGGTACCCGATTTAATATATATATATCCGTAACGCCATGGTACCTGATCCAACATATACATATCTGTACCGGCGTGGTACCCAATCCAACCTATACATATCCATACCGGCGTGGTATCTAATCCAATATATACATATCCGTACCGGCGTGGTACCAGATCCAATATATACATATCTGTACTATCGTAGTACCTGATCCACCATAAATAAGTATTATCAATATCAAATTTACACAACGTCATAGCATACAACACAATGTACTAAGTTTACAAGTACACTTAAAGTCATAAGACAATTCCATCAAGTAAATTTTAAATAATCATTTCTACACGCATCAATAATCTAAGCATCAACAATTTCAAGCATGTCTGAATACCCATAAAAAAGTATTCATAGCATTACTTTAAGGAGTTATCATTATCAAACAAGCCACTCATAGGCACAATTCAATAAACCATCATTATCACCAATTTAGCCTTTCATAGGCATCCAATAAATATAGTATTTTTATCAATATCAAAACAAGAATATCAGAAAATAAATCACAATTTAATTCTTATGTATACAAGTCACTATTGGAGCCTTAATTACTCGTTAATTATTAAAAAAAATCATTATCATCTTAAATACCGCAACTTGGGTTCTAACATCACCATCTATAACTAGCACATTCATGCGTATCTTCATCCTCTACCTTTTTTCATATAATACAATCATCACACTAATTCAAGTTATCTATCCCTTAGATATTACTATGCTCATCAATATTCGATCTTAGCATAATTCTCCTCATCATATTATTGCACAGTACATACAACTTAATACCATTACAACTCAACCAGGTTCATCACTAGAACAACTAAAGGAAACCATCATGTTCATATACTACATTTACAACAATCTCCTTTCGGGCACATAGGACATAATATCATAAATATCACATAATCAATCAATAATATAGACTTTGGGATTAAAGTTAAGTACTCGTGTCTTTATCCGCCTCAACTCCATGCCCGCAAGCCTAGACATGCTTTCTCCTATCAATTCTAAATTATGAAAATATAAAATAACACAATCTTCTACTCATTAAACCTAGCCTACCTGGACGCCAAGCTTTTGGAAGAAGCAAGCTGCAACATGTTCTTTCCTTTCTTTCATGCTTTGGAACAATCAATCATCTAAAAATTAAGCAATTATAAGAGTAATTAAATATTTACTCTTCAAACAAATATCTTAGGGATTCAAACCCACTAATTCTACCTTTATTTCAAGGTCTATATCATTCCCCAATGTCAGTTAGCCATTAATTAGTTCTTTCAAGCTTAGCCCATCTCCATTAATGGAGTTTTATGCTTAAGGTCTCATCTTTAGGGAATTCAAGGTTCCTAACCATCAAAATTCATAATCTAGTTTATGAAATTCATGTTAGGAATCTTTAATTTACAGTTTAGATCAACTCTACGACATATTAAAAAACACACATGAGTATTTTCCAAAAGGATTCCACCATTAAAGGTCTTTCTAAGGATTCTAAGATGTTAAAGGATTAAAAGACGAAGAAATAATGAAAAAACTTACCTCAATGAAGGAATTTCATATTAAACCTCGGGAAATCACCTCTTTAGGGTTGGAGAATGAAATTTGGGGGTTTTGGACTTAAAATATGGCTGAAGTTGATTTAAATACCATCAGAATTTTCATTATAGCGAAATCCCATTTCAGCCCGGACAGTGCTCCGTAAAATAGTCATAACTTTTTACTCTAAATTTGGATTGAGTAACGGTTTATTGCGTTGGAAAGAGGACTCAAAGATCTTTAATTTGGTGGATTTTTGGCTTCGTAACTCCTTATATTTTAAGAGATATGATCATTTTAAGTTGAACTTAATAAAAACCCATATCGAAAGTAAAGTTTTAAACTTAACTTTGCATTAGGGATATTGTATGACCTTAATTAATAGCTAAAGAAATTTTAAACTAAGTTATTGATATTAGAACTCATGAATAATTAAACTCATCAGTCTTGAGTCTATCTAGACACATCCAAAGGCTAAAATCTTTACTGGAAAGTTTAAGTTGACATAATAAATAAAATATTGGCTAATTTGGACTCAAATTAATATTGAGGAATGAATTTATTACGAATAATTTAGTAACGGCGAAATGGGTTGTTACATTGGTGAGGGAATATCTTTTTCACTACCAACTATCCTAGTGTGAATAGACGAGGCTTGACTTTCTTGTTGAACACCTTGATCATTCTATTTTGATAGAGCTGACCATGACAGACTATGTCCAATATCTTTTCATAAATAAGCATCAACTATTCGATCCTACTACGAATCTATTCTGCATCATCTAGACTAACCTCCTGGATGATTCTTAATGAAGGTATTTCAACTTCTGTAGGTATCACTACTTCTGAACCATAGACTAACATGTAGGGAGTTGCCTCAGTGAATGTTCTAATCGTGGTGCGATAGCCGAGCAAAGCATATGGCAGTTTCTCATGCCATTCCCTATTATCGTCCACTATTTTCCTCAAGATTCTCTTGATATTCTTGTTTGTAGTTTCAACTGCTCAATTCATTTGTAACCGTTATGCCATGGAATTTTGATGAGAGATTTTAAAACTTTCGTAGATCTCTCTCATCAAGTTGCTATTGAGATTGGCCCCGTTATCTGTTATGATTGAATCTAGAATTCCAAACCGACAGACCAAGTTATTGCGAACAAAATCTGCTATGAATTTTTTAGTCACTGCCTTGTGTGTTGAAGCTTCAACCCATTTCATGAAATAGTCTATAGAAACCAAGAGAAAATGGTGTCCATTGGATGTATGAGGCTTTATGGGCCCAATAACATACATGCCCTAAGCAGCAAATAGCTAAGGGGAACCCATCACATTGAGTTTGTTTGGCAGAAACCATATAAAATCCCCATGAACTTGATATTGGTGACATTTCTGCACGTATCGGATGCTATCCCTCTCCATGGTCATCCAAAAGTAACCAGCTCTCAATATCTTTCTTGCAAGCATAAAACCATTTATATAAGGTGCACAAGTTCCTGCATGTATCTCCTCCAACAATCTTGTGGCTTCTGAGGCATTGACGCATCATAATAATCCCAAGTATGAAGTCCTCTTATACAGGATTTCTCCATTGAGAAAGAAGAGATTCGCTATCCTCCTTAAAGTCCTCTTCTGCTTGCTAGTAGTGCTCTCTGTATATTCTTCTACTTTGAGCAACCTCTTAATATCATAGTACCATGACTTTTCATCTGGTTCTTCATCCACATAAAAATAGTATGCATGTTGATCATGTATCTCTACCTTGATGGGATCGATATAATTCTAATCTGGATGTTGAATCATTGAAGATATTATCGCCAAGGCATCGACAAACTCATTTTGAATTTAAGGTACATGCTTGAATTTAACCTTTGTGAATCTCTTACTCAACTCCTTCACACATTGCACATAAGGAAGGATTTTGACATTCTTGGTGGTCCATTCTCCTTGCACCTGATGAATCAACAAATCTTAATCTCTTATCACCAAAAGCTCTTTGATGTTCATGTCTATGTCATCCTAAGTCAGAGAATGCAAAACTCATATTCTTCCATGTTATTCGTGCAAGGAAACCAAATCTTCATCGAGATCGGGTAATTTTAACCTATTTCTGAAACTAGAACTACTCCAATTCTGACTCCTTTAAAGTTTGATGCTCTATCGAATAATATTCTCCATCCATCTTACGGCTTTGAGATGTCTTCTCCTATAAATAACACCTCTTCATCAGGAAAGTAGGTCTTGAGTGGCCTGTAATCTTGATCCACTAGATTTTTTACTAGGTGATCAGCTAGAGCTTTTCCTTTAATGGCCTTTTGTGTCACGTGCACAATATCAAACTTGCTCAAAATCTGCTATTTCGCCAATTTCCCAGTAGGCATTGGTTTCTGAAAGATGTACTTGAGTGGATCCATTCTTGAAATCAAGTACGTGTTATATGCAGATAGATAGTGTCTTAGCTTTTGCGCAACCCAAGTCAATGTGCAACAAGTCTGCTCCAAAAATGTATACCTTGCTTCATACGATGTGAACTTCTTACTCAGGTAGTAAATGACTTTTTCTTTCCTCCCTGTATCATCATGCTGCCCTAACACATATCTAAATGTATTATCCATGACAGATGGTACAACAACAATGGCATTCCCGATTTAGGTGTGACCAATACTGGTGGGTTAGACATTTACTCCTTGATTTTGTCAAAAGCCTTTTGACATTCTTCAGTCCATCCGGCGGCGGTATCTTTCTTCAATAACTTGAATATGGGTTCCCAAATTATCGTAGACTGGGCTATGAATCGACTGATGTAATTGAGTCTTCCCAAGAAACTAATAACATCCTTTTTTATCTTAGGAGGTGGAAAATCTTGGATCACCTTTATCTTGGATGGATCTAACTCTATACCTCTCCTACTAATAATAAATCCCAATAACTTTCCTACGGAGACTCCAAAGTCGCACTTGGATGGATTCAACTTTAGATCGTACCTTTACAGCTTTTCAAAGAACTTACATAATCATCCAGGTGGTCTGAACTTCTCTTAGATTTGATGACGACATCATCCACATACACCTTGATCTCTTTGTGAATCATATCATGGAAAAGGGTAGTCATGGCCCTCATGTAAGTTGCACCGGCATTCTTGAGTCCAAATAGCATTAACCTATAGCAGTATACTCCCCATGGATTGATAAAAGATTGTATTCTCTGTGATATTTTCATCCATCGAGATTTGATGATATCCCGCAAAACAATCAACAAAAGACTACAACTCATGTTTTGCACAATTATCAGTGAGAATATGAATATTCGAGGGAGAAAAATCATCTTTCATACTAGCCTTATTGTGATCTCGATAATCTACGCATATCCTTATCTTTCTATCCTTCTTCAATACTGGCACGATATTGGCCATCCAAGTAAGATAAGGTGTGACCCTTACGGCATTGGCTTCTATCTATTTGGTCACCTTCTTCTTGATTCTCAAACTCAAATTGAGTTTGAATTTCCTTATCATTTGCTTCACCAACAGACATACGGGGTTGGTTGGTAGTCGATACGATACGATATCAGTGCTCAAATCGGGCATGTCATCATAAGACCAAGCAAACACACCGATGTATTGCTTGAGCACGCTTATCAATTCCTATTTCCTTTCACCCTCTAAGTGTATACTGACTTGCATTTCTTTCACCGTTTCCTCATCACCCAAATTGATAACTTCAGTCTCGTCCATATTAGGATTTTTTTTACTCTCAAGTTTCTCGATATAATGTGGTAGGTTTTCAAGGAACATTCTCTCATTTTACTCTTTATAATCTTGCTCATCGCTTGTATTTTGCTCAACGGATTTGTTATATGTTAAAATCGTGGAATGAGGATTTTTATTAATAGTTGCGCTGAAAAGTATAAAAAGTGAGTAAAGAATAGGAAAATAAGTTTTAAAAATAAAGATTTTTATTAATAAAAGAACTGGATTTGGCAAAAGGAGAGTAGAAAAAAGAGCTTCGGCATGATTCAAGCCTCAATTGATCATGCAAAACAAAATAGTTTCAAAAGCGACTACAATTCTATACTACCAAGACTCCTGTCGAAATAGGGATGGGCTAATGGTCCAATTCTGCAAAACTTCTCCAGGTTCAGCATCACGGATGGTAAGCTTCTTGAAATCCATTTCTGGCTCTCCTTCAATCACGGCCACAAATAGGTTTCCTATTCCCTCTATGATGTCTTCATCGACTACTTTCTCTAAAATTGGGACTTGGACTAGCACGAATACTGTCATTCCAGATTCTTTACTGCAGACTCCTCCAGAAGTGGGTTCATATCCAAGCCCTGTAGTACCTCTTTGATGCTTTAGGTGGATTGGCTCAATTATACCATCAGCTTTTGGTCCTAGTTCTGGTTTGGGTTGATACCCATATTTCAACATTTCCGATGCAACAATCTTTGGAACACATGACATTTTACTTCAACTGGCTCCATCTTTTCATCGGTTCTTGTAGCTTGCATGATCTCCAGAGTGTGAAAAGTGGCCCCATCTAACTCTTCGGTGAATGGAATTGAATTGACAGAATGGATGGGGTGGTTGAGCTCCTTCTGAATAGTAACTTATATGCAACCCCACTCAAAATTCATGCACTGATGTAGAGTGGATGGAACGGCTCTTTCCATGTGGACCCATGGCCTTCCCAGCAATAAGTTATAACTAGATGATACATCCATTACTTAAAATAAGATGGTAAATTCAGTCGGTCCTATCTGCAATGTCAAGTAGATTTCTTCGCTGACACTCCTTTGCAATCCATCAAAGGCTCTAACCTTCACCCAACTCTCCATTATATCTTCTATGTTTACACCCAAATCCCTTAGAGTGGAGAATGGACAAATTTTATAACCTTAACCACCATCAATCAAAACCCTGTTCACAATCTTATCATGATATCTAACTGCGATATGAAGTGCTTTGTTGTGTGCAGCCTCTTCTAACGGTAGCTCATCATCATAAAAAGAGACCTTATTTACTTCTACCACTTGTCTGATTGTTGTAGAAAAAGTCTCGTTTGTGGTCTCTTTCAGTATGATAACCCCACATAACACTTCTATCAAAGAATTTCTATAGGCTTCATAACTCATAAGCAAGGACAACAAATATGTGAGCCGGTGTCTTCTTGAGTTGTTCTTCAACCGAATAGTCCTTGGGTTGTATTTTCTTCTAAAATTCTGCAGCTTCAACATCAGTAATATTCCTCTTCGGGTTCTGATCTTTCTCGAGAACTCCTCAATTCAGTTCCTCTGGTGTGTAACACTTTTTTTACCCGGTCATCCCCTCAGCCACAACAACGTCTATTATTTTGCCCTTGGCATCAGCTTGATAATCCTATGGGACTACTTTAGTGTCATAGTCGGGCCTCCCAGCAACTATAGTGGTCACTACGACTTTTGGCAAGTAAGTCTAAATAGTTATAGGCTTCTTTAACTGTATTGTGATAAACGACTGTGATGGGGATGTAGTGGTGACTTCCTTTACATTCCATGTGGTCATAATATCTTCTTTTAAGTCATATTCTTCCTCCAGAGTAATCATGTTGACTTCTCGATTTCCATGATTTGGCAAAGGGTTATTGTTCACTTTTAGAGCTGCGGAGGTGGACTTGATTACTCCCTTTCTTATTAGAAACTCAATCTAATTCTCCAAACTGTAGCACTCTTTTGTGTCATGACCCTGGACTCCTGACTAATAAGCGCATCGCTTGTTGCCATCAAAGTTTTGAGAGGTTGGGTCAGGGGTTTTTCCTTTGATTGGATGCAACAATCTTGTTGCTCTCAATCTTTCAAATAGTTGGGACAAAGGTTCAGCAATTGGTGTATAGGTGCTGGTATTTCTGGCTTCAAGATTTAGATGTGGTCTTGGCGCATAGGCTGAATTATTTTGGTGAGCTAGAGCTTGGACAGAGGCGTATGGTCTTGGTGAATTTTGGTATGCTGGAGCCCGAGATGGATTATAATGCGGTTGAATATTATACACTGGATATGTGCAATAATTTAGGGATTTTTAGGGTAACGGTAGGAAAAATTTCCAGGTTGGTAGTATGGTGTGACGGCTGAGACATCTTCCCTCTTTTTCTTATTACCATTAATGGAACCAAACTGTATGGCCTTACTTGCAGCTTGCAGTGCAACCATAGATTGGATCTTCCCTTAATTGATGCCTTCCTCTATGAAAACTCCCATCTTGACCAATTCTACAAAATTTTGGCCCATCATTGACATCATCTTGTCAAAATAAACACCCGCATAAGCTCGGATAAAATACTTGGAGATCTCACTTTCATCCAGTGAAGGTTGGATCCTAGAAGCCTCTGTTCTCCAATACCATGCATACTCTTAAAATGATTCTGATGACTTATTCTGTATGTTGGCTAATAAGAACCTGTCTAGGGCAATCTCGATATTAAACCTGAAATGGCTCATAAAGTCTTCAGCCATTTCCTGCCAGTCTCACCACTTACGGGGGGGGGGGGGGTCTTGTCAGGTGTACCAAGTCAGAGCCTCTCTTGATAAACCCCGAATGAATAGCTTTATTCTCAACTTCTCATTTCTTCCTACGCCAACCAACTTATCACAATAGGCCCTCAGGTTTGCATGCGAGTCACCCTTTCCATCAAACACATCAAACTTTGGTGGTTTGTACCCGACTAGATATCAATATTTGAATAAATGCACAAATCGTCATAGTCTAAGCTTACAGTTTCTCTATTGACTTCCATGCTTCTAAATGCCTTCTTTAGGCTTTCATACTAAGATGCTATCGACCCTTCTTGATTTGATTGGATATCCTTTCCTAATTCCGCATACCTATCAACCTTATATAGGACCTTAACAGGTGCAGATATTGCAAAAATAGGAACTTCGGTAGTATATACCGTTAGCACAGGTATCTCACAGGTGATATGTGCCTCGGGTATATGTTGTATTTCTGGATGTACTGGAACAATAAAGTTTTGAGCAGAAAATGAATAGTCAGGTGCAGTCCCGATAGTGGGTTGAAGAGCGGTCGGGGCCTGAGCACATGGTAGATTTATTGGGTTAGCTGGGGCGACCGGGGGTAATCCAATATTTGGACCATGATAATGAGTGGGAAAGATAACCACAGTAAGATTGGTTAGGTCTCGCATTTTGACGTAGCTCTTCCTTTAAGACTTTAATTTCTTGTGCCATGTTAGCCATTTACTTATCGTTCTAGGTGTCCGACAGCCTTTGAGAGCTTTCAACGTCATCCACTGGTATCATCGTGGACTTATCTTTGTTAGTCATTTTTTCTTTAGATCGAACGTTATATTGAGATTCCACCAGTTTGCCATTTGACACAAATTAACTTTTTTTGTAGGGGATTAATAAACAAAAGGAAAGAAATAAAAATAAAAAGGGAAACCATGTTAGTTTGGGAGATATAAAAAAATTTAGCAAGTATATAACACATATATACGCCAAGTTGGCGACATTCGAACGTGTCCTAAAATGGAGCCTCTTTTTGCCAGAGGTGGGCCTACGATACAAGTATGATTAATTGATCCAAAGTTTAAACCATTCTTAAATTCAGGATGAATATGCTTTGATTAATATTGGGGGGTGAGAAGCCCCGAGTCACAAAGAGGGAAAAGCCTTGAATTAAGGATTACATCATGGTAGACATATTGTGGTAGAAATATTAGCAAAGGTCATCGTGCAAAACTTTTTAGGGAAAACAAAAGATAAAAGACAAAAGTACAATCATCAGGGTAGGTCGTGAAAGAGCTTTCAGAAATCAAGGATAGCAAATAGATCCTAAGGCCAGGTGGGGGATCATTGTCATCATCGTCTAGGTCATAGTAAGGTCCCGGAAGGTATTCTGAGGGCCCATCTGATTGATATCTATGAAAATCTGTGTCCTCTTTCTAATTGAACCCTATCGATCCATACTCTTCTTCCCCGGGATCCTCTTCCATTTCTTCTATCAACTCTCCTTCTTGTTCTTCCATCAAATTTTCTTTCGGGTCCTCATCTGGATTTTCTTCCATTCTCTTCAAATTCATTGTCCACTGCAGGGATAAGATGGTCCACTAATCTTGAGATTACCTGTTGGTACATGGCGGTGGATATGGGCATGAGGTGTAGCAAATGATCCCAGATTTGATCTGCTCTATGAATATCTGCAATCCCCTGGAGTGATTCGTAGATGAGTTAGGCCAAAATTCCTCCTAACATATGCCATGTATAGTACTCCGAGGTGCAGTAGACTAAAAATTTCCCCCTATCCATCGATCAAATTTCTGAGTCTTTTGATGGGGATTCTTCCTATATAGTCTCCTTCTGATAACACCACGTTCAACCACAGAGTAACATTCTGGATCATGCTGAACCGTCGGAGAACCCTCAATGGTGCATACGGCTAGATACCCTCCAACCCAATCAATTCAAGGAAGTAAGAGTAATGCTTTCTCAGCATCACCCAACCATTGACCCATGGTAGCCTCCACTGGATAAGGTTACCGATGAAGTGGGTCAAGAAGAAGCTCCACTGGTCCTCGTCATTTGGAATGTCCCACATAGTCAACCTAAGTGTGTGGCTATAAATCTTGTTGCATCCTGTCTCCCTGATGCCATTGTGCATATTTCTATGATAAAAATGTTCTAATGCCCATACTTAAAATATTAGATTGCAACCCCTGAAGAAATCGTACCCTCTAGAGCATGCAGATAATGATAAAAAAAATTCTACCAAAATCATTGGCACGATCGTTACTCTGACCGGTCCCCCACACATGAATATAACCATAGGAAGTAGGTGAATATTTATTTGATTCCCTCTTATTGGGAATACCATAATACCCAGGAATGCTACATTGAAAATAATTGTTCAGAGCCTCTCTAGTCGATCCTGGAAAAGAAGAATATACTTTGAAATCGATCATAGATTTCCCTTCGACTGAACCTCTAAAAAAGATATCCCAGGCTTACGCAGCCTACCTCGACTATCCTCAAACCTGTGCCAACTATTAATTCTATCGATCAAAGAAAAATGCTCACTGAAGTAGTGTGTAGGGCCAAAGGCACTGGCCCCATCAATTGGAAGTTATCCATCTGACTAATTTCTTCCAAGGTAGGTGTAATCTCGGAGTCTGTGAACCTGAAACTGACTGTGGTCGGATCCCAGAATTCGACCAGCAATTGGATGAGCAGCTCGTCCATCCTTAGCTCCATTAGATCAGTCAGTGACCCCAAATGTTCCAGCACTTTCTCCCCGTGAGCCACCCGGATGTTCCCCTACTAATGTCTCAGGACCCATGGAACATTGAATATCATTCGAATATAGGCTAGATTCTGATTGATTTCCATCTGTGCAAAGAAAAGGTAGGGTAAGTTTAATGTCCTGAATCTATTACGTCTTAACATTTGGATCAATTAGTCATTTCCACACATATAGCGTCGTTGGGTTTATGAAGAACCCATTGACACAAAGGGTTGCTTCAAAACTACGGAGACGATGCCTTGGACCGTCCACCTAAGGTGTATGCAATATGACCTATTTCTAGAGTAGGATTTTTTCCTAAATGTTAAGAGTGGAATTGAACTGCTGTGACACGGTACACTAACCTAATTTTACCGGCTCTGGAACTAAGGAATCCAAAGAAGGTTCGGAGTAGTGCAGTACACTCCTCGCATGTTCAGTGTGTGAATTGTGTACGACCAAGACTCGATAGGAAAAGTGCAACTGATAAAGCAGTAACAAGTAGTGTTATTCAAACAAAAAAGGAATGCAAGTTTGGATTTGGCTTGCGTCCTTTCACACAAAGCATGATATTAAGACACATAAAGCAAATAACATAATAAGAGCATGGAAATCCTAAACTAAGCATGTTAAGATTAAAACCTAATTTCACAAAGTGTTGGATTATCCCAAGCAGAGTCGCCATGCTGTCGCGCCCTATTTTGAATCGATCGAAACAACACACGACGTGTGGTGGCGAGTGTTGTGACTCTTGGGTTTTGAAAATTTATTTTTTAGAGTCGCCACCTAACTTTTTAAGAAAATTAGGAAAAAAAATATTTTTTATTGTTGAAAACTCTGTTTTGGTCTTTCGAAAACTTTTTGAGATTTTGAGTAAGGATTTTGGTTACTCGAGGGGAAGGTGTTAGGCACCTCTCAGAGCCTATCCGAAGATAGTCCTTACACATAATTTGGGAAAATACCTAGAAAAAATTTTATTTTGTTATTTGCAAAATGGTGATAAAAAATCCTTCATTAAATATTTTCTCATTATTATTTAAAGGGAGATTTAAGGTATGGCGAACATGACGCTACCATGCATAAGGAAGTAATGCAATTATCGCAAAAATATACATGCATTTTAAGTATGAAAATGATGATAATATAATTTCTATATATTAGTAGATTAAAAGTCATAGTTCTATAAGGAAATTTGAAAAGATATGTGAATTTAAATGTTTGTCTATAATTATTTATGAAGTAAATAAAGTATTTTATAGCATGGGAGTTTATTTACGAAATATACTTTCAAGAGTATGAAAAATAGGTGCCGAATTATGGATATGTCGGAATTATGTAAAACAACAACAACAACAACAACAACAACGACAACAACAACAACAACAACAACAACAACAACAATAATAATAATAATAATAATAATAGTAATAACAATAATAGTAACTAATAGTACTAATGATAGCAATCAAAATAATAGTAATACTAATATCAACGGCGTTTAAAAATGATGATAATTATGATGTAAATAATAAGATAGTAACATGAACAATAATAGTGATGAAAATAATTTTATAGTAGCGTCGAAAATAGTGTACCTAGTACGTGGTAGCGGATAAACATATATACCTCGCATTTCTATCCCCTTTGAGGTTTGAAAAACTCTAATAGCGTTTGTAAAAAAAAAATATAGCATAACATGTTAGCATTATTCATTAACAAGTTAAAATTGGTGATTTGAATCTAAAATTGGCGACCCACTTTCCTACCAATTTAATTCTGAAAATTCATTTTTTATTTTAAAACAAAGGTAGAAATTTTCACGTACATTTTGTTAGTAAGTCTTTTTTTAAGTAAGATAACTAACTAAAAACTTGACAAAAATTTAAGATTTGCTAGTCTTTTGAAGAAAATTTGCTTCTACGAACTAATTATTTAAGCGGTAATCGCAACAATATGATAATGATATCTCATTTAAATGATCAACACATAATAAATAAATTATAAAGAAATAAATTAATAAAGTTATCTCAAACAAAATTAATAACGAACATAAGGTTAGTTGTCATTCTAAAGAAAGAAAGAAAAAGTATAGTATAATATGAATAAGTTAACAGAGAACGGCTAAAGGGGGTAATAGACTCCATTTCGGAGTTTTAACTTCTAATTGTTAATCCGGGGCTCTTGCTATCCTAGTAGCGACTGACCCAGTGTTGGGTCAAAACGAATTCCGTTGTGGAACTCCAACTCCTGATTTTACATGTAATAAAAAAGATAAGGATTAGTAATTAATAAATAGAAATGCATAAAGGGTCCTAGCTAATAACCGGGCGTATGATGCATATAAAACCAATTATCATGGAAAAATACGATTAACATACCACTGTCAAATGCCCAAAAATAATGAGATGCTTTGAACCTAGTAAAATCTTTTATGAGAAAAACTCCTTTCCTTTAAAAAAGTTAATAATAGACCCACTGAGATTACTTTGGCTTAGACTCAAATTGGAAAAAACATAACGTGATCGCACATACGCACACATATCTCTAATGGTAAAGAAAGGTCACCCTTAAATTTATAATGTAAGCTTAAAGGTGCGGATACAGTATCTTTTCGTCCCTTTTATCATATACTTTTAGGAAAATCAATTATTTCGATTGTGGCTTAAACAAAATTCAAAACAAACCCGTAACTTTTCATAACCAACAAGATTGTGAAGGAAAAAACAAAAACTCGAAAACACCATGGAAATTAGAGTGCTTTAGTATATCTTCCCATTGTTTGATGAACTTGTTAATGGATTTGATCATTATAAAAGCATCATCTTATTTGATTTAATAATATCCCCACCGTTATCAACCCCTTAACATACAAATATATACCATTATGCATGTAGTATCATGTCTTGAAAGGGAAAATTACAATAGCCCTTGAAAGTTCACTATAATACTTATGCTATGCAGTATTCAAACTGTACTACATTGTAAATTTGCCCAAATTTTAAGACCATAATACTAACATCAAAACATAACCCAAGACCCAAACAGATTTTGATCCAAATGACACAACTTAATCCGACAACTAGAATATCAATTTATACAATAAACACAATATATGCACATAGGCTAAGACCCCAATATCCACGTACATGCCCCCGTGCTTCACACATGCCTATTCATCGAACACAGTGTAAAATTATAGAGGAAATCTAGAGTTTTATCTTCTTATTCACAAAAATTATAAAGCAATATTAACAAAACATTAACATCAAAATTGAATTATGTTTTACAAATCAAATGAGGTGAACAAGAAAAGAGATGAAGAGCACAAAAATAGTGGACTCACACCTTTTTCGGGCAGCAAAACTAGAGCTTTTGTCAATTATTTCAGACAAAGAACTCAACTTCGAAACTCAAAATTTGGACTGGAAATTGAAAGAAACCGCCGATTTGAGACTCCTTTGTTTTACTGGCTTTTCCCTATTTTCCCTTTTCTGATTTTCCTCTTCTGAACCTCAAAAATTCCCAAGAACAACACTTTACTGCTTTTTTTTTTTTTTTTACCTTTATGGATCCCAACAAACTAATTTTCACTCCCCTTTTTTTCTTACTTTTCCCCTGAAGCTTTTTTTTTTTTTTTTTTTTTTTTGCCTTTTTTCATTTCCCTTACTGTTGCCTTTCATGGGGACGGAATTCGACCATTTATAGCCTGAAATCCGGACTCAGCGTTTGGATTTGAACAATGATTTTAAGAAAAATATGGAAAAAAGTGGTTTGAAATTTTGAATTTAAAAAAGATCTCTTTTCCCCCATATCCTCGACTATTCTTGGCTATTAATGGCAAATTTGAACTCAACAGTAGGTTGTTATATCATTTTGGGACCTGCTTCTTTCTGTTTTTTATGGATTCATGGGTTGGACGTTTAGAAAGAGGGGAGATTCTTTTGCAGAAGTAGCAACCGCATCTACCATGGCAGCAGGCTATGATGATTAGGGGCTTTCTGGTTTGAGGGGTGGAGGAGAGAGGTAGAGAAATAAAGGGAAAAAGATGGTGTATCATTGTTGTTGTTTTGGGAAAAGGGGGATGGAGACCTGACTCTGCCTTTTAGGAAAGGGTGTTTCATGTGTCTTTAATCTTCAGAGATAGAAAGATATGTATTTTGTTGTATTGTTTGACTTACTTTGGTCTGTCCGATCTCTTGATCGAACGGCTAAAAATAAATACTATATATATATATGGGGATAAATATAAAATTTGATTAAAAGCGACTATTTTTATCCATCCGATCTTTGATCAGAAGATTCAGATTTAATTTAAAGATAAAAAAAAGGAAATAAATAAATAAATAATCAAATATAAATAAATAAAATAAAATAATATATATATATATGTAAAATAACTAAAAATTTTGGGATCTTTGGATTAGAAAGAATCAGCAAATCGGATTAATTTGTAGATGAAGTGTAACAATTGATATTTTGAAGACGCGACTGCATACGGTTGGTGGATATGGTGTGGTGGGTTGATGACGTGGACATAGATATTGGACTGGGTTTTCGGCCAATTTTAGGCTTCTTGGCTGAAATTTGTAAATAAAATTGGATTTAGATAAAATAAAAAATAAAAATAGATTATTGTTGGCTCGAATACTCTTTTTATACTGAAATTAATTTTATCGATGCTTCCTGCTATCCTAAAATTATTTTTGTACGTACTTAAATAAATTATTGACATAATTTATATACGTGCCTGATTTACTGATTTCATAACTTAATATTTATAATTTTTGACAAAATATGTATATTCCCACCATACCCAGGATATTCCAACCAAGTGGGGTCTGGGGAGGGTAAGTGTACGTAGTCCATACCACTACCTCAAATATGTATATATATATAAATATGTATATATAATTTATATATAAGAATTAAATCAAAAATATATGTGTATTCTATTAATAAGTGTGTGTTCATTTAATAATATATTGATGATAATATATATGCATATATATATATATATATATATATATGTATATGTATATGTATATAAGAATGTATATGTAGTCACAAAGTATCGACTAAAAAATACAATTTGAAAAAAAAATGTGAATGCGACCACCAATTTTTTTTTTTTTTTTTAGATTTTGATGTTAAAATATTTAATTATATTAGAATATTATACAAAATTATATGAAAATAAATGCTTTTTTTATTCTTTTCAAACTTTATAAAAATAGAAATAAAAGAAATGTATTTTATTTCTTATTTTATTTTATTTTTTGAAAAATTATTTAGTCCCAAGAAACATCGGTCAAATAATTAAAGGAAAAAGAGAGATCCAAAATTAGGTATCAACAAACTTCTCTGTTCCGTCTGAGGATAATGTGGACGGAGCTCATCCAACTCCAGGAGTTCAGACCCGGTCGAGGGTCACTATTTTTGATTGCCCTGAGGGAGCTCTACCGATTCCCCTATCTCTACTCAAGCACCTCGATCCGATGTGTCTAATGTTAAGTTTTGCCAATCGATTCATTTGCTCACCTTGTTGGTGGCCTCTCAGAATGAGCGTGTTGCTTCTGTTACTCCAACATCTGAGGCCACTAGGGTTTGAAAATTTATAAGGTTGAGTACTCTTGTTTTCACTATTTCTAAAGTTAAGGAAGATCCTCAAAACTTTATTGATGATATAGAAAAGATCATTCATGTCATGCATGCTACTAATATGGAGGGTGTGGAGTTTGCAACTTATTAATTGAAGGATGTGGCATACCAATGGTATGAGGAGTGAGACTAGTCTAGGGATGATGATGCTAAGTTTGCATTGTGGGATGATTTTTCTAGTGCTTTCCTTAACCGCTTCTTTCCTCAGGAGTTGAGGGAGGCAAAGGCCAAGAAATGTATGAATTTAAAGCAAGGCATGATGTCAGTAAAGGAGTATGCCTTGAAATTTTATCAGCTATCGCGTTATGCTCCTGAACTAGTGTCTAGCATGAGGGCTAGAATAAGGAAGTTTACTTCGGGGTTATCTCGTGTGTTGATCTTAGAGAGCAAGGCTGCCCTTTTAAACAAGGATATGGACATCTCTAGACTTATGGTATATATGCAACAAATAAAAGAAGAAAAGAAGAAGTAAGTGGAGATGAGTGAGAGGCGGAATAAGAAGTTTTGTTATTCAAATCAGGATGGAGGTCAGCACTAGGGTAGTAGAGATGGTGGAAAGTGGTCTTAGAAGAAGTGGGGCAATTCTGGTTCCTACTCTACGGCTAGTTCTTCTTATTTGAATTCGTTAGGTGACCGTCATTCTAAGTATGATAGTGGTTTTAGAGCACCAGGAGCCTAGTTGCAGGATAGTGGGGCTTAGTCAGCTCCATCATATCCTTCTTGTAGATTTACTGGTCACATCCATCGTGGGCTTTGCGGGGAAGGGAGGAATCAATAGTTTAAATATTGTCAAATAGGTCATCTGCAGAAGGATTGTCCTTTTAAGATTGTTTCTGTGGCGAATAATATTCCTGTCGGTACTTCATTTGCTCCTACACCGAAGGGTGCTATTTCTGCTTCCAGCTTTGGCACTGGTCGAAACCATCTTTATGTTATTGCCACTCGCCAGTATTCTAAGGCATCCCCCGATGTTGTTACTGGTATGCTTAAACTTATTTCTCGTGATGTATATTATCTACTTTATCCCAGGTCTACTCTCTCTTATATGACCCCTTATGTGGATATTCATTTTGGTTTTGATCTTGAGTATATTCCAGATCCTTTCTCTGCATCCACCCCGATGGTGAATCCATTGTGGCTAGAAGAGTCTATAGGGGTTGTGTGATGTCAGTTCATAATAGGGAGACCTTGGTGGATCTGATAGTATTGGATATATTAGACATTGATGTAATTTTAGGGATGGATTTGATTGCATTCGTGCTATGCGACTCTTGATTATCGGGCTCGAAGGGTCAGTTTCCATTTTCCGAATGAGCTGGTAATAGAATAGGAAGGTAGTTCTCTAGTGCCTAAGAAAAGGTTTATTTCGTATCTTAGAGCCCAAAAATTAGTTTCAAAAGGATGCCTCTATCAATTAGTGCATGTTAAGGATTCTAGATCCGAAGGTCCTTTTTTGTAGACTGTCCCTGTGTTCTGTGAATTCCTCGAGGTGTTCCCCGATGATCTTCCTGGTGTACTTCTCGATAGGGAAATTGATTTTGGGATTGATCTTCTTCTAGAAAATTGCCCTATTATTATCTCTCCTTATAAGATGGCTTTGATAACGCTCAATCTACAGCTCTCGTAGGAGTGTAAAGCGGTCGTTAGCAACTATAGAACCCAACTGGGTTGGGTATCGATCCCACAGGGAATAGCTTGGTCAACAAGTAAGTGAAGATTACTAGACTTTTAGTGAAAGTCTCGAAAAAGGGGGGATTCTTGTTGTGCAAGTAATGTAACCAAATAGTAGCTAAAAACGGCAATAGCAAAGTAAAAAGAGAAAGAATGTTTTAGTAAGATGTAAACAATGAGAATTGAGGAGTTGCGGTTATGTCCACCTTCTGAGTTATACGTCTCTATTGGCTATGAGTGTGCGGAATTCAGACATGCATGTGCTTATAGAGAATTGTATTCGATGGTAAATCCAGGCGTCTTTCAACCTATTCGAGGATTATTTCACTTTAACTCTTTCGAGCTTAAAGTGTGTCTAACGGTACGAATTCTCCAAGAGGTTAATCCAGTTATGGCACTAACTTTTTAATAGGGATGGGACCCTACTACCTTGACATTATCTCTTTTCCAGACAGATAACCTTTCTTTCGAACAAGTTAAATGTTATACTGGCGTATTCTTGCGTTTGCAACCACAAAGAATTTAGATTAAGATGAAGAGAATAATGATATAAGCAGCATACGCGTCACGAACTCACAAACTCACAGCAATAGATAGTATCTCATTCGGCTTCCATAACCCCAACAAAGAAGTTTAGTTACCCATGAGTGCGAAGGAAATCACAATTGACATTGTTGTTATACCACAATAAAGATTTCACGTTTGTAATGGTGTGGTAGGCGTTAGGCGTGAATCCCTTAGCAAAGTAACGTTTCTCTTGTTGTGGAATTTAAGAATAGATGAATAGAAGAAGAAAAATAGAATTAATGGAAGAATGATTGTTTAGAACTAGAATGTCTTAGAAGTAGAATAGAATAGAATTGAATGTAAGAAGATGTCAGAAGATGTAAGAAGATGTAAGAAGATGTCAGAAGATGTCAGAAGATGTCTTAAAATCTCTAGCAAGATAGGGTATTTATAATACCCATATCCTATTCCTACTAAGATAATGAAATGCTTAACCAAATCCTACTAAGCTAATGAAATACTTAACCCAATTGTACTAGGTTAATGTATCATTATCCTAATCCTAATAAGCTAATGAAATACTTAACCCAATTGTACTAGGTTAATGTATCATTATCCTAATCCTAATAAATTACTGCTAGTCTCCAAAGTCTTCAGAAATATTGTTTTAGCCCGGGATAGATTTTCTATGCGCCATCTTTAGTCCTTGGCGTCCAAGATTGGCTTTTCTCCTTTCGTGAAGCTTTCTTTGGCGTCAAGTTATCCATAAAATGCTGAATTCTGCATCATTTATACCTGAAACTTTGCTAATCATGTTCGTTAGCTCACTTACAGGAAAAAGGACTAAAAGTGCATGAAATATATAATTTGTTCTCAAAACTAGGCTAAAATATGGGCAAAATATAGTGCTATAGGCGTGTAAATTCGCCTATCATCAACACCCCACACTTAAAGCTTTGTTCGTTCTCGAACAAAATATCATGTCCCTCTAAACATCAACTTAGGGTTTCACAACAACAACATAAAATATTCGTCAAGACAAGCACAACAATTATCAACAAAGAGTAGTTTTCCGATCATTAGTAGAGACCATTTAGCCTCCAACATAGACTCGTGATGGTGGTCAACTCATATTCAAAAGTTAAGGCACAAAGAATCATACACGACTACCCAAAACTCATCAACCATGTGTGTCTCACAATATATTACCCATAATCACTCACTAGTATAGCATATTTTTCAAACATGGGTATCAAAATATCCTTGCTCTCGCTCTCACAAAAAATTCATATGAAGCAACTGATGACCATAGGCTTGCCCTTAGTGTAATGCTCCACTAAATGTCAGAATGCTAAGCTTAGAATCAAATAGGTCTTTTGATGGTTGTAATGTAGGCTAAGGGACGGGTAGGACTATTTTGGCCAGAAATAGTGACTATGTTCCTAAGCGCTTTAATACATCACATTGTATTATTAACACTTTTCTTTCAAACAACCTTTCTACTTTCTTTTATTCTACCACTCTTTTTCTCCTCTTTTGTTTTTCAATTTTAAACATAACTAACTTTTCAGTTTTCCTTTCCTTTTTCTTTTGATAACATACCTCTTATGATAGCACTTTCTTTTTCATAACTCATTCAAGCACCAATGCATTCTAAAGCATCATACTTACCCAATTTCCTCTTATTTTGTCACATGACTTTTTCACTTTAAAGCACTTAGGAATTTGGATCAAATTATGGTCTTGAAAAAAAATGGATTAGGCTTACATACGAGGTTTGTCAAAGAAAATAGGCTAAAGGCTCGAAAGGGTTTAACTAGGATGATGTCCATGGGTAGGTAAAAAGAAGGTAAATAATCATAGGTTGCCAAAGAAATGCCTAAATTATCTCCTAGACTTGCACTCTTTATTTTCGCTTTACATACATACCAGGCAAGTTCTAGCATCAGCCACAAGCACAGAATATACTATTATCTCACACACACAAGGCACATGGTCGACTTTATTGGGAGTAGTATAGACTCTTGACCCAACAGATGAAGGAATTAAACCAAACAATATCACATAGTGAGTCACAATTAGAGCCTAAATGTCTCAATAGTCATGATTTTAGAACAAACTCTTGTCATAATCTCATGCTGCCTATCAAAATAATATCATGTGAAGCTAAAAAAAATTTACTACTAAAAAAAACTTTAAAAAAATGAAAAACAAAACGAAACAAAAACAAAGTAAACAAACATAGATGCGAGTAGAGAAGTATAGCATGCAATACCACCACCCCACACTTAGTCGGGACACTGTCCTCAGTGGAAAATAAATAAGAAGAACCTGGTCAGTCGGACTCCTCCTCAATGTCGGGGGTCATACACCCTTCGTCGGAATCATCATCAGAGTCGTCGCCATCAGAGTTCTCCTCCATGTCGGAGTTTGGCATTCTGCGATCATCATCGGTTGGCACATCGTCATCAAGAGGTTCCTCAAAGTATACCCCTACTCCACACATGGCCTTCGCATGCTCATTCATTGGGTAGTCATAGTCCAGCTGTTGGAGCTCTGCAGCAGTTGGAACACGACCTCCGCTCATCATTGTAAACCTCATCATACCGTACATATGGTGGGAGAAACTCTCATCCCGAGCATGTCTCTCTGCCGTAGTAAGGTTGATGCCATGTGTTGATTCAGCATCTTTGACCTTTGTCAGGTCAACCTTCTTCGGATTGTGTGGGAGTTTATGATCAGCTGGTTCCTCTTCGATGTCTTCCTTCCTCAAGATTGAAGTCAACAGATTGCCGAAGCTGAAATGGGACCGCTTGTGTAGCCTAGCCTTCCGTATTGTAGATCGGATAATTACCCCAATGTTGATAGGGACATTCGTCATCAATGCGTATACCAAACACACTCTATCTCTTGTTATTTTTGTGTATTGCATCCCTGGAATGAGGCAAGAGTTGACCATGCGCAACCATATCCTTGCTTCCCTATTCAAAGAAGCATATGGGAAAGTGTTGTGTCGACCAGTGTCCTTGTGTCTACTCCAGCGTGCCATGGATCTTGTTCCACAGAGTGTGTGTCGAATTGCTCTATAAGGAGGTCTGCTGTACAGCTCTTTGAATGGTGCTGGATCGACTGAAGGCAAGCCAAGAAAGGAGTTGAAGAAATCCGCATTGAGTTGTAACACTTGGCCCCGAATCTTGACTTCGCTGCCTGTGGTTTTCGGCGACCAGTTGGCATAAAATTCTCTTGTCAAATCAAGATTACATTCTCCCATGTCGCGGAAGATGAAATCCAGATTTAATGCCATGATCTTCGCCAACATGCGCGGCTCCTTCTTCGCTAGGCTTTCCTTGTTTATCAAGTCGACATGAACATATTTTCTTTCCTTGTTGTTCCTATACCATTCCTTGGCTTCCTCCTCAAGAACCCATTTTATTCCAAACATACGGCGTGGTAATTGCATTGAGGATGATTCTCCTTGCTCCTTGCGGCCTCTTTTCTTGCCCTTTTGGGAAGTGGTAGCCTTCTCCTTGCCTTGTCTCGCTTTGGGTGCCATTGTACCTGAGACTTAAAATAGAGTTCACGTTAGCACAATCTCAATGGATACAATCTGTACATAAGCAGTAGGGGTACCACCCCACACTTAGTTTGTTGATACGAATTAGTGAAGTGAAAGTGGTCGATTACTTAGACTTCATCGACATACGTTGTAGGAGCTATATTCCAACAAGAAAATCAGAGATGTATTACTTCTTGCAACCTTTGCAATATTTTCATGTTAGATATATCAAGACTGCTACATAGGGATTACATCATGGTATTGTTTCTATCAATAATCACAACCTCTTATGTCGGTCGGCAACTATAAGTCTTATTCCGATGAACGGGACATTCTAACATGTAAGCATTCTAGTGACAAGATTATGCAATGTTCATGACTATAGCAATTCCGCAAGTAGTATAACACTGCATCAAAATCAATATTCAAGTCGGAAACAAGTTAAGAGTATCCTAACGTACATGTTCACTCACTTGGTTTTGTATCAACAATTCAAACACATTAACATCACCAATATTTCTTCAAGATGTAGCAATTCATAATAGACATAGCAACGTAGCACTTACGAAAAATAGATGAAGAACAAACGAGTACTTACGTGATTGAAGCCTTTGGAGATGTTCTTGTGAAGTGGGAGAGCAAAAATATAAGTTTTGAGATGATTTGGAGAGTATGTGCGGCGCCTAGGTCAAGTTTTCAATGTGTTTGTATTTCAAGACTAAGTCTCCTTTATATAGGAAAAGAATGGGTCGGGTTTTGACCCATTTAAAATCGGTTTTGGCGACAAAAAGTGACCATAGGCGGCCCCTTTAGCATGGCATATGAGATTCAGAGACCAAATGCTTTAGCATAGGCGGCGCCTTTGCTATGGCATACTTGAGCATGGGCGGCGCCTATGCTATGGCACACTAGATTCCGAGATCTTAGGCCATAGTATAGGCTTTGCCTTGTTCGTGGCCTAGTTTTACCTAGGCCTAGCCTTGTTTGATGCCTATATTTTCATGAGCAATGCTCAATCCATAACCTTTTGCTTCCTCATTCCTAACTTACCACCTTTAACATGCAACACGTCCAAATCGAGATTTGAAACCAATCTCCTCATTTTACACCTCTTGCACCTACATTTGCTCAAAAACAATAAAAACGATTAGAACGATGGGTTGCCTCCCATCAAGCGCCTTAGTTTTGGTCGTGGCACGACTCTTATTTTTGGATTTTTATTTATCAAAAGCAAACACGTAATAGAACGAAAGAAAAATGAAAAACGATAAACGATGGGTTGCCTCCCATCTAGCGCTTGATTTATTGTCGCGGCACGACATAGTTACCTCGAGTACTTAGACTTCGTCGAGATAGATGGTGGATCGTTTTCTGAATGAATTCATATGATAATGAGGCTTACTTATAGGCATGCAATCTTCTTCGAGATGACCCTTGTGCATGCCTATCCCAGGAGGAATACTAATTATATCATCAATAGTCCAACCCATAGCTCTCATGTATCTCTTCAGAGCAGAGATGAAAGCCTCTACGTGCTGTTTACTTAAATCATCCGCACTCACCGGAAGTATATTTATACTTTCCAAGAACACATACCTTAGATAATCGGGGAGCTCTTTGGATTCTAGCATTGGTGGCTCTTCAAGGGAAGTCTTCGCTGTTGGTGACGGTTGATTATTAAGATCATGGTCCGGTTGCTTAGGAATATGGGAATAGGACTCTATTTCTGTTAGAGCACCCATAAGTTCTTCATAATCTTCATCGTCCTCATGCTCAACATTCAGTGGCATAGCAGACAATGGCTCAACAGTAATCTGTTTCTCTACAGATAATGCTTTCTTATCCTCATGATGAACATCAGCTACAGAGAACACATTCATATCGCTGGGTTGCTTCATTGCTTTGCATATATCAAAGCGGACCACTTCGTCATTCAACCGAAATAAAATCTCATTAGCTCTCATGTCAATAAGCACACTTCCTGTTGCAAGGAAAGGACGTCCCAAGATTATGGGAACTTCAGAATCCACCTCGCAATCCAAAATCACAAAGTCTGCAGGAAAAATGAAGGTAGACACCTTCACCAACACATCATTCAAGATACCCACAGGTCATTTTACCGACCTATCTGCCATCACGAGCCGCATATTGGTTGGAGTAGGGTCGCCCAACCCCAACTTTCTGTAGATGGATAGTGGCATCAAATTGATGCTAGCTCCTAAATTGCACAATGCCTTAGCAAAATTCATAGATCCAACCGTACAAGGAATAGTGAAAGCACCAGGGTTTGCTTTCTTCTGTACTAAGGACCTTGTGGCAATTGCACTGCAATGATGAATATTATCTGATGGCTCATAGCTTACTGCCCGCTTCTTTGTTAAAAGGTCCTTCATGAATTTAGCGTATCCGGGCATTTGTTCTAGTGCCTCCACCAACGGAACATTAATGGTCAGCTATTTTAACATTGCCATGAATTTACTGAACCTTGTATCATCCGCCTACTTCTTCAATCTTTGAGGAAAAGGTGGTGGTGGATAGGGAAGTGTTCTCTCCACAGCTTTCTTCTCCTCTTTCCTTCGTTTTTCAGCCTTTTTAGGCTGCAACATACTCGGTGTACCATCATGGACGTCGTGGGTGGATTCTACGACAGCTTCTTCTTTTGCCCTGTCATCAATGTCTGCTACATCGTCGACCACTTGTTTGCCCTTAGATGAAGTTTCCAGCACCTTACCACTTCGAGTAGTAATAGCCATGCATGATCCCCCATTTCTTGGATTTTGCACAGTGTCGCTAGGTAAAGTGCCAGCCTTTCTTTGATTGAGTGCTGCTGAGAGTTGACTCAATTGCTGCTCTATTTGCTTGATTGAAGTGGAATGTGAATCAACTAATTGCTTCATAGCGGATAAATCATTTATTACCTCCGTTACTCCCACGCTAGTTGCTTCCACTCCTTTCAATAGTTTAGCCATCATGTCTTCCATACATCCAGAACTAGATGTGGTGGCGTCACGTCTTCCAGGGGGAACATACAAACCACTCTTTTCATTCTTGTTCTTCCAACTACCTTGGTCCTTGTTTCCATATTTATCATAATAGTTCCAACCTTGGTTTCCTTGGGTATTACCTCGAAAACCCCCCTGATTGTTTAAATAGTTGGCTTCTTCTTCCGAATCAGATTCGTCTCTTCCTTTTGATGCAATGGCTTTGACTTTTTCGGTCTTCCCTGATAATAGATGCTTTGTAAGAAGATCCACTTGTGTTTCTATGTGCGCCATATCTTGATCACGTTTTTCTTCTCTTCTCCTTTGGTCTGCAGTCATGCCTATAGATAAAGTGGGGCTTGCTACCTCAGAATCCCTGGTATGCCAAGCTCTACTTTGTTTCTTCATACGATCTAGCATATTGCTTGCTTGACCAAAGGTGAGATCCATAAAGGATCCTCCAGCCGCATTATCCACCACTGGTTTAGTTATTGCATTCAGGGCTCTATATAATATCTCCATTAGGTGAACATTAGTCATATGATGGTTTGGGCACCTCGCTAGCTTTGTCTTGAACCTCTCCCATGTTTCATGAAGAGCTTCAGTAGGAAGCTGACGAAAGTTGCTGATTTCATCTCTCAATTGTGCTCTTTTGGATGGCGAAAAGAATCTTTCTAGGAAAGCGTCTCTCAATTGCCTCCAATTTGTAATTGAATCAGGAGTCAGCCCATTCAACCATAGAGTTGCCTCCCCAGACAGAGACAATGGAAATAGACGTAATCGAATTGCATTCTGACCAACACCAGGATTGTCAAATGACTTGCATGTAGAAATAAAGTTGATGAGATGCATATTCGGATCATCGCCTGCTAGTCCACCAAATAATCCCTTGAGTTGCAATAATTGAATCATGGTGCTTGTGATGTTGAACTTGGCTCCGGGTGCTAATGGTGGAGGAATAATGGCTCCTGTGGCTCCGGCTCCATCAAGATCATCATCATCGTCGTCAAAAGCTAGTTGCATAGTTTGGCATTCAGGCCTAAACCTAGCTTGACGATCTCTTCTGTTGGCAGGTGTTGCGATCTCAGCGACATGCCTAGGGTTTAGTAACTCGTCATCACCTAGATCTTCATCATCAGGATTTGTTGCTCGCCCAGGGTTATCAACATTCTGTTGATGCACTTGAGCGGCGGCTAGCGCAGCTAGTCTCGTCTGTTCCTATTGAGCAGCCATCCTTTCAATTGCGTGTTGTGCCTTCATTCTGCGAATACGTTGTTGTTCAGGATTGATAGGTAATAACGGTTGACCAGAACTTCGGGTATGGGGCATGCACTGAATAAAAACCTGCAGTAAACAAAAACAAAAACTAAAAGTAAAAGTACGAGAATCTTTGACCAAAGGGTCTAGTAATTATTACGAACTTAATTGACACTTGTATTCCCCGGCAACGGCGCCAATTTTTGATAACGCTCAATCTACAGCTCTCGTAGGAGTGTAAAGCGGTCGTTAGCAAATATAGAACCCAACTGGGTTGGGTATCGATCCCACAGGGAATAGCTTGGTCAACAAGTAAGTGAAGATTACTAGACTTTTAGTGAAAGTCTCGAAAAATGGGGGATTCTTGTTGTGCAAGTAATGTAACCAAATAGTAGCTAAAAACGGCAATAGCAAAGTAAAAAGAGAAAGAATGTTTTAGGAAGATGTAAACAATGAGAATTGAGGAGTTGGAGTTATGTCCACCTTCTGAGTTATACGTCTCTATTGGCTATGAGTGTGCGGAATTCAGACATGCATGTGCTTATAGAGAATTGTATTCGATGGTAAATCCAGGCGTCTTTTGACCTATTCGAGGACTATTTCACTTTAACTCTTTCGAGCTTAAAGCGTGTCTAATGGTACGAATTCTCCAAGAGGTTAATCCAGTTACGACACTAACTTTTTAATAGGGGATGGGACCCTACTACCTTGACATTATCTCTTTTCCAGACAGATAACCTTTCTTTCGAACAAGTTAAATGTTATACTGGCGTATTCTTGCGTTTGCAACCACAAAGAATTTAGATTAAGATGAAGAGAATAATGATATAAGCAGCATACGCGTCACGAACTCACAAACTCACAGCAATAGATAGTATCTCATTCGGCTTCCATAACCCCAACAGAGAAGTTTAGTTACCCATGAGTGCGAAGGAAATCACAATTGACATTGTTGTTATACCACAATAAAGATTTCACGTTTGTAATGGTGTGGTAGGCGTTAGGCGTGAATCCCTTAGCAAAGTAACGTTTCTCTTGTTGTGGAATTTAAGAATAGATGAATAGAAGAAGAAAAATAGAATTAATGGAAGAATGATTGTTTAGAACTAGAATGTCTTAGAAGTAGAATAGAATAGAATTGAATGTAAGAAGATGTCAGAAGATGTAAGAAGATGTAAGAAGATGTCAGAAGATGTCAGAAGATGTCTTAAAATCTCTAGCAAGATAGGGTATTTATAATACCCATATCCTATTCCTACTAAGCTAATGAAATGCTTAACCAAATCCTACTAAGCTAATGAAATACTTAACCCAATTGTACTAGGTTAATGTATCATTATCCTAATAAGCTAATGAAATACTTAACCCAATTGTACTAGGTTAATGTATCATTATCCTAATCCTAATAAATTACTGCTAGTCCCCAAAGTCTTCAGAAATGTTGTTTTAGCCCGGGACAAATTTTCAATGCGCCATCTTTAGTCCTTGGCGTCCAAGATTGGCTTTTCTCCTTTCGTGAAGCTTTCTTTGGTGTCAAGTTATCCATAAAATGCTGAATTCTGCATCATTTATACCTGAAACTTTGCTAATCATGTTCGTTAGCTCACTTACAGGAAAAAGGACTAAAAGTGCATGAAATATATAATTTGTTCTCAAAACTAGGCTAAAATATGGGCAAAATATAGTGCTATAGGCGTGTAAATTCGCCTATCATCAGGCTTCGGCTGAGTTGAAGAAAATTAAGGGGTAGTTGAAAGATCTTCTTGATCCACCCTAGTATATCTCCATGGGGTGATCTTATACTCTTTGTGTGTAATAAATATCATTCCCTTCAGATGTGTATTGATTACCGCCAACTGAATATGGTAATCATGAAGAATAAGTATCCACTTCTGAGGATTGATGATCTCCTTGACCAGCTTCAGGGTGCTAAATTCTTTTCCAAGATTGATCTTCGGTCTGGGTACCATCAGTTGAAGATTAAGGAGGCAGATATACCTAAGCTGGCTTTTAGGATTCGGTATGGTCACTTTGAGTTTTTAGTGATGTCCTTTGTTTGACCAATGCCCCTGCCGCATTTATGGATCTTATGAATCAGTTTTTCCTTTAGTTTTTAGACTTTTTTGTCGTTGTCTTTATCGATAATATTTTGGTGTATTCCAAAAGTGAGGCGGACCATGTCTATCACCTCCTCCTTGTGTTATAGAACCTAAAAGATCATTATTTGTATGCAAAGTTCTCTAAGTGTGAGTTCTGGATGAATATTGTAACATATTTGGGTCATGTTATTTCTAGTGAAGGTATTATGGTAGATCTACAAAAGGTTTCGATGTTTAATAAGTGGCCTAGACCCACGACTCCATCCGATATTTGGAGTTTCTTGGGTTTAGTCGACTATTTTAGAAGGTTTCTGGAAATTTTCTCTTCTATTGTTGTCCCATTGACTAAATTGACTCAGAAGAAGGTGAAATTCTTGTGGTCTGATGTTTGTGAGTGTAGTTTTGAGAAGCTGAAGGATAAGTTGACTCTAAAGGCACTAATGGTTTTGTTGCCTATTGTAATGTGTCCCGAGTGGGACTGGGTTGTGTATTGATGTAGTGTGGCAAGGTAGATGCTTATGCCTCTAGACAGTTGAGAGTTCATGAGAAGAATTATCCGACCCATGATTTGGAATTGTTAGATGTGGTGTTTGCATTAAAAACTGGTGGCACTATTTGTATGGGGTCCATGTTGATATTTATTCTGATCATAAGAGCCTGCAATACATGTTCATCTAGAAGGAATAGACTCTCAGGCAAAGGAGGTGGCTTGATTTGCTATAGGACTATGACATGAGTCTCCACATCATCCAGGTAAAGATAGTGTGGTTGTTGATGCTCTTAGAAGGTTGTCCATAGAAATCTTATCTTATGTGGATGAGAAAAAATGAAATTTGGTGAAGGATATTTACCGTTTGGCTAATCTTGGAGTTCGTCTCTTAGATTTCGAGGATGGTGGTGTGATTGTTCAAGAGATGGTAAAGTCATCTCGTGGTATTGTAGTAAAGGAGAAGCAAGTGTTGGATCCTATCTTGATGCACATTGAGAATGATGTAGGTAAGCAAAAAGTAGTGGTTTTCAAGATTGGTGGTGATGATATCTTGAGGTACCAAGGCAGACAGTGTGCTCTCGGTGTTGATGGGTTGCAAGGAAGAATTTTGGCTGAAGCTCATGAGTCATGTTATACTATTTATCCTGGTTCGACGAAGATGTATCATAATATTAGAAATATTTATGGGTGGAATAATATGAAGTGGGATGTGGCCAATTTTGCAGCTAAGTGCATTGTGTGCCAGCAAGTAAAGGTAGAGCACTTGAGGCCTAGTAGGTCGATTCAAGAGATTGAACTGCCAGTGCGGAAATGAGATATAATTAATATGAATTTTGTTACCGGTCCTCCATGGTCTCACCAGTAATTTGATTCAATTTGGGTCATCGTGGATAGGATGACTAAGTCTGTTCATTTCTTGCCAGTAAGAACAAATTTCTCTTCTGAAGATTATGCCAAGTTGTTCATTGGGGAGATCAAGAAATTGCATAATACTCTAGTTTCTATCATATCTGATCGGGGTGCTCAATTCTCATCTTATTTTTGGAGGTCGTTCCAGCGAGGTTTTGGTACTAAAGTGACCTTTAGTACCGCTTTCCACCTGCAGATGGATGGGCAAGTGGAAAGGACAATTCATATCTTGAAGGATATGCTTCAGGATTGTGTGTTTGATTATGGTGGTGGTTGGGTTGACCACTTGCCTCTCATAGAATTTTCCTACAATAACAGTTAAAGCTCTAGCATTTTTATGGCTCCATTTGAGGCCTTATATGGTAGGAGGTGTAGGTCTCCTATTGGGTGGTTTGAGGTTTGTGAAAATAAATTGTTTGGCCCCGATTTAATTCACCAAGCCATGGAGAAGGAGAAGGTGATTCAAGATAGACTTAAGTCCGCCAACCAAAGTCTCCAAAAGTCCTACACGGATGTGAGGCAAAAGGAGTTAGAATTCAATATTGGTGATTAGGTGTTCTTAAAGGTGTCTCCCATAAAGGGGGTAATGTGGTTTAGTAAGGAGGGGAAGATCAGTCCCTATTATGTTAGTCCGTACTTAGTTTTGAAGAAGGTTAGTAATGCTTCCTATAAATTGGATTTGCCTTCTAGTTTGAGCTCCATGCATCCGGTGTTTCATGTTTCGATGTTGAGGAAGTGCATGGGTGATCCTTCAATGGTTGTTCCTTTGGATGAGGTTGATATTTTGGATTCCTTATCTTGCGAGGAGATCCTGATTGAGATTTTGGATTGTCAAGTTCGTCAGTTGCTGATGAAGGACATGGCTTCTGTAAAGGTTCTTTTGAGAAACCAAAAGGTTGAAGAAGCTACTTGGGAAACCGAGGTGGACATGAAGTCCAAGTATCCGTTCTTGTTTTCCATTTTGGATAATCGTGCTTAAGGTATGTACATTCCTTAACATTTTTGTTTTCTATCTTGTTAAAGGAAAGAGTGATTTCCTAGCATCATTGTTTTCTATCATTGTCAAAGGTAAGAGTAAGGGTATGTGAAGTAAAATCGTGCCAATAAATGCCTTATCCTATCATCCGAGGACGAATGATCCTAAAGGGGGGAGTATGTAATGCCCCAATTTTTTGGTCTCCAAAATTTCATTGAGTCCAAAGCTTTCTGCCGTGGCAACAACTCATCTGACGAGTCGTAAAGTGTCTTGATGTGTCAGGTAACCCAAGTAGTAAGGTGTCCAGTGAATGGAGCTTGAGTTTCTATCTTGGGTATGACAAGGGGATACGAGTCATAAGGACTTGTTACGAGCCATTGGATACAAATCGTAGGATGTCTAATGTTTACCCAATTAGGTTTTGTGTTGACTACAACTAGACCCTACGAGTCATAGGGTCTCATTAACAAGTGGTATCAGTTGAGTTGTAGGGTCAACAGTGTGTGAGGGTCCTAGAGACTGTCTTGGTTATGACTCGTGGTGAAGAGTCGTAAGGAGTGGCTATGTTTCACTGACTGACCCTTAGTCAAGGGAGACACTTTTCCAGTTTTTAAGTTAAAGGCATTCTGGACATTTTCCCTCTTATCCAAATTAAAACCCACATGTTATAACTCTTTTAGGGTGTCATTAGCACTTATAAATAATCTAATTAACTTCTTAAACACTCCAAAAGGCTCTCTGAATTCCCTCAAGAAAGTCAAGCTAGAGTTTCATCAAGTTGGTTATCTAAGGGCTTAAGGGTCGATTTCTTTCCAAATTTCTTGGTGTTTAAGGCATGTTACTCTTCCCTCATTGTTAATTTGTTAAAAGCATACATTTTAAAGTATTGTTTGCGAGATTCTTCTGTTGGTTTTGAAACAACAGCTGGGTTTTTTGAATGTTTATTAATTTAATAATCTTTCTCATGGTTTATTTATGATTTTCATGCTTTAATTATTTCTTTGAACGTGTGGGTGCATGGGTACGATGAATGAACAGAAGAATTGTGATTTTCTCAAACTTGTGACTTTTGAAGTGGTTATGACCCCCAACCCCATAATGTGAAACTGGTTTTTAATTATGAGAAATGTGGAAATTGGTAAAACTGAACTAGTCTTGAACTATTGCATGATATAAAGAGATATTTGAAACACAATGGTCGGATTTAATGGACAAAGGGAGTCGGTGTTCCCCTACATTGTATTAATGAACAAATAAGAATTGTTTTCCTCAAGATAATAGAAATTATATTGGCATGTTGTTATTACCTTGAAAGTGTAGTTGGTATGATGATACCAACGATGTATGCATTATTGTGGAATATGGTTCAATGAATGGGAATGTGTGATACTTGTTTTAATTGGGCTCTAATAAGGGTTGTATAGCTGAGTCATGAAAGTGGAGGTTCGAGTGATCGATATTGGAAATTGCCTTTGTCAATACGGGGGTCAAAGTTACCAGGGAGGTTCGAGTCGTCCTCATTATTATTTCATGATTAGGGAGGTTTGAGCCCCCCGTAAATCATTACATGATTGGGTACTTAAGTCACCTTAGTATATGATTGGGAAGTTCGATTCCCCCATTTATATATATAAGATTATTCTCTGATTCGTGCGGCTACACGCACTAGGGCCCGACCAAGGGGTAAAGATGGGGCCTATATATCCCGTGGGTACATGTTATAACGGTTGAGCTACATAATCCAGGCTAAAGTTTTGAAATGCCTATTAAGATTTATTCTCTATCCCGGCATGTGATCTATATATATGTATATGCATTAGATTATGTGCATTGGTTTTGAATGATTTTAAACAGTTAGTCATGTCATTATATTATCCTTATCCCTGAGTTACATGCTAGCCTTCACCTAGCTAACCGTCTTTGAATGTTGTATCCCCACGCAATCCTAGAATTGGTCGTACTTCTACTTCTCCTACTCAGTGATTAGGATTTGGGATCATCTCGTGAGTTGCCTTTGAAGTGGTGAGCTTCCATACATTAGAAGACTATATTTCATATTTTGGTCTCTTATGTCTCAGACCGTTTAGACTTGTTTTGTCTATAGTCAAGGCATGTCTCGACACTTTAGTGATATTCAGTTTTGGACCATTGTTAAAAGGCTTTGTTTGGATTACTGTGGATATTCGGAGGTGTTGGTCGGTTATCAGTCTTCGTTTATAGACATGCATTAAATTTTTCTTAAGCTATTGTAAGCTATCTTGTTATATGTTTGAAAGTCATCCGACCTAGGAATATGATGTGTTTGGATGGTTAGGTGCAGGGGGTGACCTCCAGCTTACGTGGGACCTGAGATATCCATCATGACTAGGCCGTTCTTCGGGTCATGAAAATGCAGCGGACCTCCAACATCTCCCCAGGGGTCGCATGCGAGCTTCTTGGTCTGGGATTGGGGTCGTGCCATGAACCCCCTTCCCATTCATCAAATTGCTCCATTGTTAATATATTTTAAGGGCGTGGATGTCTTTTCACATGTTTAGGTCATTCCTAATCCCTTTATGGACATGTATAGGGTCTTCAAAACGAGTAGAAATCATCAAACAGGCGTTTAATCTCCCTTCCCTTGTCAGATAACAAATATTTTCTCCTCAACACTATCAAGGGATAAGGAAATAGGGTTTCTCTCCAGAATTCTCCTTCTAAAGCTTCAGGAAGTCAAGAAATTCAGGTATGTTGTTTGAACAAGGATACTCTTTCATCCTTGTGCCCAAAAGTGTGATTTTTGTTTAATTTTGAAGAAAGCAATTTTCTAGGGTTGATACCCATTTTCCTATGTTTTGAAATATTGATGTCTAATCATGAATAGAACATTATTTTGCATATGATTACATGTTATATACGTTTTGAATCCATGAAAGTGATCTTGATTGTTGAGTCTGATGACTTCATGAGATAAATTTCATTATTTTGACAAAAAGCTTGATAAGTTTATTAAAGATTTCAATTTGAGCATTGAGTTTGATATTTTGATATGAAGTTTCTATGAGATGATGAATGATTTCAAGTTTAAGCAAAGCAATTGAGTTTACAAGAAGTTTAAGCTTATGATGACACGTTCAAGCAACACCTCCTTTTAGATTATGGTACGATCGTTGTACAGATATAGTAACCCAACTAAGGTTGGGGTCGAATCCCAAAAGAACGTGTGGCTTTGCAGATCTGAGTAGTTGTAGTCAATGAGAAGAACAAGAAAAGTAAATGAAGGGTTTTTTTGTAGTAATCTTGAACAAAAAATAGTATTAACTTGGTTGAAATCAGTCGTAAGTGAACACTAGGATTGTGTTCCCCCTGGTTTCTCAACTCCGTAGGCTTATCATGAGTTATTGAACCAATCCAATACCTTGCATGCAAAATCGATAAGTTATATACCGTCTACAGTCTTTTGGACGAGTAGAAGGATTTCACCCTTTACCTTTTGAGCCTCAGGGTGTGCACTACTAATCTTTATCTTAATTCCAGTTAACTATTACCTTTTGAGTCTCTAGTTATTAGATAAAACGTAACCATCTTACGTAGATAGAACCTAGAAGCATGGACCAATAGTTAAACTCCAAATTATAGTTGTCTTTATCTTTTTCTAGTCACTACTCCTTTTTTGGAGTAACTAGCAATATCTAGGCGGGATCCTAATGTGCGCTCCCATTAAGAAATCAATCATAACAAAGATAAAGCAATATATGCCATGGGTATTGGTTCAGATCAATAATCGCACTCCCCTACTTTGACAATTCACTAGGGTTTCCACAACCCTAGCTATGAATTTTAGTCGCTCAAGATTGTGAAGAAATCAATAACATTCATAATAGAAAGCATAGATGAAATCATAATGATAAGATGAATAAAAACCCACAATAGTAAACTGAATAATCAATAAAAGTCAATACAAGAAAATCCCAAGATCAAAGACGTATCTGGAATCAACATATGTTTTTGAGTGTTAAAAGTGCGTAACTTCTACTAAAAAGTACATAAGGGGTATTTATAGTATATGAGAAAATCCTAAAAACAAAGCCCAAACGAAATAGGAGAAAATTGGGTCGGTAGCCACCTGCTCTCTGTACATGTAATATGGCACATGAGCAGGAAGTACCTATGGTTTGGCACAGGGCGCAGGTCCATATCGCAAGTTACAGATGGACAAAGTCCTGCAAGTCAGCTCTCGAGATTTTGGTTTTCTGGAACCTGCTTTGTCTACATGCGGTCCGTAGGTTGACTTAGTAGGTGTCAGGAGTCAGTTTTTCAACTCTTCAACTCTCAAACATGAATTGATCACGATCAAGATGAAAAATATTCCAAACATCCATATTCGCTCCAAAATTAACCAAAAACACCTTTTTCACAAACTTAGCATCCAAAACATGATCTCCTGCAAAACATACCCAAAATGGATCATATCTAACAAAAAGGCCTCAGAAAGTTGCATATTTTCCTTGTTTTAAGCATCAAAAGTGCTATATTTCTATAGCATATCAACACCCTCAACTTAGAATATTTGCATGTCCTCAGGCAAAAAAAATACAACAAAACAAAAACGACGCTTAACTAGGAGAATCTAAGTTATTTAAGGTAGTCAGCCATCATATTAAGTTCAAATCACAACATTCTCTCTTATATTTCTTTTCAAAGTTAACCATGTATGAATATAAAGCACAACAATGTGGAACAATTGGATCAAGTTATGGAAATTACATTAGCAATAGATAACCATTCATATGTACAAATTACACTACCTGAAACAAGCAAATAGCTAGCAATATGACTCAAGTTCTCTCACAACAAAGATGTCCCACTTGCTCATATGAAATCATGCATGTCAATGCAGGGATAGTCAAAAGACACTCATACTCAACAAAGAAGTTTCAATCAGTGTGTGTCAAATACCATAAGCTTGCCCTTATTTTCTTTACCTTAGCATTCAGATAGTCAAGTTAGGATCACTATAGGACTTTTATTGGCTTGTAATGTAGACTTGGGGCTGGTAAGATATATATGGACATTTAAAGTGACTAAGCCTCCTTGACACTATACTAACTTTGGGATCTCACTTACTGACCAATTTCTTTTTTATTCCATCCTTATTTCTCCCTTTTATTCTTTTATTGTACATTCAGGTTGGTTGTGGTATTTTATTCTTTCATTTTCACTTTTTCACAATTTTCTTTTATTTTTTTTCCTACCACACCCATCTCTACTAACTTTTTCTCTTATTTTACCCTTCTTCATACCCATTTTACACTGTGCACCTCTATGATAGCCACTCTCAACTTAGGTATTTTGCCTGTCTTGAGATGCACAATGTCCAAGAAGGACCTAGGCCAAAACAAGTAAATTGTAATACAAATTGAAAGGTGAATGGTAAAAACAAGAAAAATAGGCTTCTAAGGCTCAAAGTAGGGATCAAGGGATATAATTTGCACATGGAAGGTCATTTAGGCTAAAAGTGGACTAAAATAAGAAAAAAAACCTATGATCCTTTCCTAACCAACTATTCTTCAACCTAGGCAAGACTAACCAGACAAGTTCTGAATTTGACATACAAAGGGAACTAGGTAGTATCTCACTCACATATAGCACAGAGTAAATATCACCAACTACTACCTATCCATTTCATGTAATTGTTAGCAAATGGTTATCATGTCTCTAATCCTAATGCCATAATAAGATGGTAAAATGGCTCGATGGACCCTTGTACTATGTTCGTTTTGTAATGAGGATACTCCAACTTACATGTTTGTCATCTGGACCCTTAAACCCATTAAAAAGCAATATTTTAAACACTATTTTAGTGTGTATAAAACACTCACTCCACATCATCTACCACGTCAGCTTCCATGTCATTTTCAGGTATTACATTAAATTCCATGTCATTTTTAAAATGCTACATAAGAAATTGAATATTAAAATAAATTTAATTAAATAATTTATTTTATAAATTGTAGAAAAATTTAAATAATTATATTTTATTTTTGCTTAAAAATTAAACGTCAAGTTCATTTCAAATAATAAAAATTCTTCTCCAACTAATTTAAATTTTTAACTATAAATTCATATATACAAACATATTGAATTTTCAATTTTTAAATTTGAATATATTTAAAAAATTCACAAAAACTTTAAGTTTTTTGAAGATTATTCATGAAATTCACTAATTTTTCAGTATCCACTATCACCCACTTTCAATTCAAATTTAAATTTTAATTCCTAAAAATATGGAAAAAAAATTCAAATTTAAATTTTAATTCAAAAGAAAATGAAAAGATTTGAATTGAGAGAAAAAATTAAAAAAATAAAATAAAAAGTCAGTCAAGGTTTTTTTTGTTTGGGGGGCTGGTACATTGGAGGGTGGGGGGTTGGTTGTTGTGAAGAAAGGGGGTTGAAAAGGGTTGTAGGTGGGTGAGGGCTGGTGCATTAGGGGTAGGGGTGGCTAGTACGAAGGAAGGATATGGGGAAGTGTTGTAGGTGGTGTTGGGGGTTCTAAACAAGGATGGGGTGGGTTGGGGGTGCTGGATGGAGCTGAGGTGGGGTGAAGGTGCTGGACGGGGCTGTGGGTGGGGTAGAAGATGCTGGACGAGGCTTGGGTAGGGAGAGGGGTGCTGGATCGGGGTGGGGGTGCTGGATGGCAGAAGGATGGGGTGGGGGTGCTGAACGGTGGTAGGAGGTGGGGTTGAGGGTGTTGGATGGGAGTGAGGGATAGGGTGGCCTTTTTTAATTCTTTTTTTAGAAAATAAACACACAGCTCTGACAGTGTGGCTCTCTATGTAGCCTCCCATCTAGCCTCGGCCTACTCAAATTTGGTCCATCATCTGCCCGAAGAGGGTAACTTAGGCACTCTAGCCTTATCACATAGCCTCTGGATCATGCAAGAAAATGACAGATTAGTCATTTTACCAAAGGCTATGTCATATAGCTCATGTCTCAAAATAGTAGCAAAATAAACATCATAACCGGCCATCAGACAGGCAACCAATGTTGCTCCCTCCCATGTCAATGTATTATTCAAAGTAGTGGGTATCAGTCGATATCTAATCAGCAACCACCAAAACTTGGCCTCCAATGTCAAGAGGCCTTTTCTGATCACCGTTTTCCCCTAAATCCATGGGGTTATATTACCCAATGGTGAAATATAATTGGATATCTATCTAGCCATCTCAACCCTCTCTAGTCTATGCTCGGCATTTGCATGATATGTGTATCCCATGTGATCCTTAATCTGTGGTCGCACTTAGCTGTAGATGCAGAAGTAATGTGGTCTGGGCCGAATATAACTCTACGGATAGTCTTTATTGATATGTCAACTCTGACTCCTCTAACCAATATGTAATCAAGTTGTAGTTGCCATGTAAATCTGATAAAGCCTGGATGATGGCACATAGGAAAGACTACAATAGCTTTGTAGGATGCATAAAACTCCCATACCATAGTCGGGTTGTAGGAACCGAGTGTTATTGTTATCCACTCTAGATGATATATATCAATTAATGTCCGTAGCTGTGATACTCACTCTAGCCCCGATAAGTCAATCCGACGATCCTCATAAATACATCTCATAGGCCTTCCTAGATCTCAAACACGACTGTCAAGCTCAAATATATGATGCATCCCTTCCACGCACCACCTCAGATGTCCCTCCTCGGAAGGTGCATCTAGGGCATGTACGGGTACGGGGCTCTAATTTACTGAAGCATCGTGGAAAGGCTACTCAGGACCCTCATCAGACTGAGGTACCTCTGTCTGGTGTACATGAATAGCGGTACCCTTCTAAGATTGGGACACCACAGATGACTGCTTTTTCTCAACCTCATTAAATAAATTCTGGAACCCCTCCACAGACTGGGGGTCCTGAGCAACAACCAGTGGAGTAGTCTCAGACTCTGTCTCCTTATCAAAATCATCAGTAGGTGAAAAAGTGTGTGGGGAGGGTTATATCCCTGTAGACTTTATCCTTGGTCGAGATGCAGATGACTGAGCAGTCTAGCGAGTCTGTCCTCTCGTTACTCTGCATATCACCCCAACGGCAGTTTCTTTATGTTTCTATCATGGATACTCCTCCATGAACCTCTAGGATCAAGTATTATGATCGTCTCCTCAAATTACTGACCTTCATCTTCTTTACTGGTTAAGGTTCCATATGCACCAGAAAAACTAGTTGTCAGTTTTCAACAAAAGTGAGGGATAGCAAAAGTCGAAGAAAAACTCAAAATTTAAAAAGTTCAAATTTTTCCTCAATTTTCACATCCCTATAACCGATTCGAAATCCCAACAAGTCCAATGTATACACACTAATCAAGAATCATGAATTTCAAAGCAAATAAACATGATCAACCTGTGGTATTACTCTATTCGTTCAAGTTCAACTTTCGATTAGGGCCTAAACTTAGAATCTTAGTTCAAAACAAGGCCCTACATTATGATTTTAGGCTACTTCAAGGCTCCCACATACAAGCATGATAGTTTCTATATATTTTGCAATGAAATACACATATCAACTTGTTTAAACAATAGATAGATCAATAAATAACCTTTATGAGCTGAGAAAGTTACCTTTTTCTTGGAAGAACCAGAAGACAATAATGAAGAACTCAAGAAAAACTAAGGTTGAAACTTGTTTTTAGCGTGTGTGGACAAGTTGGAACCTCAAATGAGTGACAATTTAGCCTTTACTTAAGTGTAGGGTTAGTTTAAGTTTTAACAAGGAAGTTTGAATTCAAAGAGAAAGGTGAAGTTTTAAGGATTAAAATGAGTTAAAATGAGGGTAAGAATATTTTAATATAGGTGGGGCAGATTTAGGTCATATTTCAATGTTGGTGGGCCCAAATTTAAATTAAAAATCTGGCCCACAAAGTGACCTAGATGTGGCTTGTACCTGCGGCATGTACCCGCAATCAGGCCTTGGGTGCACGTACTACCTGCAACCCGCAGGTACTGGGCGTAAGTGTCAGGCCAAAATCTTTATCCTGCTTTTCTGCAACACGGACTCGGTGTTTTGATATTTTTCCAGATATTTATGATCCCACAACCTAAGTTTTAGGTCCCAAAAGTAAAATTAAATTCCTGAGTCCGTAACTTACCATTTTTCATCCTCAAAATCTCAAATTTTTAACTTATTACTCAACTTACCGTGTGGGACTTGTGACCATGGATTGATCACACAGTCCCCTTACTTGGAAATCGATGAATGCAATAATTTTTAATGTATTTCGGGTAAGGTCCAAAAGTTAAAAACCTACAAATAAACAAAAAAATGAACACTAAAATATAGTGGGTTGTCTTCTACTCATGGATTGATTTAACATTACGGCATGACGTGGCTATGTTGGTTACTCAAACTTCACCAATAAGCCCATGGGTTGCCTCCCATGCAGCAGTTGATTTAACATCGCGGCACAACGTGAGTATCTTGACTACTCAAAATTCATCAAGATACCCATAGGGATATCCTCCAGGGTCAACAATACAATCAATCATAGACACTACCCTCATATCGGTTAGCTGCTTTATTAAATTTCCGATGTTGAATGTCGCCTCCTTGCCATTGACTCTGAATTTTAGCACACTTCTTTCCATGTCAACCATCTACCTGTGGCCATAAATGGTCTTTCTAAGATAATAGGCATCTCGGTGTCAACCTCAAGGTCCAAGATGATAAATTCAGCTAGAAAAATAAAGTTATCCACCCACACGATCATATCAAATGAGATTCCCGCAGGCTTCTACATTGTGCGGTCAGCCATCAATAGCCACGTAAAAGTCGGTTCCATAGGGTTCAATCCCAATTGCTTGAATACGGCCAGCGACATCAAATTAATGTTAGCTCTTAAATCACACAAGGCTCGGCCAAATTAGGATGACCCAATGGTGCACGGTATAGTGAATGCTCCAGGATCACCCTTATTCTGTGCCAAGGACCTAGTCGTGACTGCACTACAGTGGTGCACACTATCAATATCCTCAAAATTCACTTATCTATTCCTTGTGACCAACTTTTTCATGAACCCGGCATATCCAAGCATCTTCTCTAATTCCTCAAGAAGAGGTATGTTCAAGCTCAATTCTCTCAGAATCTCAATAAATTCCTTAAACTTACCTTCCTCTTTATTTTGCCTTAATCACTGAGGAAAAGGTAGGGGTGGTCTTGGGATCTTTCTGACTTTTTGCTCAATGATCGGACCCTTACCTTTATCTTCAACAACTGTACCTTTATTACCTGTTATATTCTCAGACTCAACAACAAGTATCTCATCTTTAACAATATCAACAACAGGTAGTGGGGGATCTATAGTAGTGATACCACTCCTCGTGGTAATAGCAAGTACATGACCATCATTTTTAGAATTTTGCACTATGTTGCTCGAAAGGGTACCTAGCTGCCTCTGGTTTAGAGTTGCTAATATCTACTCAAATTGGTGCTCCAACTGCTTGATAGCAATGTCATGTGACTCGACCTTCTGGGTCAATACTGAAATATCAGCCTTAATCTCCTGAAGGTTGGTCTCCTGATTTTCTTGACCTTTCACCAACCTAGCCAACATCTCCTTCATTTTATATTCTGCATCGCGTCTACTAGGTGGAATGTACTTGCTTTTTTTCTCTCTATTGTCATTATTCTTCCTCCAGTCTCCATTTCACTCTCTGCTACAATCTCTATGTTTGTCATAGTAGTTCCAACTTTGGTTCTCTTACCCTTGGGCTTAGAAACCTTCCATCTGATGATCCAAATAATTATCTTCCTCTTCCAATTCATACTCGTACTCTTTAGAAGCTGACCCATGTGTTGCTACTGCATTCCCTTTCCAGAAGTTACCATTGAAAACTGTTTTGCTAGTACCCTTAAATCACTCCTTAGTAATGTAATTTCTTGTGCTACTGTATCATCAGGTGCTCTTTGGTCACAGGAGGCTCCAACAGCATATGTACTAGATCCTCTCTTAGCCTCTCGAGTTTGCCACCCTTGGTTAGTGAGTGAAATCAGATCTAATATCTCTAAAACTGCCTCCCAGTGCAATATCATAAAAGCTCCCCCAGAGATGGTGTCTGCCATGGCTATGGATCTAATGGTCAAGGCTCTATAATATCGGATAAGATTATCCCTGACAACTGATGATTTGGCCTCATGCTCAACGTCTTCTCAAACCTAAACCAAGCCTCGTACATGGACTCTAACTGAAGCTACATGAAACTATCTGCAACATCCTTGAGCTGCAACATCCTTGATGAAGGGAAGAACATTTTTTAGAATTGCCTATGTAACTTGTTCCAAGTCGTGATAGAGCCTCTTGGCAGTTCCTCTAACTATAAAGATGTTTCTCCTGTAAGTAAAAAGGGGAAAACCTCTGCCTAAGTGCTTCCTGATCTACCCCTGGAATGGTATACGAGGTGCAGATCCCAAAGAAATTTGCATCATTTGTAGTCAATCCTACAAACACACACTTTAAATTCAGAAGTTGGATCATGGCATTCGTGATGTCAAATTTGATGCCTAAGGGAAAACCAGGATGTACTATGGCTCTAGTCTCGCTCGGCTCAACATATCCTAGATCTTTTTTATCATCTATATATGCTGGAATTACTTGAACATGGGCACATTTAGATCTCTTATGGTTTTCACCGAGTGTTGCTCGACGGTCTGTTGCTTGTCTCTACTCAGTAAGATCTATTTCCCTAGCTACTCTCTAAGCTTCTTCCGTTGTCCTCTTCTGGGATTTAGCATGAGCTAATAGCTCACCATTCTGACGATCAACACTAGCTTGTACTCATTTGGGCGGAGGTACAACATCACGAACCCCTTTAGGATTATTAGATCTTTTCTGCTCAGACATCCTACCAAGTGTTTATAGGATCCTCTCTGGATTCGGATTGATTGAAAGTAAGGGTTTGCCTCTACTACGTATGATAGGCATACACCGGCGTATGCCCAATTAAGAAAAAAAAAAGAAAAAGAAAAACCTAAAAACTATAACAACTTCAAATAAAAAATCAACACCGTGTTCCTCGACAACAGCGCCAATTTCTTGATGACGTCTAAGCAACACATTCTTTTAGATAATGGTACGGTCGTTTCAAGATATAGTAACCCAACTAAGGTTGGGGTCGAATCCCTAGGGAACATGTGGCTTTGAAGATCTCAGTAGTTGTAGTCAATGGGAAGAATAAGAAAAGTAAATGGGTTTTTTTGTATTAATCTCGAACAAAGAACAATATTAACTCGATTGAAATCAGTCGTAAGTGAATACTAGGATTGTGTTCCCACTGGCTTCTCAACTCCGTAGGCTTATAATGCGTTGTTGAACCAATCGAATACCTTGCATGCAGAATCGATAAGTTATATACCTTTTACAGTCTTTTGGACAAGTAGAAGGATTTCACCCTTTACCTTTTGAGTCTGAGGGTGTCGCACTACTAACCTTTATCTTGACCCCAGTTAACTATTATCTTTTGAGTCTCTAGTTACTAGATGAAATCTAACCATCTTATGTAAATAGAACCTAGAAGTGTGGATCTACAGTTAAACTCCAAATTACAGTTGTCTTTATCTTTTCCTAGTCACTACTCCTCTTTTGGAGTAAGTAGTAATATCTAGGTGGGATCCTAATGTGTGGATCCATTAAGATATCAATCATAATGAAGATAAAGTAATATATGCTAGGGGTATTGGTTCAGATTAACAATCACACTTTTCCTACTTTGTTAATACGCCAGGGTTTCCACTACCCTAACTATGGGTTTTAACCGCTTATGATTGTAAAGAAATCAATAAAATTCATAATAGATCGAAAGCATAGATAAAATCACAATGATAAGATGAATAAAAACCCACAACCATAAACTGAATAATCAATCAAAGTCTATACAAGGAAATCTCAAGATCAAAGACGGATCTGGAATCAAAATATGTTTCTGAGTGTTAAAAGTGTGTAACTCCTACTAAAAAGAATATGAGGGGTATTTATAGTACATGAGAAAACTCTAAAAATAAAGCCCAAATAAAATAGCAGAAAACTGGTTCGGTTTCCACCTGCTCTCTGTACCTACGGTCTGGCACAGGCACAGGTAGTACCTGTAGTCTGTCACAAGGCGGACATAGTACCTGCAGTCTGGCATAGGGTACAGGTGCAGACCATAAGTTACGAATGGACAAAGTCCTGTAAGTCAGCTCTCGAGATTTTGGTTTTCTGGCACTTGCTTTGTCTACATGTGGTCCGTAGGTCTACATGCGGTCCATAGGTTTCCTTAGTAGGTGTCGGGAGTCAGTTTTTTAGCTCTTTTTCGACTCTCGAACAGCATTGATTACGATCAAGCCGGAAAATATCCCAAACATCCATAATCTCTCCAAAAGTAGCCAAAAGCACCTTTTTTCACCTTTTTCATGAACTTAGAATCCAAAACATGATTTTCTACAAAACATACCCAAAATGGATCATATCTAACAAAAAGACCTCAGAAACTTGCATATTTTTCCTTGTTTAAGAGTTGAAAGTGCTATATTTCTATAGCACATCAACTTATAACCTCAAGTTACAAGTATTACGGCATGATTAAAGTTCAATTTTGATCTTATGATCTAAGATAAGACATGAAATCCACAAATTTCCTCATGAATATTATTTAAGTAAGAGAAGCATAGTTGGTTTTTAGTATATAAATATTTAGCATATAAGTACATATTTTAGGAGAAATATTTAGCACCGGGAGGGGAATATAGATTTAGCGTATCCTATTCTCCAGAAACTATGTGCCATCGTAGGTTTATGATTAGGGGCCTCGCTAGAGAGTGTCCCCTCCTTTATCCAATATGGGGTAAGTATAGTGATCACTCTAAGTTAAGGTTCTATTTCTATGGCAAGGGTAGAACAAATCTCCTCAATGTAGGTAAGACGCTGGAATCCATGATAGCTCACATGGTTTATGTCAATTTTAAGAATTTCCCATAAAGAAGCATAAAAGTAAAGATTTTAGAACTAAGTGTAAGGGCTCACTAAGCTTATCAAATTATGTTTTATTATTATTCATGTTTTATGATATTTCAGCTTTCAGTTTTATTCATGATTGAGGTGAGTCCCTTTTTACACTTAGCATGCATGTTTTGAAAGTATGTTTAGTTTAAATTTTTACTTATTGCATTCACCCCCACATACTCAGTATATTCCAAAAGTACTGACCCATATATATGTCTATGTGCTACATTGTTTCATAATGTAGAATCTGGTGTTCGCCCCCAGCAACACGATTGACTGTTGGCACCATTTCCTACGTTCAGATAGTTGGTGAGTCCTCTTAGTACGAGGGCCCATTTTATGATGATTTCAGACGCTTAGTGTTGTTATTCTAGTTGTTTAGTTTTTAGTTTGGGTCAGCTGGGGTATGTTCTAGTGGCTCTTCAGTCTGTTATTAGAGGCTTGTCAAGACTGGTCAGATTATGTTTCTTTTAGCTTTTCACGGAATCTTAAAGGTTATTAAGTTTCAGAGTTTTTAATCAAGATTATTCACTTGTTTGAAATTCGTTTTAAGTTTTCTTTAGTTTCTGCTCATGTTTGAAGTTTACATCTACGAGAGTCCAGTGTTGAGTAGATTACAAGGGTTAGCTTGGGTTATTCGTAGTCTTAAGCACTGAGTGACATCCAGGGGTATCTTTGGGGCGTTACACCTAATGTCTCATTCTTTTGCAAATTTCATGGGATCTAAGTTTATCCTCTTCATCCCTCTCTCTTAGACTCCTCATCTTTAAAATATTTGGTACTTTCTTACTGTTCAAATGGGAGTATATGTGGTAGCATAAGCAAGGACGTAGCCACTGCATATATTTATAGGTTCGGCCGAACCCAATAACTTTAATCTACATCCTATATTTGTTTTTAAGAAGTTTATTGAATGGGTTCAAACTATTAATTTTAAACCCAATAATCTTTATCAAACTCATAAATTTTAAATCTTGGTTCCGTTTCTGCATAAGAATCATATAAAATTGAGCTAATAATTGCCTTAAATCCTTGATGGTGTGTTTGCTTAGATGGTGTTGCAAAAAAAAAAACTGTAAAATTAATGAGGATGAAGACACAAAAATGGAAAACTCTTCCTTATTGTTGGTAAGCCATGTCATCATTCTACATAAACAAAATGGAGTAAATTCAGAGTCCAATTCACCATATAATGCTATTTTTCTTATTAATACTAAAAATATATATTCCTGTTATAAGCCTTCTAATTACTTGATTGTATAAAATAAGTATCCACTGTAATATATTGCAATAACGATAACTCAACATACTTTAGACCTGGCAAACATTGACACATTATAAAAATCATGCATATAGTTCACATCCGCCGAACAAAAGAAAGTGTGAGACATAAGAGTTGATCATACAAGTCTTTCACCTTAAGTTACGACGATTTGATAAATTGCAGATCATTTACTTATATATATTACTAAATTAACCTCTAATTACTTATTTTTTTAATTATTATGTTTGAATAAAATTAAACTATATATTTGAATATTTTTTAAATATAATTTGTGAAATATTTTAATAACGACAACTCAAACATTTTTGACATCGTAAATGTCGACATATTATAGAAACCATATAGTTCATACTTCATATGTGTCGAACCAAAGAGAGTGAGACATAAGTGTTTTCCATACAAAACTTTCACCTTTATGTTACGCCGATTTGGTAAATTACGGATCATGACTTATAATGTTACTAAATTAACCTCTAATTAATTATTTTATAATTATTATATATAAATAAAATTAAACAGTATATTAAAATAATTTTTAAACATAATGTGGAATATTTCAATAACGATAACTCGACACACTTTAGACTGATAAATGTTGACACATTATAAAATCATACATATAGTTCATATGTGCCGAACCAAAAAGAGTAAGACATAAGTGTTTATCCACAAGTCTTTCGTCTCTATGTTATGCCGATTTGATAAATTGTGAATTGTTTGTTACTAAAATGACCTCTAATTAATTATTTTTACATTATTATGTTAAAATAAAATAAAACTACAGATTTGAATAAGTTATAAACATAATTTGTGAAATATTTCAATAACGACAACTTATCGCACTTTCGAACTGGTAAATGTCGACACATTATAAAAATCATTCATATAGTTCATATATATCGAACCAAAAAGAGGAAGACATAAGTGTTGATCCACAAGTCGTTCGCCTCTATGTTATGCCGATTTGATAATTGTAAATCATTTACTTATATTTGTTATTAAAATGACCTCTCATTAATTATTTTTTAAGTATTATATTTAAATAAAATTAAAATATATATTTAAATAATTCTCAGACATAACTTGTAAGATATTGTAATAACGACAACTCAACATACTTTAGACCTGATAAACATCGTCACATTATATAAATCATGCATATAGTTCACATCTGTTGAACCAAAGAGAGTGAGATATAATTGTTGATCATACAAGTCTTTCGCCTTTATGTTACGTCAATTTGATAAAATGCAAATCGTTACTTATATATATTACTAAATTAACCTCCAATTAACTACTCTCTCCGTTTAAAAAAGAATGACTTATTTTTCTTTTTAGTCCATGTAAAAAAGAATGACCCATTTCCTTTTTTGACAATACTTTAATTTCAACTTTCTGCATGACATGTTTAGGACCACAAGATTAAAGGGTATTTTGGTACATTTGACACAACTTTAATTTAAGGCCACAAGATTCAAAAGTTTTCTTTATTTTCTTAAACTTTGTGTCAAGTCAAAGTAGGTCATTCTTTTTGAAACAGAGGGAGTCTTTTTTAATTATTATATTTAAATAAATTAAACTATATATTTAAATAATTTTTAAACATAATCTGTGAAATATTTCAATAACAACAACTCAACACACTTTAAAACTGGTAAATGTCGACACATTATAAAAATCAAGCATATAGCTCATATGTGTCGAACCAAAAAGAGTGAGACATAAGAGTTGATCGTACAAGTCCTTCGCCTCTATGTTACGCCGATTTGATAAATTACAAATCATTACTTATATTTGTTACTAAAACGACCTCTACTTAATTATTTTTTAAGTATTATGTTAAAATAAAACTAAACTATATATTTGAATTATTTTTAAACATAATTTGAGAAATATTTCAATAATGACAACTCAACACACTTTAGACCTGGTAAATATCAATACATTATAAAAATCATGCATATAGTTCATATGTGTCGAACCAAAGAGAGTGACACATAAGTGTTGATGGTACAAGTCTTTCGCCTCTATGTTACGTCGATTTGATGAATTGTGAATCATTATATTTGTTACTAAAATGACCTCTAATTATTTATTTTTTAAGTATTATGTTTAAATAAAATTAAAATATGTATTTAAATAATTCTCAAGCATAATTTGTAAGATATTGCAATAACGACAACTCAACATACTTTAAACCTGATAAAGGTCGACACTTATAGAAATCATACATATAGTTCAGATCTGTCAAACCAAAGAGAATGAGATATAAGTGTTAATCCCACAAGACTTTTACCCTTATATTATGCTAATTTGATAAATTGTGAATTATTACTTATATTTGTTACTAAAATGACCTCTAATTAATTATTACGCTTATATAAAATTAATATATATATAATTTTCAAACATAATTTGTAAAATATTGCGATAGAAACTATTCGACACACTTTACACCTGGTAATCCGATAATAAGTCGAACCACTAGTCCAATAACCAAATTATCGTTACAGATTATTGATTTCAGTTCGATTTTGAAAAGTTGTAGCTAGAGTCGAGGATGTTATGTTTAAACATAGAAAATGCGAACTAAAGTACTGGTTATTTTTTACTGTCACAAATAAATTTTTTACTATAAAGAATAAGCATTGACTGAGATCATACTGAAATATTGAGATCTCTACCTAATTATTTTTTTCCTTAACTTGAAAGGTGTGAAATTATACTAACTGAAATTAGGAATTTCTACCTAATACGCTTTTCAAAATACACATATTAAATATGGATAATAATTAAACAAATGTATTTGCCTATGCAAAAAGATTATTGAAAACGTATCTGGCCAAGGGAGATTGACAATGAAAAATACTCCCTCTGTTTCGTATTAGTTGGCCCCTATAGACTTGGCACACACCCATTAAGAAAAATATTTGTACGAGTCTATTTTACCAAATTAGTCTTATAAATTATGCTTTGAAAATATAAATTTGAATATACACAACTTATTTAGTCATTTAATAATAAGAGTATTATTGGAAAAAACATATTAAAGTACTCTTGATTTCATCAATGAGATAATTAAATTGAAACAAATATTTTTAGAAAGAGGATCAACTAAAATGAAACAGAAGGAGTAATGATTATGAAATAAACACTTTCCCATGACTATGGGAATTAACTATAGTTAAGCCCATTATCAGTAACCAATGTATTGGAAATATGATAGAAGAATATATTTAATATTTGAGATAAAAGGATGAAAGTGTTCGAAAAGAAACTGATTTATAGTTTTTATTATTGTGGTCAAATTTGGGCAAAATTTTTGTGCCGAAAGGACTTTTCCATTTGTATAATTATCAAACAAAACTGATAGATGGTGCTGTATTTAACAAATGGTTGGTTTATTCATTTTTTTTTTGTTTATGCTATATATTTAACATATCAAAACGTAAATATTTTAAAGGAAAACAAAATATTCTGGTAGAAGTTGAGCCCACATGGATCAATATTTATAGGCTACATATTTTGCTCAAATTAGCTCAACTTTTAGATGGGCTAAATTGACCAAATCCAAAATAACTTAAGTTGATAAATTGGCAAATCAATAATAACATGCTTAAATTTGAATGAATTGGATAATTCACAGATTTTATATCCAAATCCCGTCGGTTTTCTGTTGCTGGTTCAATCTACATTCAGTATCCCTCGGGGTTGGGGGGTGGGCCGGTGAGGGGAGGAGGACGCTAAATAATGTCCCAATTTAATATATATGTATGTATTTCATTCTTTTAATCTATTTCAAAAAATATATATATTAATTTTTATACTGAAAAATAATTTAACTTAAATTTTTTTTGTTGATTGTATTTAGATAATTTAAAATCACATAATAAATGTTTAAACTTGTTTAGATCGCAAGATTCAAAAACAACATTTTCTTCTTAGATTTCATGCACTATCGAGTAGTGACATATAAATTAGCACATGAGAATTTAAATTTGGGAACATTTCACTTTATCAAATTTAAATTTCAGTTCATGCAACTTGGAGATGTGAGTGAAAAACTCTCTCCATCTCATTTTATGTGATATTGTTTAATTTACAAAATATACATAATAAAAAACATTTTTGAAAGTTATGGTTTAAATACAATTATTAGTATTTGAATGCCTATAAGGATACAAAATTAAATTATTATTAAATATAAAAATAAGACAAATTTTGGAACATACTATAAAAAGAAAATGTGTCATATATTTTTTTCAACAAAAAGAAATTGTTGTAAGTAAACGACATTCATGCCCTCGAACTTCAGTAATGATGAGTCTAGACTGTCGATAAAATTTCAAGGGTACGAAAAAAGAAAAAAATCTTTTGAAGTTCATTTTTTTGGGGTTAAAACTATTAGTGGACTCATACTTGTATGTTGTTGTTGTTATTATTATTATTATTTTGTTATTGTATATGACTACTAGAAATATTGTTAACGAGTTCATGTTAACCACAAAATATTTTATATCTATACCCATAATCTATATCTATATTTATATCTATAATATATTAAAAGTGTGAAGACGTGATTTGAATTTTTTACCCTTCATTAAAAGACTCTTCTTTAGAAAATTGTATTTTCACTATTTTTTAAATTTATTATTTAATTATTTTTTATTATATTAACTAAACTTTCTAAAATATATGAGACTCCTTAAATATATGGTAGGAAAATTAATTAATATTTCTTTTTTACTAGACTTCCTAAAATATATGAGACTCCTAAAATATATGGTAGAAAAATTGATTAATATTTTTCTTTCTACTGTTCAATTAGAAAAATACTTCTAAAATATGAATCTATTAAGGAAATACTTCTATAATTATTGAGATATACGTTAAACTAGAGAACAAACATGTTGGCCTATTGGAAAAATATGATTGATGCTCATCTAACTTGATTCGATTGTATGTCAAGATTGGTGGATGCTTGTTTTTCTAACCCTCAACTTCTTCACTATTTTTGTCAGCATAATAGAATTTAACATGTGTGTATATATATGTTCTTTGTTTTCATTCAAAATCATTCTTTATGGTCAAAATTTTCTCTCAAACAAGAATTAGTTGGATCAAAATCGAAGTTTTGTGATCACTGTTATATATATTTTATATACTTTACAGGTCGTAGATGAATGTCGGTTGGCTTTAAAGAATTTCTTGTGTAAAGGTTAGGTTTAATTGTATTGTTTTGATATCTTTATTATCTTATTGTTTTATTTTAATTTACTGATTCTAGATAAATGTGGATCGGCTTTGAAAATCCTTTTTAGGTAAAAGTTAGGTTTAATTGTATTATTGTAATATCTCTATTAGTTTGTTATTTTGTGGTAGTTTACAGTTTGTAGATGAATCTCGATCGGATTTGAGAATTTTTTGTGTGTAAAATTTAAGTTTAATTGTATTTTTTTTATATCACTTTTATCGTATTATTTTGTTGCAGTTTACATGTGATAGATAAATGTTGGTCGACTTTGAGAATTTTTTTTATGTAAAGGTTAGGTTTAGTTGTATTATTTTGATATTTCTATTATCGTATTATTTTGTTGTTGTTTACAGGTGGTAGATGAGTGTCAGACGACTTTGAGAAAATTTTTGTATGTAAAAATTAGATTTAATTGTATTATTTTGATGTCTCTATCATTGTATTATTTTGTTGCAATTTACTGATGGTAGATGAATGATGATCAATTTTTTAAATATTTTTGGTGAAGATTAGGTTTAATAAATAAATTCTCCATCTTTACATACTAAAAAAATATTAAATTTAATTATTATATTTATCTTTATTATTTAAACAAATATCTTATTTAATGTAATGTTTGAACTCATTAAAGTAAAGTACACACATACACTTAAACTAGTATATATATATATATATAATCAAAACCCTTTAGTAAAATTATGCATATTCTCAAGATGTAGATCAACGATATCGAATGCAAGTAACATCAGCATGTTATGTCCGAGTTGCTATATTTGACTATAGGTATAATTATTACTCGACCGAATATATATACATGCTCCTGAATTATTTTACTTTTTTTCGTATAGGTACTTATTGAACCCTTTACTCCTTCATAAATGATGTTAATTGTGCCCAGTTTGCTGATATCGCAAAAAATGTAAGATGCGTGTAATACACACACTGATGATGTGGCAAAGTGATAAATTAAATAACGACACGTGGTATTTTAACTTAAAAAAATTAAAAAATAATTTTCAAATATAATTAAATCTAATTAAAAAAAAAATCATTAATACACCGTCCATCCAACTGTACCTACCCAATCCTCCCTCCTCCCACCCTCCCACCCTCCCCTTCCAAACGTTACTTTCTCCATTTTTGAGCTGACAACTTAAAAAAATAAAAAAAATCTTCATTTTTGAGCACACAAGTAAAAAAAAAAAGTATCTTCTTCTTCTTCCCTTCCAAACACTTCTTTCTCCATAAAGAAAAATAATTTTATTTTTTTACCTCCTTCTTCTTCCTCCTACTCTTCCACCATTAAATTACACTTTCAATTCTTCATTTTTCCACCAAAACAACACCCAACAACAAGAAAAAGAGTATCAATTCAACACACACTCACATACAACAAGCAACAATAACAATTTATTTTTGAAAAGAAAATTTCATTTTTTTATCTTCTTCGTGTATTATTTTTGCAGTGTTCGTATATTATTTTTCCGGCGAAAATTTCGCCGAAAACCCCATTTCAACACAATTAACCGCCGAAAAATCATATTGTTGCAGTGTTGAAAAAAGAAAATTGAAAAAATAAATAAAAAAGGCGTTCAATGTAATTTCAGTTTATGGCTTCTGAAATGGAAATTACAATGTAATTTTAATGGAAATTAAAAAAGGCGTTCAATATAATTTTTTTAATTTTGAAATTGAATGTAATTTTTTAATTTTTTAATTTTGAAATGGAAAAATTACAATGTAATTTTAATGGAAATTAAAAAAGGCGTTCAACGTAATGGAAAATCATATTGTTGCTGATATGGAAAATATTTTTTTTTAAAAAGGGAAATTACAATAAATTATGGCTTCTCACTCTCCTAATGGAAAATGTATTACACATGTCACGCCACATAGCGATTGTGCTCAATTGACACGTTTTGTGAAGGAGTAAAGGGTTCAATAGGTACCTGTCTTAATTGAGGTGCCTATACGGAAAAAGTGAAATAGTTAAGGGGTTTGCATATGTATTTAGCCATTATTACTCCCTCAATTTAAAGAAGAATGACTTATTTTCATTTTTAATTCGTTTTAAAAAGAATAATTATTTCTTTTATAATATTTTAATTTCAACTTTTCACGTGACGTGTTTAAGACCAGAAGAATAAAGAATATTTTTGTAAATTTTACATAATTTTAATTTAATATCATAAAATTTAAAAATCTTCTTTATTTTCTTAACATCGTGTCAAGTCAAAACATATCCTCTTTTTTTTTTTTTTTTAAACAGAGTAAGTATTTTTTTTATTATTGCTGTATGTGACTACCAGGCGTATTGTTAAGGAGTTCGTGTTAATCCCAACGTATTAATTATAAAAATTATATATATTAAAAGCCCTTAGGGACGTTTGGTGGGAGGGATTAGGATAATTAATTTCAGAATTAATTTAGAAGAGGGGCTTATTCCATGCTTGGTTGGGATAAAATGTATGGGATACTCGTCACCGAATTATTTATTCCGGACTTATAGTGTTTTTCTTATCCCTCCTTGAGGGTGGGATAACTAATCCTATGATAGTTAATTCCGAAATTAGTAATTTCGAAATAACTTATTTTCCAACCAAACGACCCCTTACTGACATAGTATGCATATTCTGAAGATCTAAATTAGCGACATCAAAAGCTAAGTCGAAATGTGGAATATCATATCCAAGTTGCTATAATTTGTATCATGTTTAAAATTTTAAATCGACCTAGATTTGCATTGGCTATTTCTTCGTATATAATCTGAGTAATTCTTAATGATAGCTCTCTATTAAGCAAATTAATTAAGAAACTTTTTAGTACGTATGTAATAAATAGAAAAAAATGAGTCAGAAGATCCTTTCAAGTCTTTAATTAAAAAAAGGGGATAAGTGAGTCTCATAATATTTATAAAGACTTGGGATAAAATCGTTTAAATAATTAGGACAGTTGTTCAACAATTGTATTAGTTGTCTCAATAACTATCAAAATTATTAAATAACTTTGCAAAGTTATTGGAGTAAAAATATCTAAAAAAAGTGATTTTTTTTTTTGCTCCTTTTACCCAATTTTCAAAATTTGAAGGATTCTTACTTAATTGAAAACTTGTTTGTAATTTTTAATTCAAGATCCCAATGCAATATGATTTCTACCTAAGTTTTTGGATATAAGTTTGAACCATGTAGTGCATGGATGGTAAACTCAATAAAAGTAGGGGAAGAAACACACGAGAGAATGGGAATGAACTATATTAGTAGCGTTTCGGGGGTAAAATCGTCATATTGCAGCGTGGGGGACCAAAGCACGTGAGAAGCAACAGGCACTGGTTTCGCCGTTGTAATAATCAGTTACTCTCTCTCTCTCTCTCCTGTGCTTGCGCTGCAGCTCAATTTCAGTGCTCCAATACTCTCTTAACAAATTCCCTTTCATTCACTACCATTTCTCTCATTTTCAATTTGCTGCTCTATACATTCCAAAAACATTATTCTCCTACAATCCTCTCAAATATACTTGCAAAAAATCATAAAGATCTCTACTTTCCCATTCCTTTTCTATCTTTGCAAGCTTCAACAACATCCATCAACACAACCTTTTCTCCATAACTAGGGTTCATTTTCTTCTAGGTATGAGCAAACTTTTCATTTTCTCCCTTGTTTTCTTTTTCTTCTTCTTCTTCTTCTTCTTCTTCTTCTTCTTCTTCTTCTTCTTCTTCTTTTCTTCTTCTTCATTCTTCTTCTTTAATATTTTCTGTTTCTGTACATGCATGTTCTCTCTGGGTCTGATTATGTGTGTATGAGGTGTTCATGTGTTTGTATAGATGTGCAGGGATGTCAGTTAGGGTTTTTTTGTTTTCATGCTGGAATTTTATTTAATTTTATTTTTTGAAGAAATTTAACCCATCTTGTGGTTTTTTTCTTGGGAAGTAAAAATGGAGTCTAGGGTTCATACATCTAAAGCCAAGTTCTAGGGACCGGATGGATCAACTTATTTTTGAAATAGGAACTGTTTTTATATGTTTTTTCTCTTTGAATAAGCTGCAATCTCCAAAACAAAACGAAAAAAGAAATTGTAAGTTCTTGTTTTTCGTCTTGTTTTGATATGAATATGAACTCATGAATCAGTAAATTCTATATCGAGTTTCTTTTGAAAATATCGAAAACATTTTCATGCATTTATTCTCTTTGTAAGCTACAATCTCCAAAACAAAAACAAAAAAATTACTATTTCTGTTTTTTCGTCTTCTTTTGATATGAATCGTTAATCTGCAAAATTTTCAGTAAATTTACAGCTTTTTCTGCTCATCAGTTTAGTCAAAAAGCACTGGGGTTTTCTACTTTTTTTATCAGTTCGTTTGTGTTGGATGAATATACATAAATTAAGTTGCCGTATAGGAGGAAACCAAGCATGCTGAGTGTACTGATAGACTGAGGTTAGCCCAGTTCATATCTGCTTTTCAGCCGCTATGTTTAATGCATTACTATACATGGAACTCTATATTTCTGGAAAGCCTAATGGCAGTAGCTGATCAACCTTTTCTATTTGAACCTTAAAAAAACAACGTTCATGCAAATTATTAGTGTTATTGACTCTTTTTTCATGCTTTATTTGTTTACAGAAAAATGGTAATGGAAACTTACTACAGAAAAAGATCCAAAAAAATCAATCAAGCAAACCTCGTAAGTTCTTTCTCTCCCTTTCTGCACATTTTCGTCGATGGGTTTTGTATAGACATCAGTATCTGAATATTTCCTTTTTTCTGTACACCATTAATTCTTTGGCTTTCATTTAATGTGAGGAACCTACACGCGCCAATTAAAGTTGCTTTCAATACGAGTGCGTGCATGTAGTGATATTTGTGTTTTTCTCCTGCTTGCTGTGACGGCAAAAAGACAAAAGAAATCTTCTTGACAATGATGATGGTGATTTTAAATATAACCCAGATGAGTGGGGAAAGAAACACTTAAAAACACAATTTTAGAGTATATGCATGTTAATATAATAATATTATATTACAAAAGGATCAGAATATATATATATAGAGAGAGAGGGGGAGAAATTGAGAGAGTACATGCTATATTAATGGTGGAAGTGGGTGTTCATATTTTTGAAATACATGTTTATGTATACGTACACAGGAAAAGGAGGCAGATAGTACAGTACCATCTTTGGCCAGACATGAAAAGCAACCAATTCTGCCCACATCAGATAACCAATGTACCCTAAAACGCCACGGTACACTCAGTACTCACCCCCTCCCTCCCTCTCTCTCTCTCTCTCTCGCTCTCTTTCTGCAGTACTATATTTTAGCCTCATCTGAATCAACTTTTTATACCTCTATTTCACTATTTGTCTTATTTTACTCTCCAGTATTATATGTTGAACGAGTTTTTATTGGTTGTTCAAAAGCTTTAGCTGGTTCTTGGAAAATGCATTCTCATTATCCCTTTTTTCGCTTTCCAGCAGACAATCAAAGTCTGGATCCCAAGATGAACAACATCAAGATGGGTTCTGTTTACGAGATTGATCATATATATTTGCCACCTAGGACCCCAGTTCAACTCAAGTCCATACGAGTAGCTATGGTGTGAATATTATATTACATTATTCCTGATGTTATTTACAAAAAACTACTACATATGTATGTATAATTGTTTTATAGTTGTAAATTAATAGCCGGCTATTATATATTTGGTTTTTCCTCAGGTGAGTGAGAAAACTCCATTGAATGTGGCAGTGAGGTTCCCGAGCATGGAGTCACTACAAACATACTTTAGCAATAGCACCCGAGAGATGTATCCAGCTCTTGATGAGAAGTTTGTCATGGGAACAGCACTGGCTAATAAAGTGCTTCTCCGCGAAGTTCCTTCCCGGGAATTTACTGAGAAGAAGCATCTTCACAGCTTCTGGTTGTTCAACTCCACTTTGGCTCTTCCTCCCAAGAGTGGACTTCTCTTATCTCAGCTCAAGGTCAATGGTATGGTTACATGGGGGATACGCCGCCAAGTCAAGTTCTTGGGGAGACACGAAGAAAGCAAGAACACTAATTCTTCTTCCAGTTTCGTTCAAGGAGATGAAATACCAAAGGTGAAACAAGTACCTGCTAAAGAAGAAGAGGATGACGATGATGAAGAAGAAGAGGATGAGGAAGGAGGTGATGAAGATGATCAAGAGGATCAAGTGTTAAAGCAAGAAGATGAAGAAACAGAAGAGAATGATGATGATGAGGAAGCTGTAACAGAGAAGGGTAACAGGAACCTGAAGAGAAAAAGATATAGCTTAAGAGCAACTACAGCAAAACAGTCAAAGAAATCAAGAGTCGAGACTCAAAGGAAGAAAAACAAGATTAAGAGGAAAAACAATTGCAAGCAGTTGACGGTATACAAAGACCCCAAAGACCGTTGGTCTACAGAGAGGTAAATAAAGCTACTAATTCTATTATGTATTGTAGTTTCAGGAAAACAATTCTCTTTGATTACTTTCTAATGTCCACACTGAAATCCTGAAGGTACAAGTTGGCGGAGAAGAACTTAATGGAGGTGATGAAGGCAAAGGGCGCAATGGCTAATAACCCTATTCTCCGGCCAGAGTTGAGAGCAGAGGCACGGAAGAGCATTGGAGATACTGGCCTGTTGGATCATCTGCTCAAGCATATGGCCGGTAAGATTGCACCTGGAGGAAGTGAACGTTTTCGTCGTAGGCACAATGCTGAGGGTTCAATGGAGTATTGGCTGGAGAGTGCTGACCTAGTTAACATCAGGAAGGAGGCTGGTGTTAATGATCCTTATTGGATTCCCCCACCTGGTTGGAAGCTCGGAGATTCCCCCACTCAACACCCCGTCTGTGCCCAGGAATTTAAGCACCTGAAAAATGAGATTGTAGTACTCAAAAGGTTGGCTGAAAATGCTTGCTACTACTAGTTTGTCAAAGTGCATGTCATGTCCATGTCCAAGGAAAAAAAGTTGTTTAATGGTTGTTCTTGTCGAGTTTTGATGGTTTTGTTATATCTGTAAATATTGGTTTGTAAACAGAGACTGGGAGGAGATGGTGCTTTCCAAGAAACTGTTGGAAGAAGAAGTTAGAAAGCTGAAAAGGTGATGATTCTATACTGTAATTTAAGCTTTTACGTTGGTCATATATTATTTATGGCTGTGTTAATATGTTCTTTTTTATTTGAGCAGAAAGAATGAAGAGTTTGAATTGAAGAAGCAACAAGAAACAAAAGCTATTGAGATTTCAAGGACAGCAATTCCATCAATGGTATTTATTTCTAAAAGCCAAAGTTTGTCTTTAGATGGTTTCGAATTAATAACACGTTTGGTAAGTAAACTTCATGTTCTGTTTTATTGGCAGGAGAGGTGCAAGAAACAATTAATGATAGCCAATTCAGAATTCATGGGGAAAATGGAGGTATTCTAATTAATTAACCCCTTCTGGATAAACTCTTTTCCTCCACTTGTGTTAAATTAGCAATAGACCCCTAGTTTAAATTTGGTCTGATGGACCTATGCATATTGCTTTGCATGTAGCCACACAATGCTTGGAACTATAGATGCAACTCAAACTTTCATAGTTTCATTATGCTTTAACTCACACATTTCTGATGTCTCTTTTTAATCAAAAATGTGCTATTTCCCTTCTTTGGTTATCTGAGTTTTTTGTTGCTGGTTAGGAATGCAGGGGTAAGGGAGAAGGTGGGGTTGGGTGAGGAGTAGGGGTGCATGTTACTGTACGATATCTATGCATGTTACTGTTGGAGCCATGATAGTTTTAGTACTTATAATTTCTTTGGACTTTTAAATGTTAATTGGGTGATGAATACAGGAAAAGTTTCTGAGCCTGGTGTCTAAACTGGAAGAAAAAGAAAGGTCGATCACTACATTAATATTGTCGAGTACTGAGCAATTAGCTGAAGTTAAGAAAAAGGAAGTGGAAGTAGGAAGTGAGAAGCTGGGAGGGCAAGCAGTAAACGTAGCAATGGAGAGATCACATGATCAGAGCAAGGAGCTAACAGCAATTAACCCCAGAAAAGCAAAAAGTAGTGCCGCAGCAGCTGAAGGAAAAGCTGCCAAGATACAAAGGCTTAAGAGTGGGTTCAGACTGTGTAAACCCCAGGGTAGTTTTCTTTGGCCAAACATGGTCCGCAAGAGTAGTGGTTGTAACATGTCCCCCCAGGTTGTGGTCCAGGTTGAAGATCTTCATATGGTCCAAACACCACCCTCAGTTTCTTCTTCCACTGCCATAGCTCCTCCATTGCTGCCTTACACTAATTTTCATAACAACCACCCAGCTTCCCCTGTCAAGCCTGTCCCTGAAAGACGAGCAGTCACCGTTACTGTCTCCACCATCTCTAGTGAAACTCGCTATGAACCCGGGGATAACATGAATTACTCAACTGGAAACAAGACAACTACAATGATCAACTTAAATGATGTCCCTCTCAACATTGGTGAAGGACTTCGCCGAACTCCAACATCAAGACAAACTATAACCACAACAACTACTGTCATGCCTCATGTGAGTATCATTTATCCTCTCTCAATGTGCATTCGATCTAGTTAATTATTTATGTTCCTTGATAATTGATTGCCACCTTAATTCTGTATGTATGTACTCAAGACATTGTCCTCTCCGGTGAAGGGAGTCAACATGAGTAAACCAAGGCAAGCTTCAGGGGATGACAGGGCTAGCCAGGCTAGCATCAGCGAGAAAGAGTTCAGTCAGCAACAAGCAAGCAAATGCTGCTCTTCATCTGCCACATCCTTTCCCCAGGGAGCTGCAAGTTGGTTAGTTCTGGCTACTCCAAGAAACACTGCCTCAGACGAGTCCATCATTTAGGGGGGAACTAAATAGACTAGTAGTCGTGGTAACTAAGACTATCCTTTGTTTCCAAGCATAAGTTGAAGATGCTGTTTTTGTTGGCAACTTGAAGGAGTTGCTTTTGCAGTGGATGCTTGCTTACCCTCTAATGGTATCAATAGGAATCAAAATCACACGATAAGTGTATGTTTAATTCTCAGAATGTTCGGGTTCTTTATCCCCCGTAATAGAAAATTGATCTCTGATGCTTTTCTTTCCAAAATTGAATTGTTGAAAATACACAGCTGTCTAGTACCCTACGTTTCAACTACTGTATGATGAGATTATTGTTAACCTAAATAACGAAGCATGTAAAGCGCATGGAAGTGCAAAAAAAATAAAAATACTCGAGCATGCCATATCCATCCTAGTGTTACAGAAGAGGAAATATGTGATTCGAATTCAAATGACACTTCTACAAAATGAATACATAATGATTTATGGTATTAAAGTTTTCATTTAAACCACCAGCAAGTGACTGAGAACTATGGCATTAAAAGTTTTCATTTAAACCACCAGCAAGTGACTGAGAACAAACTTCGCACCCTTCAATTTCATCAAAGGGGTGCCAATAAATAGACAGCAGCAGTAATTGAACTTCAAACTGCTTGATTTCATCGACAGAAGGGGGAAAAAACCAGGTAAAATAATGGCATCATTTTCATTCAATGCATACTTATTGTACGAAATTAAGACCTGCTAAATGTGCCTTTGAATTATACGAACATTAAAAGTAGGGGCGGAGCCAGCCTTTCGTTAGGGGAACCCCCTTAGACACGGAAAAATATACCATTTATACATAACTAAAATTATTTTTTATGTGGTTATAGTAGGTGTTGAACCCCCTTCGATTAAGTTTTCTTTGAATATTAAACCGTCTTAGTTGAAATCCTGGCTCCGCCTCTGATTAAAAGTTATTCTTGTGCAATGAATGTCTTCATTAATTATGTTCGATATTACTTCCATGTGTGCGTTATCTTTTACACATCCATCTAAAGAAATATTAATTAAAAAGAATTTCAACTGTTTTACATAAGTATTTTATAATCTTTTTTCATTGAATATTTTATTCTATTTATCTGTTATCACCCTCATATATAATTGAACTGTTTGTTGTCTTATACAGATGCAACTGCGTCGAAAATGAAAATAAATATAATTATAAGCAGGCATTCCAGCTTCTGCAGTAGAGTCGGATCTCACTGAAGTTGACACATCGAGACTGAACAGCTGTGAGCTTTCTTATATCATCCAATGTGTGAGATGCACTGAAGGCTATCCTTAATCTGAGAGGAGTAGGCCAGAGTGTGTTTGAGTTCAAATAAAATGAGAGAAGAAAGTAAAAATTATATTTCATGTGGAGTATCATACTCTAAAACTGCTTAGAAAGTAAAAATCCAAGATGAGCCACTGGCCAGAAAAATAATTTGAGCAATGCGCGATTGATGACCAAAAACATCATAAAGCATGTCAAAATCAAGGATAGCTTTCATTCAAGGTTCCTAAAAAACAAAGACACCCCAACACTAGGATAGCAGATTATAAAGAAAGTAATGCAATATATAATTATCATGAAGATGATGTGAAAAAATCTTTTGATGTGGTTGTCACATTTATGGATTGAGGAAGACCAACAGTACATTTGAAGTGCTAGATAAAGCTATACATTTCCTGCACCATATCAGACGATGAAGAAGGAATGGAGATGAGAGACCAGGGTGCAAATTACACCAGAGAAAAAAAAAGGCGACTTCTCCCATCTATCTAAAATTTAGTTAGAAGAGTTACTCGATACCTACACTATTGGGAGGATGAAGGTACGGGAAAATAGGTGAGGTTCACACAAATGGTTCAACATCAACATTATTTAAGTAACAAATAGGAATGAAGGATGGAGAAAGTATCCACTTCTCTCAGCTAAAAGATGAGATAGAAAAACAAATACTCTATAAAATGGCTTCAAATAAAAGAAGGAAAATGCTCAAATATGCCACTTATTTATGTCATCCGTTAGGAGTTGGGCTCATTCGTGCTATCGCCGTTATAAAACTGGTTCATCTACGCCATTACTTTTTAACGGTGATTTTCTAAAAAAACTGCTTTGCCACGTGGTCTCTTATTAGAGGTCCACGTCATTTTTTTTAATAGTTTTAATCCATTAAAAAGAATTTATCCACACTCAACCTATCACTTTAATATTACTCTTAATTTTGACCCTAGATTTAAACATATATATAATCATTTAGTCTTTGAACATAAAATTTACACACTTGAATACTACGTTTAAAATAATATAAGTTAGAATAATTAATAATTTAAAATGACAAATGAATAAATTGTGATTAAAAATTAATTTGTTTTGACTCTCGAAATCTAAACATCATCACATAATTTAGGACGAAGAGAATACCACATAAATGAAGGACCACAACTTTTAATTAGGAAGAATACCTAAAAATCCCTTCTAAATTTGCATTATAAGTTTTATAATTGAATTATTGGTAGTCTTAATTATTTCGTGAATTTAGCTATTTGGTAGCCTTTATACTCTTTAACGTGGACGAGACGTAGAGCATAATTTTTTTCTGCGTGGGTGGATTCTTTAATATACACATTAAAGATCCATTAATACACACATAAATAGTGTCTGCGTGAGCAGGTACCAAACAACACTAAAAAATATGTGGACTGAAAACACCCTACGTACCTGGATGGTGGTCTTTTATTTATTTTATATTTTTTTAAACTCTAACACGCCTAAAAATAAATTATGCTCTACGTCTCGTCCACATTAAAGAGTATAAAGGCTACCAAATAGCCAAGTCTACGAAATAATTATGACTACCAATAATTCAATTCTACAACTTATAATCCAAATTTAGAAGGAATTTTTAGGTATTCTTCCTAATTAAAAGTTGTGGTCCTTCATGTATGTGGTATTCTCTTCGTCCTAAATTATGAGATGATGTTCGGATTTCGAGAGTCAAAACAAATTATTTTTTAATCACAATTTATTCATTTGCCATCTTAAATTATTAATTATTCTAACCTATATTATTTTAAACATAGTATTCAAGTGCGTAAATTTCATGTTCGAAGACTAAATGATTCTATATATGTTTAAATCTAGGGTCAAAATTAAGAGTAATATTAAAGTGGGTTAAGGTGATACGTTGGATGTGAGTGAATTCTTCTTAATGGATCAAAACTTAAAAATAAAAAATAAAAAATTTAAAAAATGTCGTGGACCTCTAATAAGAGGCCACGTGGTAAAACAGTTTTTTTTGAAAACCACCGTTAGAAAGTAATGGCATGGACGGACCGGTTTTATAACGGTGATGGCATGAATGAGCCCAACTTTTAACGGATGACATAAATGAGCCATTTCTGATAGTTCAGTGACATATTTGAGCCTTTTCCCTAAAAACAATAACTAAATTTTCCATTCTGATAAATAGATTTACCATGGACAACAGCAATTAAAGGCACCGGGGTAGAAGTTGAAAATATGAAAGAGCATATTATTGATTATATCAGTTGCTTCAATTTCTTGCTGTTCGTTTAGCATTTCAACCCAAAGTAATTGTGGGTCGCAACAGACAATTTGACTATCACAAAGGCGAGCAGAGTGGCCAAAATCGAATTTTCTTTTTTTTTCTTCTTAAAATAAAGGCGGCTATTATTGGATTGTTCAAAGAACTCAACATGTAATAGAAATAAAAGCAGTTAAGCACTCCTAGAGAGGCCTATTTCAAATATAAAGGAGTGAAAATTCCCGATAAATAAGTAATATAGCAGACAAGGTATTGCCATTATCATGGATAGATATCTTCAACTCAAACTTCAAGGATATAGAACCACAACTTCTAAACTTCAAAGAGTTTTATGTGTGAACCGCACAAATAAAGGTAAGCAAAATCAATCCTCTACATAGACTAGTTCAACTTCTCATGAAGCAAGACTAGCACCAAACTGTTATTCAACTATTAACTGGCTTCAGTGTTGGGAGTCTCAGCAGTACATAAAATATTTTTCTCCTAAATGCAAGTCTCACGTCCATAAACCAAATTAATCAACATAAGATAAGAACCATAAATCAGTGCAATATTGACGATGTTAAATCAGATAGCATATGCATCAACTGTTTTTTTGTTCTTCCAATATTTGTACCTGCATATGTATCCGCCATGGAAACCTGAAGCCTTGCTCAAAGTACCTAGGAAAATGTCCATATCACTTTCACAATTAAACAACTCAGCTGCACCAGTACCAGTTGAGAAAGAACTGAGTTCCGTCACAATCTACAAAGCTATCATGGAGACCCTATTAACTAGCAAATGATTATATGAACAAGATTTAGGGAGAAAGTAAATGAATATGTACAACTTTTGTTAGGCAAGTGTGCAATGGGAACAAATTCTTAGATGAGGTGTCTTATCGAAAGACGTGGACAAGTTTAAGGGGCCGCTAATGACTTTAGTCTACTTTTGTCAATCACTGCCCTATATCTGTCCAACAAACCTTACCATACAAGTAACTAATTCAAAGAGAAGCAATTCTCTAAGTGCCTTTGTTTTAGAGAACTGGTAAGTTATTATGAATTCACAACTGTCGTAACTGCTGTTATCTCATCTTTTGAGTTTACTGTTTTGTCTTTCTTTTCCTTGTAGATTTTCTTGGATGATGCCGCGCATATGTAATTGATAAAGATTGAAACTTTAATCAAGGCTAACATATCAGTAATGACAACTTCACTCTTTATTGTACAATTTGATCTTTTATCACATGATCACTTGACTAGTCAAATACACAATAACATCCATAAAAGGAAGAAAACTAAATAAAAAGTAGTAACCTACTGTTAGAGTAAGTGCGCTACTAATTACCTTATTTGAGCCTAGCCATTGCCTGTGATGGAACGGGTTGCGTAACATGTTCCAGTGAATGTAGTAAAGACAGTAAGTGGAGAGCACAATTGTTTTTACGTGGAAAACACCCGGCTCAAAAAGATGTAAAAAATCATGACCTGTACCTCAACAGGATTTAACCCCAACTTCACTAAACAACAATGAGCCTCAACAACTGATTACAACTCTGTAACCTAGGAATTATAAACTCTAATTCCTAACTACACACACCACTCAAGGTATGAGTTCCCAAAGTCTCTGAGTTTTCCCAACTCGAAGACTAGCTCCTAGTTCAGTTTATAACACACTGAAACTAATATTACATCAATAGTTCAAACATAATGAACAACTCCTAACAATCAAAGCTAAAACTCTTAGCCAGATTCTATACTTAGGACCGGGTTCTTCAATGTGTCTCTTTAGTGATTGAGTAGCACTTCGTCAATCAATCAATTGCCCTTTTCAAATTTGTAAGTGCGTAAGTGATTATGTCAATCACTTTCTCTATTTAACCTCATTTCTTCAAGAAGTCCTTCAGTGGATAAGACTTATTTCTTAATAGAATAACTTAACTCATCAGAGTTTGTTATCCAGTAGAAGTCCTTTATTAAGTCATACTCCTTGCATAGGTAAAACTCCTTCTTCAACTTAATCTCCTCATCTGAGTGAAACTCTTTCTTCAGCTTATCTTCAAGTGTTGAATTCAACTACAACTTCTTCTTTATCACTCGTGATTAATACTTTGAGTATATCAGAATTAGGCTTGTTTATCCATTCCTGACTTTAAACAATCTTGACTGAACCTCCTAATGAAAACTGAAACCTGTCTCCCTATTCTTAGACCAGCTTGAGTAACATGGTTCATTCATGTATCAGTTATCAAAAACTTCATTGATCTAACAAAGAGTCCTTCAATTAGTATGTTTCCTATCTTGCGTAGACTTCTTCAATCTTTATAATTTTTCTCTATCCACACATATGACTCTTCAGGATATGCTCAGAAGTGAAACTCCTTCTTCCCATTGGACTCCTTTTCCAACTTAACTTGCTTTCCCTTATCATCAAGTGTTTGAATCAAATTTAACTTCTTCAAATTAGCACATGTTTATTTCCTTGAGTTTATCAGAATTAACCACTCATCTGGTCCTTGATTTATTGCACCCTTGTCTTTAATCATTGATGATTTTACTATAAGTTCATCTACATGAGATAGTGTATGTGAACCAACTTGACTGACATATTTCATATCACATTGTCAATCGTCAAAACTGCATAATACCCAACAAATTCCCCTCTTTTGATGATGACAAACTCTTGTCTTTGTGGATACAAACATCTTTACATGTGGACACTGAAGTATGAAACACTAGAATGGAACATGTTAGTCAATGAGTTATAAACACTACACAACCCTTATCTCTCCCCTTTTGGCATCATCGAAAAACCACTTCAATGCAATAATATACTAGCCAAAGTGATTAGTTATGTCATTCATGGCCACTGGGGCTATCACCAAAAGAATCAAACCAAGACTTTAGCCAACAAAGTAATGTATTAAGGAAATCAAGAACATGAGTCAATTAAGCAAAGATAACCATTCCATTGAACTGCTAGAACATGTTCCATATCAAACCTAAGCTAGTACTGAACAAAGCAAAACAACTGAGCATTAATAAAAAAGAATACGGTATAAAAGTGGGACATGACTAAGGATACGAAGAGTGGAGAACAAATGAGGAAAGTGGAACAGGTGATATCAACTGTGTCAATTAACGAATGACTAAAACATTTTCAGACCTCTCTCAATCAAGGTCAAGCATCAAAGTCATGATCCTATCCCGAAGGACCTATTATTCCACTTTATGAATATCTTATGTAGCTTCTAGTTCAGAAGTTTTCTTAGCTAAAGCATTTCTCAATTTTTTTATTTTTTTAAAAGAGTGTTAGCCCTCTTTATCGAAACAGGTAGAACAACATAATTCATCTATTTAAGAACATCCTTTGTTGTTTGAAAAGTCAAACTTGAACTAGGACTGAGAATTCCTATAAAATTTGAGCCAAGTAGAAACCAAAAGGGAAAGCATGTCCCATATTTTTATCCTTTAGAAATATATATTGCATGTGATTGATGATCAAGCTTGGAAAATCCATGGTGCAAAAACTGATATTTTTATTGAGAGAGAAGAAGGAATTTTTGGTGTAGGATTAACACATTTGTGCATAACCATTTGAAGAGAATCAAGAAAAGTTTGGTCAAATAATAATTTGATGGGAGAGAATGATGAGGATGCATGCCTTTGACAGAGTGCAAAGATGTATATTTTTTTGAGTGAATTTAGAGAGAGAACTAAAAAAATTCATGTGCCAATTCATCAGTTTTATAGAACAAGGGGAGTATGAAATGAGAGGAATTGAATAAGAATGCTCAACTGTTTCAACTTAGATAGCCTATGCTTATGTCAGTATAGAAAATACCTGATAAGAAGAACGTTGTGGTCATAATTGTTTTCTTGTACCTATTTTTTTGCATAATCTAATACAAAATTAGGTTAGAAGAGTAAAAAATCTGGAATTGGGACACACAACTTATGTGCAAGATTGAATCAAATAACATTTTAGCTAATTAGATTAAAAAATAGTTATTCTAGTCAATCATTAAGGGGAGTTCATGCAATTTTAATCATCTTCAAGTTTAACCCATTCCATTCAAAATTCTCTCTACTTAGTGCCTTTGGTGCTTCTCCAGTCAATTAAGTAACCCACATAGTCAACATCTTTATAGCCCATAAGAGTGAAAATTGCTTTTCTTTGGATACCATAGTCTCAAGTCATTGATTCCCTTGAGAAATCTCAAGATTCTCTTGAAAGATTTAAGCTGAGATTCTTTAGGCTTAGCTTGAAATCTTGCACATAATCCCACACTTTATGTACTTTCTCCTCCACAGATAGCACAAATGCTTGACACTTGCAGTTTTTCAGCACTAATGCTTGTGAACTTCCAATAAAATTATCAGCAGATTGTGTTGGTGTTATTGATGAATCAATTTCTTAATTTTTCCCCCTATCAATATGCCATCAGTTTGCATAATGGTTGGACCAGGTGGTATAATATGCTCCTCTTACCTTCTCTGCTTCTTACCCCCTAATTTTGTTTGCCTCCTTTCACTCTCACATGCAAAAAAAATTAAGGATTAAATTTAGGCACCCAGATAAGCTTGAGCCCTTTCTTGCGATCAAATGGATGAATGAGGTTCCTTCCTTCTAGCCCATTGAGGCAACAAGTTATCTAACCAGTTTGACCTTCTTGTTAGATTATGTTAATATAAAATCAGATTCTTTTGCTAGATTTATGTTTTTTGGTTTGCCTTTTAGTGCAACTGGACATTCAGTGGTTGAATGCCCTAAGTTACCATAAATATAACACAGATCTTTGATAGCATTAGAACTTTTAGAAAATCCCAATCCAACTATTTCATTATGAGTTCTTTCACCTAGATTATGAACAATTCTTATTGAATTTGTCCATCTGTTAGCTCTTTCAAGATTAAGTTTCAATTTAGAAACTTCTTGACTTAGTTGACTGACCTTTTCTTTTTCACAAAAGCATTCATGTTTAATCTTAGTCAATTCTGACTCAATGTTTTCTTGTTCCTCAACCTTAATCTTTTTTCCTTTTTCAAAGAGAGAATTTTAGAACTTCAAATTTTAGAGTCAGGTTTGATGAATCAAGTCTACTAACCTATTCCTTAAGAGTGCAATTTTCCTTTTCAACAGTGTTTTTACAAGTCTCTAGGTCAATATATTCAAACTTTAGGCTTGCCAGACTGCTGACAATTTCATCCTTATCAGATGTTAGTTCTCTAAAATCATCAATGAAAGAACTTATTAAAGAAACACGTTTTCTTTTTGGAAGTAAATGCAACTTCTCTTTGAGTTCAGGAATACTTACCTCAGAGGTTCCATCTTATTCTTCCATGCCTAAATCTCCAATGGCCATGAGAGCAGTTTCATCAACTTCTTCATCTTCTGATTCATCTGATCCCCAAGTAGCTACCATAGCATAGCCCTCTTTTTTCTCTTTCTTTGCCTTCTCCTTAAATTTTTTTTTAGCTCTTTTCCTTTTTCACTCAAACTCTCAGAGAGGAAAATCCTTAATCTGATGAATATTTTTGTCACATTTGTAGCATCCTGTTTGATTTTTATCATTGGACCGCTTCTTGCTACTTGTTTTTTTCTTGTCAGATCCTTTTTTCTTGAAAACTTCTTGAAGTTTTTTGTACTGAAGGCTACTTATTCTTCATCTAGTTCAGATTCATCACTTTCATATGCCCTTTTTAGATCTTCCATGTTCATTGACAGCGCCCAAGCGAACACACAAGTGTACGTGGTCTTATCAAGTAATATAGTGGCTTCAAGGAATCCCAAGTATCGATCTCTCAGAGACTTGCGTTCGCCGCCTATCTACTTCTAGTTTAACAAATTAAGGAGAGTAGCAAATAAAGTTGTAATTTTGTAAATTAAAACTAATCTAAACTAATGCATAAAATAAAATCTTGGACAATCAATGTAGTAAAGCCCAAGGTTGACGCATTTCGAACAATCTTACAAATCTCTATCCCTATCGCAGTCTAATTGATTATCGGATTGTTGATTCGCAAGGTTTATGCTACGATTTTAGTCTCCCGACCTCAAATCTTTTATCTATTGAACATTGCATCTACAACTCCCGCAGATATACAATAATTCTTCTAGATTCAATAAGTTATCTTCTTGCAATTGAACCAAACAAGGCTTCTAGGTATATCCCTATCCTAGATGCTAATTCAAACTCCTTATTTCATAAAAGAGTGAGAACCTTGTTCCTTAATTTCTTCATTCTATCCTATGATTCTCCTCCCGGATTCACATAGAAATATAGATTTATTCTAATGGTAGCTAATCATCAAAATAGTAAGGTCAAGAAATCAAGAACAATCCATATGATAATCCACAATTAAACTACAATAAAGAATATTAAAGAGTATTCATGTTCTTTGCCTCAACCCCAGAAAGAGGGTTTTAGCCTTTAATAGAAATATTCATCATCCAATCCCTTGGAATGATGATACAAACTATAAAAAAACTAAATTAAAGAATGATAAAACCTAAAAAGAAGTTGTGGTATCCTCCAATGATGTTCCAAGTTGATCTAGGGTTTCCAAGAGGTCCCAAGATGATTAAAACATGATTTGACACGTTATATTTATAGTAAACAAGTCATAAACCGACTTGGATTGGGTTTCTACACTGTTTTATTTCAGATGGGCATAATTATCCCGATTTTAGGCATCGGCGCGACGTGGTGACATGCCAATTCACAATTGTCAAAAAATCTGTCAAATTTCAGTAGCTCATCGCGATTTCAACGCATCATGGGGCCTCTTTAAACCCAATTATTATTATCTACACACGCATGTGGGTCAAAAACTTGAACCTTTTCTTAATCCATTGATATTTTTAAAGTATTCATTGGCCACATATACAGTCCACACGCGCCCCATACATTTCAGGGGTCCAAAATGCATCCAACTTACGTTTTGTGCTTCCGTGGTCATTTACGAGCCTTTTTGAGTTGTTTCCACTTGATTTGAAGTTTGTATATTCTTCATATATCATCATAGTCCATTCAACAAGCATCCTATAGCATTAAAGATAACAATTTAGATCTCAAAACAACACAACATCCTCAATGATGAACTAGAAACACGAGCTAAGCATAGGCTAATTTCTCATTAAGCTTTAACTCATTGTTTTGACCCTTGGCTTGATCCAATTGACCCTTGAACATTATAAAAAAGTTTTTTCACATATAAATACATAATAAAAACCTTGGTAACTCATTAAGAAACATTAGAACCCAACACAAGAGACTAGACAACACCTAGCTCAAGCTAGTCACACTAGTTTTCTTGGTTGAACTCTAAATGGTTGAATTGAATCAAAACTTGTGTGGAAACACCATTAAACATTGTGAACACATACTTGGACACATAATTGCTCATTTATATCATTATTAACACATATAGCATAATAATCATCCTCAAAACAAGGCTAAATAAGCTAGAATAGTAGTGCTAGAATGCATAAATTCACCCAACATCACTACCCCACACTTAAAGCCTTATTCGTTCTCGAACAATTATTAACTATAAACACCATGAGATGAAGAGACTCCACACTTATACTACATGAAAAACACTCAATCTAGCACTACAATGACTACACGAATGAAAGTTTACAACAATAAGCATGTTATACACAATTGAAAGCTCATGAACACTACTCCAAAACATCCTAGCCTCAAGAATTCGCTCACCTAGTTGGCAAACTCATGATTATTTCTCAATCAAGGACATCATACAAATCACCCACATTCATCAAACATGTGCCCCTCACAACAAGAGAGTTACCCATAATCTCTCACAATAATGCAATTTATAACGTAATGGGTACAAGAATCAAATTATGCTTACCCTCACATAGAATTCACAAGGTACACATAATGAAACATAGGCTTTCCCTTAGTGTAATGCTCCACTAATAGTTGAATGTAAAGCTTGGGATCAATTAGGTCTTTTCCAGGTTGTAATGTAGGCTAAGTGACGAGTAGGAACTATTTTGGCCAAGAATAGTCACTCACCTCTCTAAGCACTTTAATACACTACATTAAACATTTAAAACCAATCTCCAACAAATAAATTTATGCCATTTTTTTATCCACCCATATCTTTTATTTTGCCCCATCTCTTTTAAGCATTTTCACAAGCACCTTGTGGGCGTATAGTTTACTACCACATGAATTATTTTTTATCATGGCAATATTTCTAAAATCAATTATATCACATCAATCTATCACAATTCAATTATAAACACCAATAACTTTTACCTTGGGGCATCGATTTCACCTTTTCTTCTTCAATTTCTCAAAGTCCTTTCTCAATTTTTTTTTCCAATTAAAGCACTTAGAAGACTTTTGAATAAACTTATGGTTTATCAAAGAAGGAATTAGGCTACATATGAGGCTACCAAAGAAAAAGCTAAAGGATCAATGGGGTTTAACTAGGATAATGCACAAGGGTAGGTAAAAAGAATGTATAAAATAAGGCTATCAAAGAAATGCCTAAATAATCTCCTAAACCCACACTCTTTATTTCGCTTCACACACACACCAGGAAAGTTCTAGACATCATACGCAACAAGGAATATACAAAAATACCTCACATGCACATGGCACATGCTCAACTCAATAGGATCATCATAGACTCCCAACCAAACAATAACATGAATTCAAAATTAAGCCAACAAATACTAGAGTCACAAAACATGAGCCTAAAAGTCTAAAAAGTAGTAATTCTCCAAAATCACATGCTTTTACCAACAAATCCACTTGCATCAGATAATAAAAATAACACTAACAAAAATATCTCATTTATTCCTTACCTAAAAATTTTAAATTGACCCAAAAATTTGGAATTTCCCCACCCCACACTTAAAAATCTACTTTGTCCCCAAAGTGAATTTAAAGGTAAGAGATAGAAATACTCCCTGAGGCCTCTAGGCTTAGCTAGTAGCACCTTCACATAAAGAGGGGATCCATGGAACCCCACACTCCATCTTTACCATGATTCAAGCTTAAGTTTACGATACTCAAACTTTCCATTAACCTGTGACTCAACCAAAAATAAAAAACTACGTGAAATAAAAACTAAAAACTAAAAATAAAACCTACTTACCTTGGGTTGCCTCCTAAGAAGCGCCTAATTTAGTGTTGCGGCACGACCCAATCAACTTTTTTCTCCACCTTGAGGATATGAATTTCACCCCCAATATCGCATTCATCTTTTTGCCTCAATCATATGGAGGTGGTACAGAGATTAATGAATTGAGTAATGGATGATGCATGATAAACCACTAGGCCTTGAGGTGAGGTGTGTTTTTATATTGCTTATCCGGTGTAAAATCAAGAATATATGATTTTTGGTCCTCATCTTTACACTCTTCTACTATTTTAAATGATTCCACAAATAAGACATCATCTAAACATAATGTAGAAAAGTTCTTGGAGTGCGGCCCAACAAATCCTACTTTAAAATTTATACTATCCCCAACACTCTCACTCTTATTCACCTTCTCAATTTCAGTCTCAAAAGAAAGATGACAGTCGAGTATTTACGATTCTTGTGGTGGTGGTGGTATATCCTTAACCTCCATAGTTGTCTTCACAAACATGACTGAGTCAGGATTAAAAGCACACATATATGCAGAGTGATACAGACTGTAACAAACCACACACCAACTTATAGGTTTCTCCAAAGGTTGGAAACAAACAGGTCCCCTCCAAATGCTTGGATCAAAATCTGGACAAAAAGCCTCATGGTGGGATCCTCCACAAAAAATGACAAGAATCATCATCCCTCAAAAACCATCTATCCAAGAATGACATCTCAATAAGAGTGTGAGAAAAATAGGAATAAAGAAAGAATAAAAAGAAACAAAAAAACAAAAACTATTAACAACTCAATATAGAAAAACTAAAATTAAGATAGTTGCCTAATTACAAGTCCCCGACAATGGCACCAAAAATATGACAACGCCCAAGCGCACACGCAAGTGTACGTGGTCTTATCAAGTAATATAGTGGCTTCAAGGAAGCCCAAGTATCGATCTCTCAGGGACTTACGTTCGCCACCTATCTACTTCTAGTTTAACCAATTGAGGAGAGTAGCAAATTTGTAAATTAAAACTAATCTAAACTAATGCATAAAATAAAATCTTGGACAATCAATGGAGTAAAGCCCAGGGTTGACACATTTCAAACAATCTTACAAATCTCTATTCCTATCGCAGTCTAATTGATTATCAGATTGTTGATTCGCAAGGTTTATGCTACTATTTTAGTCTCCCGACCTCAAATTTTTTATCTATTGAACATTGCATCTACAACTCCCGCAGAGATACAACAAGTCATCTAGATTCAATAAGTTATCTTCTTGCAATTGAACCAAACAAGGCTTCTAGGTATATCCCTATCCTAGATGCTAATTCAAACTCCTTATTTCATAAAAGAGTGAGAACCTTGTTCCTTAATTTCTTCATTCTATCCTATGATTTCCCTCCTGGATTCACATAGAAATATAGATTTATTCTAATGGTAGCTAATCATCAAAATAGTAAGCTCAAGAAATCAAGAACAATCCATATGATAATATACAATTAAACTACAATAAAGAATATTAAAGAGTATTCATGTTCTTGGCCTCAACCCCAGAAAGAGGGTTTTAACCTTTAATAGAAATATTCATCATCCAATCCCTTGGAATAATGATACAAACTATAAAAAAAATTAAATTAAAAAATAATAAAACCTAAAAAGAAGTTGTGGTATCCTCCAATGATGTTCCGAGTTGATCTAGGGTTTCCAAGAGGTCCCAAGATGATTAAAACGTGATTTAACACGTTATATTTATAGTAAACAAGTCATAAACTGACTTGGATTGGGTTTCCATGTTGTTTTATTTTAGCTGGGAAGAATTATCGCGATTTTGGGCATCGGCGCAATGCGGTGACATGCCAATTCATAATTGTCAAAAAATCTATCAAATTCCAGTAGCTCATTGCGATTTCAACGCGTCACAGAGCCTCTTTAAACCCAATTATTAGCTGCACTCGCCTGTAGGTCAAAAACTTGAGCATTTTATTAATCCAATGGTATTTTGAAAGCCTTCATTGGCCACATATACAGTCCACATGTGCCCCATACATTTCAGGGGTCCAAAATGCGTCCAACTTGCGTCTTGTGCTTCCGTGGTCATTTATGAGCCTTTTTGAGTTGTTTCCACTTGATTTGAAGCTTGTATTCTTCATATATCATCATAGTACATTAAACAAGCATCCTATATCATTAAAAACAACAATTTAGAGCTCAAAACAATATAACATCCTCAACGATGAACTATAAATACGAGCTAAGCATAGGCTAATTTCTCATTAAGCTTTAACTCATTGTTTTGGCCCTTGGCTTGATCCGATTGACCCTTGAATATTATAAACAAGTTTTTTAATATATAAATACATAATAACAACCTTGGTAACTCATTAATACACATTATAACCCAATACAAGAGACTAGACAACACCTAGCTCAAGCTAGTCACACTAGTTTTCTTGGTTGAACTCTAAATGGTCGAATTGAATCAAAACTTGTGTGGAAACACCATTAAACACTGTGAACACATACTTGGACACATAATTTCTCATTTATATCATTATTAAAACATATAATATAATAATCATCCTAAAAATAAGGCTAAATAAGCTAGAATAGTAGCGCTAGAATGCATAAATTCACCCAACATCATTCATCTCATAGGTCTTCAGATTTCCCACTAAGTTCATCCAAAGTCATCTGAGTAAGATCCTTTGCTTCCCTAATGGCCGTAACCTTGAAATTCTATTTAGACTTAGGTAATACCCTCAACACCTTTTCAACTTGTTCCTCTGTAGGAATGACTTTTCCCAAGAAAGTCAATTCATTTGTTAAAGTTGTAAGTCTTGCCATCATCTCATGAAGAGATTTATTTTCCTTCATTTTAAAGGCCTTATATTCAATAAAGAGAATAACAATTTTGAACATTTTTACTTGAGAGGTGCCCTCATTTACATTAACCAGAGCATCCCAAATTTGCTTGGCAATGTTGCAATTAGACACTCTATTGTACTCGGCTGGACCAAGACCACAAACAAGATATTTTTAGCTTTCACGTTCTTTTTTAGTACAATAAGATTTTCTGGGGTGAATTCACTCCTTATCTTTTTCACTTGTTCTCCATCCACTGTCTTCATGGGAATTATTGGTCCATTAATAATTCCATCCCACAATTCATAGTCTTCTCCTTGAAAAAAAATTTCCATCCTGGTTTTTCACCAAATAAAGTAAGATCCATCAAAGAGTGAAGGTCTTCATGGGAATTATTGGTCCATTAATAATTCCATCCCACAATTCATAGTCTTCTCCTTGAAAAAAAATTTCCATCCTGGCTTTTCACCAAATAAAGTAAGATCCATCAAAGAGTGAAGGTCTAGTAGTGGATTGACCTTCATTGTGACTATTAGGTGGTGCGGAATTAATCATAGTGATCTTTGTCTTAGGTGATAACCCTTTTTAAGACAACCTTCCTCTGGTACCACTTGTTAGAGTATGTGCCCTGCTAATTACCTTATTTTAGCCTAGCTGTTGCCTATGGATAGAACAGATTGCCTAATGTGTTCCAGTGAATATAGTAAAGACAGTAAGTAGAGAACACCATCATTTTTATGTGAAAAACACCCGACTCAAAAAGGTGTAAAAAAACATGACTTGTACCTCTATAGGATTTAACCCCAACTTCACTAAACAACAATGAGCCCCAACTACTGATTACAACTCTGTAACCTAGGAATTGTAAACTCTAATTCCTAACTACACAACTAGGAATTATAAACTCTAATTCCTAACTACACACACACCACTCAAGGTATGAGTTTCCAAAGTCTCTGAGTTTTCCCAACTCGAAGACTAGCTCCTAGTTCAGTTTATAACACACTGAAACTAATATTACATCAATAGTTCAAACACAATTAACAACTCCTAACAATCAAAGCTAAAAATCTTAGCCAGATTCTATACATAGGACCGAGTTCTTCAATGTGTCTCTTTAGTGATTGAGTAGCACTTCGCCAATCAATCAATTGCCCTTTTCAAATTTGTAAGTGCGTAAGTGATTATGTCAATCACTTTCTCTATTTAACCTTATTTCTTCAAGAAGTCCCTCAGTGGATGAGACTTCTTTCTTAAGAGAATAACTCAACTCATCAGAGTTTGTTATCTAGTAGAAGTCCTTTATTAAGTCATACTCCTTGCATAGGTAAAACTCCTTCTTCAACTTAATCTCCTCATCTGAGTGAAACTCTTTATTCAGCTTATCTTCAAGTGTTGAATTCAACTACAAATTCTTCTTTATCACTCGTGTTTAATACTTTGAGTATATCAGAATTAGGCTTATTTATCCATTCCTGACTTTAAGCAATCTTGACTGAACCTCCCAGTGAAAATTGAAACCTATCTCCCTATTCTTGGACCAACTTGAGTAACATGGTTCATTTATGTGTCAGTTATCAAAAACTTCATTGATCTAACAAAGAGTCCTTCAATTTGTATATTTCCTATCTTGCGTCGACTTCTTCAATCTTTATAATTTTTCTCCATCCATACATAAGACTCTTCAGGATATGCTTAGAAGTGAAACTCCTTCTTCCCATTGGACTCATTTTCTAATTTAACTTGCTTTCCCTTATCATCAAGTGTTTGAATCAAATTTAACTTCTTCAAATTAGCACATGTTTATTTCCTTGAGTTTATCAGAATTAACCACTCATCTGGTCCTTGATTTCTTACACCCTTGTCTTTAATCATCGATGAATTTAATATAAGTTCATCTATATGAGACAGTGTGTATTTGAACCAACTTGACTGGCATATTTCATATTGTCAATCATCAAAACTGTATAGTACCCAACATATACAATTACCCGTAAGGCACATGTTGTGATTCTAATAGACAAAAATAGCTATGATTTTCTCTCTCTCTTTACAATGTAAATAGCTAGTGTTAGGATATTAGACAGATTGTGATATCTGTCCAAATATGTGACCGGACTTTTGATTGAAATATCATAATAATTGTAGTATAAATATGTTCTCTCTGAAGCTTTATGTAATTGTTATTTAATACTTAAATATAAGAGATATTCTTAGAAATGTAACAGCTAGATAATAACAAATATTTGGAGATACATAACAGATCTTTAGGGACGAAAAATGATAAGACTTATTTATTTAATGAGAGAACTCTCAACTGGAGATCCACTCACCAAAATTGACATAGTATTAAGCCTTCTTTTCAATACATTAATTTTTAATATCTTGAATCTGTCAGATTTTTTTTAAGTTTTTGGTGTGCTTTATTAGTTAGTCCTAAGCATCTTGGAATTTTAGTCTTGGTTTTGCTTACTGTTATTCAACCGCCAGTCCTAAACATCATGAGATTTTAGTCTTGGTTATTCTAGTTATTTCATATCATTGCATTTCTATCTTCCTTAGCTAGTTAAGAACATGACGTCATACCAGTTTGAGTCCTTCCACATTCGTTTCACTGTAAAAATTACTCTGCCTAGGAATTATAGTTTAACTATTTGTCACCAAAAAGAATTATAGGAACATATAGGTGGAAGTGATCCTGATCCTAACGATCCTATAAAACTCGATCAATAAAGTATTAAAGATGCTCGAGTGACGACATGTAGTTTAGGGTCAATTGAATCTTTTATTTTTCTTAATCTCAGGACATACAAGACCATAAAGGTCATGTGAGATTATTTACAAAAGGTTTACAACCATTACTATTGCACAAGTTGCTTTCAGTTAAAGAAAGAAATTGCTATTTACTTTCAAGGAGGTCTCTCTATTCAAGATTATTTATCTGAATTTCAGAACTTATGGGATGAATTTACCAATTTTTTTTATGCTAAAATACCTCCCAAATCTCTCTCTGATTAATTTTTCATGAGCTAAACAAGCGAGATTAATTTTTGATGAACTTGCTTTCTGATTTTGAAAGTGTTCATTCCAACTTGATGAACTGTGATCCATCTCCCTCATTAGATTCTGTTTTAGGAAATTACTACTTGAAGAGTAGTGTCTCTTCATACTAAATGCTTTCAGTCAAGAAAATACAATGTTGCACTTACAACTCAATGAAAATGAAAGGATAGGGATATGAGTAGAATTTAATGCTATAGTTGCAAGAAATATGGTCATATTGCTAGCAATTGTGGAAAGACATTTCGTAATTATTGTTATTGCAAACAATAAGGAAACATTATCAAAGAGTGTCCCACATGTCCTGAAAATTGTAAGGCCAATGCTTTTAAAACTGGAATAAATGGTTCCATTATAATAAATTATCTTCAACAGGACAAGTTCTTACTTCTGAATGATACAACAAATGATCGTGTCAATATTTTCATCTTTGGTGATACAAGGTAATAATGTTATATCAAAATTTTGATTTATTGATTCAGGTGCTTCTAATAATATGACCAAGTCAACTAATATGCTCAAAAAATTCTGAGCATAATGGTCCAATACAAACTCAGGTTGTCAATGATAGTAATTTATTCATTACCAAGGTTGGGGATACGATTGAAACTTTCAAGAATGTTTTTTATCACTAAAACTCTCCACTAGTCTTATTTTTGTTGGTCAATTGGTAGATAATAATTGTGGCGTGAACTTTTCTCATAATAGTTATCTTGTTTAGTATCAAGTGTCGATGATAATAATTGCAAAGGGGCCTAAAGTTGAAAGATTATTTCCTATACATTTTTCTATTTCCCGTGTTCTAACCTTTGCTTGTACTTCTACAACTAGTAAGATTTAGGTTTGACCTAAGCGCCTGGACATTCAAATTTTATTTTGTTGTCTCATTTATCTAGTTCTAATTAATTGAAAAATAAAAATCAATTTTCAGCTACTTTCTTTGATTGTTCTACTTGTAAATTAAGCAAAAGTAAGACTCTTCATTTTTTAAATTTTGGTAGTAGTACTACTAAGTGTTTTGATGTCATTTATGATGATGTTTGGGGCATTTCACCAGTTAACTCTCATGTTCACTTCAAGTATTTGTGATATTTATAGATGATTATTGTAGATTTCCTGGGTGTATTTTCTCTGTTCTAATTCTGAAATATTCTCCATATTCAAGACATTTTTGGCTTACATTGAGAATCAATTTTTTACTTACAGTAAAATATTAAGATCTAATCCGGTGGATAATATATGTCTCGTGAATTCAATAATTTCCTGCTTTAAAAAGAAATTGTCTCAGAATGCTCTTGTCCATATACGCCACAACAAAATGGGGTTGCTGAGCATAAAAATCATCATCTTTTAGATGTCACTTGCACTTTATTGATTAATTTCTCTATTCCATCTAAATATTGGATTGAAGCTTTATCTTTTGTTGTCTATTTGATAATAAATTGCCATCTAAAGTAATAAATCTTGACTCTCCATATTATCATCTTTATCACAAAAATTTCAGCTATCATAAATTTCATATATTTAATTGTGTCTCCTTATCAATGCAATAAACTTTATGTTCAATCTACTAAATGTGCTTTTATGGGTTATAGTACTTCACAAAAATGTTTTATTTGCTATGATCCAAGTTTTAATAAATTTTGTAATTCTAGAAATGTTATTTTCTTTGAGAATGAGTACTTCTTTCTTACTGATGTTACATCATCCCCTAATCCTCTCTTCTTCCTACTTTTGAAGATTTGTCATCTTATTTTAATTGATTTAAACCTGAGTTTGTGTATGAACAATGTCGACCAACTTTATTAGATCCCCAAATTGATCCACCATCTGAGACTGCTCCTCAATCAGCAGCTGAGATTTTTTTAAGGATTGCTTCTCCTGAGCATCCCCGACGATCTTATAAAGTAATACTCCTAATTGATATAATTTTTTTTTCTACTTTATCCACCATATCTATTCCAACATGTTACTTATAAGCCTCCAAGATTGAATGTTGTCCAAAAGCAATGAAAGAAGAACTTTTGGATCTTAAATAAAATAACACATGGGCTATTGTGCCTTGTCTTTCAAATGTTCGTCTAACTGGATGTAAATGGGTTTATTCAATTAAATTTCATTCTAATGGAACACTTGATTGATATAAAGCTCGATTGGTGGTTCTTGATAACAAAGATGAGTATGGTTTGAACTATGAGGATACTTTTGTACTGGTGTAAACTATTATTATCATTATCGTATCACAAAATTGGCCTATCTATCAAATGGATGTAAAAAAAATGCTTTTCTCCATGGTTATCTCAAAGAAGATATTTATATGAAACCTCCACTTAATTTGCTCTCATCACCTACATTAGATATATGCAAGTTAAAGCAATATTTATACGAATTAAAAGAAACTCCTAGATATTTGTTTGACAAGTTTCATTATGCTTTGCTTCATTTTTCTTTTAAGCAGAGCAAATATGACTCATTTTTGTTTCTTTAAAAAATATCTATTAGTTTTGTTCTTCTTTTTGTATACATAGATGATATTATTATCATAGGAATTGATTCTTTATTATTCACTAGCCTCCAGATAAAGCTTAAGGATTCTTTTCATATGAAGATCTTGGTAATCTTACATACTTCTTGGAGTTGAAAGATCATTATAATTCTTTAGGTTTATTCTTAAACCAGTACAAATATACTTATGATTTGATTGCTTTTTTTGGTCTTCGAGGATCTTCCTCTGTAGATACACCATTGGAATTGAATGTAAAGTATAATCATGCAGAAAAAGATTTTTTTTCTAATCAAACTTTATTTTGGCAATTAGTTGGGAGCCTAAATTATCTTACTAGTACTTGGCCAAATATCTCTTTTGCAGTTCACCAAGTTAGTCCATTTATGCAGGCTCTCCAACAGCTATATTTGGTGGTTATTTGATACATCACCTGGTATTTATTAGGAATAAATACCCTAGGGTTATTCTTTCCTAGTGGTTCTCCTATTCAACTAAATACTTTTAGTGATTTTGATTAGGCAGAATGTCCCCATACTCTCCATACTGTTACACGTCTGGTGTATATTTCTTGGAGATTCCTTGATATCTCAAAAGAGATAGAAGCCAGTCCGTGTTTCAAAATCTTCAATACAGTCTGAATATCGAGTCATGTCTACTACTTGCTCTGAGATTGTCTAGATTCACGGTCTACTTGTAAATATTAAATTTTCTCAGTCGAATCTTTATCCTTTCCACGTTGATAATACAATTTCCATTTATATTTCTATTAATCCAATTTATCATAAAAGGACTAAAAAAATCGCAGTGGACTATCATTTTGTTCGATATGTTGTAGATATAGGAGTCATCACTCTTCCACATGTGTCCAATGATCTTCAGATACCTGATGTGTTTACAAAATCCATGATACAGAAACATCATTAGTTTCTAGTTGGCAAATTAGTGCATCTTATTCACCGACATCAATTTGGGGGGAGGGGTGTTAAGATAATAGACATATTGTGTTATATGTCTAGATATGTGGATAGAATTTTGATAGGAATATCATAATAGTTGTAGTATAAATATGTTATCTTTGTACAGTTTTATGTTCAGATATAGGAGATATTCCTAAAAATGTAACAACTTGGTAATATCTGATACTTAGAGATGCATAACAGATCTTTAGGAATGTAAAATAAGAAGTCTAATCTATTTAATGGGAGAACTCTCACCTGGAGAGCCATTCAACAAATTTGACAACTAGTATGTTAAAAAGAAGAAATTGCCCAGCACCAAGCTGGTGCTAAGTCTTTACAAGTATCAAAAGACCTTTTAAACAAAACAAAATAAAAGTGGAGTATCTCAATGAAAATAATAGAAGATTCTTGATGGAAATTCAACTACCTACTAATCTTTAAAATCTAGATTCCTAATTTTATCTTTATAGTTGGACTTATTTGTCCCCAATAGATTGTGATGATACCTTTACGAACTTTGTCAGCTCCCTAACTCTTAGCTAGCTATGTACTGGAGCTGATAAGTTACCCCCACTTTTGGCTAACTACTTTGTCTCTACTTGATGCCAACACTGAAATTATTTACTTCATGTCTTCATCAAAAACAATAAAAAAGAAGTGGATAATAACATTTGCCTATAACAGTCTTAAAAGTCATGTTTGGTGAAAAACCAGAGGGACAAAAGGAAATCCTAATATGAAATTAAGAGGAAGAATGCATCACTTTATATCTTTCATTACCCTAAGAGCTGTAGATTTCCTCACCATTCTCTCCGACAATTAAATTCAAAGTAAATTTTTTAGAATATTTTACGAGTACAATAAATTTTAGAAATGATTTTCAAGGGATTGTTTATTTTAATATGTATATTGAAGCCTCAAATATGGTAAAGATGAATGTATATGATAGTGATACCAACTAACACATTCTTGTAATAATAATATGAAGGAAGACAAATAAATGTAACTTGATAGTAGTTCAAGCAAACAAGTCAATGATTGTTACTCCCATAAATGGAAGTAATTTTTGACACTATATGAAAAAATCTAATCCATTAAAGATGAAAACTAGATGCCATAATATTTTTGTGTCATCTTACAATAAAGTAGTTATCCATTTTGTTTATCTTCTTTTGTAGGGAGCGGGGTTAGTTTTTGTCATGACTCGAACCATGGCCTGGATATGATGGGTACCTTAGTCCACCGAGGACTGGAGACTATTCCCATTGCCTAGTCAAACAGAATACAACATACCAAGCAGTAGATGAATTCTGAACCTATAAAAAGATAGAAAAATATAAGCTCAAAAGAACCTGAGAATATCAACAACCAATACCCAGTCCACAGTAATCCACAAAGCCCCTAACAAAAACAAATCAATCTAAGTTGGGACATTCCCCCAACGATAGCCAAAAAAAAGTTTAAAGAAAAGTCTATGATTACATATAAACCAAAAAGTGACGGCCTTCCAGAAGAAGGAGGCTCACCACTTTAAGCTGACTATTGACAACCCGAAAATCCTATCCCTGCGTAGGAAAAGTAGAAGTGCCTTCGGACCCTGCATCACGTGGGGATACAACCTTCGGAGATGATTAGCTGGTTGAGCACTAGAATGTAACTCAGGGATATGGGGTAAAATAATGTCATGGTCAAAAGTCCAAAATCATCCGAAATCAATTCACACAACCATACGTAAATACATATATACGTAAACAAGGATTTGCATGAATTTTAAAACCTTAACCTGGACTGTGTAGCTCAAACATCATAAGAAGGCACCCACATGCTATATGGGTTCAGGTCTCCCCCAGCTAAAAGGGAACAAGTGCATGTAGCCGCACAAACCAGAGAATAATCATAGCTACATATATACCTTGGGGGACTCGAACCTCTCGATCATATTTTAAGGGTGACTTAAGCACCCAATCATTTATTATGGGGTACTCGAACTATTCAATCATTTAATAAGGGGGACTCAAACCACTTAGTCATTTAGACCCCTGCACCGGCAAACACAATTTTCAGTATTGGTCTCTCGGGACCTCCACTTTCACGACTCAACTACACAACCTCTTTTAATCCCCACATAAAAAACTTTTCACATACTCTCATTCATTGAACCAATTCATTCATTAAGGCATATCATTGGTATCATCATACCAACTTCACTTGTAAGTTTAACATTATCATACCATATCTATTATCTATTACATGGGGAATCTATGACCCCCTAGGTTCAATTATTCCTTAATACAAGAAATACATAATTGTCAAAGTTCAATAACATCAATCCATGGTTCATTAGTCTTTTATGCCATGCAATAGTATAAGTGAACAAGTCAAACCATGTGACAAAATTATATTTTAATATTAATTTTGTAAATGGGTTGAGGAAACGCAATTTTCAAAATCTATGCCAACCCAAAATCATCAAATTGGGGGAAACCATGACCCTTTAGTTTATTCATCATACTCATGCATCCTACAAGTTAAAACCATTAATAAAGAAAGAACAATACATAATAAACCATGGGAAAAAAATTTGAGAATCAACCATGTCAAAGCCCTCAACCTATGGAAAAATTCACATAAATAATCATATAAATTCATGCTTTAATGTAAAACAATTTTAAGGGTAGAGTAATATGCCTGAAAGTATCATAATTATGGAGGGAATTCACCGTTGGAAGCTCAAGACAATCAGCCCTGAGAAACCCTAGGTGTTCTTTGACTTAGGGATTTGAGAGAGTAAAGAGAGTGTTTTAATTTGTTAAATGATTAAATTAATGCCCCAAAGGTTTTTTAAGGTCATGGGTCTCACATGGAGAAAGAGAGAATTTACCAACATGCCCCCAATTAAAAGCTAGAAATTTGTCGCTAGTGATAATGGGTCACCATACAACTCATAGAGTTTCCTCACAAGTCCTCACCATGACTCATAATCAAAATAGTACCTCAAGGCATCCTCGCTGGTCAGGTCACGAGCCTTACCCTATGACTCATGACCAAACCATACGACTCATATAGTTGTAATCATGGTCACAATAGAAAACATGGGCAATCACACTGGTGAGACTACGAGGAAAACATTACGACTCATAATGTCTCACCATGAATCGTCAAGTCCCAATCATAGTAAGGTCAAAAACTTAGGGAAAATATTAGACAACTTACTAGTCATGCTATGATTTGGGTCATACGATCCGTAATGACACCCTACGACTCATATGATGAGTCGTAGTCTAGGAAGTGAACTTAAAGCCCATGGATTTTTCAAGGACCACAATCTAGGGCGTTTCAGTTTCTTATAGAGAGTGACATTAGGAGCTCTATTTTTCTTTAGGAATTATTTCTTAACTAGATGAAGAATTAAATCTTAAAAGAGATAATATGCATTATTGGGATGCATATTTGATCATAAATAATTACTAGAACAACAAAAAGCTCCTATATCTAAATAAATTATTTTCTTCTACAAAGGATTGAGAGGCAGAAAATTATTCTTGACAATATGAACAGTACAACAAAAACCATTTTTATTTTCTCTCTTAAATAAACATACATCTAATTCAATCCATAATAGTGGCATTCTAATTCTTGCAATAACAATCTTATATTTGATGTTGATGTTATGATATAGTATTAAGCATGTGTTTATGTTTTCATGTTTTCATCCTATGTAAAGACTATTGATTTTATTTATTCGATTGAATAAGATTTTATTTGGATAGATCATTGCGCTAATATGTGTGTCCTTTGCATATATAGTAAATAATTTAGTTAATGAAGTTACGTAGCTCATATCTGGAAGATTAAAATTGCCGTTCCTGATAAGCAATAAATTAATATTCACAATCAGAGATAAAATTGGACAAACATCTCGATGATTGTAACACGAGATTAAATATAATTTGATCTTGATTATGAAAAAGGTTGAATTTCAACTTCTTGTTATAATATGCTTTTCATGCATATTGAACGAACAAATTAGAGTTATTATTTATTTTTTGAAAATTAATAAAATAATTTTCTAGTCCATTAAATGTACTTGTACTCTTAATCTTGATATAATTGTTATGATCAGTGTAATTTGTTTATTATCTTAATTTGTCTATAGGTGAGACTCTGTAATAGGTTAGCACATTCTTGGTTAATTAGATGATAACAAATCATATTAGTGAAATAATAATTAGTTGATAGAATCATGTCTCGACCTTGAGATGGATAACACCCTTTTATGGTTGATTATTAGTTTTTATATGAAAACTGTAACACCTAGTATTTCCCTAGCATAATTTAAATCCCAGTGCATGAGTATTCAAAAGTAAAAATTTTAAAACACTCATCATTTTTTAGATTAGACCCTTCTATTACGTAGAAAATTCAATAAGCTTTCCAACAATATAAAATTCAACGAAATACGATAACCGGGTAAGAAGTTATGGCGATTTTAAGTTTTAGTCATTAAACATCATTATTTTAACCCTTAGCGCATTGTGGAGACAGTCCAAATGACAGTTTTCAATTTCCAGTGTGACTCCGTGATATTGGCGCATCGCGGAGAAGGCCAATTTCTAGTTTGGCAATTTCCAATGGGCCTCTGTGATAGTGGCGCGTTGTCGAGGTGGCCAAATTGGCATTCCAAAGGCTTACCATGATAGATCTGCATCGCAGTGTTCGTCCAGGTCCTAATTAACCATTTCCAGTGGCTTGGAGTGATAGTGGTACGTTGCACCAAGGCAAAAAATCGGGATGGTCAGTTTTTAGCTTACGTTTTAAATCTGTTTAAGGGTATTTGCATTTTTTTCTAAGCCATAAACTCATCCTAAAACACAAAATTTAGCCCCAATTGACCTAAATAATCATTCATTAGTCAATTTTCTCTCAAATTAAAGATCCCCTTTTTCAAGAAGAAGAAACCCTAGCTCTCAAATTCAAGATCAATCCTCAAGAACTCACCAAGAACCTCAGGAAATTCATTATCCCAGGTATGTTAGATGTTCATCCATGGAGTTCAAATATCCTATTTTAATTACCAAGTTATAATCTTTTCAAGATAATTGATTTCAACTTATGATTTCATCCATGAACCCCTATGTACTATTGATTTTATGCCATGTTACCATGAAATTATTGATATCATTCAATCCTCCATGTTTTTATATGATTATATATTGAATTAAACCATGATTTAGATCTATTATGTTGAATTCATGCTATTCCATAAGTTCCATGACATTTATATGATTATTTTTAACCATGAACTACCAGTGTTTGATAAAATGCCTACAAAAGTGATTGATTTAATAAAACCCTTCATGCTTTATCCCCCAAGATTTAGTGTCATTTTTTCATTGTTGTTTTTGAGTCCTGGGGGTATTGAATACCCGCAAACCATAGCTGCTATGTAGTCTAGTCTCAATACATTACAAAATAGTCTTCAGAACATACTATGAGGATTATCAAAATAGTCATATATCAGTTAGTTAAACTCAAAACAGTCTAGTATTTCAGTGTCTTTCAGTTGGGAGTAGGATTTAGCACCAAGAGAGTGTAGGGATGGCGGCTTCCCCATCAGATAGGCAGAGTTGTTAGTAGTAGTCCCTATACTCTAGAACTATGTAGCCAACATAGGATATGAGAAGTCACCCATCAGATTAGGCTTGACTGTCTCTCAGGAGTCACCCGTTAGTTCAGGCTTGACACCCTTAGTCCTTTGAACATTATATTAGTTTAGTGGATCCACACAGCCAACGTTAGTACCCGTGGCATGGTATTAACACCTTTTTAACTGGGGTTATAGATTGGACCCTGATTAGCTCAAATTAGGAAATGTCGGTTAGATGATACCTCTCACAGTCTCAGATGCAGTCTTAGTTATAATCCCAGTTCAGTTATGCAGTCTTAGAGTTGTTTGACCAAAGTATGTAGATATCAGTATTTTGTCAGTATTTTAGTTTATAGATTTTACTCAGTCCATGTTATATGCTTGGTCATGCATCCTAGTGTCTATATATTTTCATGATCTTCAGTATTTACAGACTGTCATACATACTCAGTATTTATAGATTCTCCATATTTTTAGTATCTACAGATTCTATGTTCTCTACTCAGTACTCTATGTTTTACATGAATATTCAGTTAATTATTAGTTCTATTCATGAAACCATGCATTGCAGCCTACCTTATTTAGCATACCAGTACATTCAAAGTACTGATCGCATACCTTTCTTTTGCGCTATGATGTATTATATCATAGCTGCTGACGCTCAGTTCCTAGACCACACTTAGACTTTACTTATCAGGTTATCAGTAGTACAGTAGTAGCGGTGAGTCTTCATTATTTGAGGATAGATTATTTTACTTCATATCTCTATTTAAGTAGTTAGCAGAGTTAGTTGGGGGCCTGTTCTATCAACTCATATTCAGTCAGCCAGTTTTAAAGGCTTTGCAGACATTTGATTCAGTTATTCAGTATTCATATTTTCAGTTGACATGTTAATTTATCAGTATTGAATCAAATTCAGTCAGTTTTTCTATAGATTCATATTTTAGTATTGATTTAGTGATAAAACCTTATGGCAATATCAGATATTTTTGGAAATTATGATATTATTATTCAGTGCTCACAATAGGTACCAGCTCATGGGTTAGCTTGTGGTCCCTTAGGATTGTATGCACCGTGTGACACCCAGGGTGTACTCTCGGGGAGTTATAAACTTTGTATTAGAGCCTAAGGTTTTAAAGTGTCCTAGGTAGTCTGAAAGTTGCGTCTAGTAGAGTCTTGTGCATGGGTATGTAGCGCACCACACTTATGGACGAGAGGCTATAAGGCATTTAAGAAAAGTTTCCCTTCTTTCAGTATTCATATCGTGTGAGAGAGCATGAACTCAAGTTAAAGTCCCTGTCTAATCCATTTCTTCCTTCTATTTACAGAACATGCCTCCCAAGAAGAACAAAAGAAGAACAGGAAACTAGCCAGCTCCTCAGCCCATCCAGGCAGTTCCTCTGGACGAGCATGTCTCACACGCAAAATTCAGAGCTGCGTTCACTACTCTAGAAAACTCTGTAGCAGTACAGAATGAACGTCCAGCTGCTGTTTCGGACAACCCAGTGGCCAATACTGCTGGAACCATAATTTGGGATTTCACCTGGATAAATCCTCTTTCTTTCACGGGATCCAAATCTGAAGAGGATCTACATGAATTCTTAGATATTGTTCATAAAATCATAGATGCTATGTGGGTGACATCTAGTCAGAGTTTTAAGTTGGCTGCATACCAGTTTTAGGATATAGCCCATACTTGGTTTAAGCAGTGAAAGGTTGATAGGGGTGTAGATGCAGGGCCTGTAGAATGGGAAGAGTTTGCCTTAACTTTCTTAGACAGATTCTTCCCATTGGAGTTGAGGGAGGCCAAAGTATTAAAGTTCATTAACTTGAGGTAGGACAGCATGAGCGTGAGGGAGTATTTCCTCAAGTTTACTCAGTTAGATAGATATGCTCCTCATATGGTAGCTGATAACATGTCCAAGATGAGCAAATTTATGTTTGGAGTGTCTGATAGTGTGGTCAAAAAGTGTAGGACCGCAATACTGATTAGTGAGATGGATTTGTCTAGGTTGATGGTCCATGCTCAACAGATAAAGAGAAGAAGATTAAGGAGAGGGAGAGAGAAAATAAGAGAGTTAGGATGAGTAGTTTTAATTTTAGTCAGCCAAAGTCAGAAAGTGGTAATCGTCCTTAATTTTACCAAAGGTTTCCAGTCCCAGCGCCATCTTAGTCCAGTGCTATAGTACCCAAATTCAGAAATAAAAATAGGGATAAAGCACCAGGCTCTAAGTCCCAGGTTAGTATTAGAAGTGCTCGTACAAATCCTCTTTATAAAAAATGTGGCAGACACCATCAGGGTGAGTGTAGAGCAGGTAGTGATGTGTGCTTTATATGTGGAAACCCAGGCCATCAGATTTAGGAGTGTCGGGTAGTTTCTAAGAAAGGTAGGGATGTGCGCCAACAGGGCTAGTCCCATTAGTCATCAGTTCCATCCGGTCGCCCAACTCAGCAGGGTGCCACTTCTAATGCTACCAGTAGTCAGCATCCGAACAGATTATCTGCTCTTTAGTCTCACTAAGATCAGGAAAATTCTCCTAACGTAGTTACTGGTAGGTTGCAGGTCTTTCACTTACATGTTTATGCTTTACTAGACCCTGGGGCTTTTTTTTTTGTAACTCTATATATAAACGTCAACTTCAGAGTCAGTTCCAAAACTCCATCAGAGCCCTTTTCAGTGTCTACCCTAGTAGGCATTTCCATTGTTGCCAGACAGGTATACAGGAAAGTTACCTCAGTTGATCTTATGGAGTTAGAGATGATGGATTTTGATGTTATTCTCGGCATGGATTGGCCCCATTCATGCTATCCCTTAATTGATTATAGAAATAGAATAGTTCATTTTTAGTTCCCAAATGAACCAGTCCTTGAATGAAGGGGTAGTACTACAGCTCTTAGGGGTCAGTTGATCTTGTACCTTAGAGCCAGAAAGATGATATCAAAGGGGTGTATTTACCATCTTGTGCGAGTCAAAGACTCTAACTCAAAAACATTAACCTTTGAGTCAATTTCAGATGTTAGGGAATTTCCAGATGTGTTCCCTGAAGATCTCCCTGGAGTTTCTCTCGAAAGGGAAATCAACTTCGGAATAAACCTTCTTCCAGATACTCAACCTATATCTATTACACCATACAGAATGGCTCCAGCTGAACTCAAAGAATTGAAAGAACAGTTGAAAGATCTCTTAGATAAGACATTTATCAAACCCAGCGTCTCCCCATGGGACACACCAGATCTATTCATGCGTAAGAAAGATGGTTCTCTTAGAATGTGTATTGCCTACCGTCAGTTGAGCAAGGTCACAGTCAAGAATAAATACCCACTTCTTAGAATCGATGACTTTTTTAACCAACTTTAGGGAGCTAGCTACTTTTCCAAGATAGACCTCAGATAAGGCTATCATCAGCTCATGGTCAGAGAATGTGACATTCCGAAAATAGCTTTTCGAACCCGGTATGGTCACTTTGAATTTTTGGTCATGTCCTTTGGTCTTACAAATACCCCAGCAGCCTTCATGGACTTGATGAATCGGGTGTTCAAGCAGTACTTGGACATGTTCGTCATAGTCTTTATTGATGACATTCTTGTTTACTCCTTTAGTAAAAATGATCATGTAGACCACCTCAGAATAGTACTTCAGACTCTTAAAGCTCACCAGTTATTCACTAAATTCAGTAAGCGTGAATCTGGCTAAGATCGGTAGCTTTTCTTGGCCATATTATTTCTGGTGATGGCATTAGAGTTGATCCTCAAAAGACCGAGGCAGTGAGAAACTGGCCTAGACCCATCTTTCCATCAGATATTAGGAGTTTCTTGGGTTTAGCTGGCTATTACTATACTTTTGTTGAAGGGTTTTCTTCTATTTCATCCCCCATGTCCAGATTGAGTCAGAAGAAAGTTAAGTTTCAGTGGTCAGATTTATGCGAGAAGAGTTTTCAGGAGTTGAAGACTCGACTCACCTCAGCCCCAGCCTTGACTCTACCAGATGATTTTGTTATGTACTGTGATGTATCCAGAGTAGGTTTGGGTTGTGACCTCATGCAGAGAGATAAGGTCGTAGCCTATGCCTCCATATAGCTTAAACCCTATGAGAAGAATTACTCTACTCATGATCTTGAGTTAGCAGCTGTAGTGTTTGCCTTACAGATTTGGAGGCATTACTTGTATGGGGTGCATGTGGATGTGTTCACAGATCACAAAAGCCTTCAGTATGTGTTCTCTCAGAAAAATTTAAATCTAAGTCAGAGAAGGTGGCTAGAATTATTAAAAGATTATGACATGAGTGTTCTGTATCATCCGGGCAAAGCCAATGTAGTGGCTGATGCTCTCAGTAGATTGTCCAAGGATAGTGTAGCTCATGTTGAGGATGGTAAGAAGCAGTTAGCTCAGGAAGTCCATCAGCTTGCCTGACTAGGTGTTCACTTAGTTGTCTCAACAGAGGGTAGTGTGTGGATGTAGAGTAGCTTAGAATCATCTCTAGTTTCTGAGGTAAAGGAAAAGCAGGATAGAGATCCCAGTCTAGTTAAGTTGAAAGAATCAGTCAGAGATCAGAAAGTGGAGGCTTTCTCCCAAGGGGGATATGGTGTGTTGCGTTGTCAGGGTAGATTGTGTATGCCTGGCGTAGATGACTTGAGGTAATGAATTCTTGCAAAAGCGCATGGTGCACGTTACTCTATTCATCCAGGGGCCACTAAGATATACCGTAATTTGTGGGAGATCTATTGGTGGAGTGGGATGAAGAAAGATATTAAAGAGTTTGTGGCTAAGTGCTTTACATGTTACCAAGTTAAGATTGAGCACCAAAAACCTAGTAGGTCTGTGCAGGAGTTCAGTATTCCCACTTGGAAGTGAGAGGAAGTGAACATGGATTTTGTGACAGGTTTGCCTCGTACCCGTCATCAGCATAATTCTATTTGGGTTATCGTAGACAAGATGACCAAATCAGCTTCTTTCTTGCCAGTCCATACCACTTATTCAGCCGAGGACTATGCCAAACTCTATCTCAGAGAGTTGGTTAGGTTGCACGGTGTTCCCTTATCTATCATCTCAGATAGAGGTACCTAATTTACCTCTTATTTCTGTAAAGTATTCCAAAAGGGTCTTGGTTCCCAAGTCCATCTCAGTACAACCTTCCACCCTCAGAAAAATGGTTAAGCAGAAAGGACTATTCATACTCTTGAGGATATGCTGAGAGAATACGCATTTGATTTTAAAGGTAGTTGGGATGACCACTTTCTTTTGATTGAGTTCGTATACAATAACAACTATCATTCCAGTATTCATATGGCTCCATTTGAGGCTCTTTATGGTAGGATATTTAGATCTCCAATTGGTTGGTTTGAAGTACGTAAGGCTATAGTAGTAGGGCCTAACTTGGTGTTTGATGCGTTAGAGAAAGTTCAGTTGGTCAGAGAAAGGCTTAGGGATGCACAGAGCTGATAGAAATCATATGCAGTGTGAGGAGAAAGGATCTCGAGTTTGAGGTCAGTGATTTCGAGTACTTGAAAATCTCTCCTATGAAGAGAGTGAAGAGATTCACCAAGAAAGGGAAACTCAGTCCCCAATATGTAGGTTCCTTCAAAGTTCTCAGTCATTTCGAAAAGGTAGCTTACAAGCTTGAGTTGCCTTCAGATCTAGCCTCAGTACACCCAGTGTTCCATGTCTCATTGTTGAAAAAGTGTATTGGTGATCCATCTTTAGTTGTTCCCTTAGAGAGTGTAGATATTCAGAATAGTTTTTCCTTCGAGAAAGTTCCAGTCAAAATTCTTGACCATCAAGTTCATAGACTAAGGAACAAAGAAGTTCCATTAGTCAAAGTTCTTTGGCGGAATCAGTCCGTTGAGAAAGCCAGTTGGGAAGCAGAAGCAGATATGTGAACCAAGTACCCTCATCTTTTCTCCGCGAATTCAAATTCAGTATAAGGAACCAATCATCTTAAGATTTGTCTCTATCATACTCAGTTTTAGTTGCACATCATGTTCATGTCAATCATGTATTTATAAATCAGTTTAGTCATGCATTCCATGCATTAGATATGCATGTTCAATGTGTAAGCTCAGCCCAACATCTTTCCTCGGCTTAACCAGTTTTATTTGAAGACGAATGATCCCAAGGGGGAGATATTGTAACACCCAATATTTCCCTAGGATAATTAAATCTAGTGCATGAGTATTCATAATAAAAATGTTGAAACACTTAGCATTTTTTAAGTTTAAAGACTACTATTGCGTAGGAAATTCAATTAGCTTTCCAACGATATAAAATTCACTGAAATCCGATAATCGGGTAAGAAGTTATGGCAATTTTAAGTTTCAGTCGTTAAACATCATCATTTTAACCCTTAGCGCGTCGTGGAGATAGTCCAAATGACAATTGTAAATTTCCAGTGTGACTCTGCGATGTTGGCGCATCGCGAAGCAGGCCAATTTCCAGTTAGGCCATTTCAAGTTGGCGCCTCCGCGATGGTGGCGTATCACCGAGGTGGCCAAATTGGCATTCCAAAGGATTACCATAATATCTCCACGTCACGGTGTTCGTCCAGGTCCTAATTGTCCATTTCTAGTGGCTTGGCATGATAGTGGCGCATCGCACCAAGGCCAAAAATTGGGATGGTTAGTTTTCAGCTTACGTTTTAAATCTGTTTAAGGGTATTTGGGTCTTTTTCCTAAGCCCTAAACTCGTCCTAAAACATGATTAATTTAGCCCCAATTGACCTAAATAATCATTCATACTTCAATTTTCTCTCAAATTAAAGATCCCCTTTTCCAAGAACAAGAAACCCTAGCTCTCAAATTCAAGATCAATCCTCAAGAACTTACCAAGAACCTCAGGAAATTCATTATCCCAGGTATGTTAGTGTTCATCCATGGATTCCTTTCATCCATGAAGTCCAAATATCCTATTTTAATTACCAAGTTATAATCTTTTCAAGCTATTTGATTTTTAATTATGATTTCATCCATGAACCTCCATGCACTATTGATTTTATACCATGTTATCATGAAATTATTAATATCATTCAATCCTCCATGCTTTTATATTATTATTTATTAAATTAAACCATGATTTAGATCTATTATGTTGAATTCATGCTATTCCATAAGTTCCATGACATGCCTAGGATTGTTTTTAACCATGAACTACCAGTGTTTGATAAAATTCCTACAAGAGTGATTGATTTAATAAAGGCCTTTGATGTGTGAGTAGATGCTAACACATTTGAGGCTTTTAACTAAGAATAACTACAAAGTCTTAAGCAACTTTTATCATTTTTGATTGTTTTCTGTTTGATATTGCAGTAAAAGTCAAGATGCAAGAGAACCATCAATAATGGAAGTAAAAGAGTTGATTTCTAAGCAAGTAGAGAGGGAAGTATAGCTGACGACTTGTCTGATAAGTCATCAGCCTTATGATAAGCTATCAGAGTTGTCGCCATCCTTAGACAAAGAATGAGCTTCAGTTAAAATTCATGAAGATATCTGTGATAGGTCGTCAAAAGTGTGATAAGGCGCCAGGCTCATCGTTAGCCTTAGACAGAGAATTAGCTTCAGCTGGAATTTATGACGACATCTGTGATAGGTCATCAGAAGTGTGATAAGCCATCAGACTCGTCGTTAGGCTTAGGCAGGGAATGAGATTTGAAGTGAAGAAGCGAAGACAATTCTGATAAGTTATCACATATATGATAAGCCATCATGTCTCATCTCAACCTAAGTCAGAGATTGTCAAAAGTGAAGAGGAGATGACGACATTCCTGATAAGTTGTCAGACTCCTGATAAGCCGTCACACACGTCGTCGCCTATCTGAGAAAATACTGTGATCTATGATTTTGTTTCATAATTAGGCTGAAGTATTTAAAGAATAGGTTAGGGTTTTCTAATGATATAGAAAAGGGGGAACTGGCATTTTGAGAATCTCTTCTCTCTAGTTTTCTGACTTGAACTTTACAATTATAATTATTTTGGAGAGATTATTACAACTATTTTGGGATTTTCTACAGTGAATCAAATCTGAGAAACATTTGTTGCTATTCATCTTGCTGTAAGTTCATATATCAAACTATGAATTCAACTTATTGTCTTGATTATTTTATTATGAGTAGCTAAATTTCCTTAACCTGAGTTGTGGGATCTATGGGTTTGGGTTTGTAACGTAACTAAGTGTTCAAGATTCTAACGGTGGTAGAAACTTCTTGTTAATTCCATTATTTTATACTCTGACAATTAGTTGCAAACAATAGGCCTTGCTTATTGGTGATTTGCTTGAGATAAGAAATGAACCCTAGTAAGAAGTGAATTATCAACAGGGACTTGGAAGCATCAAACTTCCATTTAATAATTAATGCTATAACAAGATTAATTAACTTGAGATAACATCCTGTTATGATATATAAATTCCTTAAGTTCGAGATAATTAGGTGGTTAAATGTCTAAATAGGTTGAGAAACATTTAGACATAACTTCGACAAGGATAGTCTGTTGTTCCTACCTACCACAAGAATCTTGAACCGTTACTAGCGTTTGACAAATCCCAACACCCATAGTGAACATAACTCTGGTTTTCCTTATCATATTGAACTCAAACACTGAATTGAGAAGTAATTATTTACCTTTCCAAAAACCCCCATTCACAGGAAACTGATAACTATCAGTTGATTAACCCGCAGATAACTCAAATTCACACTGTATTCCCTGTGGGATTCGATCCCAACCTAGTTGGGTTATATATTGATAACGATCGCTTACATTCTCATAAGAGAGGTGTAGTTTGAGAGTTATAAAAAATGGCGCCGTTGTCTGGGAGTTACGGTTGTAAATTAAAGTTGTGTGCACTAATTGACTGTTAGTCAAGTTTCCTAGTTTTACGTTTATTTGTTGTTTTTGTTTATTGTAGGAATTTTGTGGTGCATGCCAAGAACTAAAAGTCCTGGAGAATGATTATTACCATTTAATCTGGAATCACAACTAATCGGTAGAATGGCAGACCAGCAGAAGGCTGATAGGTTAACATCCTTAGCTAGAGCTCAGGTGAATATGTAGAATGACAGTCAGCAAATATGGAATCCAAATCCTGTAGATGATGACTTGGGAGATGAGGAGTTGCTAAACCCTGGTAACCCAAGGAGTGCAGAGTAAATAGCTGCACCAGTACAGCGTAATGCTAACAGGAACCGTCCGTTTTGAGGAATGCAAGATCACCAGCCGGTCCAGTATGACCTCAATGATGATGATGATAGAATGGATGGACCAGGTTCAATGGGTGTAATTATTCCTCCACCGTTAGCACCTGGGGCAAAATTCAACATTACGAGTACTATGATTTAACTCCTTAATCTGAAGGGGTTGTTTGGTGGCCTTCCTGGGGATGATCTGAACTTGCATCTAGTGAAATTTGTCATCATTTGTAAATATTTTTATAACCCAGGAGTGGGTCAGAATGCTATCCGTTTGAGATTGTTTCCGTTGTCCCTGTCTGGGGAGGCAACATTGTGGCTTAATGAGCTGACACCCGATAGCTAAGGAAATTAAGGTTGGACTTATTATGACAAGGCTAAATATAAGAACCAGGAGCAAGGTAATTGGAGGAGCAATAATGATAGAAACGAGTTATATGTCCCTCCTGGAAATCGTGAGGCTGCTACAACAAGTTCTGAAAAGATGTCCCTGGAGGACATAATGGATAAATTGTTAAAGGGAGTAGAGTCTACCAACTCAGGGGTGACTACCATGAAGACCGATATGTCCTCTATAAGTCAGTTGGTAAACTCACACTCTACTTTGATCAAACAGCTGGAACGATAAATGAGCCAACTCTCCGCAGTGCTGAACTAGAGAAAGAATGGAACGTATGAGCCAACTCTCCGCAGTGCTGAACTAGAGAAAGAATGGAATGTTACCTAGTGATGCAGTTCAAAATCCACAGAATGATAGCTCATGTATGGAGATTACCACTATAAGTGGTAAGATATTACCTGGCCCTTCTGTGGGCAAAGGTGGAGTTGAAGATATAACTGAAGTAGATAACGAACCCAAAGAAAATATCCAGTGGAGTCTGGGAAGCTAGATGGTTCTGATGATGCTCCAGAATAAGGAAAAGAGAAGAAAAAGAAAGTAGTGGTGAAAACTCTTCCAAAACCACCACCTCCCTTTCCTCAAAGATTGAAGAAGAAGGTTGACAACATGAAATTTAGTAAATTCATGGAAATGTTGAAGGAGTTAACAATAAATGTGCCTTTGGTTGAGGCACTCGAGCAAATGCCAGGGTATGCTAAATTCATAAAGGACCTTATGACGAAGAAAAGAGCGGTGAGATACGAACCGAAGGATAATCTCTATCATTGTAGCGCTATTTCTATGAGGTCCTTGGTGCAGAAGAAGGCAGGCCCAAGAGCATTCACTATTGCTTAAACGATTGGGTCTCTGGAATTCGCTAAGGACTTATATGATCTTTGATTGAGCATTAATCTAATGCCTCTGGCTTTCTATAAAAACTGGGTTTGGGAAATCCTACACCCACCAACATGTGACTCGTGATGGCGGATAGGTCAGTAAAATGACCTATTGGTATTTTTTATGATGTATTGGTGAAGGTAGATAGCTTCATATTTCCTATGAATTTCATCATTCTGGATTGTGAGGTGGGCTTCAAGGTGCCTATAATCTTGGGTCGACCTTCCCTCGCAACTGAAAATGTGTTGATTGATTTGCTAGCTAATGAGCTCTTATTTAGGATGAATGATGAGGTGGTGCAATTTAATCTATGCCAATAAATGAAGCAGCTTAAAGAAATGAGTGTGTTCTAAATTGTTGATGTATATTATGAGGATGAGCAGGAGGTATCAATAGAGGAGAAACTTATTGTCGAGCCTTTAGCTGCAGTTCTGATGAATTTTGATCGTGGAGGTTTTGCGGAGTATGAAGAAACTATTTGTGCTTTGTCAGGAATGGGTTCATACTCTTATGCTCCTAAGAAGCTAGATCTTGATCCTGCTAATCGACCAACACCACCGGCTAAGCCATCCATTGAAGAGCCACCAGTGTTGGAATTGAAGAAACTGCCAGGCATTTAAGGTACGTGTTTTTTGACAATGGAAACACGCTACCCATTATTATTGTATCTGATTTGGGCGAGCAGCAGGTAGAAGCACTTATTTTAGTACTTTAGAGGTACAAAAGAGCAATAGGATGAACTATCGCAGATATTATTGGCATTCCCCCTAGCATCTGCACGCATAAAATACAACTTAAGGAATATTGTACTCCAACCATCGAGCACCAGTTCCATCTTAACCCACCAATGCAAGAGGTGGTTAAGAAGGAAATTATTAAGTAGTTGGATGCAGGAGTGGTTTACCCAATTTCTGACAGTAAATGGGTGACCCTAGTTCAATGCGTACCTAAAAAAAAGGACATAACTGTTGTTGCAAGTGAAAGAAATGAGTTGATTCCACTCAGAACTGTGATTGGGTAGAGAGTTTTCATGGACTACCGCAAACTAAACTCTTGGACTTTGAAAGACCACTTCCCGATGCCCTTTATAGACCAAATGCTTGATTGATTGGCCGAAATAGAGTGGTATTGCTTCTTCGATGGTTATCCTAGATATAACCATATCTGTATTGCTCCTGACTATCAGGAGAATACGACATTCACATGACCATATGGCACCTTTGCATTTAAGAGGATGTTGTTTGGGCTATGCAATGCACCCGCAACTTTTCAATGGTGCATGATGTCTATTTTCTTAGATATGGTGGAGGACACCTTAGAGGGGTTCATGGATGATTTTTATATGGTGGGAGATTCATTTGGGCTGTGTTTTGCAAACCCCAGTATGGCCTTGGAACGATGTGTTGAATTCAATTTGGTGCTTAATTGGGAGAAATGCTACTTTATGGTAAAGAAGGGCATCGTTCTCAAGCGCAAAATTTTAGCAAAAGGGATAGAGGTCGATCGAACCAAGGTTGAAGTTATCGAGAAACTACCACCTCCCATTTCAGTGAAGGGAGTGCGTAGTTTTCTTGGACATGCTGGCTTTTATCAGAGGTTTATAAGAGACTTCTCGAAGGTTATAAATCCACTTTGCAAACTTTTGGAGAAAGAGGTGAAGTTCTCCTTTGATGATGATTTCTTGAAGGCATTTGAATGCCTTAAAAATAAGCTGGTCGAGGCCCTATCATTGTTTCACCAAACTGGTCAAAACCATTTGAGATCATGTGTGATGCAAGCAGTGTTTCCCTTGGAGCTGTATTGGGAAAAAATAAGGACAAACTATTTCATCCAATATATTATGCCAGCAAAGCACTGAATAGAGCGTAAAAGAACTACACTGTCACTGAACAGGAACTCCTGGTTGTAGTGTATGCTTTTGAGAAATTCAGGGCTTACCTGTTTGGGACCAAGGTGGTGGTCCACACTAACCATGCAGCCTTGAGGTATTTGATGGATAAGAAATATGCAAAATCAAGGCTGATTAGATGGGTGTTACTGCTATAAGAATTTGACTTTAAAGTCAAAGATAGGAAAGGTGGCGAAAACTAAGTTGCGGATCATCTGTCTAGAATAAAAGGTGAGCAGGCAGCTAGTGATGAAATGGAGATAAATGATGCATTTCCTTATGAGGAGATCTTGGCTGCTGCTATGGAGAAAATGCCTTGGTACGCTGATTTTGCAAATTATGTTGTGAGTGAGGTCATTCCAAAAAACCTTTCTTTCCATCAAAGAAAGAAATTCCTTCATGATGTGACACATTACTTCTTGGATGAGCCAATTTTTTTTGGCGATGTGCTGATAATATTATAAGGAGATGTGTGCTAGAAGTTGATTTATTATGTATATTGGAAGCATGTCATGCTTCCCCAGTTGGAGGTCACCATGCAGGTGACCAAACATCTAGAAAGGTATTGCAGAGTGGATACTATTGGTCAACGTTGTTCAAGGATACTCACGAGTTTATGCTGAAATGTGACCAATGTCAGAGGTAGGGGTCGATCTCTAAAAGACATGAGATGCCTTTGACTAAGATGCTTGAAGTAGAATTATTTGACGTCTTGGGCATTAATTTTATGGGTCCTTTTGTAAGCTCGTATGAGATGAAGTATATTCTAGTTACTGTTGACTATGTCTCAAAATGGGTCGAAGCTATTGCCTTTTCTGATAATGAAGGAAAGAGGGTTGTTTCTTTTCTCAAGAAGAATATTTTCTCTTGTTTTGGAGTACCACGTACTATTATAAGCGATGGAGGATCTCATTTTTGCAACAAAGTGTTTTGAGCTGCCTTAGCGAAATATGAGGTGAAATAGCATAGAGTAGACACTCCATATCACCCACAAACTAATAGGCAAGAAGAGGTGTCAAATCGAGAGATTAAAGCCATCCTATCCAAAACGGTGAACGCTAATCGGCAAGACTTGTCTCAAAATCTTGATGATGCCTTGTGGGCATATCAAACCACTTTCAAGACACCCATTGACATGTCACCATTCCATTTAGTCTATGGCAAAGTATGCCACTTACCAATAGAGCTGGAGCATAAGGCTTTATGGGCACTCAAAAGGTTAAATTTGAATTGGAAGGAGGCAGCAGAGCTAAGACTGGGACAACTAAATGAGATGGATGAATTCCATCTTAGGGCATATGAAAGAGCAGACCTATACAAAGAAAAGATGAAGAAGTATCATGATTGGAGGATCAAGAAATGAGATTTCCAAAAAGGTGACTTGGTGCTTCTGTTCAATTCCAGACTCAAACTGTTCCCAGGTAAGCTTAAATCCAAGTGGTCAGGCCCATTTAGAGTTAGTCAAGTCTACTCATCTGGAGTAGTAGAACTTGAAAATGAAGACGACGACATCTTCAAGGTTAATAGGCAATGAGTCAAACTTTATATCGGTCCAAAAGACTCGATAAAAAGTATTGCTGCTATCTGTCTCGATGAAGTCTGAAGTAATCGAGATACCTGAGTCGTGCCCCAACGTTAAATCAGGCACTACATGGGAGACAACCCATCATCCCCATGCTTGATCTACTCCAGGTATATCCTAACCCTTAGTTTAGTTTTTCTTTAATTTTAAGTTGAAGGTGTAAGGTGAGTTGTTGTTGTAACATTTTGTAGTTGACTAGGAGAAATACAAGTATCTGAGGTAGTTAACGTGATTTTTTTATTTTGTGAACACCTCTCCAGTGGTCTGATTGTTTAACTGTGTGATTTACATCTAATTGTGACCACTGTGCATCTTATTATGGTATCAGTTCTAGTGACTTGATAATCATTGCTAAACAAATGCATGAACTAGATAAGTAGTAACTTGTGATATACTTGTGTGTCATGTGCGTGTGAGATCTTACTTAGTTCCCTTTGTATGTAGAATCCAGAACTTGCCTGGTTAGTCTTACCTAGATTGAAGGATAGGGGTTAGGAAAGGATCATAGGCCATTTTGATATTAGCCACTTTTAGCATAAATGACCTTCCCTGTATGCATAATATCCCTTGATCCCTATTTTGATCCTGAATAGCCTATTTTTTATGATACCTATCACTATCTCATTTATATCATAATGAACCTATTTTGGCCCTGGTCCTCCTTGGACACTGTGCACCTTGACTTAGGCAAATGGCCTAAGTTGAGGATGGCTATCAAAGGGGTGCATGATGTAAAATGAGTATGAATAAAGGTAGAATAAAATAAAAGAATAAAAAGCTGGGTGCGGTGGAAAAGAACAAGAAAAGAAAAGTTGTGAAAAAAAAGAAGTGATTGTAGAAAAGACCGCACCCATCCTGAATATATGTGATCAAGAAAAAAAAAGAATAGAAAAAGGTTAATAAGTGAAACCCCAGAAGCTAGTGTAGTGTCAAAGAGGCTTAGTCACTTTAAATATCATCGAGTATCATACCAGCCCCTAGCCTACATTACAAGCCAAAGATAAGACCTATAGTGATCCTAGATGACCTGCCTGAAAATCTTGGTAATGAAAATAAGGGCAAGCCTATGGTATTTGGCATACATTGATTGGAACTTCATTCTGAGAGTGAGTGTCTTTTGATTGTCCCCATGGTTACTTATCTGATGTCTGATATAAGTGGAGTGGGACTTCTTTGTATTGAGGGCACACTGGTTACGTTGCTAGTTGCTAACTTATTTGGATAGTGTAATCTTGGTACACGCATGGTTGTTGTTGCTGAATTGATGCCATATCTTGATTCCTGTGTGTCGCATTGTTGTTCTTCAATAATATGCACAGTTGTTGTTTTTAAATTAATTGACCTTGGAGATGGTGAAGATGTTTTGAGATAATATGGATGGTTGACTACCGAATGTACTCTGTATCCTCTTGGTTGTGTTTTAGTTTCTTGAGGACAAGCAATTGTTTTAAGTTGAGGGTGTTGATGTGTGAACAGATGCTAACACATTTGAGGCTATTAACTAAGAATAATTGCAAAGTCTTAAGCAACTTTTGTCATTTTTGATTGTTTTCTATTTGATATTGCAGTAAAAGTCAAGATGCAAGAGAACTAGCAATAATGGAAGTAAAAGAGTTGATTTCTAAGCAAGTAGAGAGGGAAGTATAGTTAACAACTTGTCTGATAAGTCGTCAGCCTTGTGATAAGCTATCAGAGTTGCCTTTAGCCTTAGACAGAGAATGAGCTTCAGCTGGAATTTATGACAACATCTGTGATAGGCCGTCAGAAGTGTGATAAGCCGTCAGGCTCGTCGTTAGCCTTAGACAAAGAATGAGATTCAGCTGGAATTCATGACGACATCTATGATAGGTCGTCAGAAGTGTGATAAGCCATCAAGCTCATCGTTAGGTTTAGGCAGGGAATGGGATTTAAAGTGAAGAAGCAACGACAATTCTGATAAGTCGTCACATGTCTGATAAGACGTTACGTTTCATCGTAAAACTAAGGCAAAAATTGTCAAAAGTGAAGAGGAGCTGACGACATTCCTGATAAGTCGTCAGACTCCTGATAAGCCATCACATACGTCATCGCCTGTCCAAGAAAATACTGTGATCTATGATTTTGTTTCCATAACTAGGCCGAAGTATTTAAAGCATATTTTAGGGTTTTCTAATGATATAGAAAAGGGGGAGCTGACATTTTGAGAATCTCTTCTCTCTAGTTTTCTGACTTGAACTTTACAATTATTTTTGGAGAGATTATTACAATTGTTTTGGGATTTTCTACTGTGAATCAAATCTGAGAAATACTTGTTGCTATTCATCTTGATGTAAGTTCATACATCAAACTATGAATTCAACTTGTTGTCTTCATTATTTTATTATGTGTAGCTAAATTCCCTTAACTCGAGTTGTGGGATCTATGGGTTTGAGTTTGTAACGTAACTAAGTGTTCAAGATTCTAACGGTGGTAGAAACTTCTTGTTAATTCCATTATTTTATACTCTGACTATTGGTTGCAAACAATAGGCCTTGCTTACTGGTGATTTGCTTGAGATAAGAAATCAACCCTAGTAAGAAGTGAATTATCAACAGGGACTTGGAAGCATCAAACTTCCATTTAATAATTAATGTTGTAACAAGATTAATTAACTTGAGATAACATCCTGTTATGAAATATAAATTCCCTAAGTTTGAGAGAATTAGGTGGTTAAATGTCTAAATAGGTTGAGAAACATTTAGACATAACTTCGACAAGGATAGTCTGTTGTTCCTACCTACCACAAGAATCTTGAACCGTTACTAGCGTCTGTCAAATCCCAACACCTATAGTGAACATAACTCTGGTTTTTCTTATCATATTAATTTCAAACACTGAATTGAGAAGTAATTATTTGTTACCTTTACAAAAAATCCCATTCACAGAAAACTGATAACTATCAGTTGATTAACCCGCAGATAACTCAAATTCATATCGTATTCCCTGTGGGATTCGATCCCAACCTAGTTGGGTTATATATTGACAACGATCGCTTACATTCTCATATAAGAGGTGTAGTTTGAGCGTTATCAGCCTTCATGCTTTGTCCCCCAAGCTTTAGTGTCATTTTTTCATTGTTGTTTTTTAGTCCTGGGGTATTCAATGCCCGAAAACCATAGCTTTTATGTAGTCTAGTCTCAGTACATTATAGAATAGTCTTCAAAACATACTATGAGCATTATCAGAATAGTCAGATATCAGTCAGTTAAACTTATAACAGTTTAGTATTTTAGTGTCTTTCAATTGGGAGTAGGATTTAGAACCGAGCAAGTGTAGGGATGGCAGATTCCCCGTCAGATAGGCAGAGTCATTAGTAGCAGTCCCTATACTCCAGAACTATGTAGCTAGCATAGGATATGAGAAGTCACCCATCAGATTAGGCTTGACTATCTCACAGGGGTCACCCATCAGTTTAGGCTTGACACCCTTAGTCCTTTGGACATTATATCAGTTTAGTGGATCCATACAGCCAGCGTTAGTACCCGTGGTATGGTATTAACACCCTTCCAACTGGGGTTACAGGTTGGACTCCGATTACCTCAAATTGGGGAATGTTGGTTAGATGATACCTCCCACAGTCTCAGATGCAGTTTTAGTTACAGTCCCAGTTCAGTTATGCAGTCTTAGAGTTGTTTGACCAAAGCATATAGATATCAGTGTTTTTTCAGTATTTTAGTTTACAAATTTTACTCAATCCATGTTATATGCTTGGTCATGCATCCCCAGTGTCTATATATTTTCACGTATCTTCAGTATTTACAGACTGTCATGCATACTCGATATTTACAGATTCTCCATATTTTCAGTATCTACAAATTCTATGTTCTCTACTCAATACTCTATGTTTTATATGCATATTCAGTTAATTATTTGTTTTGTTCATGAAACCATGCATATCAGACTACCTCATTTAGTATACCAGTACATTTAAAGTACTGATCGCATACCTTTCTTTTGTGCTATGATGTATTATATCATAGGTACTGACACTCATTTTTTGGACAGCGCTTAGACTTTACTTCTCAAGTTATCAGCAGTGCAGTAGCAATGGTGAAACATGATGAGAGGAGAATTGTGATTGAGATTGAGATATGAGATATAGTATATAGGCTTCTACCCCCCCCCCCCCCCCCCGGGCCCTACCTAGTAACTACAATCTCGGTGGGTGTATATAAAAAGTCATGTGATGGCTTTCATCATTCATCCCATCTATATTGCATTGAATATGCATCTTGATTGTGCTTAGTTTTTAAGTGTTTTCATATGTATATTAGTATTTTTCCATTTTTGTGTACTCATATATTAGAACTATTAGTGGAGACAGTGTGAGATATCATTTGGGACTTTTTTGCTTGCAAGTGACGTGATCATAATATATTTTACTTATCTTATTTCCTATTTTGTTAAGTTAGCCTATGATACCTTCAAAGTACAAGTGGACCCATAACTATTCCTATCATTCCCTTTCGATATTGATGCAGGTCCAAGTACGACACACAATATTTGAGTTCATGCGAGATTGGGTGGATCTTTGAGGTAATGGTGTGCTCCAAAGTTTGGGGCTTACTTTGGACCTCATCCTATTTCCTTTATGTCTTTATATACTTTTGGAGATAGAGATGTATTTGCAGTACTTTTCTGGGTTGTATTAGATGCCTTTGACTTATGACACCACTTCTTAGATTTATTATGACATTTATTTTAGTTTTTCGTTATTATTATATTGGTCTTAGTTTGACTTTCTTTGAGAATTCTGGCATTAGCCTTGATTTTGTTGATATCTGATTATTTTATCAGTTTGTTTGATCAGCTTACTTTTCAAGGCTAGGTCATGACAAGTGCAATTATGACCCAGTTTTGGGATTGTAAAAAATTGGTATCAGAGCAACCTGGTGGTCTCATATGTGTAAGATCAAGATGTCTAGTTGAGTCTCATAGGTCAATATATATATATATATATGTTTGTATCTATCTTCGAGAGGCTATAAGATGTCTTTAGGTAAAACCTTTTTATTTTAATTCCTTATCGTGAGGATTATTCATACCCTATGTTCTAAGTTTCATTCTATTATTTTATGTAGATGGTAAGGATAAGATCTTAAGAGTTTAGGGATGCTAAGCCGTCACCCGCAGATAGAGTCTAGACTAAAGAGTGAGGTAGGGTTTATGGATGACCCATAGTTAGAGGACAGGCATGAGGATCTTCCCTATCATAGGTAGTTCTCGGAGGACCTCTCCTATGCTCGAGATCGAGCATGTAAGAGATGCGAGGCTAGCTTAGGTCCCATAGGGTTTATTTTCTACCTTAGTTCTAGAACGTCTGTTGATTCGATTATTAGCTTATTTGGGAAGTGTTCCTTAGGTGCACCTTGTTCCTTTGATTTTGAGTATGATACCACTGTCAGTGTCTTCATTTGCTTACAACATTCCTCCAACCTCGAGTGTGGTTTCACTATTTGTACCATAATATTCTTGTGATATTCCTTAGACTTTGAGTGGTGTTCCATCTTCTTTGTCAGTATTTGGTCATGGTATTCCTAGTGTAGGGTTACAACCTTCATTTATGGTACCCCTATGTAAGGATTCTCAACCTTTCAATACTATTTCTTTGCTTGCTTCAGGTATAATTATGTCTTTGATGATCAAAAGAGGTTTATTCACTTGGGTCCGCCCAAGTTCAGTGGTTCTATTAGTAAGGATGCCTATGAACTTTTGATTGATTGTCGGAAGAAGTTACATAATATTAGATCCATTGAGTCTCATAGAGTTGCTTATACTACCAGTTAGTTGACCGATGTGGCTAGGGATTTGTTGAGGTCGTATGCGAGTTGTAGACCTTTTGGTTTGCCTGCTGTAACTTGGACTCAGTTTTCTGAGGTTTTCTTGGAGACGTTTATGCCATATAGTTTGAGAAACCAGATACATAATGAGTTGATCATTAGGAGTAGGGTACCATGACTAGTATTGAGTATGAGGCTTATTTTCATAGGTTATTTAGGTATTTAACCGTTGGCTTTATTGAGTCTGAGAGGATTCAAAAGTTTATAAAGGGATTGCACGATACTTATCAATTGTCCATAACTTAGATAGTATCCTTAGGAGCTTCTTTTAACAGTATTATTGAGCATGCCAAGATAACTGAGTTAATTATTTAGGCTACTCAGGGAGGCACAAAAAAGGTGTGTCATCATGGTGAGTTTAGTGGGCATGCATCTTGAGGTAGGTACTTTCTTGGTAGAGGTGCCCAGCTATCATGGTAGGCCAGTTCAGGCCATTTTGAAAGGATCAGGTAATAGATCTTAGGTTTAATGACTTTATATAGTCAGACATCTGGTCAAGGAGGTCATTCTAGTTCAACTGCACCGCATCAGATTAAGTCGGGCCATAGAGTGTTTGGTATGCGATGAGTTTAGCTATATGGCCAAGGATTATCCTTGATGTTCTTTCATACCTACTTCCATATCAATAGTGAGAGTGGTTCATAAAGTGGTAGGGATGCATCTTGAGGAGCTCAAGGTAGAGGTAGAGGTGCTTGCAATGGTGGTCAAAGAGTTACTCAGTCTAGGATTGGACGTGGTCAAGTTATGCTATACCCATTATGCCCGAGGCAGAGGCCTTTGATTTTGTTATTATTGGTATCATCTTGATTTACATGTTATGCCTTCTGACCTTGATATCAATTTTTCTATTAATGTAGAGCTGAGCACCAAACCCATATCTATTCCTCCATATAGGATAGCCCTAACTGAATTAAAGAAATTGACAAGGAAGTTGCAAGATTTGTTAAGTTAGGGGTTTATTAGACCTAATGTATCTTCTTGGGGTGCACCTATCTTGTTTGTGAAGAAGAAGGATTGTTGGATGCATATGTGTATTGATTATAGGCAGTTGAATAAAGTGACGATTAAGATCAAGTATCTGCTTCCTATCATTGATGACCTATTTGACCAGCTCTAGGGTGTTTGGGTGTTATTTGAGGTCCAGGTACCATCAATTGAAGATTACAACTTTGAATGCTTTAAAGATAACTTTTCATACTCGATACTGTAATTATATATTCTTGGCCATATATTTCTAATTGACCAATGCCTCTGCAACATTCATGGACTTAATGAACTAGGTATTTTGACTATATCTCAGCTCTCTTATGATTGTATTTACAGATGGAATCTTGGTTAATTATAATATTAAGGCCAACTATGTGAAACATTTGAGGATTGTGCTACAGAGGTTGCGTGATGATAAGTTATATGCTAAGTTTTCTAGTGTGAGTTTTGTTTGGATTCTATCTCTTTATTAGGTCATGTGGTGACTAAGAATATCATTATAGTTAATCCAACCAAGATTACAGTGATTTGTGGTTGCACTAAACCTACATTCCTTATTGAGATTCAGAGATTTATTAGTTTGGTAGGTTATTATCGATATTTTGTACAAGGTTTATCATCTATTATTGCTTCTTTGACCAAGTTGACACAGAAAAATGTTTTTTCAGTGGTCGGATGTGTGTGAGAAGAGTTTTTAGAAAGTCAAGGAGTTGCTGACTTTGGCTCCTATGTGGACTTTACTCAAAGAGGATGTGGGTTTCACCATTTTTTAAATGTTTTAGGTTTATTGGTTTGGGTGTAGTATTATTGTAGAAGGGTAAGGTGATTTCTTATGCCTCTCATAAGTTAAAGCCTAATGAGAAAAATTACCCTACCCATGATTTGGAGTTGGTAGGCGTAGCATTTGTGGTGAATTTATAGTGTCATTACTTGCATAAAGTGCCTTGTGAGATACGTAGCCTTCAGTACTTGTTCAGATAACGAGATCTTAATATGGGGATTCGGTGTTGGCTTGAGTTTCTTAAAGATTATGACATCACTATTTTGTACCATCCCAACAAGGCTAATATGGTTACGAATACCTTGAGTCAGGATTCAACTAGTATGAGGAGTTTAACTCATATCATGACCCAAGAGTGTCCTTTAGCCTTGAGATTCAGTCTTTAGCTAACCAGATATTTAGGCTTTATATTTTGACAACCAGATGTGTTTTAGCCTTTATTGATGCTAGATCATCTTTGATAGAGAAGATTTGAGCTCACCAGTTTAATGATGGTAGTTTGAGGGTAATTAGGGATTAATGTTGAGTGGTGAGGTTAAGTAAGCCTCTTTTGAATCTGATTGTGTATTATGGATCGGTGGCCTAGTTTGTGCGTCGAAAGTCAAAGATCAAGTAAGATTGATTTTAGAGGAGGCTCATTGCTTTGGTTATTTTATCCATGCAGGTATGACCGAGATGTATCATGATTTGAAACAGCTTTACCGGTGGGGTGGTATGAAGAAGGATATGTCAGATTTTATAGCTCATTACTTATATTATCAGCATGTGAAGGACGAGCATTCGATGTTGGGTGGTTTGCTTCAGATATTACCCATTCCTGAGTAGAAGTGGGAGTGGTTCACTATGGATTCTGTGATTGGGTTTTCTCATACTTCTCATGGTTCTGGAAGTATTTGGGTCATCATGGATTAGTTGACCAAATTAACCCATTTATCCCTATTCATATTTCTTTCAACACTGAGAAGTTGACCCATATCTATGTTTGTAAAATAGTTTGTCTTATGGGGTACCTGTGTCTATTATTTCAAACAGAGAATCAATGTTAACTTCTAGCTTCTGGTGATCCTTTCAGGAGGAGTTGGATACTCGAGTTGACCTTAGCATAGCTTTCCATCCCCAGACTAATGGCCAGTCGAAGTGGACTAGTTAGATTTTAGAGAATATGCTCTGCGCATGTGTAATGGATTCCAAAGGTCAGTGGGATCAGTATTTGGCCTTGGTGAAGTTTGCTTATAATAATAGCTATTATTTAAGTATTGAAATGGCCTCTTTCGAGGGGTTGTATGGTAGATGTTGTAAGTCTCCTATTGGTTAGTTTGAGACTTCAGAGGTTAGGCCTTGTGGTATGAATTGCTTCATGTATCTTTAGATAGAGTTCTAATGATTTAGAATAGGCTCCTGGTAGCCCAAAGAATGCAAAAGAGTTATACAGATCGCGGGCTTTCTACCCTAAGGTTTGGGATTGGTGATAGTCTTTTTTCATGTGTTGCCCATGAAGGGTGTGGTGAGGTTTGGAAAAAATAGCAAACTTAGACCAAGGTATATTGGACCTTTTGAGATTTTTTAGATAGTTGGGGAGGTTGCTTATAAGTTAGCCGTACCTTCAATCTTTTCAGTTATTCATTCAGTTTTTCGTATATCTATGCTTCGACACTATGTTCTGGATGAGTCTCATCTGCTTCATTGGGACTCGGTTTAGTTGGATAAGAGGTTGACCTTTGTTTAGGATCCAATATCTATTTTAGCTAAGGATGTGATACAATTGCATTCTAGGGATATTTCATTGGTTTAGATTCAATGGAGACACCATCCTATTATTGAGGGTACTTGGGAGGTTGAGTCCAACATGCATAGTAGTTACTCTCAGCTCTTTATCGATTCAGGTATTTTCTTTCCTTTAGCTTGAGGTCGAACTACCATTTTGCCCTTCCTCGTAGTTGCTAATGTTGATTTTAAGGTTTGGGGATGGTCGGTACTATTTTTTATGTGATCAAAAACTAGTTGTGCGAGTGTGTGATTTTTAGAGGCTTGAGAAGCCATATAATTGACTTCGGTCAACATTTGTTGTTCTGATTGTAAGATAGCAAAACGGATGGTGCCAGTAGATTCAAAATATTAAATTGGGTTAGTAGCGGAGTTGGTTCACTTTTAGGACTTTTATATCTCATTTCGACCCTTCATTTGGAAAATAGTAAAATAGGGTCTCGAAAGTAAATTTATTGATAGTAATATTCTTTTGAAAATCCAACATCACAATTGAGTCTGAAACATCAAAATTAGCCTAGTAGTATATAAGATTTACTTTTATTGGATCCCAAATGAATCTCGAGGGTCCATTTTAAACATTCAAAACCATGAAAAATCAGTTGGTAAACAACTGATATTTGGTGCATGGATCCTTCTTCATGAATGCGGGCCCTTGGATGTGAAGGTCGATAAGGAATTCACCCTTTATCGCGATTGCGAGGTGGTGGTAGCGATCACGTTGGGCAAAGGGGTCCTTCATCACGAATGGGATGAGGCTGTCGTGAAAGCGAAGGCCTGATTCATTAGCCTTCGAGAATGTGAAGGCCAACTTAATGGCCTTGTGAGCATCGACTCTTGTAAATATGAAGGGCTGACTGTGTTCACGAGGTACTGTTCACTAAACCGTATAAATACTCTATTTTCATAATTTTGCTTATTTTTTGGACCTCCAACCTTTGAGAAAGGCCATTTTTTAGGGTTTAAACATTGATATTTGTGTGTCTAACTTCTAAACTCATAATCCCACTATTTCCGATTGATATTATCTTCAAAACCACCATTAAATCATGATTTCAAACTGAAAAATTAGGGGTTTTATCAGTAAATTTTAAAATTGGATTTTCTTCCATTTAGACCTTATTTTTAACCCGTTCCTGCATGGGTTTACTCCCATAGACTCCTATAACCTTGGAAAGTGTATATTTAAAATGAAATTCAAGTTTTACCTCTTTTTTTATTTCAAACTCATTTTTCAAACCCGTTTTGGCATAGTCCAAACATGGGAAAAATGGGTATCACTAGCTTTCTTTTAATGCGTAGATACTTTATTTGAATGTTGTATTTAATTTTGAGGTCATTCAAAAAGGCTCCATGTTGAAGCACTTTAGACTAGGATTTTGGCATTTTGAGGTAGGTTGTGGCTTAATTTCTTTCAGATTGAGTTGGGTAGTTAATGAATTAGTAAAGCATCTTATGGGTTGGGAAAATAGATATATGGTTTATGTTTTTGAGATTATCCCGTGTGAGGGATTATGATTTTTGCGGTTAGTTTGTGATATATGATATTGTGGGTTTCTCGTGGTGGGGCTTTATTTGACATCATTGGCCTTGTTTGTGTATCTAGTTGTCTTTATTCTAGATATGATGCTTGTGGGGGGATTATTTTTTGTAATTTAGATCTTATTTGAGCATTGGTTGCTTTTATTTTTATAATATACCCAGTTAGGGGTTGATATGATATTAATGATGACATGTAGGCATATTTATTCTTATGATGCCTAATTGGAGTTAAAAATCATTAATTATTATCATAATGAGTAGATTTCTGGGCTCAGTTGTATATATATTTCATGTTGGATAGATTGGGTATCATCATTTGAGTTTATTGTGAGCATTACATCCTCATTCCAAACATATATATTTATGAGATACTGGTACCACTTGGAAACACTATTTTTGAAAGAAAATGAGACACCTTTTTGAAAACCCTCTGTATAAAAGGAGCCAAAGAGGAGAATTGTGATTGGTATATGATATGTAGTATATGGGTTGCTAACCCCCAGTGGGCCTACCTAGTCGCTGCAATCTCGGTGGGGGTATACAGAAATTCATGTGATGGCTTTCATCATTCATCCCATCCACATTGCATTGCATATGCATCTTGCTTGTTTTTCCGTAGTTTACTTTACTTGTTCTTAGTTTCTTTGTTCTTTCATATGTATATCAGTGTTTTCTATTTTTGTGTATTCATACATTAGAACTATTAGTGGAGACGGTGTGAGCTATCGTTTGGGAATTTTCTGCTTGCAGGTGACGTACTCATAGTATATTTTAATTATCTTATTTCCTACTTTACTAAGTTGGCCTATGATACCTTCTAAGTAAAATAGGACTTATACTCATCCCTGCTGTGGCCTTTCGGTACAAATCCAGGTCTGAGTATCAGACATGGTATTTGAGTTCATGCAAGATTGAGTTGATTTTTGAGGTAATGATGTGCTCCAGAGTTCAGGGATGACTTTTGGACCTAATTTTATTTCCTTTATAGCTTTACCTGCTTTCATAGACAAAGATGTACTTGTAGTACTTTCTGGGTTGTATTAGATGCTTGTAACTTATGACACCACTTCTTGGATTTATTATGATATTTATTTTAGCTTTCCGCTATTGTTATATTGGTATTAGTCTGACTTCCTTCAAGAAGTCTTGCATTACTCTTGCTTTTGTTGATATCTGATTATCTTATCAGTTTAGGTGAGCATCTTAGTTTTCAAGACTAGGCCACGACAAGTGCCATCATGACCTAGTTTTTGGGTTGTGAAAAATTAGTGTTAGAGCAGCCAGATGGTTTTATATTCTATAGTGGTTGGTTTGTGATATCTGATATTGTGTGTTTCCCATGTGGGAGCTTTATTTGACATCATTGGCCTTATTTGTGCATATAAATGCCTTTATTCTAGATATGATGCCCGTACTAGGGATTATTTTTCTAATTTAGACCTTATTTGAGTATTGGTTGTTTTTATCCTTATAAATATCTGAGTTAGGGGTTGATATAATATTAATGATGTCTTATATGCATATTTATTATGATGGTTCCTAATTGGAGTTGAAAATCATAAATTATGGATATATTGAGTTGATTTCTGAACTTACTTGTATATATATACGTGTTGGATGGATTAGATATCATTATTTGAGGTGATTTTGACAATTATATCCTGAATCTTTTGAGAATTATATCCTGAATCTTTACATATACATTCATGAGTTATTGGTACCACTAGAACATACTATTTCTGAAAGAAAATGAGACACCTTTCTAAAAAACCCTCTATGTGAACACAAAACAGAGAGAAGAGTTGAGATTGAGATATGAGATACAATATATGGGTTGCGAATCCCCATGGATCCTTCCTGGTAGCTGCAAGCTTGGTTGGTTTATAAAGAAATTCATTCGATGTCTTTCATCATTCATCCCATCCACATTGCATCACATATGAATCTTTCTTGTTTTTTCTTAGTTTACTTAACTTGTGCTTAGTTTCTGTGTGCGTTCATATGTATATCAGTGTTGTTTCCATTACTATGTACTCATTTATTAAAAGTGTTAAAGTGTTAGTGGAGATGGTGTGAGATACCATTAGGGACTTTTTTACTTGTAGGTGATGTGCTCATAGTATATTTTACTTATCTTATTTCCTGCTTTGCTCAGTGGGCCGATGATACCTACTGAGTACAAGTGGTCATAGTCATCTCTACTGTGCCTTTGTAGTGTAAATCTATGTCCGAGTACGACACATAGCATTTGAGTTCATGCAAGATTGGGTGGATATTTGAGGTTTAGATGTGCTCTAGAGTTCGAGGTTGAATTTTTGACCTCCTCTTATTTCCTTTATGTCTTTACTTACTTTCAGAAACAGAGCTGTATTTTTAGTACTTTTTAGTATATTAGATGTTGTTGACTAATGACTCCACTTTTTGAGTTTACTATAGTTTTTCACTGTTATCATAATGGTATTGGTCTAACTTCCTTCGAGAGTCTCGTCTTAGTCTTGCTTTTGTTGATATTTATATTATCTTATCAGTTTAGGTGATCGGCTTACTTGCCAAGGATGGGCCACGTCAAGTGATATCATGAACTAATTTTTGGATCATGTCAACTGAACTACAATTAAGTATATAATCATGTACCTAAAAAGGACTAGGGATTATATGCTTGTATTTCATTCTGACAATCTTGTACCTATTGGATATACAGATTCAGAATTCCAATCAAATAAAGATTCTAGAAAATCCACCCCAAGATAATTGTTTAATTTAGAGGATGGATTCAAATGTTAGATGAGCATCAAGTAATCATGGGTTGCTAATTCCACCATAGGGCTGACTATGTAGCTGCCTCTACGATTACTAAAGAGGTTTTTTGGCTTTGAAATTTTCTGAAAGAGCTTGGAGTGATTCCTTCGACTCAAGTACTACTCATACTTTATTGTGACAATAGTGATGGGGTTAAAAACTCAAGAGGACCATGACATCATAATAGAAACAAATACACTGAGAGAAAATATCACTTGATTTGGGACATAACTCAAAGAGGTGATGTGAGAGTGTTGAAGATTGAATCGAAAAATAATCTGCGGACCGGTTTACAAAGAGCTTAACTTGAAAGACTTTCGATAAGAATGTGGAAGGAATGGGTGTTAGAGTTATGATCACATGGTTATGAGCCTAAGTAGGAGATTGTTAGGATATCCTATTAACCAGACAACTTATACTTTTACCCTATGTAAAGACTGCTGATTTTATTTATTCAGTCTAATAAAATTATATTCGACTTAATAAAGTTTAATTTGAATATATCATTGTGTGTGTATTTTTCTTATATAGTAGACGATTTAGTGTATGAAATTACTAAGCTCATATTTGAAAGATTAAAATTATTGATCCTTTTAAGTAATAAATTAATGTTCACAATCAGAGATGAAGTTGGACAAAGTAGCACAAGATTAAATATAATTTTATTGATTATGGAAATGGTTCAATTCCAACTTCTTGAGCTAATATGTTTTTTGTGCTATTGAACGGACAAAGTAGAGTTATTTGTTAATGTCCTGAAAATTAATAAAACAACTTCCCTAGTTCTTTAAATGTATTTATGCTTTTTATCTTGTTATAATTACTATGATTGGTGTAATTTATTTATTATCTTGATCTGTCTATAGATGAGACTCTATCATAGATCAATACATTTCTGACAGATTGGATGATAATGAATCACATTAGTAAAATAATAATCTTTTGACAGAATTATGTCTCGGCCTTAAGATAGATGACACCCCATTATGATTGCTTTAGGACCCAAAAACTAGGTCATGGTGACACTTACCACGGCCCAACCTTGAAAATCAAGCCTATAACTCAAAACGATAAAGAAAACCGAAAAATAACTAAGGCAAGGATTCTAAAACAAAGTCAAACCAACACAAGATATAAGCAAAACAAACATCTGAATAACATAACATAAAACCCCTAGAAGTGATGTTAAAGTGTAGAGCATCTAATATATCATCTGAATACAAGTAAAGTACAAAGTCAATCTACAAAAATAAGTAAAGTCATATTAAGGTAAGAAGAGGTCAAAAATTCGACTCTGATCCTTACAACAACTCTATACCTCGATCATAATCTCTGAAAAGCATGATCAGCCACTGTGAGTAGTACTCGAGCTAGGATCTGCACTAAAAGATAATAGAGGGGTGAGTATAGTCCACTTGTACTTAGTAAGTATCATAGGTCAGCTAAGCAAAGTATGAAATAAAATAAGTAAAATATGCAATGACCACATCACCTACAAGCAAAAAAATCTCGAATGCTAGCTCACACCGACTCCATTAATAGTTTTAATTTATAATTACATAAAAAATATAAACAACACATATAGATATATTTTTATATATATATATATATACACTAAAACTAAGCACAAGTCAAGGAAACCAAGAAAAACAATCAAGATACATATGCAAGTGCAATGCAATATAATGTGGATGGAATGATGATTGAAGTCATCACGTGACATTCCATATACATCGACTGAACTTGAAGCTACCTAGTAGGACACATAGGGGTTCACAACTGTAACGCCCCGAGTCTGCACCCCGAATGTCACACGGTACTTACGACCTCGAAGGACCATAAGTTAACCCATGACTGGTACCTGTTGTGAACACTGTACTAAAATAATGTGGAATTTTAGCTGAAATGCCATAAGGTTCATAATCTGAATACTGATAAATATCGCAACTGATAATAACATCTAAAAACTGAGTTCTGTCTGAACTAGTCTAGTCTGAAAAGCCTCTACTGAACTGTCTAAAGTGGAGTTGATGGGACAAGTCCCAAACTAACTTCGACTACTGAACATACTAAACTACTAGACATAATGAAAGAAATAACTCTATCCTCAAAATATGAGGACACACCACTATAATTGTTGTTGATAGCCTGAGCTGGTAAGTACGGTCAAGAGTCCGTGCGTCTGAACCTAAGATATAAGACATCATAGCACAAAATAAAGAGTATGCGTCAGTACTTTGAATGTACTGGTATGCTAAGTGAGGTAGGCTAACATACATAGGTTCATATGCATGAACAGTTGCTGACTAAATGATATGAATATAACTGAATGAGAGTACATGGATAACTGCAACAGTTGTAAATACTGATTATGCAATATTGTGCATATATATATATATTGTATCTGAGATCATAATGAGACTGAATACTGAGTTCTGATAACTAAGTAACCGATATCTAAGGTTACTGATAATTGGGCGGTTGTTTCTGACAGTCCTGATTCTGTAGAATTGAACTGAGTTCTATACTGAGTTTGAAACTGAAACTATGACTGTAGGAGGTAATCATTTAACTGACATGCCCCTCTCTGAACTTATTGGGGTTTAACCTGTAACCCTAGTTGGAAGGGTGTCAGTACCGTGCCATGGGTACAGACAAGCTGAAGAGACACCCTCGTCTAGCAGGTGCCCTAAATGAGAACGGTGTTACCCTCAACTGGTACGTAAATACCTTAGCAACCGTCAACTAGCAGGTTAATAACTCAACCTATGCTGGATACATAGTTTTGGAATGCAAGGATTGCTACTAAGGATCATACCCTCTACTGATAGGTGATCCCCCATCCTTGGGTTCGTTCGGTGCTGAATCCTACTCCCAAGTAAATGACACTAAGTATTAAACTGAACTGAACTGGACTAAGTTTTACTGAGTTCTGTAACTGACTGAGTACTACTGTTTATGACATTACTGAGACTATTTTGTAGCTACTTTGATCTAGGTAAACAACTAGATTTTTTGAGTATTGAATACCCCAAAACTCGATAGCATCAATAATAAAACATGGCACAATCTTGAAATCATACTAGCTTATCACTTAGTCATGATTCATTCATTTAGATATTTTGTCAAACACTTGCAAGGCATGAACTTGTACAAGAATGGGAACACATGCTCGCATATCATGATTGCACTATTCAATTCACATAGAAATTCTAACAAACACTTGGGGAGCATGATCATTTCACATAATAATAAACATATATAAATATCATAGCTACAACATTTAACTTGTAAATTCAAGTATTTAACATGATAATCCCATAATTTATCACACATGCTATCTTAATTTCATGAAACTTATAATTAATCATGGATTAAAATCCAAACAATATCATAATCGTGAATACAATCTAATTCAAGCATTAAAATCATAAATTTGTAAACTTGTATTTTGAAATAGGGTTCTTGGACTCCATGGGTGAAAGAAACCCAAGGATGAACACCTAACATACCTTGGTTTCTGAATTTGTGAGAATTGATGATGAACTCTTGGGGCTTAGACTTGAATTTGATGAACCTAGGGCTTGCTCTTGAGAGAATTATATGAAATAATGAGTGAGTTTTCCCCTTAGCAGGCTTGATTTCGTGTTAAGGTTGAATAATGTAAGGTGAAAATGACCCATTTGCCCCCATAATCCCGGATAAAATTTACTGGACAGGGTCTCCATCGCATCGCGACCCCTGCTTAGATCAAGCTACCCTCGCAATGCGACCCCTGCTCAAGTCAAGCATCCCTCACGTGCGACCCTAAGCCTGGGTCAACTGGCCCTCTCAACGCGGCCCTATTGCTACCCCTTGCTATTTTGGACATCTAAACTCAACCTTACGCTAGTCCAAAAAATCTAAAACTTTCCTGAGATGACCTACATGTGACCCTGATCATGAATCAACTTAAAAATTGACATACTAAGGTCGGAAAGGTTGAAAATAAGATCCTCCGATTTCAAAGGCTAAAATGATTCTAAGTCTTGACACTTAGCAGAAATTTTATAAGTTTGGGACCTCTTTTGACACGCTATATAGGACTAACATGAATAGGATTTTTCGGGGTCTTATAATACCTCCTCCTTAGGAACATTCATCCTCAAATGACACTGCCTGAACTGAAAGTAACTGAGAAACTGTACGTACTTACACTGACATGCATAAATGAAGTATGACTGAATTCTGGAGACATGTCATATGACTGAACTGTTTCATGAATGCATGAATGATATAAGAATGCTATGCAGCTGTAACTGAACATGAAATAGAGTAAATCTAAGAAAGACTGTTACCTTAGACTAAGTCTAAGTTTACGGAGAAGAGGTGAGGATACTTGGTTTGTATATCTGCTTCTGCTTCCCAAGTATCTCCCTCAACTAACTGATTCCGTCAAAGAACTTTGACCAAAGGAACTTCTTTGTTCCTTAGTCTGTGAATCTGATGATCAAAGATTTCAACTGGGACTTCTTCATAAGAGAGACTATTCTGAACATCTACACTCTCTATAAGGACTACAACTACTGGGTCACCTATGCACTTCCTTAGTAAGGAGACATAAAACACAGGGTGCATTGATGCTAAGTCTGAAGGAAACTCAAGCTCATAATCTACCTTGTCAAAACGACTGAGAATCCTATAAGGACCAACATATCAGGGACTAATCTTCCCCTTCTTACCAAATCTCTTCACTTCCTTCGTGGGAGAGATTTTCAAATACACAAAGTCGCCAATCTCAAAATTGAGATCTTTTCTACTCACATCTGTATACGATTTCTGTTAGCTTTGAGCTATCTTAAGCCACTTTCTGATCAACTGCACCTTCTTTAAGGCTTCAAACATCAAGTCAGGACCTACTACTGTGGCCTCACCTACTTTAAACCAACAATTGGGAGATTTACATCTCCTCCCATAAAGTGCCTCAAACGAAGCCATCTGAATACTGGAATAGTAGCTGTTATTATACGCAAACTCAATCAAGGGTAATTGGCAATCCCAATAGCCCTTAAAGTCAACAACACACGCTTTCAACATATCTTCTAAATTCTGAATGGTCTTTTCTACTTGACCATCTGTTTGGGATAAAAGGTTGTACTGAGGTGAACTTGAGTACCAAGACCCTTTTGGAAGGCTTTCTGAAAATAAGAGGTGCACTGCGTACCTCTATCTGAAATAATGGACAAAGGAACACCATGTAATCTAACCAACTCTCTAACATAGAGTCTGTCATAGTCCTCGACTGAGTAAGAGTATGAACTAGCAAGAAATGGGCTGATTTGGTCATCCTGTCCACAATGACCCAAATTGAATCATGCTGATGACGAGTACCAGGAAAACCCATCACAAAGTCCATGTTCACTTTCTCCCACTTCCAAGTGGGGATACTGAATTCCTGCATAGACCCACTAGGCTTTTGGTGCTCAATCTTCACCTGCTGACATGTAGAGCACTTAGCCACAAACTCTGCAATGTCTCTCTTCATCCTACTCTACCAATAGACTTCCCGCAGGTTGCGGTGCATCTTAGTGGACCCTGGGTAAATCGAGTAACGCATACCATGCACTTCTATAAGAATCCTCTACCTCATGCCATCCATACATGACACACATAACCTACCCTGGCAACGCAACACACCATTTCCTCCTTGGGATAAAACCTCTACTTTCTGATCTTGGACTGACTCTTTTAGCTTAACTAAACTAGGATCTCTGTCCTATTTTTATTTTACTTCAGAAACCAAAGATGATTCTAAACTATTCTGCACCCATACACTACCCTCAGCCGAATCAACCAAACGAACACCTAATCTGGCAAGCTGATGAACTTCCTGAACTAACTTCTTCTTACCATCCTCAATGTGAGCAACACTACCTATGGACAACCTACTGAGAGCATTAACCACTACATTGGCCTTGCCTGGATGATATAGAACACTCACGTCATAGTCTTTCAACAACTCTAACCACCTTCTCTGACGTAAGTTCAAGTCTTTCTGAGAAAATACATATTGCATACTTTTGTGATCTGTGAACACATCAACATGCACCCCATACAAATAGTGCCTCTAAATTTTTAAGGCAAACACAACAGCTGCTAACTTAAGATCATAGGTGGGATAATACTTTACATGGGGCTTAAGCTATCTAGAGGAATAGGCTATGACCTTACCTCTCTACATCAAAACACACCCCAAACTAACTCTGGAAGCATCACAATACACAACAAAACTATCTGAACTTTCGGGCAAAGTCAGAATTGAGGTTGTAGGGTGTCGAGTCTTCAACTCCTAAAAACTCTTCTCACAAGAATCTAACCACTGGAATTTGGCTTTATTCTGAGTCAGATTGGATATGGGAGATGAAATAGATGAAAATCCTTCAATAAACCATCGACAGTAGCCAGCCAAAACCAAGAAACTCCTGATATCTGATAGAGAAATGGGTTTAGGCCAGTTTCTCACTTCTTTGGTCTTTTGAGGATCAACTCTAATGCCATTACTGGAAACTATATCACCAAGGAAAGCTACTGATCTTAGCCAAAATTTGCATTTGCTGAATTTGGAGAACAACTGATAGGCTACGAGGGTTTGCAATACCATTCTGAGATGGTCTGCGTGATCACTTTCACTGCAGGAGTAGACAGGAATGTCATCAATGAAGACTATGATGAACATGTCCAATTACTGCTTGAACACAAGGTTCATCAAGTCCATAAAAGTTGTTGGGGCATTGGTAAGACCAAATGACATTACTAGGAATTCGTTGTGACCATACCGAGCTCTGAAATCTATTTTTGGAATGTCATATTCTCTGAATCTGAGCTGATGATATCCTGATCTGAGGTCTATCTTGGAAAAGTAACTGGCACCCTGAAGTTGGTAAAACAAGTCATCGATTTGGGGAAATGGATATGTATTCTTGACTGTGACTTTGCTCAACTGACGGTAGTTAATACATATTCTGAGAGAACTATCTTTCTTACACACAAATAGAACTGGTGCGCCCCACGAGGAGACACTGGTCTGATGAATCCCTTATCTAGGAGATCTTTCAACTGTTCTTTTAACTCTTTGAGTTCTACTAGAGATATTCTAAATGGCGGAATAGAGATAGGCTGAGTATATAGAAGAAGGTCTATTCCGAAGTTAATTTTCCTTTTGGGAGAAACTCCAGGAAGATCTTTTAGAAACAAGTTTGGAAATTCACATTCTACTAAAACTAACTCAAGGTTAGGGGTCTTGGAATTAGAGTCTTTAACTCGAACAAGATGATAGACACACCCCTTGGACATCATTTTTGTCGCTCTAAGGTAGGAAATAAGCTGACCTAAGTGCTGATGTACTACCCCTCCATTCTAGGGCAGGTTCATTCGAGAACTGAAAATGGACAACTCTGTTTCTACAGTCAACTAAAGTATAGCATGAATGAAGCCAATCTAAGCCGAGAATAACGTCAAAATCTGTCATATCTAACTCTACTAAGTCTGCTGAAGTAACTTTTTGAGTTACCATAATCGGACAGTTCCTGTATACCCGCCGGGCTATGATATTTTTACCCACTGGGGTAGAGAATGAGAAAGGCTCTGTTAGAATTTCGAGACTGACTCTGAAGTCAACAACTATATAAGGAGTTACAAAGGATAAAGAAGCACCTAGATCTAGCAAAGCATAAATATGTAAATGATAAACTTGTAACATACCAGCAACCACATCAAGAGAACTTTCCTGATCCTGTCGGGACTGAAGTACATTGATTTTGGTTAGGCGTTGCCCACTGGTAGCACTGGAAGACGCACCCTACTGACTTAGATGACCAAACTGAGTTGGAGAGCAACTATAATTACCCTGAGAGCCTGACTGACAACAATCTCTCATTCTATAACCTGGCATGCCATACTCAAAACACATATCACTGATAGCTCTGCAGACATACTGATGGTTTCTGCCATACCTCTGGCATAGAGGATTTGTTCGGGCACTACTAACACTACCCTGGGATCTATAGCCTGGCGCCCTATCCTTATTACCATCTCTGAATTTCGACACTGAAGCACTGGCTGAAGACTGAGTCGAAACTAAGGATTTTGGGCGAAACCTAAAATGGTTACCACCCTCTGACTTAGGCTGAGTGAAGTTAAAGCTACCTGTTCTAGACCTCTTATTCACCCTTTCTTTCTCTTTAGTTTTTTGCTCCTCTATCTGTTGAGCATGGACCATCAACCTAGCCAAGTCCATATCCTTAATTAGCATCACGGTTCTACACTCCTTGACCACACTGTCAGATACACCAGACAAAAACTTACTCATCTTTGATCTTTTATCAGCTACCACATGAAGAGCATACCTGGATAACTGAGTAAACTTAAGAGAATACTCCTTCAAGGACATGCTGACCTGCTTCAAGTTAATGAATTCTAACACCTTAGCTTCCCTCAACTCCAATGGGAATAACCTATCTAGAAAGGCAGTAGCAAACTTCTTCCATTCTATAGGCACTACATCTGTGGCCCTATCTTCCTTCCATTGCTTAAACCATGTATGAGCCATATCCTGCAACTGATATGCAGCTAACTCAGCACTCTCACTGGCAGTTACCCCCATAATATATGTGACCTTCTACACCATGTCAAGGAATTCTTATGGATTCTCTTCAGACTTAGATCCTGAAAATGAATGAGGGTTTATTCGAGTGAAGTCTTGAATTCTAACTGCAGCAGTATTGGCCACTAGGTTGGCCTGAACTGTAGGTGGGCATTCATTTTGGGCTACTATGGAATGGGCTAGAGTGGTAAAAGATGCTCTGAATTCTGCGTGAGAAACATACTCATCCAGGAGATCTGCTTGAACGGGCGGAAATGTTGGCTGGTTTCCAGTTCTTCTTCCGTTAGTCTTTTTGGGAGGCATATTCTATAAATGAAAGGGAAACTTGGATTAGATAGAGAGTGTAACTTTAGTACATTCTTACCCGTATGACATGAATACTGAAAGAAGGGAAACTTTTCCTAAGAACGCCTCATAGCCTCTTGTCTATAAGTGTGGCGCGCTACACACCCATGCATAAGACTCTACTTGACGTGGCTTTCAGACTCACTAGGACTCTGTTGAACCTTAGGCTTTCATACAAAGTTTGTAATGTCCAGAGTCTGCACCCCAGATGTCACACGGTGCTTATAACCCCGAAGGACCACAAGCTAACCCATGATTGGTACATGCTATAAACACTGATTAATAATATTGAAATAATGTTGAAGTTAGGCTAAAATGCCATAAGGTTCATAATCTGAATACTGATAAATATCGCAACTGATAATAACATCTGAAAATCAAGTACTATCTGAACTGGTCTAGTCTGAAAAGCCTCTGATAAATTGTCTGAATGTAGAGTTGATGGGATGAGTCCCCAACTAACTCTGACTACTGAACATACTGAATTACTGGAAATACTAAAATAAATAACTCTATCCTTAAAATATAAATACTCTCCACTATAATTACTGTAGAAATCCTGAGCTGCTAAGTACGGTCAGGAGCCCGTACGTCTGAACCTATGATATAAGACATCAAAGCGCAAAAGAAAGAGTATGCATCAGTACTTTGAATATACTGGTATGCTAAGTGATGTAGGCTGATATACATGGGTTTATATGCATGAACAGTAACTGACTGAATGATATGAATATAACTGAATGAGAGTACATGGATAACTGCAACTGCTGTAAATACTAATTATGCAACACTGTGCATGCATATATATATACTGTATATGAGATCATAATGAGACTTAATACTGAGTTCTAATAACTAAGCAACTAATATCTTAGGTTACTAATATCTGGGTGTTGTTTTTGACAGTTCTAATTCTGTAGAATTGAACTGAGTTCTATACTGAGTCTGAAACTTAAACTGTGACTGTGGGAGGTAATCATCTAACCAATATGGCCCTCTCTAAATTGATTAGGGTCCAACCTATGACCCCAGTTGAAAGGGTGTTAGTACCGTGCCACGGGTACAAATAAGCTGAAGAGTCACCCTCGTCTAGCAGGTGCCCTAAATAAGAACGGTGTTACCCTCAACTGGCAGGTAAATACCTTATCAACCCTCAACTGGTAGGTAAATACCTTATCAACCCTCAACTGGCAGGTTGATATCTCAACCTACGCTAGCTACGTAGTTCTAGAATACAAGTACTGCTACTAAGGATCACACCCTCTACTAACAGGAGAGCCCCCATCCTTAGGTTCGCTTGGTGCTGAATCCTACTCCCAACTTAATGGCACTAAGTATTAAACTGAACTGAACTGGACTGAGTTTCACTGAGTTCTATAACTGACTGAGTACTACTGTTCGTGACATTACTGAGACTATTCTATAGCTACTATGATCTAGGTAAACCACTAGATTTTTTGGGTATTGAATACCCCCAGGACTCAATCGCATCAATAGTAAAACATGGCACAATCTTGAAAGCATACTAGTTTATCACTTTGTCATGATTCATTCATTGAGACATTTTGTCAAATACTTTCAAGGCATGAACTTGTACATGAATGGGAACGCATGTTCACATATCATGATTTCACTATTCAATTCACATAGACATTCTAAGAAACACTTGGGGAGCATGATAATTTCATATAATAATAAACATATATAAATATAATGGCTACAATGTTCAACTTGTAAATTCAAGGATTTAACATGATAATCCCATAATTCATCACACATGCCATCTTAATTTCATGAAACTTGTAATTAAAAATGGATTGAAATCCAAACAAGATCATAATAGTGAATATAATCTAATTCAAGCATTGAAATCATAAATCTGTAAACTTGTATTTTCAAATAGGGTTCTTGGACTCCATGGGTGAAAGAAACCCAAGGATGAACACCTAACATACACTGGCTTCTGAATTAGTGAGAATTGATGGTGAACTCTTGAAGCTTAGACTTGAATTTGATAAACCTAAGGATTACTCTTGAGAGAATTTTATGAAACAATGAGTGAGTTTGCCCTTTAGGAGGCTTGGTTTCGTGTTAAGGCTGAATAATGTAAGGGGAAAATGATCCATTTTCCCCCACAAACCCAGATAAAATTTGCTGGACAGGGTTCCCATCACATCGCGACCCTCACGATGCTACCCTTACTCGGGTCAAGAAACCCTCACAACGCGACCTTGCACCTGGGTCAACAAGCCCTCGTGGTGCGGCCCTATCGCGACCCCTTGTTGTTTTGGACATCCAAACTCACCCTTACGCTAGTCTAAAAAAATCCAAAACTCGCCTGAGATGACCTACATGTGACCCTGATCATGAATCAACTTGAAAATCAACATGCTATGGTCGTAAAGGTCAAAAATAAGATCCTTTAATTTTGAAGGCTAAAATGATTCTAAGTCTTGATACTTTGCTGAAATTTTCTAAGTCTAGGACCTTTTTTGACATGTTATATAGGACTCACATGACTAGGATTTTGTGGTGTCTTACAGTAACCCATATACTATAACTCACATATCAATCTCACCATGCCAACCAATAACCTCGGACAAGGGCTTTTCAAAATACCATAACCAACTTTACCAGCAAATGACCTCTGCCAATGGTTTTTCAAAAGTCAGTCATTTTTTTTAAAAACAGTGTTTCTCAATGGTACCAGTATCTCATGAATGTACATGTATGGAATAGGGATATAATTCTAACACTTAACTCAATATGATGATAGCAAATCCATCCAATACGTATATATATACAAGTGAGCCCCAAAATAACTCAATTTGTCCGTAATTCATTATTAACAACTCCAATTAGGCACCATCAGAATAATAATACATACAAGACATCATTAATATCATACCAATCCTTAACCCAAATACTTTTATCATGATAAAAGCAATCAATCTCAAATAAGGCTTATATTAGCAAAATAAGCTCCTACACGGACATCATATCTAGAATAAAGGCATTTCAATTCATTGATAAGGCCAATGATGTCAAATAAAGTTCTTACACGGGAAATACATAATATCAAATATCATAAATAGACCTCAAAAAAATACATGCCCCACACGGACATACAACAGTAAAAATAATATCGACGTATAAACCTCATAACTATTTCCCCAATTCATAGCACGCTTTACTTATTTATTAACTACTCATCTTAATATGAAAGAAGTTAGGTCATAACCTACCTTAAAACAATGAAATTTTGATCTAAGGTGCTTCAACACGGAGTCTTTCCTTTGTGAAAGGCCTTAAACTAAAATACAACATTCAAATATAGCATTTGTGCATTAAAAAAAAGCTAATGATACTCATATTGCCCATATTTGGGGCAGGGACAAAATGGATTTGAAAAATAAATTTGAAAATAAAAAGGGTAAAATTGGAATTTAAAAAAATATATTCTCCAAGGTTGTAGGAGTCTTTGGAGAAAATCCATGCAAAAACGGATTAAAAATGAGGTCCAAATGAAAGAAAAATCCGATTTAAATTTTTTGGTAAAAAACCTAATTTTTCATTTTAAAATCATGATTTTAAGAAGTTTTTGATAGTATAATCAATGAAAAATAATGGAAATAAGGTTTTAGAGCTTACCCAATCTTAAGTGGAGAAGAAATCCTCAAAAATTGCCCAAACCCAAAGCTCAAAGGTCCAAAAATGAAGGAAAACATGAAAAAGAATATTTATACTGATTAAGCTCTGGATACTTAAGTGGCCAGTTGAATGCTTAAGTTGTCATCGCTTAAGCTACGAATGACCACTAAAGTGGTCTATCCTATGTGTCGAGGCCGCTAGAGCTGTCCTTTTTTCCGCTAGCGGTACCTGCTAAAGCGATCAAGTACCCATTTTACCCGTAGAAGTGCGCCAGCTAAGGTCCCTAAAGCGGTGCATGGCCACTTAAGTATCCACCTCCAAAGTGGCACTTTTGCTGCTAAAGTGGTTGCACTAGCTTCAGCTGTTCCACAAACTTTGCTAAGTTGCAAAGTTGTCGGTTGATCCTTCGGGATTTGTTTGAAATCTCATGAACGTAAACAAACTATACTAATAGAATAATTTCGATGTTTTAGACTCACTGAAAATATTAAATTTTTTTAAAAAGATTGTTTTTACAAAATTAACCCTCAAAATTTCTGTTTATTATTTTCCAAATGAAAGATCAAAATAAGATATAAAGGTTATGAAATCAAACCAATCCCGCTACTAACTCAAATTTAATATTACTGATATGTTGACGCATTTCATTGTGCCATCCAATACTCAGAATAAAAATGTTGATAGAAGTCAACTATATGGCTTCTCAAGCCTCTAAAATCACAAACTCACACAAATCGTTCTCGATTGGATCAAAAATCTTGTCAACAATTCTCAAACCTCAAAATCAACATGTATCAACTGCGGAGAAGGAAAACACGTAGAAATAAAAAATTCATAAATTTCATGTCAATACAGGTTGCTTATAAGTTTTTATGTGAAAACCCTACAGGTGAATTTTATATTTGTCACGTGCAATAAGTTAAAGCATAGTAATAAAGGTCTAAATTAATCAATGGATTAAATTTTTAGGGATTTAATTTAATTGATTGGTGCCAATAATTCTAACATGGGAAGTTAAATTAGATTTAATGGTAGATTTTATAATTAAATCGAGGAGTGCAATTATGGATTTTAGTGAAATAATCTTTAATTTATTGTGATAATTCAATCATTTGCAAATTAATGTTATAATTAGAAGCCTCAAATTAATAAAATTGTGGTCCTTACTATAACTAATTAATTAATGATTTGAAATGAAAGGAGTACTCTAAAAGCAGTAAAATTGTATTTCTTTTAATGGTCTTCTAGAATTTGCACATGTTTTTTTATGGTATAACTCCCTCAATAGAAAAGATACCTGCATATGATTTTGGAGAAAAAAAAAGATCCCTCACCTTTTCCACTTCAGTTGAAAACGTGGTTATAAAGGGAGGAATTATTCACCAATGAAACTCACTCTTTTGAAATAAAAAATTTGTTTGCCTGCACAAGTGATCATTGAATAGCTTAGTCAGGATTTAATAGAAGATTGCAGTCCTGGATTGCTTGATCTTGGATAAATTTTGGGAAAGCTTCAATAGGTTAGTGTTTTCTCAATCTTGTTTTAGTCATGTTAGCTAAGTATTTTGTAAATTTAAGTGATCCATGTTCATACTTTCTGTGTATATGATATATATGCTCTATCAGTTGATTCAATCGCACAAGTCCATTCTTCGGTTACTCATAAGATGGAGAATAAGATGTAATTATTGAATCATGGTGAAAGTACGAATAAAGGATGGCGAAAGTATGGATAAAGGATGGAAAATTTCCATTTAAAACCCATAACCGTAAACAAACATCTAGATGTGCATTTCCTATTGTAATCTTGGTACATATTTATTTAAGTAAAATTAAAAGTAAATGATGAACGTTAACGATAGATATATAGAGGACATGAAGGAAAGATACTTTGTCAATATGGTTAATAATAACATCACTAAAAAGATAAAAAATGCATTCGGTTAATCAACAAGCTAAGGGAAATGTATGTCATAATACAGTGCCAACTTTATGTTACTCTACACACACGGAAGAGTAAAGCCCCTACGTTCTTCTCCAAGTACCAACAACAACAACAACATACCCAGTGTATTCTCACATTATGGGGTCTGGGGAGGGTAGAGTGTATCAAAACCATACCACTACCTCAGGTGAAGTAGAGATGTCAACTCATTTCACACTTGTAATGCCCACAATTATTACTATTTATCCCTCCATTCTAAAATAGTTGTCATCATTTTTTGTTTGCATTCCCCTTAAGAAAAACATTAACTACATGATAAATTTACTATATTATCCTTATTTATTATTCTTTTCTATTTAATACTTCTCTTTTTCATTATATTGACATCTTTCATATTTATAACTAAGGGTAAAGGTGGAAAAAATTGGTAATTGTGTCTTGGTTTTGTGAAATTACAGGTATTAAGGAATATCTATTTGTAGTTTGGACGAAAACTAATTAAAAATGAAGGGAGTACTTGTATAAATATTTGGTCCCAATTTAAGCAAGTTGGCACCTAAACAAAATGTACAACAATTTGCCACAATTGTTAAAGAAATAAGATAACACGTCCTTTTTTATTTAACTTCACCAAGGATGACTCAACAATCTGATGTTAATGGTATAACCACATATTAGTGAAGAACCTCTTGAACCTATTCCATGCCTTTGCACTGTGTTAGCTGAACAATTATTTTGTTTCACAGGCTACTTTTGACCTATTGGATCGTGACTCATATTTCAGCCAAAGGTCCATAGCCTAATACGGTTTCCAATCATATTTGGAAAAGGATTCGAATTTCTATTCCTATTTGGAATTGGTTTGACTTTAGGAAAAACACCACCCATCATCTATAAATAGGACAATTTGAGAGAGAATTTTTCATGCTCATTGGTATTTGTCTTTCAAAGATATTAGCACATAAGAAAGGTTTTAAGAGAGCTTTCACTAAGAAGAGAAATAGAGTTTAGTTGCTACAGTTGTTCTCACTGACCATCCAACTTCAGATCACATTTTTGGATCATTTACCGTTGGATCGATCTGAAATTTTGAATGTGTGTTCCTAATATTTTGATGTTTGATTTGAATGGAGGAGATCATATTTAGAGGTTAGCAAAATCCAATTTTGAGTCCTTGTAACACCCCAGAAATACACCCTCGACGCCACATGGTGCTTACAGTCCCGAGAGACCACAAGTTAAGCCATGAGCTGGTACCTGCTGTGAGCATTGAATAAAATAGATAACAAAATAACATGTGCAAAATTTAGTCTGAAAGCGTCTGAAAAAAATACTTAGAAGACTGATAATAACAATTGGTAAACTAACTAACTGTCTGAAAAGCCTCTAACTAACTGAGGAGTTGATAGGATAAGCCCCCAACTAACTCTGACTAACTATTGAGCTGAAAGACTAAGATAAACATAAATGGTCCTCGATATATGAAAACTCACCACTGCTACTGTTACTGATGTGCTAAAATATCTAAGTACGATCGGGAACCAGAGTATCCGAACCTATGATATAAGACATCATAGTGTAAGAAACGAGTATGTGGTCAATACTTTGAATGTACTGGTATATGAGCTAAGGTTAGGCTGAAATGTATGGGTTATATACATGAGATAATAACTGGCTGAGAAGCATGAGGTAACTGAGTATGAATGTATAAAAGCTATAAAAATCTGAGAATGCATGACCAAGCATAAAACATAATTCTGATATAGTCTGTAAACTGAAATACTGAAATACTAATACTGAATAACTGATAGTTGTATGCTATGGTCAAGCAAACCTGAAACTAAGCTATGTACTAAATACTAAACTGAGATTGTAGGAGCTAGCTATAACCGACATGCCCCAATGTACTATCAGGGTCCAACTTGTAACCCCAGTTGGAAGAGCGTCAATACTGTGCCATGGGTACTAACATTGGTTGCGTGGATCCACTAATCTGATATCCCACAGGGTAAGGGTGTCATACCTAATTGGTGAGAGACCCCTAAAAATCTACGGTGGTGTCGTAGGTCTAGAACCTAGGGACTTCTACTAACGTCTTTTGCTTACTAATTGGGGAGACAAGTGCCTCATGCCTACTGATGGGGGAGACGCCATCCCTACATTCACTTGGTACTCCCAACTGAAAGACACTGATTACTGGACTAAACTGAGCTTAATTAGACTCACAACTGACCATATTACCGATTGAATGATATTGCTTATGGTATAACTGAAATTATTCTGTAGATACTGAAAACTAGGTAAATAGGTAAATTTTGGGTATTCATAACTCCCAGGACTCAATAACAATAACAATAACAATAGGAACATACTGAAGCTTCGAAAAAACTTAATAAGTAGTCATTATTCAAAATCCAATCATTTAGGCATTTCATCAAACACTTGAAATTCATAGTCTTAAGCATAAGAATAGTTAAAACATGTGATTCTAACATAATTGAAATACTAAAATCATGGATTTAGGATTTAACATGAGAGCATCATCATTCAAATATGTCAAGGATAATTTCCAATGAAAACATATGGCAAACATAATTTATAATCAAGATTTATAATAACTTCATGAAGATAACTTATAATAACATGTAAAAATCGTGGATTTAAACTTGAAAATGGGTTCTTGGACTCCATACGTGAAAAAGACCCATGAATGAATATCATATATACCTCAATTAAAGAATTCGTAAAGGTTCTTGGTGATTTCTTAAAGTTTGAGCTTGAATTTTGAAGAGGCTAGGATTTGTTCTTGAGAGAGGGTTGCATTCTTTTGAGAGAATTATGAATAGAATGATCAATTTTTCCTTTTGGGACCCTTAATCCCATATTATGGACCAATTGGGTGAAGGGAAAAAACACAAATGCCCTTGTAAAACATGATTGAAAGCTGGAAATTAAGGAGGGCTACAATGGAGCACGTGTCGTGGGCTCTGGTCTGCCGAACTAAAGCATGCACTGTGGGCTCTAGTCCACCGAACTGGAGCACGTGTCGTGGGCTCTTCAGTGTGCACTCTTACCAGTGGACTGGGGCATGCGGCGCGGGCTTATCCCAGTGGTGCTACTATTTTGGACTTCCAAATATGTCCTTACACTCATCCAAAAATTCTGAAGCTCACCCGAGATGTACCTTTGACATTCTCGATCATGAATCAACTTAAAAATTAACTTTTCGATGTCAGAAAAGTCAAAAATAAAATCATCAAAGTTTAGGAGCTTTAGAAATGACTAAGACCTAAAACTTAGTGAAATTTTCTAAGTCTTTGACCCCTTTAACATACTACGGTGAGTTGAATTGAACTAGGATCTTACAGGGTCTTACAGTCCTAAACAGTAGCTTTGTTTTGGGTGGTTTCTCTTGATTTACTTTTGTTGTATAAATATAGCTTCTCCGTGTTTGTCTCTTGTTGTATGGATATTTAGATTATATTTGTAACTCTCTTATTGTTATAATGGATCAATTTGGATCGCTGTGATCCTATGGTTGTTACCTTCGACTTGAAGAATGTTTCTACGTTAAATTTGGTGTTATTTACTTCCCTTGGTTTTGTATTTATCTCTTTCCATCATAACAAATGGTATCAGAGCCTTGGTTTTCAATCAATAATTTTTAGAGGGAGGAAAATATGAGAAAAATGGCATGTTTAAGTAGGAGAAATTACAACATATGAAAGAGTACAATGAAAGATCTTCTATTTATAAAAGAAGATGCATTGTTCTATTTTTGTTGCTCATAAACCCGAGAATATAACTAATGAGAATTAGGGTTTTGAGCACCAAAAAGTATGTGGATATATAAGATAATGGGTTAAAGACAATGTTCACAATCATATTATGAATAAGACCTAAGACATTCTGAGAGAAGTTGGAGACATTTTACTCTTCAAAAATGGGCAATAACAAGTTGTTCCTACTAAAACAATTAAGGACCTTTAAATACAAGGAGGGAAATCCTACTCTTGACTATATAAATGATTTTGAAGGTGTCTTTGAACAATTTTCTGGAATGAGTGTTAATTTTGACGATGAGATACAAGTACTTTGGCAATACTCTATCAGATACTAGGAAGTCTCTTTGTGTCTATTTAACAAATTCAGCTCCTGGTGGTAAGGTGACTATGGAATTTCCAAGAGTGGCATCTAGAATGAAGGAGTTAGGAGAAAATCTCAGGGATCTTCCTCACACTCATATGTTCTATTTACATAAGACCGAGGGAAAGACAAAATAAGAAACACAAAAAATAAAGTTAAAAGAAAAAGCAAGTCAAGATCAGAGTATGAGAGTTATTATGCGATCATTATGGCAAGAAAGAACATATTAAAAGGTTTTTCAATAAGTTGAAGCAAGAGACTAGAGAAGAAAAGAAAGAAGAAAATAATATTGTTGTTGTTCGAGATGACCTTATCTTTTCTTGTGATAAAAACATCATAAATTTTATATCCCGTAATACTAGTTGGATAGTAGATTCTGGAGCTATATCTCATGTCACATCAATGAAAGACTTTTTTTCCTCTTGTACTCTTGTTAACTATAAATTATTGAAGATGCACAATGTTGATGAGGTCAAGGTGTTTGGTTTAGGCACGGTCTATTTGAAGATTAGTATTGGTACAACATTAGTCCTTCAGAATGTCAAACATGCTCCAGACATTCCTCTAAACTTGATGTCATAGGGAAACTAGATAATGATGACTATCATAACTACTTGTTCAATGGCCAATGAAAGCTCACCAAAAGTACATTAGTTGTGGATCTAGGAGAGAAGTATTCTAATTTATACGTGACTCAAGGATCTATCCTCAATGACTCTGTGAATTTGGTGAAAGCGACACCTTATAATAATTGTAGCATAAGAGGCTCATCCGTATGAGCGAGACATGGATCATATGTTTAGCTAAGAAGAATCTTCATGTTGGTGTGACACAAGCAAATATGCAAAGATTTGTTCATTGCCTATCCAAAAAACAAAAGAGAGTTTCTTTTCACAGTCATTCTCCCTCAAGAAAGCATGAACTATTGGAGCTAGTACACTCTGATTTATGTGGTCCTTTTAAAGCGAAGTCATAAAGTGGTGCACTTTACTTTGCAACTTTCATTGATGATCATTCTCTTAAGATCTGGGTATATCATTTAAAATACAAAGATCAAGTACTTTATATGTTTAAGGAATTTCAAGCCTTAACTGAGAGACAAACTGGGAAGAAGCTAAAATATATTTGCATTGATAATGGCAGTGAATATATATGTCCTTTTGATAACTATTGCAAACCATAAGGAATTCATCATCAAAGAACTCCACTCAAGACGTCTCAATTGAATTGCTTGGCAGAAAGGATGAATAGAACTTTAGTTCAAAGAGTTAGATACGTACTTTCAGAGGCTAAACTTCCAAATTCCTTTTGGTCCAAAAGACTTAATACTATTTTTTATGTTATCAATTTATCTCATGCAGTTGCCTTGGATAGTGATGTTCCAAATAGAGTTTGGTTTGCTAAGGATGTTTTCTATGATCACTTAAAAGTTTTTGGGTGTAGAGATTGCGTGCATGTTTCAAAAGATGAGAGGTCAAAATTAAATGTCAAAACTAAGGAGTGCATCTTCATTGGTTTTGGTGAAGATGAATTTGGGTACCGATTTTATGATCCAGCTGATAAGAATATTATTAGAAGTTGTGATGTAGTGTTCTTTGAAGATGAAACTATTAAAGATATTGATAGAAATGAGAAACTATTAAAGTTGGGTTGGATTTGTTACCAATTCAATTGTCATTATTCACAAGATTTGGGGAAATCACAATCCCCTAGTTTATTCACCATACCCATACATCAAATTATTTTCAAAAACCATCATTTAAAACATAAACAATGCATATGTAAACATGAAACATAACATAAACAAAAATCATTCAAAACCCTCAACCTATGTTCCAAAACAACCATCAAAACCATATGGTAACTACTTAAAACACATGCTTTTACAAAGTAATAGATGGGGAAGAGTAATCTTCCTGAAATATCAAGAGTTATGGAGAGAATTTTCCCTTGGGAGCTAGAATTGATCAACTTTTTGGAAACCCTAAGTATCTTGCATGAGAGAATTTAGAGAGTTTGGGAGAGTGTTTTGATTGTGAATAGTATGTTAAATGAAGTCCCAAAGAGGGTTTTAAGTTGTGGGAGTGATAATGCTTAACTTACACGTTGATTTAAGTGCAAGGCGGTCGTCTTAAATGTATTTACCCAACATTGGAGTCTGGGTCAAATCCACGAGGAACAATGTGAGTGGTGAATAAACTAGTTTGGAACTATAGATTCTAGCTAAATTCAAACCAATAGTATAAAAAGATAAAAATGGGGGCTTTGAAAGTTATCACGCTTAATATTTCTTTTTGGGATTTTCTAGTATAAATTCGGGCTATGAATAATTAGAGTCTAGGCAATTAGGCACGAATCTTAGGATTATGCTTTCCTAAGAGTAACATATGCATGAGTGTGTGATAATTTGATACAAATTATAAGTGTTGGTGGTGTGGTAGGATAGGTTAGAAATTCTTAAGGCTAGTTCGTCAACAAAACTCCAAGGGTGTCACTCATTGACCCTTTCGAGTACCTAATAAGTGCTTTAATCAAAACCACCTAATACCTCAATTAGACACCACTATTTCTAGGATGGTTCCCTAAGTATAGTCAACTTCACAATCACGCTTATGTCTAAGATAGTGAAAATTAGTCAACCATGCTCATAAATTATCTATTATTGCCTTGGTTTCCATATCCCTCTTTCAAGGATGATATAGGTTCCTAAAGTTCACCCAAGCCCCTCTTTCAAGGATGGTTTGAGTTTTCAAGAGCTTGGGATTTTCATCCAAATAGACTATTTGGGTATTTGAGGTTTTCACCTACAAATCCCAACCAAGTTACTCAAGCAATAGTAGAATCCAACATCACAAACTAGTAAATTCACAAACAAATCACATTCCACACATATTTACACCCTATTCTAGCATAATCCCAAGATGAAAAACTAGCTACTCATAAGATAAATAAGTAAAACTTTACCCAAAATCTCCATTAATTTGATTTGAGAAAATCTAAGTGAATGTTACTTCAAACTATGAGATCCAACAAATCTTCAATGGGAGTTCACTAATTCTTCACTTGAAAGTGGCTCCAAAATATTTTTCACCCAAAATTTATAGAATATTTTCTTCTCCAAGAATGGAGGCTACAAACCCTAGAACAATGTTCAAAATTAAGGAAGATGGAATATGATGAATATTAGGGTTTGAGTCTTTTTTGGTCAAGTTTGGGATCAGCCACGTGCACTTACAATTCTACCCTTGGGCTGCATTTTTCCACCATGTCGCGATCGCACAGGCTTGGTCGCGATTGCGGTACTGAGATTGTGCTAGACTCATGTGATCGCACCTTGTTGACTTGCTTGACTACCGTGTCGCGGTCTCTGACCGCGACCGCGGTACCTGAGGCTATATCCTACTCCAAGTCTTTAGTTGCACTTTCTTTCTCCCTTTTGGTTATTTTAAGCTCTAATCCACCTCTTTCTATTTCATCAACTATGTGCATGTAAAATATGGATATTAGTGTATTTAGTCACAATTATGTCTCATTTATTCATTCAAAACATGGTAATGTGCACAAATGTTGAGTGCAAATAAGTGGTAAAATCACCACTCATCAGGGGGCTAAGTGGGGTAAGAGGGAAATTACTAGGATGCCCTTAATTAAAAGACTGAAAACCGATGCCCAGTCACTATGGGTGACCTCATGACTTGTAGGGTCACTTTGCGACTCGTTTAATCCAATCGTAGTCTGAACAATGTCCAGTGCCAGCCATACTGGTCTGGTTATGAGTTACACCATACGACTTGTATCCAGTCCTTACGACTCATAACCTGCTAGTTGCATTACAAGAGGAAATTAGAATAGTACACTAGTTCCCCTACGATTGCAACACTACGATTCATTATGAGTCTTGACAACTTGCAACCCTTAGTCATAGTCACAATAGATACTCCAGACCAACACACTGGACAGGCTATGATTTGTTCCTTAAGATCGATAATGACCCGTGATAACTCATAGGGAGGGTCGTCATCTGGGAAGTTCGTCTAAAAACTCAAAAAAAATTAAGGAACGAAATCTGGGGTGTTAAATTCTCCCCCCTTTAGCATTATTCATACCCGAATGATGAGATAAGGCATCCCTTAGAAGGATTTGACATAGACTAGAACTACACTTACCGTTAACAAAGATAGAAAACAAGGATGTTGGGGAAATTACATTTTCCTTTAACAAAGATAGAAATAAAGATGGTAAGATTAACACATTCCTTAAGCACGAGTACCCAAATGAGGAACAAGAATTGGTATTTGGACTTCGTATCCTCTTCGGCTTCCAAAGTAGCTTCTTCAAACTTTTGGTTCCTCCATAGAACCTTTACCGAAGCCACATCCTTCGTTTACAAACAATGGACTTACTGATCTAAGATATCAACCAGGACCTCCTCAGACGATAAGGAGTTCGAAGCACCAACACCTTTCAATGGAACCACCGGGGAAGGATCGCCCACACACTTCCTTAACATCGACACATGAAATACCGAGTGAAAGGAACCCAAACAGCGAGGCATCTCCAACTCAGAAGCCACATTACCCACTCTCTTTAAAATTAAATAAGGGCCCACATAACGGGGACTGAGCTTGTCCTTCTTTTCAAACCGTATCACTTCCTTCATACAAGACACCTTTAAGAACACCTAATCGCCAACTTCAAATTTTAACTCCCCCTGCCTCATGTCTGCATAGGACTTTTGGTGACTCTGTAAGGTCTTAAGCCTATCCCGAATTACCTCTACCTTTTTCATAGCCTGATGAACCAAATCGGGATCGAACATCTCAACCTCGCCAACCTCGAACCACCTGATAGGAGAACAACATCTCCTACAATACAAAGCCTCAAACGGTGTTATCCTAATACTTGCGTGATAGCTATTATCATACCCAAACTCTGTGAGGGGCAAATGATCAACCCAACTACCACCAAAATCAAGCACATAAGACCTTAGCATATCTTCCAAAGTTTGACTGGTCTTCTCTGATTGTCCATTCGTCTATGGGTGGAAAGCGTGATAAGGTTAACCTTAGTTCCCAAACCTCTCTTGGAAAAAATGCCAAATATGAGAGAGAACTGAGTACCTCGATCAGATATAATAAAAACTAAAGCACCATACAACTTCATGATCTCCTAAATGAAAAACATTGCATAATCCTCAGTGGAGTAAATAGTCCTCACGGGTAAGAAATAAGTAGACTTAGTCATCCTATCCATGATAACCCGATTGAATCAAACTAATGGCAGGACCGCAGAAGACTAGTAACAAATCCATATTGATCACTTCCCACTTCCATTCAGGCAACTCAATCTCTTAAAACAACCCACCAGATCTCAAGTACTTCACTTTCACTTGTTGATAAATCACACACTTGGCTACAAAATTTGCCACATCCCGCTTCAGGTTATTCCACCAATAAATCTCCTTCAAGTCATGGTATATCTTCGTCGAACGAGGATGAATAATGTACCTAATTCATGAGCCTCATCCAAGATTCTCTCTCGTATCCCATAAACATCGGGAACACATAACCTACCTTGGTACCTCAAGATACCATCACCACCAATCTCAAAAACCATCACTTTCTGTTGGCACATGTCACCCTTAATCTGAATCAAGATAAGGTCCAAAACCTGCTTCTCTTTCACCTTGTCACAAAGAGATGACTTCACTACCTCTTTTACTATCACACCTTCATCCTCAGAGTCCAAGAGACGAAACCCAAGGTTAGACAACCAGTGCATATCCTTCACCAACTCTCACTTGTCTTCCTCCACATGAGATAAGCTTTCCATAGATTACCTGTTAAGAGCGACAACAACCACATTAGCTTTCCCAAGATGATAATGAAGACTTATATCATAGTTTTTAAGAAACTCAAGCTATCTCATCTGCCTGAGATTCAACTCCTTCTGGGTAAACATATATTGCAAGATCTTATGATCTAAATAGATGTCAACATAAACCTATACACATAATGATGCCAGATCTTCAAAAAAAGACCATAGACAACAACTTCAAATCACGAGTTGGATAGTTCTTCTCATGCACCTTCAGCTGCCTAGAAGCATATGTAACCACCTTACAATGTTGCATTAACACACAACCCAGTCCCGTACAGAACATGTCACAATAAATCACAAAGCCATCAATACCCTCGGGTAGAGTCAAAATTGGAGCCGATGTTAATGTATCCTTTAACTTATCGAAAATACTCTCACAAGCATAAGACCATAGGAGCTTCACCTTTTTTTTGAGTCAATTTAGTCAATGAGGAAGCAATAGAAGATAAGATTTTCATAAACCTCCTATAATAACTGGATAAAACCAAGAAGCTTCAACTATCAGTTAGATTTATGGGTCTAGGCCATTTTTTAAATACCTTAACTTTCTGTGGACCCACCATGATACCTTCTCAAGACATCACATGGACCGTATAGGTCACAACATTCAACCAGAACTCACACTTAGAGAATTTAGCATACAATCTTTGATCCTTAAGGGTATGCAAAACTACACATAGGTGATCGGCATGATCTGCCTCACTCTTAGAATAAACTAGGATGTCATCAATAAACAAAATGATGAATAAGCCAAAAAATTAACAAAATACCCAATTTATAAGATCCATAAATACTAGTGGGACATTAGTCAAACCAAAGGACATTACCAAGAACTCAAAATGACTATACTGGGTTCAGAAAGTAGTCTTAGGGATATCCACCTCCTTAATCTACAATTGATGGTAACCCGATCGAAGGTCAATCTTAGAGAAGTAGTTAGCACCCTAAAGCTGATCAAATAGGTCATAAATCCTAGGAAAAGGATATTTATTCTTCACCGTCATCTAATTCAATTGGCGGTAATCTATACACATTCAAAAAGACCCATCCTTGTTATGTACGAAGAGCACAGGAGTACCCCACGGGGAAATACATGGATGAATAAAACCCTTATCTAGAATGTATTTCAATTGCTTTTCTAGTTCTTTCAACTCAGCCAAAGCCATTCTATAGGGAGGGATACAGATAGGATGAGTGTCCGAAAGAAGATCAATCCCAAAATCAATCTCCCTATTGAGAGAAATACCATGAAGATCATTAGGAAACACTTCAAAAAACTCATAGACCACTAGGACAAATTGTAATGAAGGGCTCTCAAAACTAGAATCCTTAACATAACCTAAATGGTATAGACACCTCTTAGAGATTAACCTCTAGGCTCTAAGATACTCAATGAATCTTTCTTTAGTCACTAGGGAACTACGTTACCACTCAATCATTAGTTTATTTGGGAATTGGAAACTGACCTTTCAGGTTATAAAATCAAGAGATGCATAGCACGAGTGCAACCAATACAACCCTAAAATTAGATCAAAGTCTAACATTTCCAACTCTATCAGATCTACTAACATCTTCTTACCATGGATAGATACCACACAACCTCTATAGATTTTTCTAACCAAAATAAAATCACCCTTCAGTGTAGACACAGAAAAAAGATCTGGAACATACTCCAAACTAAAACCAAAATGAATTGCCACATAAGGGGTCACATAAGAAAGGATAGACCCCGAATCAAGCAGACAATACACATCATGGGAAAAAAGTCGTATTATACTAGTTACAATATCTGGAGATGCCTCAAATTCCTGGTGAGTGTCAAGAGAACAATGCCAATTTCTACCAGTGTTGGAGCCAGAAGTAGCACTCTTTGGTGCAGTAGCTGAAGACGTGGCAACTAGAACCTCATTAAACCCAATAGCAACCCTGACAGATGGAAAATCTCACAGCAGGTAGCCCAACTAACCATACTTAAAGCACGTATTCCTCTCCTCCTTAAAAAATCCATGATACACCTACCCACAAAAAAGGCAAGGGGATAGGATGGGGTTGACTGAACTTCACTAGCCTGAGACTGGGTACCCTGTGCCAAAATCCACTATTGCTCTAAAAATGATGGTTACTAAATGACTTAGGATATGGATCACTATTTATAGAATAAGAACCAAAATTATCCTACTTCTTCTTAGATCACTTTCCAGCATCTCTACCACTCTATTACTGACCTCTACCCTGATTTAAATATCAAAACTTTTTACTCTATCTCTCCCCAATTCTGTCTGCCTCTTATTTTCCTTCTTAACCTGAATCATATACACCACAAGTTAAAATATATCCATATCCTTGTTCAACAAGGCAGTCTTGCTCTTCAAAATGAGATGCAGGACAATCCTAAAACAAATTTCCTCATTCTAGCTCTCATAGAAGACACTAGCTCAGGAGCATAATGGGATAACTGGTAAAACTTCAGGTCATTCTCTTTCACAGTTATCCTTCCATGCCTCAAGTTCAAAACTCCTCGGCCTTTACTTCTAAAACACCCTGGGTTTTGGCCCTTAGAAATCTCCTAAGGTTTGAGCTTATTTTCCTAGTAATGACTCATCATATGAGTCGTATGGTGTGGGTATGGGTTAGGTAACCCTAGTTTTTAGGTGTCCAGTAAATGGTAGTTGGGGTTCTATTATGGTTACGACTTGGTGGTATGGGTCACTAGGGGTGGTGACGGGTCGTTTGGTCGATCCTTTATCAAATTAGAAACTTAGTGACTTAACTTGGCTTTGAGTACGAGTGGCTCACTAAGGGCCATGAGGATAGGTTATAAGTGGTAAAGTTGAGTTGTATGTTGTCCAGTGTCCAATCCCTTGGGTTCTATCTTCGATACGACTAGACTATACGGGTTGTATGGTCGAGTCATGGGTGGGGTCATGGAGCCATATGGTGGACAGTGTGTGGGTGTCCAACTCACTAACTCGATGACAACTCTATGGTATGATTCATATGTTGTTGTAACGAGTCAAGGGGTCGACTTATAACCACTTGTGGTCTTTTTACAGTTTTAAGATGGGGGCACTTTAGACATTTCCCACTCACAACCCAAAAGACCCCACATCCCTATAATACTTTTTGGTCATTTATTCCACCCTTTAAAAGATTAAACATCCTCTATACTCTCTCTCAAAATCCTCCTAAGAAAAATTAGTTGGGGTTTCTCCAAAGTGGTCATCTAAGGGCTTAAGGATCAATTTCTCTCCGTGAATCATTATAATTCAGGCATGTGACTCTTCGCTTATTGTTATTTTACTAAAGTTATATTTTTTAATGTATGGTTTTCATAGTATTATTATGGTTTTGAAATAAAATTTGAGGGTTTTGGATGGATGTTCATGGTTGATTAATGTTCCTCATGACTTAATTATGTTTTTTCATGTTTTAATTATGACTTTCTATATATGGGTACATGGTAATGGTGATTTAATTGAGGGGTCATGATTGAGCCTCAAATTTGATGATTTTGGCTTTGAAAATGGCATGCCCTCAACTTGTTTGTGAAATTGTCAATGAGAATGATTTTGTCACCTAGTTTGATTATCCTTGGAATCTTTCCATTGCATAAATGGTAAATGGAATATGAATTGATTTTTGTTGGTTTCATATGGTTTTGTAAAGGACTTGGTAGCCATGGTTTGATTATAAATAGTTTTGGTTAATTGGAAATGATGGAGTCTAATTTGGTTTAATGGTTTATATGGCATAATGTAATAGACTTGCAAGCTCTAATTTTGGTATGAAGATACCAATGGTTAATACCTAATAAAAAGACTTCTTGGTAAGTAGTTGGGAATGTGTAAATGATTTAATATGGGATTAAAGGGCTTGAGTAGCAAAGCCGTCTAAGGTGGGGGTCTCGGGGGGGGACCGAAACTGAAAAACTCATGTTTTTCGATGTGAGGATCATCTTGGTGACTGTGTGCATGATGTCACACTTTACATTTTGGAGATTTACTAATCATATCAGGTATTTTTCTCCTATCATGAGGCTAACATGCACTGGGGCCCTTTCAGCAGGGAGAGTTGAACCCATATAGCCCGTGGGTAGTTTTAGGAAGGCTAAGCTACACAACCCAGGATATGGATTTAAATGCATGATAAACCTTGTTCCCTATCCCAGCATGATATATATGTGGGTACATATGGTTATTTGATTTGGTTTTGAATGATGGCATTATTTTACCTTTATCCCTGAGTTACATATAGAGTTCACTTTGCTAACCATCTTGGGGCGTTGTATCCCCACACGATGCAGGAACCAACCATAGTACCATTCTTCCTGTTGTAACGCCCCAAAAATGGGTCTGAGACGTCACACAGGGCTCAAGTCTACAAGTAGCCCCAAGTTAACTCTTTGAGCCTGTTACTACCTCTAAATGCTTAAATCAAGATACTGAGAGCAACATAAAGAAACATATCACATCCTGTCTAACTGAAATATGAAAGAGTACTGTGAAAGTAACAAAATATTGAATGTCTAAATATACTGACAATCTAGTCTGACAAAGCCTCTACTACTTAATGAACTAGAGAGTTGTTGGGATAGATCCCCAACTGACTCGAACTGAACTGAAAGCAATAAAACATCTATTAGAAATACTGAAATGTCTGGAGATAGGTCCTTGAACCATGAGTACTCACCACTGTGGAGATGTAGACAAGGTACTCAGGAATCACTGACGAGGCTGGGATTAAGCACCTGAACCTGTATTATGAGAAAATACAGCACACAGACGAGTATGTGGATCAGCACTTGGAAATGTACTGAGTATATGGGGGTGCATTCAATATATATATATATATATATATATATATATATAATATATATATACAATAATATCACAAGTTTTTAAATCATACATGTCAATTGTAAATGGCTCATATAGCTCGATGAAAACTAAAATATGAGATCATACATAATGAATAGAAAAGCATAAAATCTGAATGCTATGAGTCATTACACTTAATTTAAATATCAATGTTCTTCTCTTATTCTCAAATCAAATGAGCTAAGTGAAATCTGGAACATAGTTTGCATAGTAAATCTGCATATAAATTCTTTTAAATCAGTAAATTGTTCTAGGAATGAGGGACATCTATTTAGGAGGTTCTTCTAACTGACATGTACACCATGTGAGCATCCATGATGTCCCATGACTTGCCCCCGTAAGGTTAGGGTCGTTCTACCCTTTCCATCGAAATAGAACAATCTCATATCTGTGATCACTATCTCAGTTATCCACGTATAGTGGAAATAAATATCTCAACCTACGGTGGCACGTAGTTCTGGGGTATGAAACCGTAGTAACGTACCTAACTCGGTGATAAATACTAATCCTAATACTATGCTCAAAAATCTCAAGAAAATCCACTTTAAAAAAATCCCATATGTCATAAGGAAATCAATTATAAAGCCTGTAATCTCTTTCGTAAAGTGGATCTTTAACTCTATGATGACCAAAAGGTCAAATCTTTCTAAATTGTTTCTAAATAGTCAAGACGTGGGTGCATATAGCATATCAATTCTTAAAACATCAATCTCGATGAAGGTTCCATGACCCATATAACAATACTTGATCAAAACATTTCAAAATTCGTGCTTTATATCATAAACATGCATAATCTATATGGAAATCTGGAAATTTCAGCTTTAAGTATAATAATAACATCAAACTCATGGGATTTATCTTCTAGGAATTGAAAAATATCATAATCTCTTGAACAACAACATAGTATATAAATTAATATTTTAAATTCATAGTAAAACATGTAAAATCATATATCTTCGTAATACATACAAATTTTGGGCACAAGAACGAAAGGAGTGTTCTTGTTCAAACCCAACATACCTTGAAATTGAAGCTTTGGATGAACTCTTAACTTCGGAACTCTATTCGTGAAACTAATGAGTGCTTCTTGTAGCCTTGCAATGGGGATTTCGAATCTCGATAAATTATTGACAACCTACGATTGAATCTTAAGATATTTGGATCTTTAGGTTGAAACCCTAATGAATGTTCTTGAGCAATTTTAATGAAAGTATCAATAGAATGGTGATTTGGGGGCTTGATTTCATGTTTGAGAGGAAAAAGGGATGGAAAATACCAACTTTTCCCTTAATAAGATGAAGAAAAGAAGCTGAAAACTGGGCACAAAGGTTGTGCAAAAGGCAGCACCTAGGCTAGAGCCTTGGGGAACCAAGGCAGCGCCTTTGCCAAGCTGGGCAGCGCCTCACTGGTGCCTTTAGCTACTGGTTTATCACCCCAAATGTGCCCTAAATAGATTTCAAAAATTTTGAAACTCACCCGATATACATTACGACCTTGCCCCATCGCAACACAATAAAACAATCAAGAAACGAAGGTCGAGAAGGTCGTAAAATAATTCATTGAAGTTCGAAGGCTCAAAAATGAACTAAGTGTTGAACACTTAGCTAAAATTCTAAGTGTTAAGCTTCTTTTGACTTGTTTTGAAGACCTTAACGGCGAGAAAACTTTACGGGGTCTTACACCTGCTCATTGACTTAGATTCGGAGATAGCTTTGAGTCGAAGTAAAGTGGTGAGCTTCAATACTCCAGAAGATTCCATTTCATGTTATGGACTTCTTTTTATTATTATTATTTATTTGGTTTTGGTTTTGGCTATGGTTGGGGACATGTCCCAATTGGATGTTCTTTGATTCTGGTTAGAGGCTTTGGCGGACTACTATAGGCATGGGCGGTATCGGTATTAGTGTTAGACTTGGTATAGGTGTTGGCATTAGGATTGGTATTGGTTGGACACTTGGTTGTGACTATTTGGTCATGGTTATAGACTTCATCTTATGTCTTTAAATTATAATTTTTTTATCTTGTTATATGCTTAGAATTCTTCTGAAAAAGGGAATAGGGCGGTTACAGTTGGGTAATGGGGGTGGTCTTCGGTCCTGGTTGGACTTGAGTTACCCGACATGACTAGGCCTTGGTTCGGGTCGTGTTAGCTTTCCTCAGCTCCTGAGGAATGAAACGATCCAGAAAAGCACCCTAGAACTCATCCTATAGTGCCAACTCTACATCATCACCCCTAAACTGATCCTACTCATACCACTTATATGCCATATTCGTCAATTAATAAGCAGCGAAATCCACGCCCTCCACATCAGTAGCATGTATCACATAGAAAATCTTCTTTATTTTATCTATGAATTCTTGAGGATCTTCCTCAACCTTAGAGCCAATAAAATTCGAAGGAATGTGCCTCATAAACTGTCCAACTTGTGTAACCTCAGAAAAACTCACAACAGTACCAGTAGGACCCGATTAACGTGACTGAGATATCACTATCTAGGTCAACAAATAAATAGATCGGTGGAAGTAAGTATTAGAAATTTCTCCCTGAGACGGTGGGGCATGATCATTATCAGCTCGAGGAGAACTAGTAGAGACCGGTGGAACTCCGCGAGGGAAATCAAGATCTGGACACCTAGACCGGGTCTAAACTCCATAAGTAGAATGAGTTTTATCGATATTCTCCTTAGATAGGATAGAAGAGCTTCCATGCGCAATAGATCTTCTTAGAGGCATGATCTGAAATGCAAATAAACGGGGATTAGAGGAGATTCAAGACCTTAGACTCTATAGCCCAAAATAGAACAACAAGAAAGGAAAACATTCCTAATGTCTCATACCCTATCCCTTATAAGTGTGGCGCACTACGCACCCATAAAAGAGACTCTACTTGATAAGGCTTTGTGGAAACCCAATGATACCCAACCTAAGCTATGATACCATCTTTTTCATGACCTGAACCAGAGCCTAGACATAACGCGTATCTTGAGTCCCCACCAAGGACCAAAAACCACCCCTTTTGCTTATCCAAATAGGATGCAACACTACCAACGGCTGAATTCCAAACATATAACAAGATAGCATGCTTAACAACTTAAAAGATATTTAAGGTTTGTCAAAAACCAACAACCAATAACCAGTAACCAATAACAAATAGCCAATACCCAAGTCCATAGTAATATCCACGAAACCTTTACTAAATCAAAAACAATCTAAGTTGGGACATGTCCCAACCCTAAATATGACAATGACAATGTTAATGTTAATGTGAACTCTTTAATTCTAATTTATAAAAAGGAAACCAATGGAATGTCAAGTCTACCGAAGAATGAAATTTCACTACTTCACCGCAATGATTGATCAACCAAGCCTATCCACCTAACACTATACAGGAAAAGTAGGATTGCCTTCAGACCTTGTATCACGTGGGGATATAGCATCTAGACATAGTTAGTGGGTTAAGCACTAGCATGTAAGTCAGGAATAAGGATAAAGTAATGACAGTTTAATAATTCAGTTCAACTCAATGTACATGTTCACATATATGTGTACATACATATATATTTATATAAGATGTCGGGATAGGGAATATGGTTTATCATGCACTTTAAAACTTTCGCGTAGATTGTGTAGCTTAACCATCATTTAATTATACCCACGGGATATATGGTCCCCATCTCTTACTCCCTGGTTGGGCCTCAACATATGTAACCACACGCCCCAAAAAATAATCTCTTATATATGCACGAGGGACTTGAGCTTCCCAATCATATACTAAGGTGACTTAAGCACCCGATCATAAAATATAATATGGGGGACTTGAACCTCCAAAATCATAGAGTAAGGTGGACTCAAACCACTTATTCATAAGCAAGGAGAATCAAACCCTAATCCATTTAAACCCCCTCACCGGCAAACGTGGTTTCCAGTTTTGGTCCCTCGGGACCGCCACTTTCATGGCCCGACTACACAACCCTCTTTTAAGCCTCATTAAAATATTTACCACACATTCTCACCAATTGAACCATAATACATATTCAGGCATACACTATTGGTATCATCACACCAACTACACTTGTAAGGTATCATTAAGATGTTAAATCACAATCCCCTAGTTTATTCACCATACCCATGCATCTAATTGATTTTAAAACCACCATTTAAAATATAAATAATGTATATGTAAACATGAAACATCACATAAACAACAATCATTCAAAACCCTCAACCCATATTCCAAAACCACCATCAAAACCACATGGATAACTATTTAAAACACATGCTTTTACAAGTAATAGTTAGGGAAGAGTAACATACCTGAAATATCAAGAGTTATGGAGAGAATTTGCCTTTGGGAGCTCTAATTGATCAACTTCTTGGAAACCCTAAGTATCTTGCTTGAGAGAATTTAGAGAGTTTGAGAAAGTGTTTTGATTATGAATAGTATGTTAATAAAGTCTCAAAAAGGGTTTTAAGTAATGGGAGCTAAGTGGGGTAGGAGGGAAATTACCAAGTTTCCCTTAATCAAAAGACTGAAAATCAATGCTCAGATGCTAGAGGTAACCTCACTACTCGTAGGGTCACGCCGTGACTCATTTAGTCAAGTCGTAGTATGGACAGTGTTCAGGGCCACCCCATACTGGTCTGGTTACAAGTAGAACCATACGACTCGTATCCAGTCCTTATTACTTGTAATATACTAGTCGAAGTCACAACAGGAACTTAGGATAGTACATTGGTTCTCTTATGATTGGAACACTATGACTCGTTATGAATCTTGATGACTCACAACCCCTAGTCGTAGTCACAATAGAAACTCTAAGACAGCATACTGGTCAGGTTATGATTGGATTCTTAAGACACGTAATGATCTGTGACGACTCGTAGGGAGGGTCATTGTCTGAGCGGTAAGTTTAGAAACTCAAAAATTTTCAAGCACCAAAATTCAGGGTATTACAGATTTAGAGGTTGAGCCGATGGATGTCAAGACTTCTTTTCTTCATGGGTATTTAGATGAAGAGATTTACATAGAGCAGCCTAGAGGTTTTGTAGCCAAAGATAAAAATATTTGTGTGTGCAAATTTAAAAAGAGCTTGTATTGCTTGAAACAAGCTCCAAGACAATGGTACTTAAAATTTGAATTTTTCATGAAAGACAAGGATACAAGAAAACTTCTTCATATCAATATATATTCTTTCAAAAGTTCTTTAAGTATGATTTCTTTATTTTACTATTTTATGTGGATAATAAGTTGATTGTTGGCAGAAATAAATCTAGAATTGTAGTCTTTAAGAAAGAGTTGAACAAATCTTTTGCGATGAAGGACTTGGGGCTAACAAGGAATATTTTAGGAATCCAAATACACAGAGATAGAGATAAAAAAGAGTTATCATTATCCCAGAAACAGTGCATTGAAAAGGTACTGGAGAGGTTCAATATGACAGAAGCAAAAATATTAGTACTCCTCTAGCTAAACACTTCAAATTGAGTATGACTTAGAGTCTATCTGCTACCAAAGTGAAGAAAGTGATGTCTTGTATTCCCTACTCCTCTGTAGTTGGTAGTTTGATGTATGTTATGGTTTGCACTAGACCAGATTTGAACATGTCACGGTACAGTTAGTAGATTTCTTTCTAATCCTAAATATGAATATTGGGATGTTGTAAAATGGATACTAAGATATTCGAAGGGTACTACAGATATGAAGTTGTGCTTCAGTAGTGGCACGCCTGAACTTATTTGCTACATAGACTCTGATTTGGGAGGTAATCTTGACAACTCAAGATCCACTTTTGATTATTTGATCACTTTTGTAAGAGGGAGCTATTTCATGGTAATCAAGACTACAAAAGTTTATAGCTCTATTCACCATAAAAGTCGAATATATTACTATCACTGAAGGTGTTAAAGAATTGCTTTGGATGAAGAAATTTAAGAAAGATCCTGACTTTTATCAATCATGGTTTGTCTTATTTTGTGATAAGCAGAGTGTTATTTATCTCACCAAGCACTCTACTTTTCATTCTAAGTCTAAGCATATTAGTAGAATATATCATTGTATTATGTGGAATTATTTGAGGATGAGAATATACATACTGATGACAATCCTTCATATATGCTAACAAAAGTGGTGGTTGTAGAGAAGCATGGGTATTGTAGAACTTTGGCATACATAAAGCCTATCATGAGTTCCTCCACTTGAAAATTCATTTGGCACCTTAATTGGAGGGGGAGTTGGTTGGGTCGTGGCCAATGTTCCTCCAAAGGCCAATGGCCTAATCCTATTCTCTTTTGATTTCCAATCCTATTTGGAAAAGGATTTGAATTTCTATTTCTATTTTGAGTTGGTTTGACTTTAGGACAACCAACTTCAGATCGTGTTTTCTGACTCGATCACCATTGGATCGGGCTGAAATTTTGACTGAGTGTTCATAACATCTTGGTGTTTGATTTGAAAAGTGGATTGGATTTGGAGTTTCAAAGCATCTGATATTGAGTTTCGAACAATAGCTTTATTTTAGGTGGTTTCTCCTGATTTACTTTTGTTGGTGTAGCCATTGCCTCTCCATGTTTAGCTCTTGTTGTGTGACCATTTCGAGAATATTTGTAACTCTCTTATTGTTATAGTGAATCAATTTGGATCTCTATGATCTCGTGGTTCTTACTTTTGACTTGAAAGTTTTTTCCAAATTAAATTTGGTATTCTTTAATTTCCTTGTTTTTGTATTTACCTTTTTCCTTCATAACACGACCTCCAGTATTCTAGCGATGCTATGCAAATTGTTTAAAATTGAAATCGGAAAAAAATGTTAAAATTAGGAAATGCACCAAGACTGCTAATGTCTTGCAACCATTTATTAGTAAATTCGAAGTCATCGATGTAACATCTATAGTGAACTCTGGTGATAGGACTAAAATTCTTTGAAAAATACTTTTCCTTTATTTCTTTTTGTAAGAGACAGGTAATTTTTGTGAAATATGCTACTACCCACTATTTTTACTCAAGAGGTTATTTTAATTTTTTGATGGAAAAATACAAATAAAAATAATACACTTCCCTGTCGTTCCAATTTTATGAGCACAATTTGATTAGAAACAAAATTTAAAAAAGAAATGAGAATTGGAGTAACAATTAATAAGAAAATTATAATATTATCAAGAACATATCATATAAAGAAAATTATATGAATAAAATATTTTTATTTATAACTATTTTTCTAGCGATATAATTTTTAATTTATAGGCATGGCAAACGTGTTTTCTACCACCCCTTATTCAAAGAAAAAATATTAACTAATGGCATTGTCAATAATTGGGCTAAGGCATTTTGATAGCACACCTTTACCCCCTTAATTTCTTACAATATTTTGTGCTTCATTCAATTTTTTGATAAAAAAAAGGATTGTTATTTAGACTTTGAATTCGAATAAAATAAACTTTTGAGTCTTGAATAATGACACGACCCGCCTAGGGGCCTTGTCATAATGGGAGTCCCAAGTCCAATTGGGATCAAAGACCACACCCGTTACCCAACCCAGCCTTCAGCCGCCTAACCTGAGTTGGCTGAAGTTCGAGCATATTACAATACAGTGTGACAACTCACATGAAGACTCTGGGATATGATCACAATCGAGACTGGCCCAATCGAATCCAACCATCCCAAACCAACCACCCAACTGTAGCAAACCATACCAAAGGCCATAAACCAGGCCATAACTAAGAAGATTCCAAAATATAATATAATTAACTCCAAAATAAAATATGATGGAACAGTGAGAAATTATGTCCAATGATGTCATCCCGTCATCTTATTCCAATTCCAAGACCAACACCCATACCGATCCCATCCATTCAAACCCATAGCAGTACTACAAAGCCCCTAACCAAAGAGTAGTAAAATCCGATTGGGACATGTCTCCCCCCCATGGCCAAAACCAATATCCAAAATAAAATCGAAGTGTCTAGAAATATCCATAACATGAAATGGAGCCTTCCGTTCGGATTAAAGCTCATCACTTTAGTCCAAATGCTGATCTCCGAGTCAATCACTATGTAGGAGGAGTAGAACAATCGGTTCCTACATAGCATGGGTATACATCTCCAGCCGATGGGTTAGTGGGTGAACGCTAGCATGATATCGGGATAAGGATAAAGAAATGTCATTTATAAATCCAAGTAAAACCATTCATGTGCACACAACCATACACATATATATAACTATGCCAGGAAAGGGGACAAGGTTTAGCATGCCATTAAAACCCTTATCTGGCTTGTGTAGCTTTGCCGTACTAAACCACCCACGGGCTATATGGGTTCAGCTCCCCCTGGTGAAAGGGACCCAGTGCATGAAGCTGCATGACCAGGGAAGAAAAACCTCGGATGACTTGTACATCCCCAAAATATAGTGTGACATCATGCACATGGTCACCAAAACCAACCTCACATCGACAAATATGAGTTTCCATGTTTGGTCCCTCTAGGACCTCTACCTTCCATGGCTTTGATGCATATCCCGTCACTATTGACTAATTAAAATCATTACCAAGCAACCAACCAACCCATTTACCATTTATTAACCAAGGCCATTTAATGGTGGTATCGTCATACCGACCATACTTGCAAGTAGTATCCATATCCAACCATATATAGGTTTAAGGGGACTTCCTTGTGCCCTTCTATTTACCATATTAAACCACTTGGGGGATTCCATATACCCTACAAGCATAACCATTTAGCCATTTACCTTTTCAAGCCATTTAAACCATGCATAATTCCTTTACCAAGTTTTAAAACAAGCAAGAATTCTATGAAAAGTACTCAATGCAATGAAAATATTACTATAGGCATTTTGTCAAGCACATTAGAGGCATAATATAACCAAAACCAATTTCAATTACCATTAAACCATTCTCATGCAATCCAGTTATCCAAAACCACCATTAATGCACATAAAACATAATTAAACCAATGGGAAAATCATAAGCAACCATTTAATATCAAAACCCCCAAATCATATTTGAAAACCAAAATCATACAATCAATGAAGTCATGTAAACATTCATAAAAATCATGCTTCTAGTTAGAATTTTCAATGAGGGAAAAGAATAGGCCTTAAACCAAGATGATGATGGAAAGAAATCACCAAGACAAGCCCCAAATTAATCCTTTAGTTGAGACCCTAGCTTTCTTTGCTCAAAAGCTTTTGAGAGAATTATATAGTGTTTAGAAGAGTTTCTAAGTGTTAAGGAATGGAATAATAGGGTAAATAACCTCCCAAGTAGGTTAGAAGTCGTGGGACCTCATTAGGATAAGTGGGGAAATATCCAAAATACCCCCACTTAAATTGCACAAAATCTCATCCCAGGGGTACGGCTGACTCTCACGAGTCGTACCCTCCAATATGATTGGTACCCTCCACTCGTATCCTAGCCTCAACCTTTGGATAAAACACTGTCCAACATACGACTCATCCAACCAAGTCGTATCCAAATCATACGATCAGTAACCTTCACTCGTATCCCTGGCAGATTAAACCCAAGAAAGATTTAGACACTGCCCATCATACAAGTCCATGGTACTATTCGTACCCTATCTTACGGCTCATAGTGAGCCACTCGTACTCAGATTCAACCTAAGTAACCAAGTCTAAGATTAAGTTAAGAAACCAAATGATTTGTAACCACCAATACGACTCGTACCCCTAAGTCATATTCATTCCAGTAACAAAAATCCATCCCACCAACCAGCACTAGTCAGCATACGACTGGACCTTACCATTCGTACCCCAACATACAGCTCATACCCATGAGTCGTATTGGATCCAGATACCAAAACTCTAGGAAATTTTCTAAGGGTCAAAACCCAGGGTGTTATAGTCTCCCCCACTAGGAACATTCGTCCTCGAATGATGAATAAGATAGGGGTGACCACACGCACGAGTCATCTGTGTTGACACCTAATTTTTGCCCTCCACATTTTGAATTAATTTTTGAATTTCTCAATTTTAAATAGTTTTAAAATATTTATTTTTAGTTATTTTGAAATAAATTTCAACCTTGCCTTTTGAATATATGTGAAATTAATATATTTTGTGTTTAATTATACATGATTATATAATTATCAGTCGAAGAAAATGCTTTAGAATTTATTTGGAGTGAAAATTTGATCAATGTGCAAATATTCTACTTTTCTCAAGATCAATTAAAAATAAGAAATTGATGACATAATTAGTTTCTTAATTTTTATTTATTTATTTATTATTATTATTATTATTATTATTATCTTTGAAAAAATTGTGTTTTATTTGATATTTATTTTGAAGTTATTAAAATTGAGAAATTCGTTAAATTAATTAAAAGTTAATTTCGTCCAATTAATTGAATTTTGGTCATTCTTATTTATATGGAATGGTTACAATTTTTAATTGGATTCCCTAACCAATCCATTTCCCTTTTTAACCAAATTGCCCGCCCAGGCCCAGCAAACAACAACTTCCCAGCCCAATTACTCACCAGCTGACCCAATAGCAGTTTATCCCCACCAGCCCAACAACCATCTCCGACCCGGCCCATTACTCTTATAATTCCCCTTCTCTTCAAGCGAACCTCATCAACAATACCGGTTAACAACAACAGCGTGCAAAACCAACAACAATCCAAAAAAAAAACCCCGATGTTCAACATGCCAGCAGCGCACGTACTACTCCCCACAGCTTCAACGCCAACGGCGTACAACCCGTGACAGCCACAGTCTTCAACGGCAAAATCCCACAGATGGCCCATTTACTGTTTTGTCCTTATGGTTCATCCATTCATGGGAAAATTTCAGGAACTTTCATCCTTTCAGTGTGTGATTCACTAATTTGGGAAAAAAAATTAATTTTCCTTTTGACCAACAAAGCCAAACGGCTCTCTTCCTCCTCTTTCCTACTGATTCTGAATCTGAAGTACAAAGACATTAATTGTTTTGTCGAATTGAAAAACTTCTCAAAAATTGAAACCCACCTTTTGAAATCCGAAAACTCTAGCTATTTCCCCCCAAATTTCTCTTATAAATAGCTGCTAAGGAGAAGGGGGAAGGGGGATCTTTTTGGAGGTTCTCTTGGGGAAAAATTGAGGGTTCTGGAGGTGCGCACCGTTAACCCTACGGAACCATGTCGTCGGAATCTCGATAGCAAATCGAAATTTATGGTGGAATTTCGTTCCGACGAGAGTTTGTAGTCCTAGTCGCTGCACTAAAATAGGTACAAAGACTCATCGTTTCTTTTATTTTCTCTTCTTTCGTTTCAAATGACTGTGACGTGAACCTCACTGTATTCTTTGTGAGTTTGGATTTGTTTGTTTGTTTGAAAGAGTTGGTCATAATGAGATTTTGGGATTTGATTGAGTTCTGCCTACATGAGGAGATAAAAATGAGTCTGTTTTTATGTGTTTTGTTTTTTTAAAGATAGATTATGTATGATATGAGGCTCATGGAAAGAGTAAACAACTTCTGTTAGCGTGCTAAATGGAATTTGTGTTACTTCTAGTCGGCTAAATCTCCATATTAGTATTTTTGATCGCATAATTTTCTAGCATCCTTATTAGAAAGGAATTGATCAAGGCAGGCTCTTGGTCATTACTTGATTTATTTGTTGACCAGGTAAAGCGGTATTGAAATACCTATTTTGAAAGTTAGTATTCCCTAAGTTGATAGTCTCGTATTAGGAATTGATCTCATACGGGTGCATTGTAAGCTTATTTTGGGTTGCTCCATGATGGTTTTTGCTAACCTTTTCCCTTTTCCAACCTTTTATTGAATTAGCTTATGTTTTCCGTTGTTTGGGTTTTCTGATAAATGATGGTATGGTCGATAGTACTACTAAGGCGTTTCAAGCATCCATGTCACTTTATTTGATGTGATTTATTATGTTTGTGTGGGCGTGTTCTATTCTTCTTCTAAAAGAAAGGTATCATGAATATGTACTAATTTCTTATCTTTTCTTTGATGCATGTGACATGAATCCGAGTCCATTTGGACTCATTTATCCTCGCATTCGAACTCCGTCATGTCCGAGCCTCAGACAAAGTCCCGAAAATGGACTAAGAGACAAGTATATAAATTGGTATACGCTGATATACAGTGCATATACGTTGAAAACAGTATCTGGGCACTATCCCACGGTGTATAATAAAATATGGGGATGAAATATGTTGATTTACACACTGATATACAGTGTATACTTGGAGATATACATGAAAAACGCAGGGGAAAGAGCTGTGATATACATCTGGTATACAGTTCAGAAAAATGGACCTAAAGTTCACAATTCAAAGCCCAAACAATGGGCAGCTTTAGTTATGGGCCAATTGAGGGCCCAATTTCAATTCTTACATCTATTTTGGTAGTTTATATTGCTTATTTATATCTTGTATTGTTTATTTGTGCTAATTAATATTTGTAAATTAATTAACCTAGATAGATCCCCTAAAAGTGTTGTCATTTTATTTTATCTTGGTTTTCTTTTACCCAATTCATATTTCCTTCACATAATTTTACATTATCTAAAATGAATTAAATTGATTCCCTCAATTCTCTTTAAAACAAGTCGTTTAAAGATTAAATATTTTCAAAATGACATTCGTTATGTTCATGTAACTAAATAGTCTATTCGAATTAAAATAACTTTCTTTAAACTCAAGAAACTAAATTTTCTTATAAATTTTAATTTTTCATAATTAATAAGAGTTTTTTAATTGATACTCTCTTAACATTTTTCTAAAGGTATTTTCTACAATATAATTGAATTTTATTTTTATAATAAATAATAATAAGAAAATAATCTCGTAATCTTTTCTTTCTCCACCATAGCAAAATCATTTCCTCTTAAGTACGGAAAGTTACAATTTAGTTCAATTCAAAATTATTTTCTCCTTTGAATAAATAGTTGTCATTTTTCAATGTTTAAATAAATAATTTTAATAATTTTTTTAAAAAAAATTAATTCTTTGCGAAAACTAGCCACTTTTAGTTAATCAAATTAGTTCTTTTTGGTAAACTGTTTTAACGGATGCTCCTAAGTGCCTTAAAAACCTTCTTAGGGCGTTAATTGAATCCTAATCCAAAATCTCTAGTTTTAAAGGTTATTTTTGTTTTGAACCTTTGAAACTCTTTTAAACTTTTTCTTGATTTTTTTCTATAAAAATCAAATGGCGACTTTGTAAATTTTCTTAAAATTATTTCAAATTTTTCTCAATTTTTTCTTGAAATAGTTTTAAGATCAAAACCATTTTCTCGCCAAAATGAAACCCGAAAGAGATAATACAATTTGCATTATCAAATATATTCTCAATCTTTAACAAAGTTTGAAAACAAAGAGGCAAAGATATTAATCTTCCTTTAAGAAACTCAGAACATAAAGATGTGTTGAAGACACATACCTTTTGAATGAATCCCAAAAGCAGGAAATAGATGCGGATATTTGGACTTCATGTCCTCCTCCGCTTCCCAAGTATCTTCTTCCACCTTATGGTTCCGCCAAAGAACCTTCACTGAGGCCACATCCTTGGTCCGCAAATGACGAACCCGCCTATCCAAGATCCCAACCGGGACCTCTTCATAAGACAGAGAATTCGTGAGACCCAATCCTTCCAAAGGAACAATCGAAAAAGGATCATCAATGCACTTCCTCAACATGAAAACATGAAAGACCAGATGAACCAAGCTCAAGCTAGAAGGAAACTCCAGCTCATAAGCCACATTATTAACTCTCCGAAAAATCTCATAATGACCAACATATCAAGGATTGAGCTTCCTCTTCTGTCCAAACCGCATTACTCCCTTCATGGGAGATACATTGAGGAAAACCTTATCCCCAACCTCAAACTCCAAGTCTCTATGCTTAACATCCGCATAGGACTTTTGGCGACTTTGGGCAGCCTTAAGCCTATCCCGAATCACCTTCACCTTCTCTATAGCCTGGTAAACCAAGTCGGGACCAAACATGTCTGCCTCACCAGGCTCAAACCAACCAATAGAAGATCTACACCTCCCATCATACAATGCCTCAAAAGGGGCCATACCAATACAGGAATGATAGCTATTGTTGTAAGAAAACTCCACCAAAGGTAGATACTCAACCCAATTGCCACCATAATTAATAACACAAACCCGAAGCATATCCTCCAATGTATGAATAGTTCTCTCTGCTTGCCCATCCGTCTGTAGGTGGAAAGCAGCACTCAGACTCGTCTTAGTCCCCATCCCTATTTGAAAATATCGCTAGAAGTGAGATGTAAACTGCGTGCCACGATCAGAAATAATTGAAATAGGCACCCCATGCAGCTTCACAATCTCCTGAAGATACAGCCTCGCATAATCCTCCGTTGAGAAGGTAGTCTACAATGGAAAAAAGTGCGCAGACTTAGTCATCCTATCCACGATAACCCAAATCAAATCATATTGATTCTGAGAACGAGAAAGACCAGTAACGAAGTTCATATTGATCACTTCCCATTTCCATTTGGGAAAATCAATTTCTTGATACAACCCTCATGGCCTCATGCGCTCAATCTTAACTTGTTGACACACCACGCACTTTGCCACAAAATCAGCCACATCCCTTTTCATACCATTCCACCAATAAATCTTCTTGAGATTATGATACATCTTAATCGAGCCGAGATTAACAACATAGCGTGATTCATGTGCCTCAGCCAAAATCCTTTGTCGCAACCCGTCGATATTAGGAACACACAACCTCCCTTGGTACCATAAAGTACCATCACCTATAATCTCAAACACCATTACCTTTTGCCTACCAATGTCACTCTTAATTTTCATCAAGATAGGATCTAGCACTTGTTTCTTCTTAATCTCTATACCAAGAGAATATTGAACCACTTCTTGCACTATCACACCACCATCCTTAAAATCCAAGAGACGAACTCCAAGATTATCCAAGCAGTGAATATCCTTCACCAATTCTCGTTTTCCTTCCTCCACATGAGCCAAACTCCTCATGGATAGCCTGCAAAGAACATCAACAACCACGTTAGCTTTACCTAGGTCGTAGTGAAGACTCATATCATAGTCCTTAAGATTAAGACCCTCCTGAGTGAACACATACTGTATACTCTTAGGATCAGAAAAGATATCCACCTGAACACCATACAAATAATACCACTATATTTTCAAAGAAAACACAACCGCCAACAGCTTTAAATCATGAGCAGGATAATTTCTCTCATGCACTTTCAACTGCCTGGAATCATAGGCAATTACCTTTCCGTGCTGCATCAACACACAAACAAGCCCTACCCGAGATGCATCAAAATAAACCACGAACCCATCATTGTCTTCCGGCAAAGTCAGAATTAGAGCCAAAGTTAGCTTATCCTTCAACTTCTCGAAACTCCCTTCACAAGCATCTGACCAAGAAAACTTGACCTTCTTCTTAGTCAACTTAGTCAAATGATCAGTTATCAACAAAAATTTTCCACAAATTGCCTATAATACCTGGTTAAACCCAAGAAGCTCCGAATGTCGGATGGAGTTGTGGTTCTAGGACATTTCTTTGCTACAACAACCTTTTATGGATCCACCATGATCCTCTCACTAGAAGTAATATGACCTAAAAAATTACAGCGTTCAACCAAAACTCACATTTAGAGAACTTGGTATAAAACTATTGTTCCTTTAAGGTCTGCAACACCACACGAAGGTGATTAGCATGATCCACCTCACTCTTTGAATAAACTAGAATGTCATCAATAAACACAATAATGTAGAGATCCAAATACTGATGAAAACCCCTATTCATCAGATTCATAAATGCCGCTGGAGCGTTAGTCAATCCAAATGACATTACCAAAAACTCAAAGTACCCATACCGAGTACGAAAAGTCATCTTAGGGATATCCACCTCCCTAATCTTTAGTTGGTGATACCCAGACCGAAGATCTATCTTTGAAAAAAATTAGCACTTTGCAACTGGTCGAACAGATCATCTATCCTTAGAAGAGGATACTTGTTCTTGACCGTCACCTTGTTCAACTACTTACAGTCGATGCACATCCGAAGGGAACGATCATTCTTGTGCACAAACAACATCGGTGCACCCCATGGTGATATATCGAGATGAATAAACCCCTTATCTAGAAGATCCTTAAATTACTCCTTGAGTTCTCTCAACTCAGTCGGAGCCATTCTATAGGGAGGAATAAAAATCAGACGAGTGTTTGGAACTAGATCAATACCAAACTCAATTTTCTTATTCGTAGGAACACCAGGAAGATCATCTAGAAAAACTTCTGGAAACTCATTGACCACTAGAACTGACTGAAAAGAAGAACCTTTCAAGTTAGAATTTTTAACTAGGACAATGTGATAAAGACAACCTTTGGAGATTATCCTCTGAGGTCTAAGATAAGAAATAAATATCCCCCTAGGAGCTAAAGAACCATCCCTCCCATTCTATAATCGGTTCACCAGGGATCCTAAAGATAATCCTACGAGTCCGACAATCTAAGGACGCGTAACAAGAGTTCAACCAATCCAAACCCAGAATGACATCGAAATTAGTCATACCCAACTCAAATAGATCCACCAAGGTCTACAAGGCACCAACAGATACCACACCCCCTATAGACTCTCTTAGCAATAATCGAGTCACCTATCGGGGTAGAAACAGAAAAAGGATCTGAAATAACTTTCGAATTGAAACCAAAAGATATAGCCACATAAGGAGTCATATAGGAGAGAATGGACCCCAGATCAAATAAAAAATATACATCATGAGAGAAAAGTTGTAACATACCAGTAACGACATTAGGTGATGCCTCAGATTCCTATCGGTATGCCAAAGCATACAACCTGTTCTGACCAATACTAGAACCAGGAGCAGTAACAGAGGTAGATGCAACACCACCAGGTGTAGGAGCAAAAGATGAAGCCACAGGATTCTTATTTGCCCCCGTAGTAACCTTATTAATTAGACAATCCCTGAGCCGATAGACTACCTGGCCACATTTGAAGCATTTGTCCCTTCCTTCATCGCAATAACCCTGATGAAGACGACTACAAAATTGATAAGGAGGGTATGAAAAAACTAACTAACCTCCATTTGCCTGAGATTAGGAACCCTGTGACCAGAAATTGTCACCACCTTGATAACGTTTGTCACCCGATTGGTAAGGAGCACTAGCAAAAGAGAAGAAACCAGAACTCCCCACTTTTTTTCTGCCATTTTCCACCATCCCGACCACTCTGAGACTGAGCACCTCCCTGCTCAAAAAACCTGTTCCTCTTACCCTATTTCTATCTAAACTCCGCTTGTTTTCTCTTCTCATCCTCTACCTGCCGCATATGAATAGTCAACCTAGAGAAGTCCATATCTTTAATCAGCAAGGCAGTCTTGCTCTCCAAAATCAAATCATGATTTAACCCAGAAGTAAACTTCCTCATTCTTGCTTATATGTCAGCCACTAAATCAGGAGCATACCTTGACAATTGGTGAAATTTCAAGGCAGACATCCTCCCCTACTTGAGGTTCACAAACTCCTCCATCTTTGCTTCCCTCAACTCTTGGTGAAAGAACCAATCTAAGAAAGCCTTAGAAAAAGTATCCCATAAGACTGATTCTTCCATATCACCCTATACCTGTCCCGTCTTTATACCACTGATATGCTACATCTTTGAAATAATAAGCTACAAAGCTTACCCCTTCCACATTGGTAGCCTGTATCACCAAAAATATCTTTTCCAATTCATCCAAGAAGCCCTGTGGATCCTCCTCCGCCATCACTCCAGAAAAAATTGGATGACCTATCTTCATAAATTGGCCAACCCTTGTGGCCTCAGTAGATAAAGCACCAGTCGCACCTCACTCAGCCTCAGCACCAACCATCTAAGAAATAACATGAATAGACTAACGGAATTCTGCATTAGTCACCTTGCCTTAAAGAGGACTAGTAGCAACCAGTGGAACTCCAGAACTATCAGTGATAAGACCGTAAGGATGAAGATGAATCCCAGAAGTAGGAAACAACCCCTCAGCATTACCCCCAGATAGGAGATAAGAATTTTCTTGTGTTCCAGATCTATGAGGCATGATCTAAAAGACGAGCAAACAAAGATTAGAGAAGATTCCAAGACTGAGACTCTAATCATGAAAATTGAATATCAAGAAAATAAAATATTCCTAAATGCCTTGTAGCCTCTCCTTTATGAGTGTGGCACGCTACACACCATTAATAGAGACTCTACTCGACATAGTTTTGCGGACTCCCAATTGACCGTGAACCTAGTCTCTAATACCAACTTGGCATGACCCGCGCAGGGGCCTTATCGTAATAGGCATCCTAAGTTCAACCGAGACTGGAGACCACCCCCATTACACAACCCATCCTCCAGTTGTCTACCGTGAGATAGCTGAAGTTCGAGCATATTACAATATAGTGTAACAACTCATATAAAGGCTCTGGGATAGGATCGAAATTGTGACCAACCCAATCGAGTCCAACCCTCCCACACCAACCGCCCAACTGTACCAAACAATACCAAAGGCCATAACCAAGAAGATTCCAAAACATAATATAATTAACCCCAAAATAAAATATGATGGAACAGTAAGAAATTATGTCTAATGATGTCAGCCTGCTAGCTTATTCCAATGCCAAGGAATTCACCCATATCGATCTCGCCCATTCTAACTCATAGAATTACAACAAAGCCTCTAACCAAAAGAGTAATAAAATTTGGTTGGGACATACCCCCAACCATGGCCAAAACCAATATCCAAAATAAAATCAAAGTGCCTAGAAATATCCATAATAGGAAATAGAGCCTTTCGATAGGATGGAAGCTCACCACTTCAGTCCAACTCCGAGTAAATCACTTTTTCGACCCAAATTTGGCCACAATTATGAAAAGACTATCATAGCCTTATTTAGATTTTACCATATTTTATCATAAAAAGGGCAAAAAAAGTCTAAAAATTAACTAGTTTATAGTATGAACGCAACTTTCTTCCATTGTGGCCAAATTATGGCAAAAAAATTGTGGCCAAAAGGATTTTTCCTTTTTTATATATATATACATATTTAATATTTAGGGTTTTTAATATTGACATGTTATTTTCTTATAGGTTTGTAAATAAATTTTCTTGGCTTCATGCGCGTGTTGGACGTGTATTACACTTATGATGCCATGTCAGCAAAAAGTGTTTAATAGGTACTATTTTGAATACTTGTTGTGTTCAATAGATACACGTTTAAGTTGAGGGTCCAAGCCAAATATCTAAACAAGTTTAAGTGTCTATCGATGACTTAAGCCAAAAAACTATTTTATGTCACTAATATTCTCTACTTGTTTCCTTGAGCTTTAACTACATTTATTAGTTGCAAATATTAATGTGCCTTTTTATCTTCCCTTTGCTTGATAGAGAAAATTATAGGTTAAAACAAAAGTAAATAGCAAGATTTTGAGTTGTAAATATCATCTAATATCTCAAGCTGAAGATAGGAAAGATAACTTTAAATTTAATTTGTTGTGCTTAAAATCACATTCAAGAACTTGAAAGAGTCTAGGGTGAAGTTTATTAATTTGATTCAGAGACTTTTATTGGAGTGGAGAAATCATTATCCATTACATTATAGCATTTGAATAAGTCAAGTATATACCCAGTTTCATTACCTTCACTTCAGAGACACAATCCTAATATCTTTTATTACTCCATTAATTTTAATCTTCAAAAGAGTTCTCTTTTATAATATTAGAAATCATAGATGGTTC